>CM028130.1:1440900000-1442100000 GCA_016271365.2 Neoceratodus forsteri | reverse complement strand
GTATTCTGACAAACTGCAGACTACCAAGCAGTACCTCCATGGAGGAGGGAAAGAACCTACTTAGGAAATAGGCTCTGAAGCACTGCTGTGCCAAACCGAGCATCACTCCTAGCCTGGATATCCAGAGAGTAATGCTTGGTACAAGTGTGAACTGTTTTCCAGGTAGTTGCTTGACATATCTCTAAGATAGGAATATCCCTGGCAGCAGCCAGGGAAGCAGCTGTACCTCTGGTAGAGTGAGCCCTCAGGCCTGAGAGTGGAATCCTACCTAATTTTTCATAGCAAAATTGAATGCAAGAGACAATCCACCTGGCAATGGATCTTTTAGAGGCAGGTTTTCCCTTACCAACCTCACCATAAGTGAGGAACAGTTGGAGGGATTCAAACCTGTGACCCTTGGTACGCTCTATGTAGTATAACTGTACAGCCTCCTCTCACCAGAGGAGGAATGATCAGTGAAGAACACAGGAAGAGACACAGATTGGTTAAGGTGGAAGTCTGAAACCACCTTAGGTAAAACTTCCTGTTAGTCCTGAGGACCACCTTATCTCTATGGAAAGAGATAAAATCAGGCTCCACTGACAGGGCTTGTAACTCGCTTATGCGCCTGGCAGAAGTGATGGCCACCAAGAAAACAGTTTTCCAAGTCAAGTACTTAAGCTCTGCTGAGCACAAAGGCTCAAATGGGGGTTGCATAAGCTGAGCAATGCAAACATTAAGGTCCCAAGCAGGGGCAGGGTCCCTGAATGGCAGATTGGTATGAAGCAATCCCTTGAAAAACCTGGAGAATACAGGATGAGCTGAAAGGGAAAAAGGCTCACCTGCTGAAAGAAAAGCGGAGACAGCTACCAGATGCACTTTTAGTGTAGCTGGTCCGAGTCCCAAGCTATTCAGATGAACCATATAGTCAAGGACTGTGGGCAGGTCAGCAGACTCTGGGAAATATGCTTCCCAGAGCACCATATGGAGAATCTTTACATTTGGAATTATAAGTGGTTCTGGTGGAAGGCTTCCTAGAAGCCTTTAGAATATCCATAACACCTTGAGAGAGGTGTAAATCAGCAAACTAACTCTTCAAGAGCCAGGCCTTGAGATTGAGAGATTTGAGACTCTGGTACCAAACCGTCCCCTGAGCACAGATTAACAGGTTGTAATTCCTGGGAAGAGACAAGGGAAGGTGGACTGCTAAGGACAACAGGAGAGGGTACCAGGGCTGTCTGGCCCAGTCTGGAGCAATCAGAATCACCTTGCAGGGTTGAGACCTGATTTTGACTAGCACCTTGAACAGGAGAGGGAAGGGGGGGGAAAAGCATACAGGAACTTCCCTTCCCAATTGAGAACCAGGGCATCCAGGGGGACTGAGCCCAACACTGGGGGCCTGCAGCAAAAGAGGGGAAGTTGGTGATTGTCTGGGGCTGCAAAAAGATCTATCTGTGGGGTGCCCCATCTGGAGAAGATCACCTCCAAAACCAGGGGATCCAGTGACCATTCGTATTGGCCCTGAGATATCCTGCTAAGGGCATCTGCCAGGATATTGTCCTTGCCTGGGAGGTGTACTGCTGCAAGGGAGGTGCTCAGGGAATAGGCCAGAGACCACAACTTCATTGCTTCTGTGCACAAGGCCGTAGACCGAGTGCCCCCTTGCTTGCTGAAAATACCACATTGTGGTGGTATTGCCTGTCCTGATCTGAACAACTTTGTTCCGAACAGACTTGGAAAAAGCTTGACATGCTAGAAACACTGCTCTGAGTTCCAACAGATTGATGTGAAGCAGAGATTCCTGAGGAGACCACAACCCTTTGGGTGGTCATAGAAACATAGAATTTGATGGCAGATAAGGACCGCTTGGCCCACCCAGTCTGCCCATTTCCCTACCTACTGGATAAGCTGCAGATCCTAGTTAACCAGCAGCCTACTTCTTCTTACCCCCACACCCTAGAATTGCCTTATGACTGTCCCATGCATGCTTGAATTCCACCACTGATTTTGACTCCACAACCTCCTCCGAAGGCTGCTCCATGCATCCACAACCTCTCTGAAAAAATACTTCCTTAAATTACCTCTGAGCCGCTCCTCTATCTTCAAATTGTGCCTCTTGTTCTTGCACACCTCTTTTTGAAAGATGTTACCTCTTGGACTTTGTTGATTCCCTTGAGGTACTTGAAAGTTTCTATCATGTCCCCTCTCCTCCTTTCCTCGAGGCTATACATATTAAGCTCCTTAAGTCTCTCTTCATATATGTCTTCCGGTGCAGACGCTGCACCATTTTAGTTCAGTCCTCTGGACAGCTTCCATCCTGTCTATGTCTTTATGGAGATTGGGTCTCCAGAACTGCACACAGTACTCCAGATGGGGTCTCACCAGCTGTCTGTACAGAGGGATAATAACTTCCTGTTTTCTACTGGTGATGCCTCTCCTATGCATCCCAGTAACCCCCAGCCCTCCTTGCTGCCCTCTCACATTGCTTGCCCACCTTTAGGTCATCTGATATGACTACCCCCAGGTCCCTTTCCATTTTGTTGTTGTTAGTATCTCACCCCCATTGTGTACTCTTCCCTGGGTTTTTGTTTCCAGGTGCATTACCTGCACTCTTAGCATTGAATCTAAGCTGCCATACATTTGACCATTCCTCTAACCTTGCCAAGTCCCTTCTCATCCTTTCCACCCCACCCTGTGCATCAACTCTGTTGCAGATCTTAGTGTCATCTGCAAAGAGACAAACTTTTCCTTCCAGTCCTTCCGCAATGTGGCTTATAAAGACATTGAAGAGGACCAGTCCTAATACTGAACCCTGTGGTACCCCACTAGTAACCTCCTTTCTTCTGAGTGAACTCCATTTACTGTTACTCTCTGTGTCCTATTCTCCAGCCACCCTTTACCCAGGCTGTCATCTTGGGACCCACTCCCAGGCTGGCTAACTTGTATTAATCTTTTGTGTGGGACTGTGTCAAATGCCTTGCTAAAGTCTAGGTAAGCCATGTCCACAGCCCTCCCTGATCTACTACTTTGGTCACCCAGTCAAAGAAATCTATCAGATTTGTCTGGCATGACCTTCCCGCTGTGAATCCATGCTGCCTAGGGTCCTGTGCCCCTCTGGCCTCTAGATACTCGACAATTCTTTCCTTCAGAAGTGATTCCATCATTTTTCCTATACTGAGGTTAAACTAACAGGTCTGTAGTTTAATGCTTCTGCCTTGCTCCCACTTTTGTGAAGGGGAATCACATCTGCCCTCCTCCAGTCCTCGGGTACCACCCCATCCTCCCATGATTTGTTAAAAAGGGTAGTCAGTGGTGTCACTAGTTCTACCTTAGTTCTTGTAGAATTCTGGGATGAATCCATCAGGCCCCATTGCTTTGTCCACCTTCAGTTTTAAGAGTTCTTTCAGAACCCTTTCTTCTGTAAATGGACTGGTATCAACTTCTGTATCCAGAGTGTTACTACTGTTTGTTTTATGTACCTCCCCTTTTCATTTGTAAATACTGAGCAAAAATATTTGTTTAGTATCTCTGCCTTTTCACAGTCTCCTCTGCCCACCCTCCTCCCTTTATTAAGCCTCACTATCCCTCCTTGGTCTTCCTTTTGCTCCCTGATGTACCTATAAAAGGTTTTATCCCCTTCTAACTGAGATGGCTATCTTTTCTCGGTTTGGGCCTTTGCTGTTCTGACTGCCTTCCCAGCTTCCTTTGCTTTAACTGATACAGTTCTCTGTCCTGCTCCTTCTGCGATTCCTTGTACTTCCTGAATGCTTTTCTTTTTGAACCTTCACTGCCACTTCCTTTGAGAACCATAGTGGTTTCTTACATCGCCTTGTTTTGTTTATTTGCTTCACACAAAGGCTCGTTACCTCTGTGATGGCAGTTTTATTATTCCCATTGTTCTTCCCACCCTCCTTCCTGCCCATTTGCTAGTGCATTCCTTAGGCACTCACCCATTTTGGCAAAGTCAGCCTCCTAAAGTCCAGTACTTTTGTCTTTGTATGGCTTGGACTCTATTGTTGTGTTTATTGTGAACCATACTGTTCGATGGTCGCTAGTTCCAGATGGCTACCCACTTCTACATCTGTAACCCCTCTCCATCTCCATTTGAGAGAATCAAGTCTAATATTGCTCCCTCTCGAGTGGGCTCCAGTACTAGTTGTCTAAGGCATGCCCCTGTAGGGCATCTAGAATAACTGCACTCTTCGAAGTGGCAGCTGCAACTGCACTCCAGTTAACATCTGGCCTCCCAAGTGGGCCCCCCACCCCAAGAGGGAGGCATCTGTAGTAAGGATTAAAGAGTGAGACTGAGTGACAAAAGGAACTCCCTGTCTTAGATTGTCCTGATCCTGCCACCACTGCAAAGCCTGGATCAGGGTTCGAGTCACTGGGATCAGTTTGGTCAGAGGGTCCTTTTTCTGAGACCAAAGGCTCTCAAGTGGAACTGAATGTCCTCATCTGAAATCTTGCTCCCTGCACCCTGCTGTAGAAGCAGCCATGTGCCCAAGAGCTGCAGAAAATGCCTTGCTGGTCGAGACACCTGTAGGGTGAATGAAGAGGCCAGTGTGATAAGGGCCTTGCTCCTGTCCAAGGGAAGGGAGGTTTTCCTTTCTGTATCTAGCTCTGCACCTATGAAGGTGAGGAGCTGAACAGGCTCTAGAACTGACTCTGAAAGATTCAGAAGGAAACCTAGAGAAGTGAGCAGTTGCTGAGTTATCTGTAGATGTAACTTGACTTGGTCTGGGGACTGGCCTACTATGAGCCAGTCGTCCAGGTATGGGAAAATGGCAATCCTTTGCCTCCTTAGGGAAGCAACTACTACTGCCAGGCATTTTGTGAACACCCTTGGAGCAGAGGTTAGGCCGAAAGGCATTGCTCTGAATTGGTAATGGCCTGAGGGCAGCTCGAACCTGCGGTATTTTTGGTGGGAGCTTCTGATGAGAATATGGAAATCGGAATCCTTGAGGTCCAGAGAGACTAGCCAGTCCCCTGGCCTTAGAGAGGGTAGAATTATTCCCAGAGTCACCATTTTGAACTTTGGCTTTAAAAGGTGCTTGTTTAAATATCTGAGATCCAGGATGGGCCGCCATTCTCCTGTCTTTTTGGGGATGAGGAAGTACTTGGAGTACAATCCTTTCCCTTTGTGTAGGGGTGGAACCCTTTCTACAGCTCTGAGAGCCAAGAGGGAAGAGACCTCTGCCTCTAGGGCAAGTGCCTCTGAAGGATTTGCAGGTGGAAAGGATCTGGTTCTCATCTTTGGAAATTTTTTGAAGCTGAGAACCAGTCCCTGGCTTACTACTTCCAGGACCCATTTGTCTGATGTTAAAGACCTCCAGTCCTGGACAAAGTAAGCCAGCCTGCCTCCTACAGGTGGTGGAGAATCGGCCCTGGCAAACCCATCAGGGTGCCTGTTTGGCGGGTTTAGGCTGAGGGGTGGAAGCAGGCCTGCTTGTACCCCTCCTGCCTCTCCCTCTAAAGAACCCCCTCTGAGCATAAGCAGAAGAGGAGGCCTGGGCTTGGTAGAAAGGCCTATGAAAAGACCTGCCCCTGCCCCTTGGATGCTGCCTCTGAGGAGTGGCTTGCCTTTCCTTGGCCTGAGCACTCCTATAGGTGGTCCTGTATTCATCCATTTCCTTCATGTAGTTCTCTGTTTGCTCCCCAAAATACAGATTACTCACCTGTAAAGTACAGTTACGTAAGAACTTACCGTAACAGTAGATCTTCGAGAACAGCTCTTGCAGCAGGTTACACCATTAGGACTGAAGCCGGCAGGCATCAGGACCCCACAGAAAAATTCTAGCTAGCTATCTTCAGCGGGGATCGCCCTCGACGCCGGTCCCACCCCTCTGGCGTCAGGTGTGAGTACATAAGGGCGGTCCCGTCCAGATTCCCAGTTCTCCGTCCTGAGACTTCCGGCCGCAGGCTGACATCGAAATGGGAGACCGAGGATCCACCGCCAGAAGTCAAAAAGGAAAATCCCTGATAGTAAAGGCCCAAGCCATGCCTCCTCCAAGGGGAAGGTGGGCGGGAGGTTTGTTGCAAGAGCTGTTCTCGAAGATCTACTGTTACGGTAAGTTCTTACATAACTGTACTAGCTACTCGAGACAGCTCTTGCAGCAGGTTACACCATTAGGACTGACTCCTAAGCAGCAACGCTGCCAACATTCAGGGAGGAGGAAACTAGGAAAACATTCCAGGTCCTGAATCTAGACAGGAGACCTGTAGCACCGCCAGGCCGAAGCCAGCTCTTCACCGAGAGGCGATGTCCAGGCTATAATGCCTGATAAATGTATGTACAGAGCTCCAAGTGGCTGCAGCACATATGGCAGAAGTGGAGACGTTGCGGAGTGCTGCAAAGGAGGTGGCCACACCTCTAGTAGAATGACCCCGGACTGTACCCGGGAGGGGCTTTTGTTTGATATCATAACAGTATGAAATGCACTAGACAAGCCAGCAAGACAGGGACTGTTTGGATACTGGTTGGCCCATCATCCTATCAGAAAGGAAACGAAAAGTTGCTCTGAACTACGGTTGTTTGGTTCTGTTGAGGTAATACTCAAGCTGCGTGTGAACATCCAGGGTGTGGAGCAGAGCCTCCTCTATTGAGTAGTTCGGGAAGTAGACCGCAGGTCAACATCCTGATTGAGAGGAGGTAGAGACCACCTTAGGCAAAAATTTTGGATCTGGCCTCAGGGATACTCTGTCCCGATGGAAAACTAAATAAGGCTTTTGCACATGAGAGCGTGAAGCTCGAAATTTTCTCGCTGAGGTAACAGCAACCAAAAATAGCGTTTCCACTTACAGAAAACGAGCTCGTAATCCGCGGCAGGCTCGAAGGGGGAAGCGTGAGTTGTTCCAGGACAAAGAGCAAATCCCATGGAGGCACTGGGTCCTTAATGGGTGGCCTGAGGTGGTAACACCCCTCAAAAATTCCAGAGACGCCTAATGCGCCACTGTGCTGCGTCTCACCGGAAGGTGGTAGGCAGAAATGGACATGAGGTGCACCTTGATAGAGGAGCAGGCTAGACCTGAACGGAAAAGGGAGAGCAGGTAGTCCAACACCACTCCCACCGGACAACCTAAAGGGGAAAATCGCGGCTCGCGAATTATAAACAAAAACGGTGCTATCAATGGCGACGCTGCATGCATTGCCGGCTTTCTGCTGCAGAAAGAACTTCCGCAACCTCTTGCAAGACCCCGTGACGCAAGACGGCTATGTCTTTAGGAGCCATGCATGCAGGTTCAGTGAGCGTAAGTCCGGGTGGACCAGTGAACCTTTCTCCTGAGACAAGAGATGGGAGCTGAATGGCAACGGGAGCGG
The DNA here is from genome assembly GCA_016271365.2 of Neoceratodus forsteri. Taxonomy (NCBI): domain Eukaryota; kingdom Metazoa; phylum Chordata; order Ceratodontiformes; family Ceratodontidae; genus Neoceratodus; species Neoceratodus forsteri. The sequence goes on along the minus strand of CM028130.1, from coordinate 1,442,092,703 downwards.
AGGTTCCCGGGATAGCTGAATTAGCAAGGGAAACCAGATCTGTCTGGGCCAGAAAGGAGCCACTAGGATCATTATTGCATGCTCCCTGCGCAGTTTGAGAAGAACTCTCTGGATCAATGGGAAGGGAAGGAAAGCGTAGAGGAATCTGTCCGCCCAGGAGAGGGACAACGCGTCTCGCCAGAAAACACCAGGTCCTGGATCTAACGAGCAAAAATTGGGCAGTTTTGCGTTGGATGGGGATGCGAACAAGTCCAACTCTGCAGTTCCCCATCGAATAAACAGATCCTCTGCTACCTCTTGAAGAAGTTCCCACTCGTGGACTCTGGCCTGGGAGCGACTCAGGCCATCTGCAATCGTGTTGTCCACCCCGAACATGTACAGTGACTGATTCGCGCCATGTCGATTACCCAATCCCACACCCTCATGGCCTCCTGCACAGGGGTAAGAGTGCGCCCTTGTTTGTTGAGATAATACATCACCGCCGCGGCTGTCTGTCTGCTGAAGCAGGAGAGTACTGGGGGATTCTGACTGAAAGGCCTGCAGGGCATAAAGGACCGCCTCATCTCTAGGACGTTGATATGGAGATGAAATTCCAGAGGGGTCCACGTCACCTGGGACTTCACCCCGCCCAGGTGTGCCCCCCCCCAGACCTGAGGCGCCTGTGGTGAGGATTACCTCCGGGACGCAAGGCCAAACGGACGCCTGTGGAGAGTGACCCTGGGTCTAGCCACCACTGCCAGTCTCAACCACGGTGTTCGCGGATCGACCGGATGCTGCATGTGGTCTTGCCTTTGATCCCATTGCACTTTGAGCATCCACTGAGTTACCCGCATGTGGAGCCTTGCGAAGGGGACGGTAGGAATGGCCGCAGCCATGTGTCCGAGCAAGCGGTGAACCGACCTGGCAGGATGGTCTTGTTCGACGACAATTCCTGATGAGGATCTGATATGCTCCGCTCTGTCGCCTGGAAGAAAAGCTCTTCCCTGAACGGTGTCCAGTACTGCGCCTATAAATTGCAGCTTCATGACGGTACCAGGAGACTTTCGTGGTTGATTAAGACTCCAGAGATGAACAAGACCTGGGTGCTCTGGATCGCACATAATAACGCCTCTGGAGGCGCTATGAGAAGCCAATCGTCCAGGCACGGGAACACATAACGCCCCTGTCTCCTTAGAGATCGCTGCCACGACTGCCATGCATTTGCAAATACCTTGATGCAGATGACAGTCCGAATGGAAGGGGCTCGGAATTGAAGGTGGTGGTCGAGAACTCAAGCGCAGGAACCTCTTTGCGCCTGGAGCTATAGGGATGTGCAGGTATGCATCCTGCATGTCTAGAGACGCTAAAAAGGCGTTTTGCTTCAGCATGGGAATAAGACCCAGAAGAGTCACCATGTGGAATCTCTTGTAGGCAAACCCACACATTGAGGTCGCTGAGGTCCAGAATCGACGAAGGTCCCCTGTTTTCTTTGGAACCAGGAAGAAGTGGAATAGTATCCTAGTCCTCTCTGTTCTCCGGGACGCATTTATCGCTTCCTTTGCAAGAGCACGAGTACTCTTGCCAGATCAGAGACTTGTGCTGACCCGATACCAGGAGAGCAAAGGAGGCCATCAAGGGTGGCTTCTTCATAATTCTATATAGTGGCCTCTTCTGACCAACTGCAGAACCCACCTGTCGGTGGTTATAGCCTGCCATCCCAGCAGGAAGTTCTTCGCACGCGCACCCCCACCACGATTTCCTATTGATCCTGAGGGCGGGGCCAGAAAATCAGGCTGTGGCGGCTGAGGGTCCCGCTGGCTGGGCCGGTTAGAAGTACGCTGGCTCGCCTGTGGCTGGTTTCTGGCTCATGAAACCGGAGCCCTCTTGTTGTGGAGCGGGTGGGACTGTTGCCTCTGCGTCCGTCTACCTAAATCGGGCCGGTTCCCGCGAAGGAACTAAGCTTGGGTCAGCACATGGCCTGAACCGACCTCACCGCCTTCCCGGCCTCTTGAAGTTTGGTAATAATCTTCTCAGAAGGCTTACCAAACAAGACTTCTCCCTCGAATGGAGCGTCTATGATATTCTTCTGGATGTCTGGGGTAAAGCCGGAGACGCCAACCAGGAGTGTCTCCGGAGGCATACGCCTGAAGCTGCTGCTCAGGCCGAAGAGTCCGCGGAATCATACGCGGCTCGTAGTACTTGGGTTCCCACGTCCCAACCTGCACGTGAGGAGCTGAAGAATCATCTCCTTCTGCTCACCTTCTGCAAGTTTTCAGCCGGTATCCAGACCCTGTTCCACAAGGCATTTGAAACTGCACCATGGGTCCGGTAATTCAAGGATCTGATGGGCATGAGGTAGCGGAAGCGTCGTCGCTGTCTTCCTCACCCATAGCGGTCCAACTGTTTGGACTCTGGGTCCGTGGTGGCAGGTGTTTGTAGATGTTATGTCCGGGGACCGGTCATGTGAGGCTGTGATGACCAGAGAGTCGGCCTGAGGCTGCTGAGTCAAGTATTGGTCTTCTCTGGGAGCCTTGCTGTCGATCAGCTTTACGCTCGCCTGGAGCGAATGTGATCGCCCATCGCTGCCTTGGTGCTCCACGAAAGTGTCAACCAACCAAGGGTGGCACCACCACAGGCTTGGGGTCCTTCGCCGAAGATACTGGCAAGGCGAGCTGGTCTAGTTTTCACATCCATCCCATGTTCTCATGGATGTGTCTCATAATATCCGAGAACGAAGGGTCATCCGAGGAGACTTCGCATCTCGCGGGATCCGGAGAAGGATGGAGAAGGAAGATGGGGATCTGGATGCTGAGAACTCTGATCCTGTTCTCCGTCGGGCGATCGCCGGGCGCTCTTCTGGGTCTCTTGGGGCTAGTGACCTAGAAGAGGATATAGACGAGGTCTCCGCTTATCTGGTCTCCCCTGGGAGGTGTTCTAGCTCCGGGGAGGTAATCGCTTGCAGACCCCGGGTGGCGAGGGGTGCAGGAACCCGGAGGAGTAATCAGCGTAGGGAGGAAGAGGAGGGAGGAAGAGGAGGAGGAGTGGGAACCATGTTCTTCTTTATGGTGTCCCACCAGTAAGTGAACAGCTCCTTCACATCAACGCAAGGCCCGGCGACGTCCGGCGCCGTGAACGGTCGCCGGGTCCCGCGCCGACTCCACAGGGGCTCTGGTAAGGGCAAGGGTTCCCTTGCCTCGACAGGACCGGGGTCGCTGTCTGGTCCCTCGCCAAGTCAATTCTCCTTGGTTATAGTCTCCTGACCGACGCCGGTCGGAGGCGCCGGGCTCTCTTCTCGATGGAGCGGCATCGGTCCCACAGCGTCCGATGAGATGTTGGCCTGGCCGGCGGCGGTCGTCTGGCCGGCGGCTCGGGATCTATGGTGAGAGGCCGACGACGATTTATCAAGGCGGGTCCTGCGGTCCTTCAGGAGGTGGAGCTCCAAGGTCTTGCGAGGAGGCAAGGAGGCCTGACCTGACATCGGGTTCGAAGGGCAGGAACCAGACTTATGATGATGATGATGGTGTGCATCCTCAGACTCAACCAAGGCCCTGGAGGATCTAGGATGGCCTGGCAGTCTTGGCCTGAGAAGAGAAGCCTTCTTAACTGCAGCAGGGGAGGCTGAGAGTTGGCCCTGAGGGGAGCGGTCGACTTGAACCGAGCTAGTGAGTCTGAGGCCCTGGAAGGGCCTTTCCTTCGCTTTTCGCAATGCTTGTGGGCTCTTTTTGAAGAGTCTCCTTGGAAGACATGGTTCTTAGCTTTTCCTCCAACAAAGCCTGAAGGGCCTTCTACACGGATCCGGTTCTGCTATTAAACCCTGGCAGAAGGAGCGCCCGGTATCGTGGGTCTGGGCTCAGCAACGGACGAGGTCATAGGTGAGGGTCCTGAAGGGATCTGCTTCCCACAAGCAATACCTCGATAAGGACCGGAGGTCGAGAGGACATCAGAGAAACTGCTTGAAGAAATCAATTTCCCTGCGAGGAAAGAACTTAACCACGCTGGCCGCGCCGCTAGAGACTGGAACCGGAAGGGTCGAGACATGCAAGTCGACGTATGGAAAGAAATACAGGTTACTCACCTGTAACAGGAGTTCTAGGAATGGTATATGTTGTTCATCCACACTCATTGGCAGTATCCTGCCGCTTTTAAATCTTGCCGAAGGTCTTCAAGCTTGCTCCTCCCACCCACCCGGTGGTATAGCAACCTCGGCTCCGCCCATGACGCCAGATCTGGCCCGCTGAAGCTCAGGCTAAAGGCCGGCCGGGAGGCGATGAGAATGTAGGGATGAACAACATATACCATTCCTAGAACTCCTGTTACAGGTGAGTAACCTGTATTCTAGGACATGGATATGTTGTTCATCCACACTCATTGGCAGACTCCCTAGCAGTTCTCCGGGAGGAGGGAGGCAAGACGCACACCTCACATACTTTCTTGGGAAAGAGAGACTGAGAACCGAGGTCTCAAAACCAGCATCCCGCGTGACTCAAGGTCGATGTGGTAGTGGTAATGAAGGTGCTTGCTGACTTCCAGGTGGCAGTTCTGCAGATTTCCTGATAGGGACGCCCCTGGAAGCAGCCATCAGTTGCAGCAGTATGGCGGTAGAATGAGCTCTTATCCTCTGGGAGGCTCCATGCCCGCTAACTATAGCAGAGATCTATGCAGGAGGTTACCCACCTGCTTATCGTCCGGCTTGGCTGCAGGTCTGTCCAGATGTGCTTCAGCGTAGGTGACAAACAGCTGGCGAATCCTCTCCTCGACTCCTCAGCCGTAGGGCCTTTAATAAGCGTGGCGCCTTCTAGGATCCAGAGTATGGAGCCTATTCGGCCTCCGAGGTGATTAGTAGAACACCGCAGAGTCAACACCTGGTTAAGGTGAAACTGGACACCACCTTCGAAGGAACTTGGGTGGCAGGACAACCTTGTCCCTGTGGAAGACCAGGTAAGGAGACTCGATGGAAAGTGCCTGGAGCTCTCCCATCCTTCTGGCTGGACGTGATAGCCACCAAGAAGGCGGTCTTCCACTTACAGGTGAGAGAGAGCACACCTGTGCATAGGTTCTAATGGCTTGCCCATGAGCTTTGCCAGTACCAGCAGTAGATCCCACGGAGGTGGGGGTTCCCGCGACTGAGGGAATGTGATCACAGCCCTTGGAAAGCGCCAGACCACCTTCTCCCTGCGCCATCGACTGCCTCCCGCCCGCTCCTGGTAAGCAGAGGATGGCTGCTGGTGGAGTCCTTATGGGTCGCCGACCCATGCCCTTGACTAGGAAAGGGACCATAATAGTCCAAGATGCTTGCCAAGGAACAGAGGAAGGGTCCAAGCTCTTGTTCGACACCAAATGGAAAACCTTTTCATTTGAAGGCATCGCATTTTTGGGTCACTTTCACGGGACGCCCAATCTACATTGAGGACCCCGTCCGGAAAGACCCAAAGCCTGGAACCTAGCCAGAACCAGGTCGCCAGGTGCTGGATCAGGTCCGGATGGAACACCTTCCCTGATTGACTGAGAGCAGGTCCGGCGAGCTGGAAGCTGTCATGAGTCCTGGAGCTGAGACTGAGGAGATCTGGTACCAGAACTGGCGAGGCCAGTCTGGGGCTTATCAGAATACCTGCGCCTTGTCCTCCCTCGCTTTGAGAAGCACCTTGTGATCAAGGGAAATGGGGAAGGGAAAAGAGGCCCGGGGTCCATTGCCTCGAGAAGGCATCCCCTGCAGTCAGCCCCTGCTGAGGGGGCTGGCATGGAACAGACTCAGCTGCTGCCTCCATGGAGCAAACAGGTCCACCTGAGGTGTGTGCCCCAAAGGGAGAAACAGATGCTGTACTACTCCGCAGGAGAGACCACCGGGATGCAGCCCCTATCCCGCTCAGGGCATCGGCCAGGGTGTTGGAGGCTCCCGCCACGTGAATGGCCAGGAGATCCGCCTCCAGGCTGGGCGCACGAGTGACCTAAATGCGAGAGCTCTTTGCATGAAGCATGGAGCTGGCCCCGCCCTGGCGGTTTAGATAGTACATGGTCGCGGTATTGTCCGCCTGACTTGGACCACTTGACCCCGGAGGAACTGAGCAAAGGCGGTGAGAGCTAGGCGATCGCTGGCCCAGCAGGGTTGATGTGGTATCGACTCCCAAGGGGATCTCAGGAGGCCATGAGCCCGGTGTTCCCCAGATGGGCACCTCAACCGATCAGAGAGGCATCGGTCGTTACGAGACCGTCGGCTCGTGGTTTAACGGGATGCCTCCTGCAAATGATCTGGAACGGTCCACCACTGGAGAGCATTCCACATCCCCTGTGTCACCGGCTACAAGTCGGTCCAAGGGTCTCAGCTGCCAGACCACTGGCTGGCCAGTCCTCATGAAGGGACGATGTTCCAGCGGCCCAACGGACCACGCTGGTACAGGCCGTGAGAGACCCAGGAGGGGAGGAAGTCCGGTAGGCTCAATTGCTCAACCAGAATGATCGGGCAAGGAGGAAAGAACTCGCCCTGTCCGAGCTATTTGCTCAAGAGAGTCGAGGGCTCGATGAATAAATCACCTGTTTGCTCAGTTCGGGACTGTCTCGTTGATAAGGAGGCCCAGTTGAGAGCAGACCTGGAGTTGGACCACTCGCCTCCTTCCGAGGGAGGTTATCAGCCAGTGTCGTGGCACCCGGACCTCGGCGTCAAGAGGAATGCTGTCACCACTGCTGTGCATTTGGTGAAGACCCGATGGAGACAAGTCAAGGGCATGGTTTGAATCAAGAGATCCTTCGCCTGAAGCTTAAGGAATCTCTGGTGAGACGGACGGATAGGGACGTGAAAAACGCGCCCTGCAAGTCCATGAGAGAGCAGTAGGAACCACACGCCGCTGCTCCAAGGATGGTATTATTCGAGCCAGAGTGACCATCCACTGAAGGTTCGAGACCTTAGGAACTGTTTAGTCGTGGTTTAAGAATGGGGCGCCAGCCCCGTTGCTTCGAACCAGGAAGTACCTGGACACAAACCCTGGGTCTGAAGGAGGTCCACCACTTTCTTACCACCTCCTTGTGAGGAGGCGATGTCAATGGCTCGGGACGAGCCGCCAGTGAGGTCGGGGATCCCGGGTTTCCGAGAAGGCCGCCTGGAAGGGTGGTGCTCTGTCAATTCCAGAGGCAGGCTCTTCCCACCACCTTCAAGACCCACCTGTCCGTGGTAACAGCGGACCAGGCGGAACGGGGCAGCTGAGCCGTCTCTACCTGGGGGACCCAGGGGTAAGGGTGACGGGATGGGGCGACACCCTCAGCCTCACTGGCAGGCTTGGTGAGGGACCCAAGCCGAGGGACCTCTGGCCCTTTCCCTGCCTCCTGTTAGAGGAAGCCGCGTTTGGGTTTGGGATGCCAAGGTCGAGCCTGCTTCCTGACGTTGTTGGTCAAGGCCGGGGTGCCAGAAGGACCAAAGGCTTAGGCTGTGGTCATGGCCTTGTCCTTCTGAGGAATATACCGAGTCCATGTGGCATTGGCCTCTCGATCCTCTGCAGGTGACCTTCCACCCCAGGGGCCGAAGAGGTCAGTCCCTGTGGGCACATCCGCCAACTTGTTGGTCTGGGTAAAGGTGGATATCTCACAGCCCCCGCGGCCGCTTGTCCCCACCTGGCAGCTACGAGTCCCCACATCCAAAGTGCAGTCTGAGCTGTTGCTTGGCCACGCCTTGCCCTGGTCCCGCACCTGCTTAACCGTAGTCTGCAGATCGCGGAAGATGAGATGACCATCCAGGAGCCCAACAGGGCGAGAAAATGTGCTGTGAGGACGGCCTAACTGGTCTGGACGAAGGCCGAGAGAGGACGCGTGTAGACTTCTCCCGATATAGTCCACTTTGGCCCTTGTCAGAGGTTGTCCATATCCCGGCGCCGGCGCCGAAAACTAAGCCTGGTAACCAACCCCTCAGCAGAGGGGTTCCAAAACCGACAAGGAACCGTAGACCGTGATACTTCTGGCCATCCTGGTCAAGGCAGGAAGCAGGCGCGTTGTGTTCCAGTGCCGATCTACTATGGCCGGCCACCGAAAGGCTCGTCGAGAATCCTCGTCCAGAATCCGTGGGGGATACCTGGTCCGTTTGGAACGGGGTTCGGCCCATCCGGTAGACCAGAGAGCCAAGGTCCTAGAAGGATGACGGTTATCGTTCATTGGCGACTCCTCAGACTCCAAGTCCAGTCGCTGGAGAAGAAGGAGAATCATCTTCGACCTGAAGAGTCCTCGAGTTGCCCTGGCTGAGCCACCCTTCACCTGCCGAGGTCGGTCGGGAGGAGGGTAATTGACAGTCGATGGGTAAACCCTCGTGATCGAGAACTTGGTCGGAGCCCAATTGGTGGCTGTGAGGCGTGAGGTTCCACCGAATCGGTGGGCAGCTGGTTTTGGCCAACAATCGCCTGTGTATGGGCTCGACAAGTCGAGGGTTGTGTCGGTTGCCCGTGACAGTTATTAATGGCGGGAAGCGCCGAGTCGGCTTTTCCTGCCAGGAGGAGCGTTGTAAACAATGTCCGCATCCGACATAATTACGCTGGCTCTCATCCGAGGAGAGGACGAGACGAGCGGGCGACGCCATCATGGTGCCGAGATCCGAGATCAGCTTAAGGACGGTGGGAATCTGCCGGGACCGCGAAGAGGTCCGAGATCGAGATCAGGAGAGTCCCGGACTTCCGGGTCGGTGCGGAGGTGTCGGTCGAACCGCACCCTTCGCTCGGAAGGCCATCCGACCTCGAACCGAGGCACAGGCGAGCCCACGATCTCAACCTCCTCGGGGAACCGGGAGGGGAATTGCCGTGCTAAAGGCGACAGTCTGTCTAATGGGTCGTAGAAAATCTCGACTTCATCAGTGGGAGTCTCGTCAACTGACCCGACGGGACACCGCGAGGCCAGTGTCGGAAGCCGAGCGGTCGGATCGGGCCGACGGTCGACGTCCGGGAGAGGACCTTCCCGGCCCCAAGAGCGTCGATGGAGGGACTTACCTTTGTCCTCTTTTGATCGGAGAATAAGGTCCAGTAGACGCAGGCCCTTCTCTTTAGAGGAGAGGACAGACAAAGCTCCTGAAGGGTAGCTGTAGGAAGAACCCAGAGAGCGCGGGATAAATGCCGCTGCTGAGGAAGATACGGCCCGCGCCGCCTTCTTCGAGGGCCACCATCCGCCGAGCGATCCGCCTAGCCCGGGCCGCCAGGACACCAACCGGGCCTCCTTGACTTCACCGGTGGGAACGCCGGACCGCCGAAGGTAATCGGGCAGCACGAAGTCTTCGGTGATCGAGGGCCGAAAGATGAGCACAGGTCGCAAGCTCAAGTGGTCGTGCTTCACAAGGCCTACAGTAGACACACGGGAGTGTGGATCCGTCTCGAGACATCTTTCTGCCCGCATGGGCATCTCCGAACCTGGAGTCGATTGATCCATCGCAGCCGCTAGGGATCAAGACTGAAGTCTTTTTGGCAAAATATTATTTTTAACCGCAAACGGAGAATAGGGAACGATTGCAACGCAGAGCGTCATGAGGGAACCTGAGCCTAAGCGGAAGCGAAGATCTGGCGCATGGGGCGGAGCCGAGTTATACCACCCGGTGGGTGGGAGGAGCAAGCTTGAAGACCTTCCGGCAAGATTTAAAGCGGCAAGGATACTGCCAATGAGTGTGGATGAACAACATATCCATGTCCCTAGAACTGGGGAATCTGGCAGGACGCCCCTTATGTACTACGCCTGACGTCGGAGGCGGGACCAACGTCGCGGGCGGTCCCCGCTGAAGATAGCTAGTTAGAATTTTTCCGTGGGGTCCTGATGCCTGCCGGCTTCAGTCCTAATGGTGTAACCTGCTGCAAGAGCTGTGTCTCGAAGTAAGATCAGCACCCCCCCTCACTACACTTCATACACAAACAAGTACTTAAACTTCTCCTCCCTCCCCCCTAGATACCCTCCCCCATGGCGGGTGACTCTCTGGAGCTCCTCCTTCTCCTGCCAACCTCCCACCACAACCACACTGCACCACACCTCCCCCCTTCCCCACCTACTCCTCCTAGCAGCCCCCCACTCCCTGAAACTGCCAATACCCACTATGGGGACCCCGCAGCAAATATGCAAATGGATAACTACTCTAGCAACTAGATATCGCCTCTGGTCACTCATACTTCTGCTCCTGATGGGCAATGTCTACCCCAACCCTGGCCCACTGAATCCCCCACCAGCCCACCCATCCAAAGCAAATGGGCTATGCACTGCCTCACTAAACATCTGTAGCCTTCAAAGAAAATGGGACTCTCTTCAGGGGGTGGGTACACCAGCATCAACCTGATATCACTGCAATGAGTGAAACCTGGCTCTCCTCCACTGTCCCAGACTCAGCAGTATACCTCCCTGGATAGCTCCTCTTCTGTATTGACCAAGTGGGAAAGAGAGGGGGAGGCTCCGCTCTCTACCTCGAGAACTCTCTCTCAGGCCACATACTTCCTCTGTCCCAACTAACTTCCAAGGCTCAGGCCCTCACCATAAAATTATCACTAGGAAAGTCTACCACCCCTCTCCTCCTCCTCACCGCTGCCTATGTCCCTCCCCAAGACCAGAAGCCAGCCTTCCAAGCCATCATGTCCTATCTCGCTACACTACCCCCAAAGCATGAAAATATACTCCTGGGGGACTTCAACATTAACTGACTGGCCAAGACGGCCGCCCTGTTCATTAACGAAGCTGCTGTCCTCGATCTCACACAGGTCATCAAAACCCCTACCCGGGTTAACACACATACGGGTATATCCTCTCTATTAGACCTAGTCTTCACAAACCGCCCCCACAAAATTACCAGTACCCTGGTCCTCCCTGACGCTCTAAGTGACCACTCACCAGTTCTCTGCAACTGGTCTGGCACTACCCTCAAAGCCCCTCCAAAACTTATTTCTCAACGCAAACTTAGGCCTGGCAAACTAGCCCAACTCAAGGCCCACCTCAGAGACTGGGACTGCACAACCCTAGCAAACACCCTCAACCCAGACCGAGCCCTTGACCTATTCATCACCACTTTCAATACGGCCTGTGACAAGTTCGCCCCCCCTTACCAAAACTATGTCCAAGGGAAACCATGCCCCTTGGTTCTCGGACCACCTCCCTGAGCCCTACGGCGACAAGCACGTGGACGACCTATGGCACCTAGCTAACAACACCCAATGGCCTTTGGACGAGGCAGATTATAGGGAAGCTCTGCAACAAGTGCACCTGGGCCATACGCACCGCCAAAGCAGACTATTACAAAGTTACCTTAACCTCCACCTCGGGCACCGGGCACAAATTCTGGGAAAATATTAAGGAGCTCTGTGGCAAAACCCCTAATCTGCCACCTGACCAAATGCAAATTGAGGGAAGCCTATCTACCGAACCCCTCAATACAGCTTCAGCACTAAACTCGAACTTCACTGATCTCTCTCATGTGCTCTCCCCAAACTTCTTTGACCCCCCACCGCCTAAATTTCCACATCCCCCCCCCCCCGCTCCTCCCTTCTATCTACATGTCCTCACCCCAGAGACAGCAAATCCCTACCTAACCAATGCTATTAGCCACCATCACTATAGCCACGACTCCCTGGACCTGAGACTTCTCCGCCTCACCCTTCTGGAAGTCCTAGTACCGCTCACCCACATTCTAAACTGCTCCCTCTGTCAAGGGAAATTCCCCACCCCCTGGAAATCAGCCTACATCACACCCATCCACAAACAACTACCGCCCCATCTCCATTCTACCCCCCTCCCATCCAAAGCGCTAGAAGGCATAGTTGCCGACCAGCTTACTGACCACCTTAATAAATATCACCTGCTAACCAACCAGCAACATGGTTTCTGAAAGGGTCATAGTACCACCACCGCCCTCCTTGAATTTACCTCCCATGTTCACTCTGCCTTGGACCGTGGCCACCTCACAGATGCCATCTTTGTGGACCTATCTAAGGCATTTTATACCATCACCCATGCCCTCTTACTAAATACTCTGGCTTACACTGGCTTCTCCAATGACGCCATGAACTGGTTCATCAGCTACCTCACTGACAGAATGCAGATGGTCAAGGTCGGCACTGTCCTGTCCCTCCGCCTCCTTATCTGCTCCAGTGTCCCACAAGGCTCTATACTGGGCCCCTTACTTTTCAGTCTATACCTAAACTCCCTTCCATCTGCCTGCCCCAGCAACCTGCTACTGTACGCGGACGATGCTGTCCTGTACGCCTCTGACCCAGCACCCACCAAACTCCACCAAACTCTCCAACACTCTTTCCAGGAAATTGAACAATGGCTTGCCACCCAGTGTCTTACTATAAACTACAATAAGACAAAAGTCATGATTTTCTCACAACCCCAGAATCCCCTCAAAAACCTCTGCCCCCAATTTCTGACCACAAATCAGACCCCCCCTAGAACAAGTAAGCAACTTTAAATATCTAGGGATCACGCTAGATCCTGCCCTCAACTTTAATCTTCATAACCCACACCTATCAACTGCCCTCAGCGCCAGACTAGGAGTTCTCTACTGATACAAACACTGTCTCACCCCTGAAGCGTTACAACTCACCATAAACTCCTCTATCCTCTCCCTGCTGGACTACGGCATCCTCGTCTACAGTGCAGCAGCCTCCACAGCCATAAACCCACTCCGGCTTGTGCTTAACAAAGCCTGCCGTCTCATCCTAGGTTGTGATCACCTCACATACACGTGCACCCTCTACAGTACTGCAAACTGGCTTTTAAACCTAGACAACAGAATCAGGTAACACACCTGCCTAATGACCAAAAAGATTATCCCAGGCCTCACCCCCCCTGCTCTAAACCAATTTATCCTCCCAACACCACCAGGCAGAACAATCCGTAGCTCGAACAAACCGTTGCTATGGGTACCCCATGACCAGACTTCCCAATTCCAGCGAACTTTCAGTTACAAAGCCCCATCCTGGACGAACGCACTCCCCAGTCTAATAACAGAAGAAACTAGGTTTGGCCCTTTCAAAACCAGACTAAAGAATCACCGACAAGCCTCCAACCTGTGTGACTGCAACTGAACCCCCCTCCCCCGTAAACCCTGAACTTCTCTGACTCCCCCATGCAAATGGCCCCCACAAGATAACTTATTTTTGACAAACAGCCACTTCAGAACCTCTCTGCTCCTCTATGGCTGTGTGATTCTCGTGTAAATCATGTTTCCCCTGGAAGGGTAGATCATCCTCTGAATCAAATGTGTAACCATGTAAAAAATAATTTGCAAGATGTTTTATGATGTTCCAACAACCTGTAAACTATGTTTTGTCCCTTCTGTACTCTATGTATGACGTGGAACCTTTGTAAATGAGTCTTTGACTCAAAGGTCTTTCCGAATATCTCAATAAATAAATAAAAATATTAAAGAGTAGCTTCTCACTTGGCAATCTCCCAAAAACATATAAGAACCCTTACCTGACCCCAAGTGAACTGCCATAAAACTTTTAATTTTTTGCCAGATTAGAGCAAATGAAGAGATCATAAATTAAACTGTGCAGCTGATGTCTAAAATGCAGCAACTTCCATATTTTGAGACACGCTCCCGCGCTCAAACGTTTTGTGATATCAGTAAATGGGGACCGCACAGAATAGGGACTTTTTTTTTGCACCTCTCCATGCACCCCTGATTGACCTGTCCGGTGGGTCACCTAGGTTCACCCTGCCATCTCCTACCTCCCCATACTGCAGCCTCCTAGGGAATCTGATTTATCCCTTTGTCAGACAGGTCCCCCCTTCCGGGGAGAAAGCACCAGTAGGTGCATCCAACTGACCTGGGCACTGCTGGAGTCAGTCCAGGCTAGCCGGGGATCCATGGCTGTGGTGGACCAGCGACTGTCATCCGGGTCCGTTCCTGAACCCGGGTCATCAGTGTCGCAGGCGGAAATCCAACTGCTGGGCCGGCAGGGGCATTTTTTAACTTCTTTTTTTATACTTTAAAGTTGTGATTATGACAGACCAAGGCCACCACTCAACTAAGTCCTCGTCAGTTTGGCAGTGGCATTGGTCTGTCATAATCGTAACTTTAAAGGAGAACTGCCTTAAATCTGCAAGCCTGTGTTTTCTGTAGAAGCTGCATCTGTAATACTGGTTCACATACCATTTTTGTTCCATCTGTACTGACCTTTTAGTAGATTCATTGGGTGTTTCTGCTTTTCACTGTGGTGGGTAGTACCAGTTTAGAACTGTATGTACTTTATGTCCTTGTTAAATAGCACGTTGTTTTCACAATGCAATGAGGGAAGTTCCCCAAAGGTCTATTTTGGGTCCGCTTCTTTTTGTGATTTATATCAACAACCTCAACACCGGTATAAAGAATGCATCTGTACATTTATGTGCAGAGGATACCGCAATCTATGTCGCAAAGCCCACTCTTGAGCAAACCTGCACTTCGCTGCAACTTTAGTTTAATATCTTGCAGCACAACCCACTGAACTTAAAATTACTGCTTAATGCAAAAAAAAAAAAAAAATTCATGTTCCTCTCTCCGCAAGCTCACCCCTCCTCCTATTCGACGACAGGATCCATGCTGATCACCATGCTTCTGGGGGAATTCCTGGAACCGGTAGACAAATTTAAATATCTGGGCATCTGGATAGATAGCAAACTTTCTTTCTCAGTAAATACTGAGGAGTTATCAAAAAAAAATACAAGCAGAGATTGGGCCTTATTTTTCGAATTAAGCATCTGCTCACATAAGATGCCAAAGTCAAGCTGGTACAATCAACTTTCCTACCACTTATAGACTACGCAGACATTATTTATAGTCATGGACCCAGCTCTGCATTGGCCAAACTGGAGACCCTGTACCACAGGGTCATAAGGTTTATTACCAGTGCACCCTTCAATACACACCACTGCTCCCTTTATGCCATAATGGGTTGGCATTCACCTAAAACTAGACATCTAAAAACTGCCGTCACTTGGACCTACAGAGCTTTAATTAATAAACTTCCTGAGTATATTTGTAAGCTATTGATCATAACTAGCGGGAGCTACTTGCTAAGAAAATACTTCATCTCGTTAGAAACTCCGAGAATCAGAACCATCATGGCTCCCATTAGATAAGCCATGCTCTGCCCACCATATGGAATAATCTACAAAACTCCCTTAAACTTGATTCCTTTGTCAGCCTTGTGAACTTCAGAACCCTCATTAGGCATTCTTTGCATGGCAATTGTACCTGTTATGCTTAAACTCTCCCACTGCTCTCTATATGTGCCTGTTTTCCCTATTGTCATCTATAACTTCCTTCATTCTCTCGGTATCTGCTACACCTAATCCTCCCCCTCCCCCATCCTTCCTCACCGATTACCTTCACCTATGTGCCCCCTTCCTTCCTAACAAGGCTCCTTTTTCTGTCAGTGCCATCCCCTGCACTCTCCTTCTTGTAAACTTGACCATTGATTTGATTGTGCACTTTTTATGTATGCATTTTTGAAATTCATTGTAATGCCCATTGTTATTTTTTATTTAGTGTGCTTTTTGTCTCACACCCAGCGTCGGAACCATCTGCCCAGTCACGGGCCTAGCCACCCCCCGCCCCACTCCCACATGGGCTGCAACTCCCGTGCCCCTGGCTTGCCCCCAGGCGGGGCTGCAGCACCAGCCAGGTGTCACGAACGTCAGTTAGGGCCAGGAGCTGGTTCCCGGCCTAGGTGGGTGTCATCTAGGTGCTGGTTGCGGCGTTTTTTGTCCCCTAGAGGATGTTTCATGGGGTGGGGACATGCAAGGACGTCCCGCATCTGCCCCACCTCCTGGACATCCAGACCCTGACTGCTGTGGTACCCCCGGCCTCTGCCAGGGGTCTGTCATGCACTGGACGTTCTCCCCACCCTCCCCTAGGAGGAGAGCAGTCCATGGGACGCTCCATCCTTCTTCCCCTGGCCGGCCCTCCGACGAGCCAGGTCCGTTCCCGAATCTGGGTCGCCAGCAGTAATGCCCATAGTTATAACTTCTACCCTCTGTATTTTCCCACCTAGAAAGTATGCATCATGTATGGTCCTCCTGCTGTGCCAGGATTATCTGTGTTTTGTATATTAGTTTATCTGTATTATTTGTGAACCTTTCCCAGGCCCACCTTGTGAATCAGTTTTCCTCAAGGGTGTTCCACCTGGTTAAATAAAGATTGACTGATTGATTCCTGTTCTGCTATGGAACTCTGTGGCCCACAGGGGACATAACTTACAACGTTAAGTTCTAAAATGGCAGTTAGCAGCAGTGTGTTAGTCAGAAAGAACAGGTTACCCACCTGTAACAGTAGTTCTAGGAGGGGTATATGTTGTTCATCCACACTGTTTGGTATTGTCCCCTTCCACTTTAAATCTGCCGGAAGATTTCAAGCTGGCTCCTCCCCACCCACCTGGGTGGTATATACCTTGGCTCTGCCCCATGACGCCAGATCTTAGCCCACTAGAAGCAAGGTTGTATGCGTCCGCAGCCGGGGAGGTCAGGTGGGTCCGTGTGGATGAACAACATATACCACTCCTAGAACTACTATTACAGGTGAGTAACCTGTTCTTTTAGGAGCGTGGATATGTTGTTCGTCCACACTGTTTGGCAGACTCCAAGCAGTTCTCTGGGAGGAGGGAGGCAAGGTGCACACCCCCTACTTAGAGAACAGAAATTGGGAGAACTGAACCTCCAAAACCAGCATCCCAGCGTGACTCAAGGTCAATGTGGTAGTGGGTAATGAAGGTGTTTGCTGACTTTCAGGTAGCAGCCCGACAGATTTCCTGGATGGGAGTATGGCGGGTAGAATGAGCTCTTATCCCTCTGGGAGGCTCCTTGCCCGCCAACTCAGAGCACAGACCTATGCATGACGTAATCTATCTTGCAATAGTCCACTTCGATGCAAGTCTGTCAGAAGAGCGTAAGAGACAAACAGCTGGCGAACCTCTCCACGAATATCTGCCGTCCTCTCCTTATAATAGGAGACGGCACGTCTCAGGTCCAAGGTATGGAACCTGTACTCTGCGTCCGAGGTGTAATTAGGGTAGTATACCGGCAGAGTCAACTCCTGGTTAAGGTGAAATTCTGACACCACCTTTGGAAGGAATTTTGGGTGGGGGCGCAGGACAACTTTCTCCCTGTGAAAGACCAGGTAAGGGGAGTCCACTGAATTCGCCTGGAGCTCCCGTCCTTCTAGCTGATGTGATAGCCACCAGGAAGGCTGTCTTCCACGACAAGTGTGACAACTCACACTTGGCATGGGTTTGAATGGCTTGCCCATGAGCTTTGCCAAAACCAGCAGCAGATCCCACAGAGGTGGAGGTTCATACACCAGAGGGGATATGTGCTCCAGGCCTTTGAAAAAGTGCCCGACCATTGTCTCCTACGCCAAGGTCGGTAGGCAGAAATGACTGCCAGGTGCACCCTAAGGGTCGATGACCGTAGACCCCCTTTGGAGAGAGACCAAAGGTACTCGAGAATGTTAGCCACAGAACAGGATAGAGGGTCCAGACCCTTACCCTGACACCAAATGGAAAACCTTTTCCATTTGAAGGCATAACATTTCCTGGTCGATTCCTTTCAAGATACCTCCACCATGGTGTAGACATCTTCGGAAAGACCCAAAGCCTGGAACTCTAGCCACTCAGGTACCAGGCTGTGAGGTGCAGGGATTGAAGGTCCGGATGGAAGACCTTCCCCTGGTTTAGAGATATCCGGTCCGGGTGTGTACAAAGTCGCTCCAGGGGCCTGCAGCTGAGGGGCTAAGGAGATCTGGATACCAGAACTGGCGCGTCCAGTCTGGGGCTACCAGAATCACCTTGGCCTTGTCTCTCCTCACCTTGAGTAACACCTTGTGGATCAAGGGAAATGGATGGAAGGCACAGAGGAGGCCTGGGGTCCACGGCCTTGAGAAGGCATCCCCCTGCAGTGAGCCCTGCTGAGGGGGGGCGGGCATGATACAGCCTCAGCTTGGTGTTTTCCCTGGAAGCAAACAGGCCCACCAATAGTTTGCCCCAATGGGAGAACAGGCTGCAAGCTACCTCTGGATGGAGGAAGCACTCGTGGGATGTCTGGCCTATGCAGCTGAGAGCATCCGCTAGCTGGTTCGAGGCTCCTGCCACATGGCTGGCTAGGAAATCCGCCTCCAACCGACTTACGAGGGTCCAGATGCAGAGCGCCTCCTTGCACAGCAGACGGGAGTGCATACCGCCCTGTTTGTTGAGGTAGTACATGGTCATAGTATTGTCCATCTGGACTTGAACCGCTTGACCCGGGGCTGAGGAGCAAGAGCTGACAGTGCCAGTCTGACTACTCTAAGCTCCAACAGGCTGATGTGGCATCGGGACTCCTCAGGGGTCCAGAACCCGTAGGATCTGTTGTCCCCCATGTGAGCTCCCCAGCCCATGAGAGAGGAATCAGTCATAAGGACAACCGTCGGCTCATGGCGGACAAACCGGATCCCTTCCTGCAACCGGTACGGGGCGGTCCACCATTGGAGAGCATCCCCACATCTTCTGGGTTACAGTGATCAGCTGGTCAAAATGACCATGGCGCTGAGTCCACTGGGCAGCCAGTTCCCATTGGAGGGGGCGCATGTGTAACTGGGCCCAACGGACCACCAAGGTACATGCCGCCATGTAACCCCAAAGGCGCAGAAAGTCCCGGGGCATGGCGCGAGTGCCCAACCAGAAATGACTGGGAAAAGCAGGAGAGGACCTCCGCCCTGTCTGCCAGGAGCATAGCTCTGGCTTGACAAGAGTCAAGCTCTGCCCCAATGAAGCCCATCACCTGGGCAGGCATGAGTTCCGACTTGGCCTCGTTGATCAGGAAGCCGAGTTGCGAGCAGGTCTGGAAGGCCAGATCACTGGACCTCTCCAGCTCCTGTTGGGTGGAACCTGCCAGGAGCCAGTCATCGAGGCAAGGGTAGATTTTGGCTCCTCGACACTGAAGATGAGCCGCCGCCACCACTGCAATGCATTTGGTGAAGACCCGTGGGGCTGACGGCAGGCTGAACGGCATGGCTCGGAACTTGTAAGGGTCCCCTCGACCCTGAAGCGGAAGAACCGCTGATGGGATGGACGGATTGGGACGTGAAAGAACGCATCCTGCGGATCCAGTGAACAGACCCACATGTTTCGCTCCAAGGATGGTATGATCTGGGACAGAGTGACCATCTGAAAAGTGCGAGACCTGAGAAACCGATTCAGGTCGTGGAGATCTAGAATGGGGCGCCAACCCCCCATCCGCTTGGGCACCAGGAAGTACCTGGAGACAAAGCCTCGGTCTGCTGGAGGATCCACCACAGGAGCTACTGCCTCCTTGTGGAGGAGCTAAGCTATGTCTTCTAGAAGAGCCGACTGTGTGCACGTGGAAATCTGCTCCTCCCGAGGGGCACAGGCTCGGCTGGGAGGGTACTGCTCGAACTCTAGAGGCAGTCCCCGGCTGACCACTTCGAGAACCCACCTGTCCAAAGTGACAGCAGACCAGGCGGAAAGAAAGTGGTGGAGCCAACCCCCCATGGGAGGGCCCAGAGCTGGAGTGACGGACATAGGGATGGCAACCCCCATCCCATCACTGGGCAGGCGTGGAGGAGGCTCCAGGATCTTTGCGGGTCTGTTGGGGTCCAGGCTTGGCCAGAGGACACCAAACTTGAGCCTGCTGCTGATGTTGATGCTGCTGACCTCCTTAAGGGCTGCCAAACCGCAGGGGAAGAATGCCGAAAGGGCTTCTTCTTCTGCTGGTTCTTGGCAGAAGTGGTGTTGGACTGCTCTATGCACTGTAGGTGACCAGCCATTCCTGGACTGAACAGGTAGGTCTCCAGGAAAGGCACATCAGCCAGCTTGTGCAATCTGCTGGGAAGGAGGAAAGCCTCAGTCAAGCCCTGCGGCGAGAGGCCACTGTGGCAGCCAACGAGCAGGCACAAGAACCCCCTATGTCCCCTATGTCCAGGGCAGTCTGGAGCTGCTATATGGCAACAGAACGGCCTTGGTCATGGACCTGTTTGACTGTGGTCTGCCTGTCCAGGGGAGATGAGGGAAGAATTCGTCTAATGACCCAAGAAGAGCATGAGAGAAGTGTGCCATAATGACTGCCGAGCTGGCCTGACGAACGCCCAAGGAAGAGGCTGCATAGACCTTTCGGGCAGTGTGGTCCATATTTTTGGACTCTGTCCAGAGGTCGGTCAGTGTCGGCCAAACTGCAGGTACGTCTGAACATGGAGGCGGTCACCAGGCTGTTAGCCGAAGGGTGATCAATGAACCCCGCAAGGGACCCCATGGGCACCGTGCAGGCCATGCGGGCAGACTGTGCTGGGCATTAGGCAGGGCACTACCAAAGTTCAAGGGCTGGGCCAACAATGGCTTTGGCCACTGGAAAGACCTCCGTCGAGGTATCCCCTCTCTTCAGAATATCTGTGAGAGGGTACTCCGCCTTTTTCTGGATAGGTTCCAGGGCATTCCGGTGGAGTCAGAAATAAGACTGAGAATCCCTTGGAAGGAGGAAGAGCCTTCCTCCATCCCCGTGCCAACGAACGACTCGTCATCTCCTGGATGCGAGTGGAGCCCGGTGACATCTGAGTCTGAAGAGTCGTGATACAGTGGTCTACTGCCTAAATGACCCTCGATCCTCTGAGGGAGGTCCAGGGTGACAGTAACCGAGAGATGTCAGGGAAGGCTGGTGTCTAGTCGGTCCTCTTTCCAGGCAGCCCCTCCCTTAGGCTGCTTAGGTGGCAGTTCCACCGGAATAGTGTAGAGACCGGGATAGGCCGAACCAGAAGACGGGCCAGCCCCATGGGTGGAGGAACCAGGGACTTTGGTTTCAGAGGGATCGGCTTCGGCCTGGGAGGCAAAAGTCAAGTATTGGCTGGGGTGGGTGGCGGAGCCGGCTTCTGCCCTGTCAGGATCAGCTGTTGCCATATAAGCTCCTCATAGCACTGGAGTTTTCGCCAGAGCCTCTCCTCGTCTGAGGAGGATGAGGACGACCTGTGGTGTCGCCTCTTCTTTGAGCTCTTATGGCTCTTCCTCTGTCATTCGGCCGAGGGGGTCCTGGAGCGTGACTGAGATCAGGGAGGCCGACTCGGTCGATTGGGAGACACCGGTGTAAATCGGTGAAACCCTTGGGTCCGGAACCAGGTCCTTGATGGGGACACCGGCGGGCTGGATCTCCTCATCCGGAAATACAAGGAGCGGAGTCCGCTGTAGTGAGTCGGCACTGGCCGGAGACAAAGAGTTGATCAGGTCGAGGACAATTTCGACCTCGTCGGCCACGTCCTCGGTCCCCTGGACAGATGGAAGATCCGTGAGGCCGGCAGCCGAGGATGCGATCGACTGAAGTCAAGACCGCGTGTTCCTGGGACTCTTGACTTTTCTCGGTCCCAAGAACGTCTTCACCGGGACAAAGACAATGGGTCCTTATCTCTCTTCCGAGAGCGGGAGGAGTGCGAGCCGAGGGCGCCTCTCCCTGGGTGGGGAGAGACTGGCAACATCTCCTTAAAGGATCCCGTAAAGGTGGAGCCCAGGTTCAGCGGGATGATAAAGCTTCGATTGGCCTAAGTGCAATCGGCTTCTTCCTCGAATGCCTTCATCTGTTCCAGCTGATCGGCGGAGCTCGCAGCAGCGGAAACTGCCCACCTAGCCTCCTTCAACTTCACCGGAGGGTTCCTTTTTTTCGGTCTCCCCAGCTTCAGGCATGCCTTGCGGTTGTCCAGGACATTGGGATGGAAGGCAAAGCAAAAGCTACACAACGAGGTGTCATGGCCGACACCTAGGCATTAGACACACGTGAGGTGGGGATCGGTCCACGACATCTTCTGGCCGCAGGGGTACCAGCAAAATCCCTGGGAAAATGTCTCCTCCATGATCGATGCTGCAAAAGCGCGATCACTAACTCGAACGAGTTTGAGCTTCAGTAAAACTGATAGTTTGAAAGCCAGGGCCCACGAAATGCAAGAGCATGAGGGAGGAAACCGGTATCTTCCAGCGGAAAGGAAGCTCTGGCGTCATGGGGCGAAGCAGAGGTATATACCACCCGGGTGGGTGGGAGGAGCTAGCTTGAAGACTTACGGCAGATTTAAAGTGGAAGGGGACAATGCCAAACAATGTGGATGAACAACATATCCACGCTCCTAAAACACCCATTTTGTTTACTAAACATCCAGCAGAGATGGAACTATAACAGAAAAGGGATCAAATATACGAAAAAAGCATCTACTGGGAAAAATGTTTTACAGGTTCAGTGCAGTTCTCCTTTAAAGTATTTAAAAAAAAAATAGTAAAAAAACTCCCTATTCTAGTCAGTGGAGTGCACCCCTCCACTCTCCATTTACAGGCATCATAAAACGTGCTTGCACAGGAGCGTGTCTCAGAATATGGAAGTTGCAGCGCTTTGGAGATCAGCTGCATGGATTACTTTATAATCTTTTCGTTTGCTCTAATCCAGCAAAAATTAATTAAGTTTTATGGGAGTCCACTTGGGGTCAAGTAAGGGTTCTTATATGTTGTTTGTTTGTTTTTTTGGGGAGGGGGCAAACTAAGAACCTGCTCTTGAAATATATAATATTTGGTGGTAGAAAGTCTAATTCTGCATAAAACTCTGAAAACAGAGTTTGTTTCCCCACTGAAAATACATCACCAGCCTTTCCAGTACAGTTTCTAATGTCATAACACAAGGATTCCACTTGATTCTTTTTTTTCTTACTAGCAGTTAGCAAAACACAAATACAATGATGAAAATGTAGGTAAAGAAACAAATAAAAGCAAACTGAATGACTGCAGAGGCATCTAAAGGCCCCAAAACAGCAGTTATGTAAGAACTTACCGTAACAGTAGATCTTAGAAAGAGGTTCCTGCAGTAGGTCTTCACATATAGGACTGTGCCCAATGGTGTCAGGTCTGCACGGCAAACTTGTAGCTAGCAACCGTCAGCGGGGACCGCCCCCCCGTTGTCAGGTAACACGACATCAGCCCAACTATAAAAACGGGGCAGTCCCGCGCCCGCCCTCCAATTCTTTTCCACTGCAGACCTAGAAATAGGGAGCAGAAAAATGGAGTAACAACTCCTGGGACCCTGTGCCCTGGCAGAACCAGAGGGCTAGACAGGAGAAAGGAAATAACTCCAGGAGTGGGGGGATAGGTGGCTGGGAAACTAAACCTACTGCAAGAACCTCTCTTGAAGAAAGTACAGTTACGTAAGAACTTACCATAACAGTAGATCTTCAAGAGAGGCTCTTGCAGTAGGTAATTACATATAGGACTGATGCCGGCCGGCGGCAGGACCCACGGAAAAATTTCTAGCTAGCAGTCCTGGCGACGCCCCGTCAGGTGACGGCGTCATAAGACGCCGGGTATAAAGGGCGGGGTCCCGGACGCCCGCCTTTCCAGTTCTTTCCCCGCCACAGGCCCGGAAGGCCCGGACGAGAGAGGCAGATATTTCCCTCAATGGAAAAGGAGCTGAAAAAGCCTAGGGGATGGAGGGCGGGAAGGTATTACCTACTGCAAGAGCCTCTCTCGAAGATCTACTGTTATGGTAAGTTCTTAAGTAACTGTACTATCTTACTTTCGAGAGGGCTCTTGCAGTAGGTAATTACATATAGGACAGAATCTCAAGCAGTCTGGAACAAACGAAGGCACCGGGAGGAGGAACTACTCCAAAAGTATAAAATAATCTAGCAGGTCTCAAGAAAGGAGGCCTTGCAAGACAGCTAACCGAAGCCTGCTCTCACAGAAGCAATGTCCAAACTGTAATTTTAGTAAAGGTATGGACTGAAGTCCAAGTGGCGGCAGCACAGATGTCTGCCGCAGACACGTTCTTGAAACAAGCCAAGAGGCAGCAACTCCACGAGTGGAGTGACCTCTGACTTGACCCGGGAGGGTCTTCTTGTACTTGTCATAACAGAAAGTGATGTAATGGGCCAACCATTTTGATAGGCATTGCTTAGAGACAGCATTGCCTTCTCTTTTGTGAGCGAAAGAGACGAACAACTGATCAGTCTTTCTGAGGACGAAGGATCTATCGGTGCAGTATCTCAGAATCCTGTGAACATCCATGGTATGGAGCAGGTATTCTCCTTGATTGGAGTACTGCGTGAAGAAAGCAGGTAATTCAAAAGACTGATTCAAGGTAGATTCCGCTACCACCTTCGGAAGAAACTTAGGATTCGTGCGAGGAGCTACTCGTTCTTTGTGAAAAATCAAATAAGGGATTTTGCACATGAGGGCCTGGAGCTCAGAAATTCTGCGAGCAGAAGTAATGGCCACCAAGAAGAGCGTCTTCCACGATAAAAACTTCAAGTCTGCGGAAGCTGCAGGCTCAAAGGGAGGAAGGGTAAGTTTCTCGAGGACAAAGTTTAAGTCCCAAGGCGGAGCTGGAGCCCGGACGAGGGGCCTGAGATGAAGGACCCCTCTGAGGAAAGTTTTGGATACGTCCAGCTGGGCAAATGCCTCATCAGTGAAAGGGACATGGTAGGCTGAAATAGCCGCCATATGGACTTTCAAAGAGGAGTGACTGAGACCCAGGGTCGAAAAGATGACGATGTACTCAAGCAGAATGGTCACAGGGCAGGAAAAGGGCTCCACGTGCCCTGGCGCAGCCCAGATAGAAAATCTTTTCCATTTCATGGCATAGTGGACCTGGTGGAGGGCTTCTAGCCTCCACCAGAATCTCGCCACCTTAGCAGAAACGCCAAAACGAGCTTGAGCTAGATCTGTAGGAGCCATGCGTGAAGCTGAAGGACTTGAGTCCCGGATGGACCAGGGTCCCCTGATCCTGGGTCAGCAATCCTTGAGACAAAGGAAGAGGAAGAGGAGGAACCTCTGAGTATTGTTGTAGAAGAGAGAACCAGATTTGCCTTGGCCAGAAAGGAGCGATCAGAATCATTCTCGCTCCTTCTAAAGCAAGGTTCTGTAGCAAACGAGGGACCAGAGGAATTGGGGGGAAAAGCTTAGATGAATCTGTCCTTCCAGCTTAGCGATAGAGCATCGCTCCAGAAACCACCTCGCTCTGGAGCGAGCGAGCAAAAGATTGGAAGCTTTGCGTTTTGGGAGGAAGCGAACAGGTCTATCTGAGGAGTCCCCCGAATTTGGAAGATGCTTTTTAGAACTTTTTCGTCCGATTCCCACTCGTGTGGAAGAGCCGACGAGCGACTTAGTCTGTCTGCCAGGACATTGTTGACTCCCAGAACATGGATCACCGTGAGGTGAAGGTTGTGGAGAGCTGCCCAATCCCAGACGCTCATCGCTTCCCTGCACAGCGGGTAGGACCAAGTTCCTCCCTGCTTGCTCATGTACCACACCATGCACATGTTGTCCGTTTGGACAGCTAGGTGACCGGGAAGGATGTATTGGTTAAGAGCCTGGAGCGCATACAGCACTGCTCGCGAAACTCGGCTGCGTTAGATGTGGAGAACTATCTCCAACTTTGACCAAAAGGCCTTGGGTTTGGTGAGGACCCAGATGGGCTCCTACCGCCAGAAGTGTCCATAGTCAAGAGTCTGATCGGGGGAGGATGAAAAAAAGGGGACACCCCGGAAGAGGTTCTCTCAAACCATCCACCATTGCAAGTCTCTTACCATCAGTGAGGAGATCAGAACCAGATGATCTAGGTCGTCTACTCGTTGATCCCACTGAGATCGAAGAGTCCACTGAGAGATTCTCATGTGGAGGCGTACGCATGGAACCATCGGGATGGCCGCCGCCATAAGCCCCAGTAGACGGAGCACTGACCTCGCCGGGACCCTCCTGTGATCTGATAGGAGGAAATCTGTGACTGGAGGAGGGCCCTGTCCGGAGGCAGAAGGCCTTGCACAAAGTTGTGTCGAGAATGCCCGATGAACTGGAGCCTCTGTGAAGGATCCAGGTGAGACTTGGAATGGTTGATGATAATACCCAGGCCAGTGAAAACCTGCTGGGTGAGGGACAGAAATGCAGGAGTTCCTCCTGGACGGGGGCCAGGAGCCAGTCGTCCAGGTAGGGAAAACCTGAGCTCCCAAAAGAACGTGAGTGGAGGCTACCACCGCCAGGCATTTGGTAAGACACGGGGGCCGAGGAAAGACCAAATGGGAGTGCCCGGATTGGTAGTGGACCCCTGGAGCACAAACCTGAGGTACTTTCAGTGCGAAGGGCGAATGGGGATGTGCAGGTACGCATCCTGCATATCTAGTGCACAAAGCCATTGGCCCGGCCGAAGCAGGGGCAAAAGGAATTGAAGGGAGAGCATCCTGAACCTCTTGTACTCCACATACAGGTTCAGGGAGCTGAGATCGAGAATAGGTCTGAGATCTCACATCTTCTTTGGTATAAGGAAGAAGTGGGAATATTACCCCGTCCCGTAGAGGTGAGGAAGGACAGGCTCTATAGCCTGTTTCGCACGAAGCGCTGAGATTTCTTCCCTGACCAAAGGAAGATGGTCACTTGAGTAAGCAGAATTCAGAGAGGGGTGACGCGGAGGTTTCTGTAGAAACTCTATGGAGTGCCCCTCTGCTATGATCTGAAGCACCCATGAATCCGAGGTTATCCTCTCCCAACCCGGAAGGTGGAGGGAGAACCTCCCTCCTACCGGTTCCTCCAGGGCGTCCGGAGGCAGTGGGAGAGGAAAGGAGTCACGTGGTGTGAGGCAGCGCCGCAGCTGGGGCACCCGTTGCTTTTTGGTGCGGCGGGGGCCTGGCAGCTGTGGGGGCCCGACGTTTAGTGGCCCGCCTTCCCTGAGGTTTCGCTTGAGGCCGGCTGCGTCTGTGAAAGGGACAGTGCTGTGGGGGATGGGGACAGTACATTGAATCAATGGATTTAAGGGCCATCCCCTTCTCCTGCAAATCAGTGATGATGTCCTTGACATCACCACTGAAAAGCACAGAACCCCTGAAAGGTGCTTCTTGGATGGCTGACTGGACCTCCAGGACCAAACCTGACACACAGAGCCATGCGTGGCGCCGAAGACTTACGGCGGTACATGAGCTCCGTCCTGCGGTGTCCACTCGATGCGTGGGTAAGTCCCTCAGAAATGTGATGACTGGCGAGGACAGAGCAGAACGGTACTGCTCGGCCAACTCCTGCTTGAGTTGAGAGTCAGGCAAAGAGTCGATCTTAGATTCCGCCTGGGTAAGGACAGCCTTCTGGTAATCCCCATATGTGCTACATAGTTCAGGGCCCTGATCCCCAGTGTGGGAAGAAGCGTAGATCTTCCTTCCATACTGATCCAGAAGGCGAGATTCCTTATCCAGGGAGACTAGCTCAAGTGTTTGGTGTGCTGACCCGGCCGTGGCGCGCGCTAATCACAACAGAGTCTGCAGGGGTGAGAGTCAAAAGTCTACACCTCCGGAGCCTGGTATAGCCTGTTCGACTTCCTGGGAAGTGGGGCTAAAAGCTGACAGTTGTTCCAAATAGTGGAAACAAGGTGGCGTGAGGCTCGATCCAGGGTGGCACTAAGGTAGGAGCCGTAAGGGGCAAGTCCAGATGTTCGCGAGTTTTACCTGCTGAGGATCTGGTTCTAAGGAATGCCACTGATGGACTTCCAGAATCTACCTGAGCAACTCCGTGAAGGAAGGATCCTCCGGAGGAGACTTCGGAGGAGTCCTCGGCCGGGGCTTGGACGGAAAGCATGGCTCGTCTTTCTCGGAACATCCATCGGAAGCATCCGAGGAGTCCGAGAGAGAAGGAGAGGAAGAATCTGAAGCAGAGTAAGACTCCCTAACCCATCTAGGGGGAGGAACGGGTTCCTTGGGAAGGGTCCCAGAACGCGTGTCCTGCCCCTCTCTGGATCCCGAGGGCAAAACCCGGGAATCTGGAGGAGGAGAGGGAGAGTGCCACCAGGGCGGCGCGGGAGCCAGGCACCGTGCACTGTAAGACAGTTTCTCGTATTTCCTTGGTGAGCTGAGCCTTGGCCTCAGCCCACAAGAAGAAAGTCTCCTGGAGATCCACCGCGGCCTAGGGGTGGAGTAAAGGAGGGAGATAACCGTATGGAGGAAATCCATAGGGAGTATCCGTGAACCCGCTGCGGTATCCCGAGTCGGGTACTGTGGCATCGGGTACTGCGGTGTCAAGAGTCGCACTGGGTACAGCGGCGAGGATACTGCAGACCCGGGAAAACCGCGATGGATACGTGGCGGAGACCACGCACTGGAGGAGCTGTCAGACAAGGCGGCCCAGCCGGGTACTCCGCAGGCGGATCAGTGGGACAGGCCCATGGGGTGGAGGCCGAAGGAGGAGAAAATCCCGCCGCAAGCGTCGGAGGGGCGGTTGTCGGAACCGGCGTCTGAGGAGCCGGCGCCGGGGCCGGCATCAGATCTGGTTCTTCAGGAAGAGGATCGGACAGTAGCCCAGGGTCCCGAGTCTCGTCCGGGGACGGAGGAGAGAAATCCCCGGGGTCAGGCAGGGGGGACTGGGGCTCCCCTGACGGCAGTGAAGGCTGCGGGGAGCCTGGAATGACAGAAACAACAGGTTCCACCGTAGGCTCGGAGGCCCGGCGCACGCCGGAGGAGCAGACGTGTGGCTTATGGGCCGAGTCCCGGCGGATGCCAGAGGAGCCAGCATCCGGCCGGGGGTCCTCGTCGGAGGCTGGCGAGAAGACAGGAGGCCGGTCGAGGGACACTGCGGCGCGCCCGGAAAGGTCGGCGACAGGAGCCTTCTCCCGGCATCGTCCCGGAGAGCAGGCGTCCAGCTAACAGAGTGCCTGCAGCACAGTAGCCGCCAGGCCTCGCGGCGAGTACTCGGGGATGGAGTCTCTTTTTGCCGAAGGCAGCCGGCTGAGCCCAGACTCAAGCCCCGTCGCGCCTCCTCCAAAGCATGGAGGCTGCCGTCGGGCGATCCCCTGGAGGGGATGTTACCTTGCCCGCGACTCCGGCCGGAGTCGCAGAAGAGGAGGCCTTCTCCTGGTGCCTTTCCTTGTCCCGCTTCTTGTGCCCTTCAGGGGAGGTCGATGCCTGCCGAAGTTTTCTCAGCTCTTTCTCCATCGCAGACATCTTCTTTTTGAGGAGATGGGCTTCGAGGGACTGCTGGCATCGTCTGCGGGTGGCCGCGTTGAACCGGAGGCAGTGTGGACACTTGTCGACCCGTGGGTCGGGGCCTAGGAAGAAGAGGCAGAGGGAGTGACAGTCTTTGTGAGGCAGTTGGGCGCCGCACGAGTCGCACTTATTCTTTGAAGGGGACGACATATACTGACGTTCACCTGACAAAACAGGAATAAAATTCTGAAACTATTCGGAAAAACCGACGAAGTAACAGGACTGAGCGATAAGAACTTAACCGCGAGGCGCTGCACAAGCTGACAGCGGGAAAGAACTGGAAGGCAGGCGTCCGGGACCACCTTTATACCGACGCCGTATGACGCCGGTCACCTGATGTGGGGGCGGTCCCCGCCAGGGACTGTTAGCTAGAAATTTTTCCGTGGGGTCCTGCTGCCAGCCGGCGTCAGTCCTATATGTAATTACCTACTGCAAGAGCCCTCTCGAAGTAAGATCTACTGTTATGGCAAGTTCTTAGGTAACTGCTATATCTTACTTTGACAGGGTTCCTGCAGTAGATCTTCACATACAGGACTGAATTTCAAGCAGTCCAACAAAAAGAAGGAGTCGGAGACGAGGTTCCGAGTGGACGAAGATGTCTGCCAACAAAGGGTCTACCTTAAGACAGAAGACCTTGCAAAACTGCAAGGCCAAAACCAGCTAGACACCTAGAGGCAATGTCCAGACTGTAGTGCTTAGTGAAGGTGTGGACCGAAGACCAAGTTGCCGCTGCACAAATATCAGCAGTTGACACATTCCTGAAAAAGGCGGTAGAAGTGGCCACACTCCTGGTGGAGAGATCTTTGACTACCCCCGGAAGGGGTATCTTGTATTTCTGGTAAGTGTGGATACAGTTAGCCAGCTACCTAGAAAGAGTCTGCTTAGAGACAGCCTTGCCCTGGCACTGGGAGGCAAAGGCCACGAAGAGTTGGTTTAACTTTCGAACCTCCTTAGTCCGGGAGGTATAGTACCTCAAAATCCTGTGCACATCGAGGGTGTGCAAAAGATATTCTCCCCTGCTGGAATGTTGTGGAAAGTAAA
The DNA here is from genome assembly GCA_016271365.2 of Neoceratodus forsteri. Classification (NCBI taxonomy): domain Eukaryota; kingdom Metazoa; phylum Chordata; order Ceratodontiformes; family Ceratodontidae; genus Neoceratodus; species Neoceratodus forsteri. The sequence goes on along the minus strand of CM028130.1, from coordinate 1,442,062,753 downwards.
CCGACAGTTCAACACTCTGATTGAGAGTCATCTCTGAAACGACCTTCAGAAGAAAAGAAGGATTAGTCCGCAGGACCACCCGGTCCTTGTGGAAAATTAAATTAAGCTCTCTACAAACCAAATCCTGAAGCTCTGAAACCCTTCAAGCTGAAGTAACCACAACCAATAACAGCATCATCCAAGCCAGGAAGCGCATTTCACAACTTGCTGCCAGTTCAAAAGAGGGCAAAGTAAGTTTTTACAACATAAAATTAAGATCCCAGGGAGGACAAAGGTTCTGGACTGGAGGTTTGAGATGAAGGATCCGCTTCAAGAAAGTCTTGGAAACCTATAGCTGGGCTTGGGTTTTACCCTTCACGGGATGTTGGTAGGCCGACACTACAGACAGATGGACCTTAAGTGAGGAGTAACTAAGGCCCAACTCTGAAAGATGTAATAGGTACTCTAATAACTGGGAGGCCAAGCAAGAAAAGGGGTCCAAGCGCTTGGCTGTGGCCCAAAGAGAAAATCTCTTCCACTTCATGGCATAAGTGGATCTGGTAGAGGGTTTTCTGGCCTCCACCAAGACCTGAGCAACCTGGGAGGAAACTCCATAGTGAGAAATCGCTATGTCCACAGGTGCCACGCATGAAGATGGAGAGACTTGAGACTCTGATGTACCAGGGTGCCCTGCTCCTGGGATAGAAGGTAATGAAAAAGCAGCAGAGGAACCGGTGGTTCTAGAACTACTTGTTGCAACAGCAGAAACCAAACCTGCCGGTGCCACAGAGGAGCGATCAAGATCATGTGAGCACCTCCTGCCTGAAGTTTCAAAAGAGCCATCTGAATGAGAGGAAAGGGAGGAAACACATACAGAAACCTCCCTGTCCAGTAGAGAGATTGTGCATCTCACCAAAAAGCTCCCATGCCCACAAACAAGTGAGCAAAAGCTGGGTAGTTTTGCACTGGACGGGGAGGTGAACAGATCTACGTCTGGTTGTCCCCATAGAAGAAAAAAGTCTTCTACTACCTACTGCTTTAGTTCCCACTCGTGAGCCCTGGCTACTGATCAACAGACTGTCCGCCAGGGTATTGTGAACTCCCGGCACGTGGACTGCTGTCAAGGTCAGACTATGCAGAATCGCCCAATACCATACTCTCACTGCTTCTCTGCAGAGAGGGTACGATCGGGTACCTCCCTGTTTGTTCAGATACCAGATACCAGACAGTGGTCATGTTTGTCTTGATGAGAAGTGTTCCCAGGTGAAGTAATGACTGGAAAGCCTGGAGGGCATTGAGCACTGCTCTTGTCTCCAGGATGTTGATGTGAAGATTTTCCTCCACTGGAGACCAAGAACCTTGCATTCTGTGATCTCACAAATGAGCTCCCAACCCGTATTGGAAGCATCTGAAGCGGGGGTTTGGGAAGGAGCCGGAAAATGAAGGGGGAACCCCCACCAACAAGTTGGTGAGATCCTGCCACCGGAAGAGATCTTTCTGTAGGTTATTGGAAATCATGACCAGCTGGTCCATGTCGTCCAACCGTTGGTCCCACTGGACCTGAAGAGACCACTGGGTAACCCTCATGTGCAGCCTGGCAGGGGGACAGTTGGAAAGGCAGCTGCCATAACACCCAAAAGGAGAAGCACGGAGCGAGCTGGGGTCCACCGAGACTTGGCCACCAGGGTGGCCTGTGAGACCAGGGTCTCTACTCGCACTAGTGGTAGGAAGGCCTTGCTCTGGACTGAATCCAACACCGCTCCAATAAATTGGAGGCGCTGGGAGGGTACTAACAGGGCTGGCAGTATAGCCTAGAGGTTAGAGGAACGAGGTGTGAACGAGCTTAGAATACCCAGCAAACCAGACCCGAGTTTGAATCTCGTAACCTTCACTTGCATAGTGTGACTCTGAGTAAGCCACTTAACCGCCCAGGTCGCCCCTGAAAACAGGCACTTGTGCCTAGTGGGCCTTACCCATTTACCAAAGACTAAAATAAAAAAAATACATACATTTGGGTAGGTTGACCAAAATTCCCAGGTGGGAAAACAGATCCAGAGTGAAGGAGAGGGACTCATTCAGGTTGCCCGGGGGATGGGGCTGAAAAGAGCCAGTCGTCCAGGTATGGGAACACATATATGCCCCTGCAGCGCAGAAATGCTGCTACCACCACTAGGCACTTGGTGAAAACCCAGAGTGCTGAGAACAAGCCAAAGGAAAGTGCATTGAATTGGAAATGGTTCTCCAGAAAGGAGAACCAGAGGAAGCGGCGGTGGGCCAGGAGGATAGGGATATGAAGGTAAGCATCATGCATATCCAGGGAGCACAGCCAGGTGTTTGACAGGAGCAGGGGTAGGAGTCCCTGGAGAGTCAGAATGCAAAACCTCTTGTACTCCACAAAAAGGTTTAGCATGCTGACGTCTAGGATAGGTCTCGGATCCCCCATCTTTTTTGGAACTAGGAAGAAGTGGGAGTAAAATCCCCTTCCTATCTGATCCAGAGGAACAGGCTCTATAGCAGTTTTTAGGAGTAGAGCCTGAATCTCTTGATGGACAATGAGAATCTGACCTGGTGGGTAAGAAGACCTTCCCGGAGGGTTTGCTGGAGGAAACTCCAGGAACTCGGAGTGACCTCTTTGTATGAGCTGTAAAACCCATACATCTGCGGTGACAGCCTTCCTCCCTGCCAGGTGGAGGCTGAACCTCCCTCCTACCAGTTCCCCCAAGGGGGACGGAGGGAACAGGAGGAGGGGAAGCGAGTCAGGACACGGAGGGGAGCCTTAGCTCCTGAGGCCGCCTTGGCAAGTTTGGCCTGAGGAGGTTATGCTCCTGAGCTAGCGGAACATTTTCCTTGACGTTTGCCTCGGTTCTGATTTTTTTTTTTTCCAGTTTCTTTTGCGATGACAGGGCTGTTTCTTCTGACCTGTACGGTACATGGGAGTGTACGTCTCCTAAGGACCTACCAATCTCCTGCAGCCCGGTGATATCATTAGCATCGCAGTCAAAGAGAACAGGATTCCCTGAAAGGCACATCCAAAGAGTGGACTGTACGTCCTGTGCCAGGCCTGCTAGGCGCAGCCAAACAAGACACCTACGGCAGATTCCCAATGCCGCAGCCCGAGCCACAGAGTCCACTGACTCATATGTGGCTCTAAGTGCGTGCCGGCAGGATGACATTCATCCTCACTTTCTTCAGTAACTTGGCCCAGAGTTGCTCATCAGGGACGTCCTGAAGATCCTTCTTTAACTCAGACAGTGAGGACTTCTGAAATGCCACCATGCGCAAGATGTAATTAAGTGACCGAGTAGCACAGGTGGTCGAGGCGTAAATCTTGCTGCCGTATTGCTCCAGGTGTTTTGAGTCCTTGTCTAGAGGAGAGAAGCGGAGATGTTTCGGTTGAGCTGAACAGTCATGGGCAGCTGTGATGACCATGGAGTCAGCTTTTGCCTGCGAAGTGAGGTGGGAGATCCCTTCCAGGGGGAAGTAGGTTCTATCCGCTTTTCTTGATACTGCCAGGGTGGATGAAAGCTACTGCCATATAGTGGACATAAAATCCTCATGTGGACCCATACACGGGGGAATATGGATAGGTTCCACATTAGCAAGATCTAGATGCTCAGTTAGCATTTTACACTGAGGATCTAGTTCCTTTGACGGCCAACCCAAAGCCTTTTGAATAGTCCGTAAGAGTTCTCCAAATGATGGGTCCTCTGGGGGAGATTTGGGGGACTCTTTAGGTTGAGGCTCAGCAGGAGAACGGAGTTTTGACTGGTCACTAGCTGAGTCCTCGTCTGACTCTGAGGATTCCAGTCTGCTAGACAGAGAGGGATCTACTCCAATGTCACCCACTGGGAGTGAGCCCAAGGCGCGGCCAGAGGGTACTGGACTGGGGGGCAGTGCCCCTGGAAGAGGGGTGCCCCCTTGAGACTGGGACTGTATTAGCTCTATCAGGAGCTGTGTCCTGGCATTCTGCCACCATGACGGGATGGCATCATGGTCAGGTGGAGGAGGAGGCTGAAACCCAGGATACCCAGGGTACGACGGGTAGCTGGGGGGTGCCAGTATGGGTACCGGTGCTGGTAACCGGAGAACCCCAGCGAAGGGTATCCAGGCATCAGGTATCTGGACTGCGGGTAACCTTGCATAGGGTAGCCCGGTGTCGGCGGGTAACCCGGCGTCGGCAGCACAAGGCCTGGCGTCGGAGGAGATGGGCCCAGCGGTGGGCCGGCTGGTGGCGGAAAGTGGGGTTCAGGCCCCGGGAAACCTCCAGAGGGGCCAGCAGGAGGAGCTGAAGGCCCAGCCAGGGGAGGCACCGAAGGGCTGCTGGGCAGCAGCAGAGGGTCAGGCGAAGGGCCAGAGGGTCCCGAAGGAGAAGGGTCCATCCCTGTAAGTCCCAAGTCCAATGACGGGTCCCTGGGAAGGAGGGTATCCGGCGGCAGGATAGACCCTGGCCAAAGGGGGAGCTCCGGAAGGGACCCCAATGACAGGTCTAGAAGCATTCCAGAAGGAAGCGAAAGATCAGGAACAGATGGCGAATCCCTGGGAGTGGAAATCAGTAGGGATGAGGGCCCCAACCACGAGCATACTCGTCCCGGGGTCGGGGTCCACAAGGGATCCCGACGAGAGTGTAGAAGCAGCTGCGTGGTCGACGTGGGCTCAGTCAGCCGACTTACCAGCTGCAACTGGGCTGGCAGTGGCAGGAAGATCACGGTCAGGCTGATCAGTCAAGGCCAGATGCCCGGCGACAGAGTTGGAGGCAGCTTATCAGTAGTGCTATTAGTGGGAGAATACACAAGGACCTCTAAAGAGGTGACCCCTAGCTGCCCGTTCACCTCGGCAGAAGAGGGAGAAGGCATTCAACATGCCGAAGCAGACAAGGGCCCAGCAAGAGTGGTACTCACAGTTCTAGAGGAGGACGACGCACCCTGGTCATCGACCGAAGGAAAGTTAGTTCTACCCCGAAGAGACGGGCTTCTCTTCTGGCACTTGTCCTTTTTCTTCTTTTCTGGGGCCGGCGATGACAACCTCTTCCCTAAGCTCCTTTTCCATCAAAGCTAGCCACTAAGTCAGAAGGTGGGCTTCGAGGGTCTGCTTGCAACAGGTCCGGGTGGCCTGGCTGAAGCCCTAACAAATAGCACACTCGGCCGAGTTGTGCTTGGGCCCCAGGCAAAGGAGGCAGTGGGAGTGGTCGTCCCTGCGCGGGATTTGGGCACCGCACTTGGTGCACTTTTTCTTTAAACGAGACGACATGCACCGCAGGTGTCAGAGAAAAAATTGACAGCAAAAAAAGACAAAAAAAGCATAGAATAAAAGCGGGTGACTGATCACTGTTCTATTGCATCTGTCGGACGCACTGGCACGATGGCAGAACCGCCCCCTCATAGTTGGGTTGACATCGTGTCACCTGACAATGGGGGGGGGCAGTCCCCGCTGACAACTGCTAGCTACAAGTTTGCTGTGTGGACCAGACACCAGGGGTGCAGTCCTATATGTGAAGGCCTACTGCAGAAACCCTTTCAAAGTAAGATCCTTCATTCTTTAAGATATACATCTACATCCATTGTAAAGTGCTCTAGCAAGAGCTACTAAATATTACCCACTGGCTGGTACATGGCCCTGAAAAGATCTTAACAAGTGACACCCGGTTCACTGCCTTGATACAGACTTTTAATTTACTTTGCCCTCCTGCTCAGCAGTAGCCTTGACAAGGGCCCTTAACTCCCTTCTGCTCTGTATCATGGACACTGAAAGTCTCCCACTACCTAGTAGAGGTGGTCAAGCCAGTTCAGGCTCGAGCCTAATGCCTGGCTTGACTCAGCTCGACCTCCATAAGCACTCGAGAGCCAAAGTCAAGCAGAGTCATTTGTGGCCAAAGTAAGCATTTTTATCAGCCCGAGCAGTTATTGTAGCGTCTGAAACATTTAATTCCTATGCACACAGCAGCCTGCAGTTGCCATGTGGCTCGTGTTTTGGCTTGGAGAGTCATACCAGACCCATGGCTTGGCTCTAAGCAAACAATTCCTGGCTTCCCCACCTCTACCACCTAGTAACTTTGATAAGGGTTTTTAACCAGCCTCTCTAGCTCCTGTCTCTGAAGCCCTTCCTGCCCAGACAGGGGGCTTTAAGTGGTTGTCATATCCCTTTAAATGCCTGTCCTTATCGCTAAATACAGACTCCCCTTCTTTCTGCCTCGACTCTGCCTTGACAAGGCCTTTCAAATATGGGTTTCTAGCTTTTACAATTGCTTTTAGCTTGCCTTACCCAGGCCTCTCTCAGTAGACAGCCCTGAGAAGGGTTTTTAATTTGCATCCCCAAAACTCTGCTGCCTGTGAACAAGAGCTAGTCTTGGGCTGCTACTGCAAGTACAGCACACAGAGAAATAAGGTATGCAGTGCAGAAAGCAAAAGGAAAATAGGCAATTACACATGCATGATGTCAAGAATACATGCACAATTTAGTCCTACTATTTTCATTTTTACTGATTGATGTAACCACCACCCACAAACAACAGACAATCACAGGATGTTGGGTTGAATGGACATTGCTCAACAAGGGAGTCCATAGCCCAACCTTACAGGTAGCAGCATCTCCTGGATCCTAGTGCCCCCAAATTCTTTTTTTCCCCACTGGTCCATGTCCCAGGGACAGGCAAAAAAATGAAACCAGCTGTCCCTGGAGAAAACTGGCTGTCTGGGACAGGTCGACTGGTGATTCCATATGATTTAAGCCAGTGATTTGTGAGTATTTTCCATTCACAAATTTAGTAAAGTACTACTTCTTCCCCATACTCCTCAATCCACTCCAACAATACGGGATTGCTTGTGGCTCCCATTTCCCCATCTGAAACAGCCAGGGGATGGGGCCTTTGGAGTGGCTGCACCCCTTCTGTGGAATTCGCAACCTTCGGGTATTCCATCTGCCTGCACTGTGGTGGCCTTAAAACATTGCTCAAACCTTGCCTGAATTTTAAGCCAGTGACATTTTTAGTTATGCAGTACTACTGAGAATGAAGTTACATTATCACAAAAGAAGAACTGGGGCAGCCCACAGCACAAAACCCAGATATACAGAAGTAGATTTCAGTGACTTTTTATTCAGCAATGTGGAGTAAGGTACCACAAAACAACTCTACATTTTGCTCCTTAACAGTGGAGCTTTGTCAAGACAAGACAACAGGAGGCGGTATGTATTAGTGGTGGTGGTTTTGGGGGGTTCAGACACATGAAAAATCTAGATGGAGGATTGCAGGTCTTTCAAATAAAAAGTGAGCAAATTATTTCAAAAGGTGACTGGCTAGATTTAAAGGTTTACTTTGTATATGTTAGATTTCTTAAGTGGGTCTGGGAAGATTTAAAAAAAGTAGTGTAATTTTAATTCTGAGCTACGGTAAGTAGAGTATTTTTTTCTGTGTGTTTTTTGTTGTTGCTTTACCAACTTGTCTGCTGTGACTTTTTTTTTAAAGTTTCTGGGAGACATGGATATTTAGGTGTACTGTGTCCTGGATGTCATAAGGATCCCTGAATCAGTGGCTGTCTCCTTATAAGACACTTGGTTCAGAAGTCTGTTGGCCAATCAGGACACAAGACACTTTCCACCAACTTTAAAAGTACAGAGAAAGAGAGAATGAAGTAGGAGGAGGTTAAGTGACTTGCTCTGGGTCATAAGAGTGTGTGTGTGACAGTTATGGGATTCAAACCTAGGTCTGCAGGTTCACAGCTGTGTGACCTAACATACTAAAAGCCAGCAGAATAGCCCTAACGGTCTATCGTGTCTGCTCGGTAGCCAGCCCCTGACCACTAAGCTACAATGGCTCCCTTATACGACAGCTTTACACAGAAGTTTATAAACGAGAAATTATTTTTTTTATCTCCTCAATTTAAAGAGAAGATTTGCATGTGGCCTCCTTAATATAAAGTCTGTAATCCAAACAGCATCAATGACGCGTGTAAAAGTCAAAAGTATGGTCAATTCCAATCAAAATATTGTCTTATGTCTGGTAACTGCATTCCAGAAAGCAAATCATTTTTAAATTATTAAACCTCTGGGCTTTACAAAAAAATACATGAAACTGTGGCACACAGTCTTCCTGGACTAACTCCGTGCATTCTTTCTTAGTGGCTCAGATGCTTTGGAGTCTGCTTTCAAATAAACCATGACATTCTTCAGCACATTTGGCAGTGAAATCGCACCAGTGAAGCCCTTTGGTTTAAATACATTTTTCCTCTCAATGATCATTAGTATTTCTGCCTTTAACTCCAGCACACATAGCATTTAATTTATACACCCATTAGTCCTGATCAGCGTTTCATGCATATTTCATGGAAATCTTAAAATTTAGGCTAATTAGGTTTGAGCACTTGGAAGAGTGCATGATAAAATTCTACTACTGCATAGTTCTTACAGCAAGTGATTTCCCTAAACCAAGTATTTAAAGTGTCTGCATTCCCAACAGCTTTCTTTTTTTTTTTTTTTTTATATTTACCTCACTTTTTGTCCTCCTGCTGTCTGTCAGAGCTCCGCCCTGATCACGGTGCCCCCAAGGCTTCCACCACCCGTTGAGCCCCTCGCTCTCCCAGTCGCTCCTGGCTTGCCCCCGAGGAGGCGGGACATGGCACCACGGCAGGTACCAGTGTCATGTGACAACTGGTTGGGAGAGCCCACGGCCAAGCAGCTAACTGAAGCCCGGGGCAGGGCGTCATAGAGACGTCCAGCAAGGAGGAATATTTTGTCCCTATAGGTTGGGGCGGAAATGTGCAAGGACGCCTGTGTCTGTCCCGGCCCCAGTGCCCCTTGACCATGCATTGGTGCTCAGGATGATACACCTAGCTTCCGCTAAGTGTCACTCCTGCACTGAGCGCAGAGACCCCCCACCCCCCTGGAGAAAGACAGCTGTCCTAGGGACGCTCAATCCTTCTCCCCGGCTGGCCCTCCAATGACAAAGGCTCTTTCCTGAACCCAGTTCGCCAGCGTCGCAAACAGAAATCCAACCACTGCGCCGGTAGGCCGGCTGTCCCAGCAGCTTTCTAATCTATGAATGAATCCGCCACAGTCTGCAAAGTGTAGCAGAGCATTTGTGCTAATCAGTGTTGGAGCGGAACATCTGACCCAAGTCACTTATGGGATCTGTGCCAGTAAAGTACTCATTTCTTTTTTGAGTTAGATTGTATGGTAGACTACATTAACTGTTCCATGGAAAGGTTATGGAGATTTGAGTCCCAAGAACTAAGTATATTTATCCATCAGGTAAGACCCAGGACTAAAGTTCATAAAATCTAACCAAAAGCTCAGTGACAGTAGTAGGGGTCCAAAACCAAGGGTTCAACTGGACTCGCCCGTGCCAAAATTGTCAAAATTCATCTTTTGGGTCCGAAATGTAACCATCCAAAACAGCACCAAAATGCAGTATTTTAATACCGTTTAAAGCAGTTTCACTCTGCTAGGCCATCATGTCCTCACAGCCTGTGCACAACACACAGACTGACTGTGTACGTGGATAGACAAAGAAACTCAAAATTTGGGCTACTTTTACAAACTAGCCAAAACACATATGCAATGTCCCTCTTTACAACACTACATGACGCACTGTTTCATCCACTGAATAGCCACCATACTGACATGACCCAAAACACAAGTGCAAACTCTTACACCCAAGCCCCGACCCTGTGGAATTCTCTACCTCGTCGGATCAGAGAGTGCCCATCTGCAGAGGCCTTGAAATCTGCCTTGAAGACATATCTTTTTAATCTTGCCTTCTCTGAGGTTTAATTTCTGCTGATTTTAAGTATGTGTCTTTATGACAACTGTGTTTTTAGTTATGTTTAAGTACAACACTATGGTCTTCTGGAATGGCATTCTAGAAATAAAAATGTGCTTGCTTGCTTGCTAGTCGTCTTCTCACGGCACTGCAGGGATGCTGGGGCAAGCAGAGCAACTGAGTTGGTGTGGGAAGTTCCCATATCAAATCAGTTGCTCAATTAGCGCAAACATCCCTGCAATGATAGCGCACAGCAGCCCCAACTCCACATCCTACCCAAAAACCCACCCTTTACAGACCACAGGGCACAAAGGCATACACAGCCTAAGCTCAGAACAAGTTCAACAGAACAGTGCACACTCTAGTCAGTGGTAACAGAAAATTAATAGCTGTCAATGGCAAAAAAATGGTTTACCTTGTAAACTGAACTGCTTGCATAAACGAGTCTTAATTCAAGGTCTACACAGCAACAATGACAGGAACAAAAGACATTAGCTAGGTGCCCCAGGTGTCTCTTTTTCCTGTTTATATTGCTGTGTGGACATATTTTTGCAAGCAATTTAATTTCCAGGGTCTACCCTTTTCTGTTATTTACACCCATTAATTTTGTGTTCCACTAGGGTCTGCCCACTTACACCACCTCGAGTCTTTCTCTGTCTATCCCTCTATCACCTGGGTGTTACCTACGTACTACTGTCAGTCTGCATTTAATCTCTGCTTGTGATAACTGGTACTATCTGCCTGTCCAGTTTTGACAGTGCATTTCTAGTTGGGCTATGCCCTGGTTCTCTAGTCATTAGTACTGCCTTCACTAGCTACCCCCACTCTTTCACCCTAGGGTGGTTACTAGCTCACGACTATCATCTCTAGCCCCTGTCCTGGGTAGTTCTCAGGTCTGTACTCTCGTCATGTTGGCCCCCAAGCTCCCCAGGGAGGCTGTTAAGCCTTTCTCTGGTAGTAGTGTCCTCTTTCTTGGTCTGGCCACCTCCCTATGCTTCCCCTTACTTTGCTTGGATTGCTCCCCCTCCTCGAGAGGCACCTGGGATGTTCCTGATCAGCATGGGGAACATCATTTCACCTTCTCTAACCTTATAGCCTTTGCCAGTTAGCACCTCTGGCCTGCCATCTGTCTTGACCTCAGGTGTGTTCTGTACCCTTCTACGGTAATCAAGCGCCTCGCCCATAAGCCCTTGGCACGTGCCCTTCCCTAAGGCATCTCCTCTGGCTTCTGTTGGTGCTACTAGTCCTGGCGGGTGACACTGAGCCTAATCCAGGTCCCCCCATCACGTCTCTTCCCTTCCTGCTGGCTGGCTGTCTGGCAACGGGTTAAGAATTTCTTATCTCAACATTCGCAGCCTCCTGCCCAATCTGGCTGAGCCTGCTGCATGGGTCTCTCATTACAAGCCGGACATCCTCAGCATCATCGAGACGTTGCTGAAACCCTCTACCCCTGACTCTGCCTGCACGCTTTCTGGCCTTGAACTCATTAGGCTTGACCGGCCAGGGAGGAAGTGGGCTGGGGGCATCTTGATTTACTTTAGGAGCCACCTAAATCTGTCTGTCATGGCTCACCAATCAACCCCACTGCCACCCAGTGAGCTGCTTCATACCATCCTTTTGCTTGGGAATGACAAAAAGCTGCATATCATTTGTTCATACAATCCCCCCCAAGGGTGGAGTACCAGGTTTATCCTCCCTCCTTGAAGTTGTGGGTGCTAAGACTGGGGACAATGAGCTACTCATAATGGGTGACCTCAACCAAAATTGGCTCGGAGGTAATGCCAAGGCATATGAACCTCTGCTTGCAGGCCTCTCCCTGTCACAACTCATCCAAGAGCCCACCAGGTGGTCCACCACTGGTGGGAGTAGCTCCCTCCTTGACTGGGTGCTATCTAATAGACCTGAGAGGATTTCCTCCTCAGGTACCCTTCCTGACTCCATCTCAGATCACACCCCAGTGTACTGCATATGAAGGTTCTCCTCCCAGAAAATTCCCCACAAAGTTATCCAAGTTAGGGATTTTTCAAAGTTTGACCTCAGTTCCTTTCATGAGGACCTGAGGCTCACTGACTGGTCATCGGTGTTGAGTGCGTCTGACTGTCCCACTGCTGCTAGTTACTTTGTCAGGACCTTTTCGGCACTGTAGGACCAGCACGCACTCCTCATTAGGAGCAGGGTAAGCGGAGTCTGCTGCTAAGTGGCTTCATGGGAGCCTTCTTGCCCTCATGTGAATCAGGGACAAATGTTGAGCTAACTTTAAAGCCACGTTGGATCAGACAATATTTCAACAGTACAGGAGGCTCAGGAATGAATGTAAAAGAGCTATCAGGGCTGCCAAACGTGATTACTGTAAAACTGCATTACTAAAATCAGCTAAGAATCCTAGGAACTTCTGGAGGAACATCAAAAACATAGTTAGCGGTTCCTCCAACTGTGGGGTCTCTGACATGCTCATTGACGGGTCACACTGTAACAATCCCATGACCACTGCCAATGCATTTAACTCTCACTTTGCTGATTTGTCCATTTTCACCTCCCTATTCTCCTCTGGTGGGAGTGATAGTCAGGTCCTGTCTCCTTCGCCATAGTCGCCCTCCTCCTCCCGTCCATTGTCCTACTTTAGAGCAGTGACAACACGGGAGATGCAGAGACTTCTCTCTGGTCTCTCCCCCTACGCTAGTGCTGGCCACGATAGCATAGAGCCTAGGCTCCTCCATTTAGGTGCCACTTACATTGCCTCCCCTGTGGCGCATATTTTCAATATGTCTCTCGCCCTTGGAGTCATCCCGGACCTCTGGAAGGTGGCCAGGATCGTCCCAGTCCTTAAACAAGGTAACCCTAAAATCATTAATTATCGGCCCATAGCCATTCTCTCGGCTCTCAGTAAACTCCTGGAGAAAGTTGTTGCCAAGCAACTCATGGAGTACATTCAGGCCTATGAGCTGCTGTCTCCTGAGCAGCATGGCTTTCGGAAAGGGCACAGTACGTCCTCAGCACTTGTTACTGTCTCCTCCAGATCAGGGCAGCAATGGATTAGGGGAAGCTTTCTGGTGCCATCTTTGTTGACCTATCTAAGGCCTTCGACCTAGTCAATCATGCCTTACTCATCTCTCTGCTCTGGTCCCTCAGCCTGTCCCCCCGCCATATGTTGGTTTTCCAGCTACCTTCATGGTAGAAATCAGTCAACCAAATTCAGCAAGGTCCTCTCTGATACCTTCCCCGTGGCCTCGGGTGTCCCTCAGGGATCAGTATTGGAGCCTCTCCTCTTTTCCATCTTTGTTAATAACCTTCCCTCCATCTCTTCCCATTTTAACTATATTCTTTATGCTGATGACCTGGTCGTCCTCACCCATTGTCGTGATATCAGGATCATCAACCACCAGCTGAATGTGGATTTCAAAAATATCCAGTCTGGATTATGGCAAATAGGCTTGTCCTCAATCTTAAAAAAACTCAGGCCATGCTCTTTGGGTCGCCGGCCAAGATTAAATCCTCCCTGCCCCTGTGCATCACTGGTATTGATGGCTCTCCTCTTCACGACAGCTGACTCCATTAAATACTTGGGGTGACACCTGACCCCAGCTGGACCATGGCCACATCCAAAATGCATGCAGGACTGTCAACTGTAAGCTTGGTCTCAGCCTATAGGGCGAAGAACAATCCAACACCACACCGAGGGCGCACAGAGGTGTGTATTTCTTCTGACCTCTGTTATGGGCTCATTATGTATGCATATATTCTAAAGCTCACCTTGCAAGGTGGAATGTTGTCTATAACAATATTTGTCGAAATGCACTTGCCGCTCCCTGTCTTACCCACCACTATGACCTGTACACCATGCTTGACTGGCTCTCCTTCCAATCATAGGAGCTTTGTCCTGGGTAGCTTCACAGGCAAGGTGCTCAGAACTAGCACACCCCAAGGACTGGCGGAGCTCCTCATACCTGCTGCCTCTTCCTACTCCCTACGATCTTTGGGCTCTGCCGCTCTCAAAATCCCTGCCACTCGTACGTAAATGGGCGATAGGGGTTTTGCTGTATGTGCTCCCAGAATTTGGACCCCTCACCCTCTCACTCATGCCTCCGGAGCACCCTCTGGACTCACCTGAGCTTTCCTCCGCATGTGGTTGTCCTAAACCACCATAATCCAATCACGGTTCCTGCTCAGGGCTACTATGTCCCAGCATGTCTGGCGGGCCCTGAGGGTGGTTTTCATTTGCTTAGGTCCTGTTTGTATCATATTGTATATACTCTCTGCTCTAGGCAGAGTTTTGTCAGATGCACTGTTCGGTGGTCCTTGTTTGTATAGCTCAGCACCAAGGGAGTTGCACTGCCGCTCCTGTCATTCCTGTGGAGCTTGCCATCGTCTCTCTTGGTGCTGGCTGCAGTGAATATGTCAGCTGACGACATCCAAACCACCACGGCAGGTCACAGCATGGGGGTGGGGGGGGGAGAGAGACACTGCTGAAGCGGGAAGGTTTAGGCCAGCATTCTGGAACAGAGACTGGATGTGCCAGGCACTGTGCAACCAGACCAGACCACACCAATCAACCCCCTGTTCAGACTCTACTCCCCCCCACCACAACACGTGCAGCCATTCTGCTCCAAACTGAAGGGAGCTCCAAAAATAGTGAAGGAAAAAACAAAAAAACAACAACGGGCAAGCAGTCATGTCAGGGGTGTGCAAGACAAAAAGGGAACACAGCACACATGCAGTTGACACAGCATACAGGCAGGCCACTCAGTTATTCACATCCGGTCAGACACACGTGTTCAACAGCAGCATGCCCAAAAGGAAATCCGCATATTTTTTTTTCCCTCCTGGTGCACATTAGCATGGTCACTGCTGAAACTTTTTATTTGTCTTTCCTACAGTGCCCCTCATTTAGTGTCTAAAAGCCTTTAATCCAGCTCTTTAAAACTATAATAGCACCTAATAGAGTCCAGTACCTTTAAAAGGCAAGCATTGATGGTTAAGTCGGTAATGGAATACTGGTATGTTTTAATCCGTTGCACCCTTGATTGTACATTTGGTAATGTTCATCACTTGAACTGTCTGTAATGCAAGAACGTACCTCAATACAAATGTTAAGTTATACGCAAAAAAACTCTAACAGTACAGAAACCCTTTCCATTAAAACTATCTAATAGGGCCTCCCCATGGCCCAACAGGTAGCGTGTCGTGCACTGATGCAGGTGATCCAAGTTTGGGAATAAGCTCAGCAAGCCAGCTGGACAGCCTGGGGACCAGGGAAGCACTCCCAGCCCAGGGAGGGATGGTATCGAGTTCCACTGCATTGGTGACCCCTGCAGTGGGCCAGGGAGCATGCTCCTCCACAGGGGATGCCTGCGATGTGTCAAGACCTTCAGGTCTACGCCCAGTGTTAGGGAGGGAGAAAAAAAAAAAAAAAACGGCAGTGGCTGCCGACTTAATGAAGCCCCACCTGCCTGTCTCCAGCATGAACCATTACCCAGACCCCACTGTCTGAATGCGAGTCTCGGGGTCAGGGCCACCCCTCCAGGCACTGCCACGGGAAACAATCCAGGGGAGACTGCGGCATGGTACAGGGCAGATGGATGGCCAGTCAGGGACTGCAGGGATGGGGCTGAGAGCCACCTGCACCACAGGCCCAGAAAAGTAAAAAGCTTTATATACAAACAAAAGTAAAAGTCCTATCTAATATAGGTCTGTCTGACATCCCAGTGGGTAGCAGGCCATGCTTCAATGCTCGCAACCCAGGTCCAGAAATGAGCCAGAATCTTTAGCAACTGGGCACTCTGTGACTGAGGAGTGCTGTCAGTGGCAACTTGTACTCAATTAGCTGGGGTAGCATGGCACTTCTGCGGGATCACAGACCCATGCAGTAGGGTCCCAGAAGGTTAACATTCCAGCTACAGGGGAAGCTGTATGTGGCAAGGCAACCAGCAGCTATAGCACACACCGCAACGTAGTGGGAGACAACATTACAGCATGGCTCCATTTGAATAAACATTCTCATCTTAGATTTCTAGAGTCTCGATAATTTGGGACTTGTTTAAATACAGAACAGATCTATTTACTTGGAAATGATCCATTATCATGTTACAATACACATAAATCTGACTCAAAAAATGCAATTTCGGCCAACCTGTCGGCACAGCTGTAGAGCTACAAGTAGCAACGCAGGTGACCCAATTTGGGGAATAAGCCTGGGTCTCTGAAGCCGGCCGGTAAAGTAGTAGAGTCGAGCATCTCAACACATGCTCCTCTCCTTTGGGGAGGGAGGGCATCGATGCCTCACTGCAGCACTGCCTGCTGGAGTGACCATAGGAAAGAGGTGAGCGCAGGGAGGCCAAAGGGTAAGAGAACATCGCCAGCAGTGGCTACATGTAACATCACGCATGCCATGAGATCAGTGTGCAGTATTCACAACAAGGCGTGAATTCCCAGCCATGCAGAATGAGCAAACCCATAGGTCACGCCTGCCAATCCAGGCACTCACTACTGAAAGACTGGCTGCAGAATGTCCCAAGGGGGAAGGGTCGAAATGGAGGGCCCCACAGGGGGAGGAAAGTTTCAGGGGTACCACAGGAAAGCATGAGGTAAGTTATGAGAGAAGCCAGGATGATGGGGCTGAGGAATGGAGATACACGAGAGAGGGCCAAGAGCAGTTTGGGTACTCAGCAGCACAAACAAAGCTAAAAAAAAAATATATGTCAGTTATCTTCAAGTGTGAGGGGCAAGACCATTGCGCATTTGAATTATACAACATCAGTTTACTAGTTATCCTTTAAACCTGCTATTTCTATCAGGATTTAACTTTCTCTTTGATGTTAATGCTGCACAGGGTTATTGATGTCATCACCAGAGATATCAGGATTTTCCTGAGGTCAGACAAGCCATCAGCAAAAATATCACTTACATACTTGCTATTTTTGTCTCCACTGTTGTAAAAATTTAATTTTGCAGATATGAAGTTCATTCACTCAAAACTTAAAACTATGCGTCAGTAGGCAGTAACGGGGTGTACAGACTGGATTTTCTGGTTCCACTGGGTGGGACACATTGGAAACCAGAACAGTGTATAACATACACACACACACACACAGACATACAATGGGTAGGAAAAACAAATCTGAAAATTGGGGTCCGTGATTGGATAAAACACACTACATGAATGTGCATTATCCCACAATGACTGCACAATGACCACATGCCTCCCACTACGACTGCCAGCCTGCACTATTTTCCATCCCAGAAAACCTTCTCACCAGCAGTTAGATCACTCCACACCTGGCAAACATAGGCTACCACACAGGCTATCACAACAATAAGTAAATCTATATACCTGCTCCACACTGCAATTAAGTGGCTGATCCTGCCATGATTTTTATAGGTAAAAACTTACCTGGTTGATCCTGCCATTTTCCGACTGGTAAGTAAAATCACTTTCATTTTCACTTTCTTGTTTTATGGTAGCGTGACAGAGCGGTGTTCATCAAGCTAAATGACGTACTGGCAAAGCTTAAAAATAGAGAACATTTTGCTCAAAAACCATCTAAAGTCTCCCTTTTGAAGTATGTTGAAACTTTTCTAAAAGCATGGAACAAAGCAAGACTGAACAATTGTGGTTTCAGTGTACATGCAAAACAGGCGAGCATTCTGCACAACACTCGCGCATACTCTCTTCTAGGCCACCAACTACTAAACTCCTTGCTCTACCGTTGGTGGCTAGCACAAAAGCTAAATTACCAGACTTTACATGTTTTGAGCAAACATTCCCTCAACTGAAAGCTTTCCCAGCATGTTGTTTAGCCCATAAACACCAGACACGCTACCATAATACAAAAAAGTAGAAGTGATTACATTTAAAGCAGCCAGAAAATAGCAGGATCAACCAGATCATTTTTTAAATCAGTTTTATACCTATAAAAATCAAGACAGGATTCAATCACATAACTCTATTCTATCACGTTTAAACCAATCAGAATCATAGCCAGATCAACCAGATCACCTTAAAAAGACACTAAGTTGTGCCAGACAGGGATGATTTTTTGTTCCCCCACACCCTTGAATATTTGTGACAGTTTGTAAAATAGATAATCCACTACAGGACGTGCAGTCGTGCTCTGATATATGCATGCCTTGGGTGGTTGAACGCACTCAGCCTGCAGCCTCGTGCATCACAATGCACACCAAGGTGTGCGTATAAAAGGGCATGCCCACATGCCCCGTAGTGGATTATCTATTACACACGTATACATATATATTCATAAAATAGTTGAGACAAAGACCATCACGTGACTGTCGTATATCAGAGCGACTGCACCTGCCACTTACCACCCAAAACAATTTTGAAATTTTATAAGATAGATAAACCACTCTGAGGGTGTGCAGTGCGCACTCTGATATCATGCGCCGTGGGTGGCTGGCCTTTTCGGCCATCAAAGCGCGTTGCACACCTCAGAGTGGTTTAATTATTTATATATACACACACACAAAACATATATATATATATATATATATATATATATATATGTATGCATGTACCTATATATTTCCATCTTTCGGATGAGACATTAAACCAAGGTCCCATCTGTCTGTTCTGGTGGTAGTTCAGGCAGATGTTCAAGAGCCCATGGCACTTCTCGAAAAGAGCAGAGGAATTTTTTCCTCCCATTTACTAAAAATACCACCAACAGCTTAATCTGGTTCAAGGTCAGTTGGCATTCATCTGCATCCCACTCCCCCGGGTCGTGCCTGAAAATAGGCAGCATTTGTCTAGCGCACTTACCCGGTCAACAAAAACTATATATATACACACACACACACATATATATACATAGACATATATGTATAAAATGGTGCCGGGGAGGGGGTGGCAGAGCCAGTAGCTTTACTGATCAGACACACCTGGTCAGAGCTCCAGCCTGCCATTATACATGTCACTTTAAAATATACATATTTGACTTTCTTTGTATGCAAAGCGTTATCAGCTTGTAGAACTTTAGTAAAGGACTTTGTATTTTTATGTTGGCGGCATTTGGATTTGATATATGATAGCTGCAGTCCTCCCAAATGTGATTGCTCCCTGGTCTGGCTGCCCACCCACCTGGACATCCTATCAGTCCTGTCACTCATCATCCCTGGCACTTACTGAGCTCCCACAACTTGCCCCTCCTGGGGGCAAGATCCAGTGGTGCCCAGTCAATGTTGTAGACCTGTGGGAGGGCCATCTTTCATCACGCCTTGGCAGGCTTTTATCCTCCATGTTTCACTGTGAGCTGCAGGGACTCTGACATGCAATAACACAGAGCGTTTGTCAGCATTCCTCCCTTCTGGGCCTCATGACTACCAGACACATAGTCTCCACCAGGTCTCAGCCATGCTGTGGGAGGTGCAACTCACCCATCTCAGGACATAAGAGCAGTTATCTGAATGCTCGGTTCCCACCCCACCCCATTCAACCCCTGAGAGACTCGAGTTTTCTACCAAACCCAGGTCATCGACATGCCAGGCAGTAGAGCTACTGCCATGCCACTGGGTCAGCCAGTCTTTCAGTAGTTTAATAATTGTCAGAATTATTTACTTGGACAGAAAGGCAATCTCTGCCATTAAACAAACCCAACTACTTAGGCACAAAACTACAACAACATTTCTGAAACACATTACCACCCAACAGTGTCTAGCACTCGAAGAGAATTTACTAAAAGCAAGAAGGGAACCCTGAAATTCCAAGTACTGTAACCAGAAAAAAAAAAAATAAATAAACTTAAAACTGTTCTGGCCTATTGTTCTAGAGCCCACTAATTCAATATTTGTCAACTTCACATTCCTAAGCAATGGTGCTAGCGCAGTTCTCCTGCAGTGCTGTTTCTTTATAACCAAATGATGATTTGGTTTTGTAATTTGAGTCAGAAAGTCTTTCTAATAACATAAAACAATGCAATTTGTGTCAAATGAAAAATCCCAGTATTTTCATCTTAATTTCACAGAGGCATTTAGCAAAAACGACAACTGAGGATGTCACCACTCTCTATGTCAGTAGAAGGAGACGTGAATATGTAATTAAAGATTCCTTTATGAACGGAGAAGTATTAAAAGTATAATTCTTTTATTCAGGAGAACAAAAGAATTTAGTTCACAGTAGTTTGAAAAGCTATGGAGCCTTGCATTTTTTTTTTTAATTCAGTTCTTGACAGGGGGATCTTTCCGCTTATCTTGTTTTATTCTAGCTCTGTGTACTTGCTACTTACCAGCTACTCATACATATTCTTTGTCATCACACAATTATCTCCATGGAACAATGGAACTCTTAACTGCTGAGTGCATACAGTAATGGCAAACTGCTACATTTCACTATTTTCTCCATACAATGGGAACAAAGATGCGAAACATAAGCATATAACAGAACATTTAACATAAACCCAACTTCGCATTCTGCCTTCCCACAACAGTATGCAATACACGAGTGAAGAACTTAAACATACCTCAATGTCCTGAAGACTGAATTCATTTTGATCTTTAAAGTTTGCCGCACCAGCACTCAGTTCCATCAACATTTTTGCTATTTCTGGTTTTATTGCTGCTGTGAGACGACTTGCTGCTTCCATGACATGTTCCTGCACGTCTTTCAGTTGCATAGCCGCTTTAGAATAGTGAGAGTTTCTAAAAACACTGCTGAAGAGGTCTGTGAGAAAAGTGCTAGCTCGGCAAAATACATTTAGTGCATCCAGATATTTGGAGATTCCCTGCTGGATGTCTGCGATCGGAGTGGCGTGGGGGACTGGGTGACTGCAACTGCCTGCAGCAGCTGGGGAGGCCAACGAAGCTGCCGTTGTAGTAGCAGTAGAAGCCAATGGTGCACTCAGGGTCCTGCCTAGCTCAGGCATTTGGTACTGCTGGTGTTGCTGCACTTTCTGCTTGGACCCGCCGAGCAAAAAGCGCCGCTTATAGTCCATTTTACTTTCCTGGGCACTGCAGCAATACATAAGATCAAGCTGTTTACAATTCTTCTTTATAGTAAACTATAAGTAAATCCCTTCTTCAAAGACACAGTTGTGTATGAAAACAGTAGAGGACTGGGTGCATAATTTTTCTAAAAGGCATTTCCAAAGGCAGGCGTCTCGATAATCTGTATCAGCAGAGAGAAAGGCAGCAGATTTGCTGACCTAATGTTTTCAGTATTCGGTGCAGCCCTGCTGCAATTCACAACTTCTATTCCAAATGCAAGTCACAAGTATCAGAAAATGCTATAAAATCATCCTTTCTGTGTACCTTTAGAAGTACTTATCCATAGTTTACTTCTGTATCAAAAACTTACAAAGTAGTTCAATATACAGTAAAGTGTCACTCTTTCCAACAACGTATTTTCTAGCAACAGTTGTTGCTGCTCCAATTACTCCTGTATTTATTTCAAACCTCAAAATGTCTATATATTCTTCTAAACGTAAATATTATATAGAGCTTCTTTAATAAACTAGCAAATGTGTTAAAGAACACTGATCAACAGTGATTTCAAATAAAATTAATGTGTAGCTGTACAGTGCTGAGACTTCTCATGGAAAAAAAAATAAGCCTTATATTTTTGCGGCGTTCTTTAAAGCTTGACAGATCCAGTCTGTCAACTAGTTCTTTTTCATGTAGTGCTTCTTAATACTGAAATTCTCTTCTCCGTTCCTTTTGCTGTAGACTTTGCTAGTTCAAGATATTGAAAACTGGGGTGTTTGTTTTTGCAAGCTTCCTCCTCCTTTCCTTTTGCCTGCTGAGGTAGTTATTAATGTTACAACGGAAACAAGTGGCGCTTCCAGATTGAGTTTGCCCTCAATTGTAGTCTGAGACAAGAATGCGCAAATATATTTGTAAGGCCTCTAGGTCATTTCCTGTAAAAGGAAAAAGGAGAAATAAAGTTAAAAGGTTATAGAACAATGAGCAGTTTTGTTCAGATGTTTTAACTCCTGCTATGCCCTGTTGCTATTTCTCAAGGGGTAAGTGGTAAATCAGAAATCTTTGACAAAAACAAAACTTAACACAAAAATAAAAGCATTTATGTGAAAAAGAAAATGTAAGTTTCTTATGTTGCAGTGTTAGTGGTCTTGCTGAATCATTATTACATATTCTATCAAGTTGTTTAAGCAGCAGTGCAATAAAACGAGTTTTTTTCCCCAAAAACCTATTTCCATTTAAATTATTAGTTATTAGCATATCTATCAAATCTACTTTTCTAGGTACCTCCTAGGCTGTGGACCATGACTTTTTTTTTTTTATTTTCTTGATCCCAACACTTGCCAGGTCTACAATTTTTGGAGGGAAAAAAAAACTAGAACATTTGTAAAACACTCAGATTATGGTGGAACGAGAATATGTTACTTCAAATGAAGCTGGAAGATGCCAGGAATCTTTTATAGTGGGAAAAAAAAGATGAGGTTAATTGTTTTGTCCAGTTTCATTGCACTGTTGATTGAAAGAGCAATAATCGAGGTAAAAATGCTTTATTTCATATATTTTTTTGTCTTTGGTAACCAGGTAAGGCCCACTAGGCATAAGTGCCTGTTTTCAGGGGTGACCAGGGAGCACTGGGCGGTTAAGTGACTTGCTCAAGAGTCGCACAGTATGCAAGTGGAGATTGTGAGAAGCAAACTCAGGTCTGGTCTGCTGGATGTAGCAAGTTTGCTCACACCTCATTTCTCTAACCTCTAGGCTATACTGCCAACTCAAGTTTCTTGAAAGAGCAACAATCGAGGTAAGACACAAATAAAAAAAATCCCCAAGTCCCCCACTGGTGCCTTGCCAGTTTGGGACTTAAACAGTCCACATCTCAAATGCTTCTCTTGTCTACATTGGAAAGAGGAAAGGATTGTAATTCATGGCTCAGAAGGCCAGTCACCAGAACACTCCCCCTTTCCTGGTCCTGAACTGTGACAGCACCACCCCCCTATGCTCTTAGGAAGGGGAAGTGATCTGGTGGCTGGCTCCTCCAAGCCACTCATTATGATCCCTTCCCCTTTCAAATGCAGACAACAGAAAAATAAAATATGGAAGATTTAAGTCTAACACAGGTAAGGCAGTAGTGGGGGGGCCTTGATTAAAGCACCAATAAATTACTAAATGAGAAATTTCCACGTATTACCTGTACGTTTGCAATTCTTAACATTTGTAAACCATGTTATAACAGATTCAGTTTCTTAATTTGGCACATAAATAATGCCTGCATTACAGAACAGTCTTTTTATACGTGCCTATTACAGTATTATCAAAGAAGATTCTTTTCAAATGATAATTTCAAAAGTTAGCTTAATTGGCAGTTTCTGAGAACTAGGTCCTCAGGTGCTTAAACAGCACCAGGGGTTAAAGGGTAAACTTTAGAAAGACACGATTTCATAACACATTTCAACTTATATCTGGTATACACTATGTATTTAGTATCATCTTTTTTTATTATAACTCTGCACATTAGGTAACCCCTACATGCCTGTACCAGTTTACAGGGGTATTTTAAATCCTGCCAGTAACTAATGTTTATTTATTTAGCTTTTGTTAACCAGGTAAGTACACTAGACAAGACATATGCCTGTTTTCAGGTACGACCCGAGAAGGGTGGTCTTGTACTGGGTCTCTTTTTGAATACCTACCTGAAGGAAATTTGTTATTGTACTTGTATACAGAAATTCAATAAAATACAAGTAAAAAAACAAAACTTTGCACATTAAACATGAAAATAGGACCCCTGTCCATTGAGACTATCTGTTGTTGCTGTTTGCTTACACCCAATATCATAGTTTTCTATTTATGACAGAAAATAATCTACTGGCAACTATACACAAGAAGGCTGTGTTATAACATCATAGTGGCCTCAAGGACGAAGCTCGAGAGGTTCTAGGGTGTCACAGCAGACTTAAGATGGGAACACAACAGAGTTATGGATAGTTACAAGCTGAACAA
The DNA here is from genome assembly GCA_016271365.2 of Neoceratodus forsteri. Lineage (NCBI taxonomy): Eukaryota > Metazoa > Chordata > Ceratodontiformes > Ceratodontidae > Neoceratodus > Neoceratodus forsteri. The sequence goes on along the minus strand of CM028130.1, from coordinate 1,442,039,103 downwards.
GTTAATATGTTATTTCTTAGCGTACGGTTTCACTAATAGCAGCATATTTTTATTTTCTCTAAGTCGATTTTTTTAAATAGTGTATTGTTTTTCTAATATGTACATATTTCTAATAGATAAAAGAACTGAAATGGCACCTTGCGCAGTGCTACGGACAGGAAACCATGTCGCATCTCATATACAACAGCTCATGGGCCAGCTTGCTCCCCCTCGGAACAAAGGTGGCACAAGAAGTTTTTTCACAGAAAAAGTCATTGTACCATCATTCTGATGTCACTACAATGTTACAAGACTGAGTGGATAGATTTCTACAATACATACCAGCCATACACGATACAGAATTGTTTTCAACACAAGAGAGTGATGACACACGTGATACCAGGTTTAGACAAGCAGTCAGGGTCTATGGACTTCTATCTTGTTGTCTTGTTAGTTGGCATATGTATAATAAAAAACTGAAAGCTAAAATGGATGAAATACAAGATGAAATGCACCTAAACGTCACACTTTCAGAGTTTCCCTGAGAGGAATGTCTATGGTTCTTTTAAATTACCAGATTAATACTTCCATATAGGAATGCACAGAATGAGTAGGGGTTGCATTCCAGCTGTTAAACTTGGATCTGTGTCTATACTCAAATTGGGTATAGTCACTGCTATCCAGCATGAGAGGCAGACAAGTTGAACTCACAGTCCCTTTTATCATCAAACTCCTCTGTATTTTAGGAACACGGGAAATACAAGATAAACAGACAAATGGTCCATTTCTTCCATCTCCTGTCATCACAGCTGCTACATCTTACATTTAAACAGTTTGCTTAAATGAGTATATTGGTTTGTTTATGTTTATTTATTAGCAGTGGTAGTGGGTGGTTTGGGCGTGTCAGCCAGTATCACTGGGAAGGGCGCAGGACCACTACACTGTCACTGAAATATTAAACCAACTCAGACTGCTGATCTGCATGCTGGGACTACTGGATTACACTGAGGTCTGTAAAATACAGGGGAGACAACTGTCACACCCAGACTAGTGATCGCTGGAGAAGGTGGGGTTGGAGCAAAACCAGACTGCCAGAGGTGCATTTCAAAAAGGCAATATGGTAATGGGAGGAGTTGCAGGGCAATCACCATTTGTTCACAGACTGTAATGAAGCCATAATGAGATGTAAATGACGCCGTAGACGCTTGCCTGTGTTATGGGGTCATTTGCATGGGGAAGGCTGAATGTGACAATGCTCCAAAGGAGCAATCGCCATTTGAGAGCCCTAAAAGTTCCTTTGCGTGTCTCATCCCTATAGTTCCCCACTGGCCACATACCTCATGTAGCCAGTAGGGGGCTGTGGTTTATAGGTTAGTACCTGCCTCCTTCGGCTGGTATAATGGAACATGCTTTTTTTTTTTTACTTTATTAATTTTCTGTATAAGCAGACAAATTAACATCCACATTTCCTCATACACAGAGACAGAAAAAGGTACACAGGTTTTACTAAATTTGATATGCACAACATATAGGTGACCATGTATTCTTGTACAATAGGAAGGAGGGGAGTCTTGGGCTATAGCGCTAATAGTTATTTAAACCAAAACGTCCATCAGTAATTGCCAGCCTCTTCAGCGGTATTAGCTATGTCCATTAGGGAGAGTCTATAAGAAAAAATTATTCACCTGTAGTAAATCTTGTTTCTTCCAAAGGGATCCACTAATATTATTAATCTTGCAGTGCTCCAATAAGCCAGCACTGCCCCAGAGAGAATAGAATGCTATGCTAATCACTGAACATTTAGCTCGTGCATCTATTTTCAAACTGCCCAGTATAAACTGCCTACATTCTACCTCAGATTTCTTAGAAGCCTGCAAAGAGGCCATAACAACATGTGAATCATTATTTAATTATAGAAAAATAATGCCCAACTGGGCAAATAACATTAATCAAAGGACTAGTATAAACAAATGTCCCTCCCCCTTTTTTTTTTTCTGACGTCAGATATGCCTTTAGAAAAGAACCTCCCGTTAAGACATTACTAGAAGGTGCCAGCAGCTGGCATGCCACTCCAACTATACATTTTATCAGCTGTGGAGAGGATTTTTCTTGTTACTGATTCTGAAAAAGGAGGTAAGGACGAGGAGTAATAATATTAGTGGATCTCTTTGGAAGAAACAAGATTACTACAAGTGAGTAATTTCTTCTTCTAACCCCAGGAATCCATTAATATTATTACTCTTGTAGACTATGCAGCAGTACCTCAAGGAGGTGGGCCAGGATCTATTTAGGGAAAAAAAACTCTGCAAGACTGCTGTGCCAAATCTGGCATCACTCCTGGACTGGGTGCAGAGGCTATACTGCTTAGTGAAGGTGTGGACTGACCTCCAGGTAGCTGCTTTATATATTTCCATTAGAGGTACCTCTCGGGCAGCTGTGCCCCTTGTAGAGTGGGCCCTAAGACCACAGGGAGGAACCCTGCCTGCCTTTGAGTAGCAAAACTGAATACACTGGACTATCCATCGAGAGACAGTCCTCTTTGAAGCAGGAGTACCTTTACCTACTTCTCCATAGGTGAGGAACAGTTGTTGTCTGTCCTGCCTATGATCTTTGGTAGGAGTCATGTCATAACTCTATGCTCTTTTTACATCCAAGCTGTGTAATCTACACTCACCTGAGCTAGAGTGCTCAGTAAAGAAAACTGGCAATGTTACAGACTGGCTCAAATGGAAGTCCGAAACCACCTTTGGGAGGAATTTCCTATTACTTCTCAACACCACCTTCTCCCTGTGGAAAGAAACATAGTCCTTTTCCATACAGAGGGCCTGTAGCTCATTTATCCTTCTGGCGGAAGTGATTGTTACCAGAAAAAATACCTTCTATGTAAGAAATTTAAGCTCTGCAGATGCCATAGGCTCAAAGAGCGGAAGCATAAGCTGGGCAATGCAAATATTAAGGTCCCATGCTGGCACTGGTTCCCTGTGAGGGGGAAACAAAGGAGAGAGCCCTTTAAAGAATCTCTTGAATATAGGGTTTGATGCCAGGGAGGTATCCTTTCTAGCTGAAAGGTATGCTGAAACTGAAGCCAGGTGCACCTTCAGAGTTGAGTGCTGTAACCCCAGGGAGTGCAGGTGAGACAAATAATCAAGAAGGGCTGGGATCCCGGCCTGGGACTATATCCTTGTCACTGCAGCAAATGGAAAATCTTTTCCATTTTGAGGCATAGGTTTTCTTGGTGGAAGACTTCCTGTAACCCTTAAGGAGTTCTAAAACTGCTTCAGAGAACTGGCAATCTGCATATTCTAAATTCTCAAGAGCCAGGCCTTGAGAGCTTGAGAGACCCGAGACTGGGGTACACTACCCTCCCCTGAAAGGAAGTCAGTAGACTGTACCTCTGAGGGAGGTGAATCGGTTTGTTCACAGACACTGAGAGCAGCAGGGAGTACCAAGGCTGTCTTGCCCAATCAGGGGCTACCAGAATCATCGAAGCTGGTTGTGACATGAGCTTAATGAGCACCCCAAGTATCAAAGGAAAAGGAGGAAAGGCACAGAGGTGCCTGCCTGTCCAATCCAGAATCAGGGCAGCCATTGGAACTGTCCCCTTCACTGGGGCCCTACAGCAATAAAGAGGAAAGTAGTGATTTTGGTGGGAAGCAAAAAGGTCTATTTCTGGGGTCCCTCATCTCCTGAACAGAGCATTCACCACTTGCTTGTTCAATGCTCATTCATGATGGGCCTGGTTTATCCTGCTCAAGGCATCTGCCAAGGTGTTGTCCTTGCCTGGCAGATGAACTGACTGTAGAGAGGCATTTAGAGAGTAAGCGAAGCTCCATATCTTCATTCCTCTGTACACAGAGGAGTGGACCTTGTCCCTCCTTGTTTGTTGATGTAATAAATTGTTGTGGCATTGTCTGTTCTGACTTGTACCACCTTTCCCTGTATGAGATGACAGAAACCTTGAGGGGCCAGATAAACAGCTCTTAACTCCAGCAGGTTTATGTGCAGGAGTGAGTCTGCACTCTCCCAAGAACTGTGGATGGTGTGATCCCCTAAGTGAGCACCCCAACCAAGCAGGGAAGCATCGGTTGTGAGAACCAGGGAGGGAGGCTCCTGCAGAAATGGAACCTCTTCCCTTAAAATTTACTGGTTTTCTCCACGACTGGAGGGCCTGTAGTAACATTTGTGTGACTGGTACTGGCTTTGAGAGGGAGTCCCGCCTTTGGCACCAGTGTGCTCCAAGGTGGAACTGAGCATCTCTCATCTGAAACCTGGCACCTAAGACTGCGCTTGTTGCTGCAGCCATGTGCCCCAACAGTTGAAGAAACTGTTTTGCTGACTTTGGCCTTCCCAGGGCAAATGAGCCTGCCAGAGGCTGAATGCCTTCTGCCCTCTCCTGAGGGAGAAAAGCTCTTCCCACTACAGTATTCAGTTCAGCACTTATGAACTGCAGAACCTGCACAGGGGTCAGGACTGACTTTTTGGTACTGAGAAGGAATCCCAGGAAGAGCTGCATATCCTGGGTTATCTGGTCTGACCTGTTGGTGGGATTTCCCTGTGATTAGCCAATCGTCCAGATAAGAAAAAATTGTGACACCCAGTTTTCTGAGGTGTGCCACTACTACTGCTATGCACTTGGTAAAGACCCTCGGTGCAGAGGTAAGACCGAAGGGAAGTGTTGAGAACTGGTAGTGTCCTCAGGGGAGTCCGAATCTGAGATACTTTCTGTGTGACTCCCTTATGGGAATATGGAAATGTGTCCTTTAGATCCAAGGAGGCTAGCCAGTCCCCTTTTTGCAGAGTTGTCAAAATCATGACCATTTTGAACCTGAGCTTTACCAGGTACCTGTTTAGCAGTCTGAGGTCTAGTATAGGCCGCCACTCTCCATTCTTTTTTTTTTTGTTAGGAAATATCTGGAATAGAACACTTGCCCTCTTTGGTTACGGGGGACAGGCTCCACTGCTTTTGCCAGCGGTAAGGCCTGTACCTCCTGCTCCAGTAGTTTTCTTTCTGAGAAGGGAGCTGGTGCAAAATGTTTTAACCTTACAGAAGGAAGGGACTTGAAGCAAAGAGAGAGAGACCCTGACTCATTATTTCCAGGACCCACTCGTCTGTGATTATTTTTAACCATTCCTGGAAATAGTGGGCAAGTCTGCCCCCTACAGGATGTGGAAAGGCAGCCTGAAGGGAAAAGTCAAGGGTTCTGTTTTGCTCGCTGCTGAAGCTGAGCAGAGTGGGGATCCTCTCCGAGAACCCCTTCTACCTCTAGCTCTGCAAAATCCATTCTGCTGTGGTTGGTACTGCTGCTGGGAAACAGCCGATACCTGAAAGAAAGGCCTCCTAAAAGAGGAATTGCCCCTGCCTCCCCTAGAATAAGACGAATTTGAAGTAGAGGGCCTGTCTCTGGTCGAATTACTCCTAAAAGTAGCTTTATATTCATCTACTTTTTTCACAGATGCCTCAGTCTGGACACCTAAAAGAGAGTGGCCTTCAATAGGAAAGTCCATTGCCTTAGTTTGGGTGTCCTGGGTGAGGCTGGGAACCCTCAGCCAGGCAAATCTTCTCAGAGGAATGGTACCAGGCATCCACATTGCAGCTGTATCACTGGTGTCAGCTGCCATCTGAAATTGATATTTGGAAGCTCCCAAGCCCAATTTTGCTGTGTCTAGCAGTCCTGACACTGTTAAAGAGGGGTTAGCCTCAGCATTTGTCCACTACTGACTGACAGAGAGCTTTTTGATTAAGGGCTGCATAGGCCTAATAGCTAGCTTGACGAACTGTCAGGGATGCCAAAAGAAACTCCTTTTTTGCCATGCTGTCCACCTTTCTCGAATCCTTCTCAGGGGGAGAGAGGATAAAGGAGTTTTGGCTTTCTCACAGGCAGCCTACTGTACAATACCCTGGTGGTATGGGTCACTAAAAAGAAACTCAGCACCAGATATTTCTAACTGATACTTCTTGTCACACTTTTTGTCTGTGGGTGTGACTGTATTGGGAGCCTTCAGGATTACTAAAACATCCTTCTTAAAGAATTTGTGGATAGGCAGAAGGAGCCTTTTTGAGGGTGTCAGCCCCATAAGCTCCATGTATTGTGCCTCCTCTTCATACTGGATCTCTTTAGTGGTTTGCAGATCCAGGGGTCTCTACCATTTTCTTAAAGAAAAATGGGAAGAGAAATCCTCTGACGGTCTGGGAGGGGAGCCAAAATCCTGTTCTGGTGACACCTCAGATTCAATTCCCTGTTCATCTTGGTCATCCTCCTCATATGCCACTGTAGCAGTAGGCAAAGGAGGGGTAACAGTTGCTTTTTCAGCTGTAGTAATCACAGGCTGCTAAGGGGGTAATAAACCCTGCAGCACTTGGAGTAAGGCGAAAGCCTGTGTCAACTCAGCAGAAATAGGCACCTGAGGGACCCCTTGAGGTGTTTCAGCCAGGGTATCAGTGTGTTTCGTTTTCTTTCATTTTTTTGCAGGCACCGGCGAGTCATCCAGTTGATTGCCTCTCTTGCCAGAGCCCTCACCTGTATCAGGGGTGGATTTAGAGGCTCTGGAAGGAACTGCCACAGTCTTAAAGGTGGGTAGACTGGTTAGAGCCCATGGACCCCCTTCTCTAGTTTTCTTTAAGCCTCTCCCTGCAATTTTCCACTGTCTTAACAGGGAAAGACTTACAAATATCGCAGTCTTCACTGAAGTGCTGTTGCCCAAGGCAGATCAAGCAAAGATCATGCTTGTCTAACTTGGCAAACACCTCTGTGCACTTCAAGCAATTCTTGAACCCAGGGGGTCCAGTTTTCTTTTTAAGCTTGTCTGACATTATAGAAACAGGAACCAGTAACCGACCAAAAATAGACTAAATTTAAATATTTGCGGTCGGTTTCAATAGAATAACAGTCGGTTCAGGAACCGATCAAGTGAAAAAACTATCTGTTCCGACTGGATCCGGAACAGAGAAACCGCTGAGGAACACCAATAAACCTCAGTTCAAAAGTGGTTAAAATCACATAAAATTAAAGAATAAAGTAACCAGAACCCTTGAAAAAGGTTCCGATTAAATAAAAAAATAAGGTCAGTTGCCCCTCTGTTCAAAGGGACCGCAAGGAATTGATACCCAAGTTTAAATTTTAAACTAATGAGGTATAAAGCACTAAAGAACAAATTCACTAGGCAGTAATGAAAAATTAAATAAAAATACTTCATTTCTTTGCTCTATGCACTACAGGAATCTGTCATGATTGAGAGAGATCTCCAGGGTTATCTGAATTTTGCAGCAGAGAGAAGAAATCTGAGGTAGAATGTAGGCAGTTGACACTGGGCAGTTTGAAAACAGATGTATGAGCTAAACATTCCATGATTTGCATAGCATTCTATTCTCTCTGGGGCAGTGCTGGCTTAAGGGAGCACTGCAAGAGTAATAATATTAGTGGATTGCTGGGGTTAGAAAAGAGAAAACACAGTTATAAAAAATGCTGGGTAAACCTGCTGCATGACTCGGGAGAAGACACAAATTAAATGATGACTCCTGTATATCCTCCCTCCCCCTGGCGGTAGAAAACATCTTATTCTAGCATAACATTACAACATATCAGAATATTAGAACATGTTAATTTTCCATTTGAACAGATAAAGAACTTAATTATAATAAATGGCATAGCCTTTTTCCCATAGGGAAACCGTGGCGTAATTTGCCATTATAAAGGAGCGTTTATAATGGCATGCGCACGGTTTCCTTCTTGATGCCCCACTGCTGCTTTTCCCTTAAGAACACAGCGGCCGCTTTGCCACAAAAGACTGAACCGACACTTACAATCGGACTCAGCGGTAAGCTGAACTTAAAATAAAAAAAAAAACCTTTAACTTTTAAAAATAACCTGTTTCTACAGCTCACCCCTCCAAAAGAGTTTTACATTCATCAAAAACGGCACCATGAGTCACTCTCACAGACCAGATGGTCAAATGGAACTGGGCAGACCGCACAGCAGCCTGCATTCATTTTATATAATTGTTGAGGCGAAGACGACAAACCCAACAGTATATAAAATAAAATATATAGATCTGGGTGTGTGGAAGCTCGATTACACACACCCTCAGGTTGATGCTGAATAAACCCCTCGTGCTTCACTCTCGGGGTTTATGTAACATCAAACCCCTCGGGTGTGTGTAAATTCTCGTTACACACCCAGATCCATACTTTATTCTCTATATAATCACTTAGCTCTGGTTTAAACAACATACAGCCTGTTATTTTAGAACAGTAAATCTTAATATTGAGCGCTGGAGATGGGAAAAACATCCTTAGCAGGAAACCTGCCTTAATCACACACCAATATAGTTATACAGTCGAAACGTCTATCTACATCTACAATACCCACTAGTGAACAGTTAACAATACTGCCAGGAGAAAAAAAACGCTCCCTACAAATTCAAACTGAGAAGCACTAAAGAGTAAATATTTACTGCCCATTTCAGAGCTGTTGCATTCTATTAGTGTCACTCACAGTCTCAAGTTTAAGATTCCTAATCAGAGCCACGCGAGTAAGAGGGTGATCTGCGAGCAGTAAATTCCTTTTCCACTTTTTCTAACCAATGCCCTGCATCTTGTGGGCTCGTAAACTGCCATGTCTTCCCACCGGATACAATTCAAAGATGGGCTGGTAGTAAGAAAGAATGTATGATCCCCAGGCCATGGAGACAGTGACGTACCACATCGAAGCACTTTCTCTTGATGGCTAAGATACATAGACAATATACAAAAAACCTCGAGCACAGTTATCTATCTGAGTCATTCAATTTGTACCAAGGTGTAAGGCAAGGATGTCCCTTATCCCCAACATTATTTATAATAGGCATGGAATTGTTGTTAAAAGAAATACAGGCTAATCAACAGATTACTGGTATTAAAACTGCAGAGTTAGAACTAAAATATAATGCTTATGCAGATGACCTGTTGATTGTGGTCCAAAACCCAACACAAAGCCTGATGGAACTTATGAAATTAATAAAACAGATTTTCCAAGATATATGGTTATAAAATAAATGAATCCAAGTCAGAAATGCTAACCTTTAATATTCCACAATCAGAAGATTTTCAAAATATAATAAAAGCTAAAATACAGCCAGATGGGTTTTCCTATTTGGGAATTACCATAGCAAAAAAAATACAAGACTGGTATAATAAGAATTTTGAACCTATGTATAATGTGATAAAAATCAATTAAACAACTGGAACAAATTTTATTTATTGATTTGGGGGAAGATACAATTAATCATTAAAAAATAAATAATAAAAATGGCAGTTATACCTACACTTTCATACCTGGAAACGAGCCTCGGCTCAGCGTGCCTTTCCCGGTCAACAATTTTAAATAAATAAATAAAATAAATTAATTACAATCTATAATTTATCCATTATCAGCTCATTGGTTTAAAATAATTAACAAGCTGTTCAGGCATTTTATATAGAATAATAAACCAGCTTGCATCTCATGGGCTAAACTTTGTTTGCCAAAAGAAAAAGGTGGGTTGGCATGTCCAGATATCCAAATAATTCACTATTCTTTTATCACTAAATTAATTATAAATTGGACACTGAGAGAGACAGACCTGCTTTGGGAAAATCAGGTTTTTCAAAAACATTTCAAAGAGAAGGCAGATATCAAAAATGTATTATTCACTTCAGTAGAGGGAAAGAAGTCAAAAAGTAATATAGTAAAAAATCTAAGTACGATTTTACAGTAGTTCCTATATAAAGCCAATTGATCTGCCATTAATTCGCTGTTAAATGAAATTTACAACAACCCCAAATATCTCTTACAAGGTAAAAAATTATACAACGCAATTTGGATTAAAAAAGGTATTAAAATGGAAAGATATGTATTCACAAGGTTTAAAAACACCTTGGGCTTCCTTTAAAACTAAATTTCATTTGCAGGATTCAGATTTTTTGTTTTTTTAATCAAATTAGTTCCATTTATAGAAAAGATTATCAGAGATGGGAACGTGCACCTAATTGTTGTGTTGAAAAAGAGCTTGAACAGATTTTAAACTCCAAAAGGAAAGGAAAGGTGTTAACCTGTATTCTTGGATAAGTTCCAAATTTCATCCTACCCCAATTAAGATTTGTAAGAATACAAAAATACAATGGGAAAGAGCGTTAAACCAGTCGATATCAGAACAACAATGGCTTGGAGCACTTGCTCAGATCCATAGATATAAACTGACAAGGGATAAGTCGATTCAATATAAGATTATGCTCAGAGCTTACTATACTCCAGATAAGCTGTACAAAATGAAAACAAAAACCTCGTCAATGCTGGTAATGTAATCATCCAGATGCAGATTACTCACATACGTTTATAAAATGTAAACGTAGTAAATGGTGGGACCACTCTTTCTCAATTTTGAGAGGGGCAGGTTTCCAATTGGACAACTGAGATCTTAGTCAAAACTTGCTTTTGGAAATAAACCTTTTTAATAGGACAGACTGGAATCATATTAGGTCTATTTTGAGAGTTACTATAATATCTATCAAAAGGTTAATTTTGAAATATTGGAAACTGACAGAGTGCAATCCCAATTTTTCACTATTGGAATGGAAGCAACTGTTTTTAAGCTCTTTATACAATAATGAGTGCACAACTGACTATGATGCAATGTGGGAACTATACAAAAAAGTGTCAAGACTGGTCAAAAGAAGATTCTGATAAGTTAAATTTAAAACAATAGATCTATGATGGGCCTATAAATGAATTCTAAAGGGAAGCAGATCTAAAAATATTCAAATATTTAATTCTTATGTCCATGCCTTTTTAACTAGCTGCTATATTTATAACGCCTACCAAACATTAAGTTTTATGTAAAATGAAGTTTTTGATATGAAACTTAAAGTGTGTCTCAATAAAAAAAAAAATAATTTTTAGCAAAAAAAAAAGAAAAAGCTTTCTCTTGGCACATGTTTGTTAGGACAGATCAGGATAAAATTTAATGTCCACATCATTAAGTTCAAGCAGGTAAGCTGCTCTAGGCACAGAAAGCACCGTATCTCGCTCATCAGAGCCCCTGGATTTGATAAGTATAGTGCGGTGTTGCGTGGAATCTGCCGATCTGACCCTGGGGTTCACTCTGTATGCCTTAAAGTGTTACAATAGAAGTCTTCAGTCAGGTGCAGGTGATCTTTAATCCAGCTCAACAAAAAAGACAATAGGGATGTAACCTCTACACCTTCTGGGACCCCTACTATCTGGATGTTCCCAGCCCTCATTTAATTTTCTAGGACCTCCATATGGCCTCTGAGTTGACTGTTTTCTTTAGTTAGTGTTGAGACAGTGGCAAGCGTACTGGTCATTCTCTTGTCCGCTTCTGCTACTGAGCCAGTAAGCTGCAGTATCGTAGCATCGTGATGCTCCAGTTTCTATAAAGTTTTTTCGATTTTGGAGCATGGTCTGCCATGGCGGTTCCACCGATGCCACATTATTTGTTGCTCCACTGCCACTCGAAGGAGCCGTGGCCTTGTGCAAATGCACAGGCTGATCTTTCTGTTGCCCTTGGTAAACAGGCCTAAGGACTACACTTCCACACAGGTGTCTTAGGAGTGGCATTGTGGCGCCAAACCTGCAAGGAGTTCCCTGTGAGTTATGATGCAAATTACCCTCAGGCAGTGATGTGTGAAGTGGCCACTGTCTACACTACACTTGAAAACACCCACACCAGTTCGGCTCCTCTGTCTGGAAGAGGAGCAGAAAAGCCACATTGGTTTGATGCTTGCACAGTTTATACCACAGATGTACACTGGTGTGGCTCTCCAAACCACCAATACGCCAGTGTTGAAATGGACAGTGTAAATGGGGTTTTAGAGTGGCAGGAGCTTTTTGACCTCTTTTTTTTTTTAATTATACAAAACTGCAATTATGTTCATTGCAAAACCCCACTTTTAGCATTACTGCAAACAGCAGCCATTCCTTTACAAGGTTATAAAGCTATTTTTTTTTTTCATTATAATTTTTATTCAAATTTTTCCCAACCGGGGGGAAGGTGCAAAAGAAAAAGAGGGGAGGGGTGGGAAACAGACAGTCACAATTCACTGAGTACTTTGGTTACTTGTGGTTACAAGATAAATCAAATAGCATAGCACTATAATTGCATTTCATACTGTGTCTTAGTGAAGAACAGCAAGAAAAAACATATAAGAGGAATTTAAATATCAAATAAATAAGGCACAGTTGTTGTTACAACTTATAGAATGTATACTGCAGTTTCTAACTGTACATAATTGATACAACTGAATACAGTTGAACCAGGCCCCTACCCAAATACCTGGATATCTAGCACTACTAGTCAGGTTGTTCAGGGTCAAATTTAGGGGTTCTCCACCTCTGGTAACCCTTCTTTCCATGGCATTCCTTTAAGGAACAAAGGAGGGATCCTTGGACATGATGTAGAGTACCCATTTAGACCATTTCACGGTGCATAGGTCAATTTTGTCATTTAGATGGTAAGAAATTATTTCTGATCTATAAATCCGAATAACAATCTCTCTCCACTCCGACACGATGGGGATACTGGGGGTAAGCCAATGTCATGTCAGGGCCTTTTTGGCCGCTAGCAACAGAGCTCCCAAGAGGTATCGTGTAAGTGAATCCTTAAACTCTGGGGAACATGAAGGATAAATAAATCTGCAGATAGGGTGAGTGAGATATCGAAGAGGGATCTCAATTCCGATTGTAATGAAGTCAAAAAGGTTTGTATCAGGGGGCATGCCCAGAATATGTGGGTGTGATGCGCCCTAGATTCACCGCATAGCCACCAGCAAGCCCCCAACTGTGCTGGAGTGAAATGTGCTGTTGCTATGGGGTACAGAAGAACCTGGTCAATATCTGCCAGGAAAATAGCCTCCAGGTATGAGAATATGTAAGTTTGGGCTATTTTCTTTTTAAATGTCTTATGTCACATTAGAGGGTTTAGGTATCCCTTAAAACCTGGAATGTGGTTTACATCCACAATCTCCTTTAGGAATCTGTTTCAAAGGTTAACAATTCTTTGTAAAAAGTACAGTTATGTAGGAACTTACCATAACAGTAAATCTTCGAGAGAGGTTCCTTCAGTAGGTCATCGCATATAGGACTGGTGCCACCTGGAGTCGGGCCGCATGGCAGACCTTTCTAGCAATACTTGATGGGGAACCGCCCACCCAACATCACGTGACTGACATCAGTGTGACTGTATATAGTGGGCGGTCCCCACGCTTGGCCTCCAGTTCTCCCACCAGAGCCAGAAGAGGCCTGACAGCGGAGCGAACAGGATTTGGAGTCCCTGTAAAACATAAAATGAGGGGAAGGAGGGAAGGAAAAATATGACCTACTGAAGGAACCGCTCTCGAAGATGGTACAGTTCGCGTGAAACTTGCGTAACAGTGAATCTTGAGGCAACTCTTGCAGGTAACACCATTAGGACTGAAGCCGGCAGGCGGCAGGACCCAGGAATTCTTCTAGCTAGCCATCTTCAGCGGGGACCACCCCTGGCCCCGTGAGTCCCACCTCCCGACGCCAGGCATAGTACATAAAGGCGGCTCCCCCAATTCCCAATGCTCTCCGGCCGAGACTTCCAGCGCAGGATGACATCAGAAGGGGAGACCCGAGGATCCGCCATCAGAAGAAAAGGGAGAAGAGCGTTAGCTCCCTACCAAGGCCTAGTAGGCCATACACCTCCTCAGGGGGAATGGTGGGCGGGAAGGTACCTGCTGCAAGAGCTGTTCTCGAAGATCTATTGTTACGGTAAGTTCTTACGTAACTGTACTATCTTACTTCGAGATACAGCTCTTGCAGCAGGTAACACCATTAGGACAGATTCCCAAGCAATAGTGCCTCTAAGCATTCCGGGAGGAGGCAAATAGGAGAGATCTTGAGCAAGTCCTGAGTCTAGGACAGGAGACCCTGTAGAATGGCAAGACCGAAACCGGCTCTCCGCCGTGATGTAGTATCCAGGCTATAGTGCCTAATAAATGTGTGCACTGAGCTCCAAGTAGCTGCCGCACAAATGGCCGAGGTGGAGACATTGCGCAGTGCTGCAAAGGAGGTAGCCACCCCCCTTGTCGAGTGGCCCCGGACTGTACCCGGAAGGGGCTTCTGTTTATTGTTGTAACAAAAGGAAATACACTGGACAAGCCAGCGAGAAAGGGTCTGCTTTGAGATTGGTTGGTCCAGCATCCTCTCAGCGAATGATACAAATAGCTGCTCCGACGTGTGAAGCAGTTTAGTCCTGTTCAGGTAGTACCTTAAGGAGCGGTGAACATCCAGGGTGTGAAGCAATGCCTCTCCTCTATTAGAGTACCTGGGAAAATACACAGGTAGATCGATGTCCTGGTTAAGAGTGAGGGCACAGACCACCTTAGGCAGGAATTTAGGATTCGTCCTCAGAGACACTCTGTCCTGGTGGAAAATTAAATAAGGCTCCTTACACATGAGAGCATGAAGCTCGGAAATTCTCCTTGCTGACTTGACAGCAACTAAAAGTAACGTTTTCCATGACAGAAAACGCAGCTTGCAATCTGCGGCAGGTTCAAAGGGGGGGAAGCGCGAGTTGTTCCAGGACAAAGAGTAAGTCCCAAGGAGGGACAGGATCCTTGATAGGTGGCCTAAGGTGCAACACCCCTCTCAGGAAGTCTCGAGAGGCATCTAGCTGTGCCACTGTGCACTGACCTACTAGGAAGTGGTAGGCCGAAATCACGCAGAGATGAACTTTAATAGAGGAGTAGGCGAGACCCGAGTGGAAGAGGGAAAGCAGGTATTCCAAAACCAATTTCACTGGGCATTCTAAAGGGGAGAGGCCGCGTGCCTGCGACCACAAGCAAAATCGGCGCCATTTCATGGCATACGTCGCATGCGTTGCCGGCTTTCTGGCTGCAGAAAGAACTTCCGCCACCTCTTGCGAGACCCGTGTCGCATAATGGCTATGTCTCGAGGACCCAGGCATGCAGGTTCAGTGAGCGTAAGTCCGGGTGGACTAGTGAACCCTCCTCTTGAGACAATAGATGGGAGCTGAACGGCAACGGAACTGGAGGTTCCCGGGACAATTGCATCAGCATGGGGAACCAGATCTGCCTGGGCCAGAAGGGCGCTACCAGGATCATTGTTGCATGCTCCCTGCGCAGTTTGAGAAGGACTCTCTGGATCAACGGGAAGGGAGGGAAAGCGTAAAGGAATCTGTCCGCCCAGGAGAGGGACAACGCGTCTCGCCAGAAAACACCAGGCCCTGGATCTAGCGAGCAAAAATTGGGCAGTTTTGCGTTGGATGGGGAAGCGAACAAGTCCAACTCTGGAGTGCCCCATCGAAGAAACAGATCCTCTACTACCTCCTGAAGAAGTTCCCATTCGTGAACTCTGGCCTGGGAATGACTCAGGCCGTCTGCGATTGAGCTGTCCACTCCGGGAGCGTGAACTGCAATTAGGCTCGCGCCGTGTCGGATTACCCAATCCCACACTCTCATAGCTTCTCTGCAAAGGGGGTAAGAGTGTGCGCCTCCCTGTTTGTTGAGGTAATACATCACCGCCGTATTGTCTGTCTGAAGCAGAAGAGTACTCAACGGGATTTCTGACTGAAAGGCCTGCAGGGCGTAAAGGACCGCCCTCATCTCCAGGACGTTGATGTGGAGGTGGGCTTCCTGAGGGGTCCATGTTCCCTGGGACCTCACCCCGTTCAGGTGCGCTCCCCACCCCAGCCCTGAGGCATCTGTGGAGAGGATTGCCTCCGGGGACGGCGCTGTAAATGGGACCCCCGCAGAGAGTGTCCCTGGGTCTAGCCACCATTGCCAGTCTCGAATCACGGCGTTCATGATTCTGACCGGATGCTGCATGTGGTCTTGCCTTTGGTCCCACTGCACCTTGAGAATCCACTGAGTTACCCGCATGTGGAGCCTTATCAAAGGGATGGTTGGAATGGCCGCAGCCATGTGTCTGAGTAAACGAAGGACCAACCTGGCGGGGACAGTCTTCTTTGCTAAGAGATCGCTGATGAGGGATCTGATGCGTTCTGCTCTTTCGTCGGGAAGAAAGGTTTTCCCTTGGACGGTGTCCAGAACTGCGCCTATGAACTGCAGCTTCTGGGACGGTACGAGGAGAGACTTCTTGTAGTTGATAAGAATGCCCAGAGACCGGAACAGATCCTGGGTGCTCTGAATAGCCAGCAACAGCACCTCTTTGGAGGCGGCCATGAGAAGCCAATCGTCCAGGTACGGGAACACGTAGTGGCCCTGTCTTCTTAGAGACGCTGCCACGACTGCCATACACTTGGTAAAGACCCTGGGGGCCGATGACAGTCCAAATGGAAGAGCCCGGAACTGAAAGTGGTGGCCGAGAAACTCGAAGCGCAGGAACCTCCTGTGTGCTTGAGCTACTGGGATGTGCAGGTAGGCGTCCTGCATGTCCAGGGACGCTAAGAAGGCGTCCTTTTTCAGCATGGGAATGAGCCCTTGGAGGGTCACCATGCAAACGCTTGAGCGACTGACATGTTGAGGTCGCTGAGGTCCAGGATTGGACGAGGTCCCCTGTTTCTTTGGAACCAGAAAGAAGTAGGAATAGTATCGGATCCTTTCTGGTTCTCTGGGACGTACTCCACCGCTCCCTTTTGCAGGAGTGCGAGTACCTCTTGCTTGATGAGTGATCTGTGCTGACCCGAGTAACGGGAGAGCAGAGGAGGCCTTGTGGGTGGCTTGTCCACGAATTCTATAAAGTGGCCTTTTTTGACCAACTGAAGAACCCACCTGTACCGGGTGGTTATGGACTGCCACCCTGGCAGGTGGTCCGCGATGCGACCCCCGACCTTGGTGTCCCATTGATCCTGAGGGGCGGGGGCCGGGAAGGAGTCATGCTGTGGCGGCTGAGGGTCCTGCGGACTGGGCCGACTTTGCAGGGCGTTTCTCTGGCCTCCGCGGATTCCACTTCCTGGGCTCTGTGGGAGAAGGAGCTCTGTTGCGGACCGGTATGGGACTGCTGTCTCTGCATCCGCCTCGAAACTGCTTTGGTTCCTCATGAAGGAACTAAGCTTGGGTCTGTACATGGCCTGGACAGACCTCACTGCCTTCCCAGCTTCTTGAAGTTTGGTGAGGACCTTCTCCGAGGACTCACCAAAAAGAACTTCTCCGTGAAACGAGGCATCCAGGATGTTCTTCTGGATGTCCGGGGTAAATCCGGAGACACGGAGCCAAGAGTGTCTCCGGAGGTATACACCTGAGGCTGCCGCTCTGGCTGAGGAGTCCCAGAATCATACGCGGCTCGCAGCACCTGGGTTCCCACGTCCGAACACGTGCGAAGGAGTTGCAGCAACTCCTCCTTCTGCTCACCTTCTGGCATCTTCTCAGCCAGATCCAGTCCCTGCTCCCACAAGGCGTTCTGAAACTGTACCATGTGGGTTAAGTAGTTGAGGGACCTGATGGCGCAGGTAGCAGATGCATACATGCGCCTGCCCATAGCGTCCAGCTGCTTGGACTCTGGGTCCGGTGGCAGGGTGCTCAAATGTTGCGGCTTCTGGGACTGGTCATGAGAGGCTGTAATGACCAGAGAATCGGCCAGAGGATGTGATGCTAAGTACTGGTCCTCCCTAGGGACCTTGTACAGGCGGTCAGCCTTCTTTGGCATCATCGGGAGCAAGTGTGGACGTTTCCACGCTGCCTTGGTGACATCCACAAAGGTGTCCACCAAGGGTGGCACCACCACAGGCTTTGGATCTTTTTGCTGAAGATATCTGGCATGGCGTAAGCTCTCGGGGTCGAGTTCCTCTGCGTCCCAGCCCATGTTCTCCTGGATATGTCTCATAATCTCCGAGAACGATGGGTCATCCGGAGGAGATCTTGGGAGCTCACGTGGGTCCGGAGAAGGGATGCTGATTGGCGAGGGGGATCTGGATCCGTCCGAGAAGTCCGATCCCGTGTCCTCCGTCAAAGACGAATGGCGGCATCTTCTCGGTCTCTTGGGGCTGGGTGACCCTGAAGGAGGATCTGGACGGAGGTCTCCTCTTGTCTGGTCTACCCCAGGAGGATCTGCAGGCTCCTGGGGGGGAAGGTACTCGGCCTACAGCCCCGGATGGAGTACGGGGCACAGGGGCCAGTGGAGTCGCAGGTGGAGGAGGAGGAAGAGGAGGAGGTGTGGGAACCACATCCTTTTTTACGGTATCCCACCAGTAGGTGAACAGCTCCATAACCTCGGAAATGCTGAGGCCCGAAGACGGACCGGGCACCAATGATGGGGTCGTCGTGTTCTGGAAATCAACTCCCAGGGTCTCGGGTTCAGGGAGGGGTTCCTGGGGGTGCAACAGGACGGGTTCGCCCGTCCTGGTCCTCGGGCTGGGTCAGCTCCTCCTCTGTGAGTGCCTCCTGGCCGATGTCGGTGGGAGGCGTAGGGGTTCTCCTCTCTAAAGGGACGGGCGTCGGTCCCCCGGCCGGTGTCCGTGGTGGCGAAGGCCTAACTGGCAACGGGCGTCTGGCGGTCGTCAGTTCTCGGGACCGATGGTGCTTGGCCGACGTCGGATCCGACGTCCTCTTGAGTGAAGTCAGCTCACTGGTCTTCCGCTGGGGAGGAGGAGGCAAGGAGACTGACCGGGTGTCGGGATCCGGATGACGGGAACCGGAATTGAGGTGGTGGTGGCGGTCCCCCGACCTCGGCAGGGCCTTGGAAGCCGAAGAAGAGGGCCTGGAGGTCTTGGCCTGAGGAAGAGAGGAAGAACCTGAAGGAGTTTTCACCACTGCAGGGGGAGGCTGAGAGCGGGCCCGGAAAGGGGAGCGGACAGACCGGGAGCCGGAGCTACAGGAGTCAGAGGCCCTAGAAGGGGACTTTGATCTCACCCTCTCCCTATGCTTCTCAAGGGGTCTCCGGGCTTTTTCAGACGATTCCCCCTTAGAGGCTGAATCCATGGCCTTAACCTTTTCCTCGAGCAGGAGCGCCTGCAGGGCCTTCTGGCGACGGATCCGGGTCCGGCTATTGAATCCCTGGCAGAAGGTACAGGCCCGGGTGTCGTGATCTGGGCCTAGGCACCGGACGCAGGCCGAATGCGGGTCTTTAAATGGGATTTGCTTCCCACAGGCGCACTTCAACAGATGGCCTTCCATGGAGGTTGGAGAGGACATCAGACAGCAACTTTGGACAGAAAAACTTTTTTCCAAACAGAAGAACATAACCAGGCATCGCGCGCTAGAAACGAAGAGGGTCGAGACATACAAGTCGACGACGGGAAAGAATTAGAATCTGGGACCGCCTCCTTATGTACTACGCCTGACGTCGGGACCGACGTCGGAGGCGGTGTCCGCTGAAGACTGCTAGCTAGAAAATTTCAGTGGGGTCCTGACGCCTGCCGGCTTCAGTCCTAATGGTGTTACCTGCTGCAAGAGCTGTATGTTGAAGTAAGATCTGGTGGTGAGTAATAGCCCAGGAATCCCGTGTAAAGGGAGTAGGGATTAAATCCAGGGTAGAACTGCCCAAGATGACTCCAGTCTGGTGACCCCTCCCCCTTCCGGGTAGTGGTCCCCAGGATACCACACCGGGTAATGCGGAACAGTTCGGTGTTGGGTATAAATCCCCGTCGTCATATCAGGCATCGGGGGAACCCACCTCGGACCCACCGTTGTGTAAATAAGTTGAGGGTCTGGCGTCGGGACAGCCCACATCAGGGGAACCGACGTCAGAACTGGTACCACCCGATCCGGCGCTGGAAGGGGATCCGGTGTTGTAGGGACCAGCATCAGAAACCAGACGAAGGGGCCCTGGCGTCTGGACCAGATCCAGCATCAGGGCGAAAGGCAAAGGCCAGTCAGTCGGTCCAGGCTGCGGGACTATCGGCAGGATATCTGGCGTCGAAGAAAGCGCTGGAAGCCCACCGAAAGACAGAGGAGGGGCCTCCACAGACAGGCCTGAAGGCCGAGGAGGAGCCTCCTTCTCCTTGACCCCAAAGGGGGAGTGCAGAGTAGACCCCGAGGCATCGACAGGGTCAATGGGCTCTCCACTGCCATCGCCAGACGTACCCGCCGTGAACTGGAGGGCACGGGCGAGGAAGGAGGAGGAAGGAGAGGGGCCTTCTCCCTCTGGTTCTGCCGGACGTCAGGTGAGGCGCTGTTAGGCCCCGACGGGGGAACCGAACCTGAGCGGTCGTCAGGGACGGCCGACTTAGTGGGTGGGGTTGGGTGGTCAGCGGAGGAGCCACCAGCTGGCTTATCGACCTGAGCCGGATGAGTACCCACTGCCTGGGTAGACGGCTTACTGGCTGCCGTGCGGTCCCCAGAGGAGCTGAGGGCTGACTTCTCCCAAGACGAAGTGCTCGTCCTATAGCACGCAGATCCCGCACAAAGACGGTCACCTCCAGTGCATCCTCTGTTTAGGCCCGGACCATCCAGGCTCCTCCTGCACAGAGTGCCAGACCTTCAACCAGACCACTAAAAAGAGGAGACGGCAGGCCTTGGAGGCCCATCTGCTAAAAGCCCGCCTGGCTTCCCTAGAGAAAAAGATGGATCATCTTAGAGATTCATCCGAAAAATCTTCTCCTTCAAAGAAACATAAGGAGAAAACTAGGAAGTGGGTCTTCTCCACGTACAACGCCAGGCCCAGCTGCCACCCAGAAAATCGGACGGTAAGTCTGGCAAAACTTTGGTGGATCAGTCAGCCATCAGCTCCTCTGATGACCTCCCCGCTTTGGCTGATAAGACATCAATAATAGAACATGAATTTTAGAGAAAAAAAAGCAGCGAGGGATAAACCGACACAATAACTTTGACGATGATCGCTATCTGTAAGTCTGCAATGCGACTGACATGAGGCAACGGTGGGAAAGAACTGGAAGGCAGGCGTGGGGACCGCCCACTATATACAGTCACACTGCCGTCAGTTACATGACATTGGGTGGGTGGTCTCCCGTCAAGTACTGCTAGAAAAGTCTGCCATGCGGCCCGACACCAGGTGGCACCAGTCCTATATGTGATGACCTACTGAAGGAACCATCTCGAAGTTAGATCTAATTGTTCCATTCCCACCTCCTCCCTCAACCCTTAACCTATGCCCTAGTTTTACGAACCTAGGTCTACTGAAAAACCTTCTCTGGTAAACAATATTAGTTCTTTAAATTTTCAGAACTACAAATACAGCAAATCTTAAGCCCTGTTTACACTTTGGAAGCACTGCACTTTCCACTCCACCACCAACTCGCTACGCTCTCACTTAATGCCGCAATTCACAGTTTACAACTCCCATGGCTCAAGTGCCGTAGATCGCACAGAGAGGAGTGTCCCCCTAGTGGCCAGGATATTGGGAGAAACAGGACTGCACGTGGATGGAAAGCTGCAGCAGTTTACACTGCGGGGTGATGTGCTCAATGCAGTATGCATCCCCACAATTTCACCAGAACAGAATCGGGAGCGGAGCGGCACATAGCACGATGCCGTGAGTGTTCATAACAGTGACTTTGCAGAGCATCAACCGGAACGCATGAGTTGATGCGCTGCAAAGATGGAAGTGTAAACTGGGCCAAAATCTTTCTTCTATAATTTCATGCCTGTTTTCTGGACCATATTTTTCTATAGGCAGTTCACCTTATTTGTGCAAAATACTGTAAAATTCTGCAAACATTATTTTCATTACAAGTCTAATTAAATATTCAAGAGCCTAGCGAGGTTACTGATTGGCTACTGGATTGGTCATTAATGGCTTAGAAATGACCAAGCCAGCTGCCAACTGATGCAGTGTGGCACGCAATGTCTTAAACACAAGACATTCTTGCCACACTGCACAAACAGCAAAAATATGTTTAAAAAAAAACAGCACAAATTTAAGTTGATATTGCGATCAGACTTATGACAATCTCAAAGCCAGTCATTTCCTTAAATTAACAACCATCTGGAGTAAGGTGGCCCTTGGCTGTGCTTTGGGTCAGCAATCCCCCAACCAGCTATTAATCCCTTGGACATGACCGACTTCTTGGTCGTTACTGCTTACATATTAGCAGCTTCATTTTACATTTGCTCACACCAGCCAATTTGTGTTCTAGTCAGATAACTCTAAACAACATGAGAACTTTGTGGGGGTTTTTTTCCTTGCTGCATCAGATTTCCAAGACACCTTTTTATCATTTTAGCACCCAAATATTTTATTGTGGATTAATTCTGCACTACTGAAAAAAGAACAGTAACATAAGTACTTACTGTAACAGTAGATCTTCGAGGGGATCTCAATCATCCAGTCATACATATGGAACTTCACCATCGGTGAAGCAGGATCCACTGACGATTTTCAACAGTACCACTGGGGCCACCAATGCGGACATCATCTGCTGATGCTATCAACCCTATTAAGGCATGTGCGGCACCACTACTGCCTCAGTTCTTTTCCCCAGAGACTAGACAGCAAACCCATGCCATGGGGGAGAGACAGAGAGAGAGAGAGAGAGGAGGTGCCAGGCCAAAATAAAAGGCTGGATATACCAGAAAGCCAGTTCTGAGAAGAGGACCCCAAAATAGGGGGATGGTGGGAGGGAAGGCAGACCCGATGACTGAGATCCCCTCGGAGCTCTACTGTTACGGTAAGTTCATACATAACCATTCTATCTTCATCGGAGGGTATCAATTATAAGGTCACACATATGGAGTGAGTCCCAAGCAGTTACAGATGCAACAGAACAGTCTGGGAAGAAGGTCAGTCAAAGCTTAAGACAAGAGGTCCTGCAGGACAGCCCCTGCCAAAACCTGCTGGCCTCTAGAAGCAATGTCCAGACTGTAGTGTTTGGTGAAGGTGTGGACGGTACTCCGGGTGGCAGCAGCACAAATGTCAGCGGCTGAGACCCCTTTGAAACAGGCCACAGAGGTAGTCATGCCCCTTGTAGAATGGACTTTCACCGCCCCTTGCAAATCTTTGCCATGCTTGTTCTAGCAGAACACAATACAATGTGCCAACCATATGGTCAAACATTGTTTAGAAACCTGAACGCCATCTCTACCTGGGGTGAAAGAAACAAAAAACAGGTTACTCACCTGTAACAGTAGTTCTAGGAGTGGTATATGTTGTTCATCCACACTGTCTGGCATTGTCCCTTTCCCCTTTAAATCTTGCCGGAAGTCTTCAAGCTGGCTCCTCCCACCCACCCGGGTGGTAAATACCTCGGCTCTGCCCCATGATGCCAGACCTAGCCCGCTGGAAGCAAGGTTGTGCACCTTAAGTCGGGGGATCGGTAGGTAGGTGGATGAATGAATACATACCTCTCCTAGAACTACTGTTACAGGTGAGTAACCTGTTTTCTAGGAGAGTGGATATGTTGTTCATCCACACTGTCTGGCAGACTCTAGCAGTTTTCCGGGAGGAGGGAGGCAAGGCGCACAACCCCTACTTAGGAAAAAGAGATTGGAGAACCGAGGCCCCAAAACCAGCATCCCGGCGTGACTCAAGGTCAATGTGGTAATGGGTAATAAAGGTGTTCGCTGACTTCCAGGTAGCAGCCAGACAGATTTCCTGGATAGGGATGTCCCTGGAAGCAGCCACTGAAGCAGCAGTATGGCGGGTAGAACAGGCTCTTATCCCTCTGGGAGGCTCCTTGCCCGCCAATTCATACCACAGACTTATGCATGATGTGATCCATCTTGCAACAGTCCGTTTGGCTGCAGGTCTGCCAGAAGCGGCTTCAGCGTAGGTGACAAACAGCTGGTGAACCTCTCCCCGAATCTCCGCCGTCCTCTCCTTATAATAGGAGAGAGCACGTCTGAGGTCCAGAGTATGGAGCCTGTACTCTGCATCCGACGTGTAGTTAGGGTAATATACCAGCAGAGTCGACACCTGGTTAAGGTGAAACTCTGACACCACCTTCGGAAGGAATTTCGGGTGGGGGCGCAGGACAACTTTGTCCCTGTGAAAGACCAGATAAGGGGAGTCCACCGAAAGCACCTGGAGCTCCCCTGTCCTTCTGGCTGATGTGATAGCCACCAGGAAGGCGGTCTTCAACAACAAGTGCGAGAGCTCACACTTGTGCAAGGGTTAGAATGGCTTGCCCATGAGCTTTGCCAAAACCAGCAACAGATCCCACGGAGGTGGAGGTTCACGCAACGGAGGGGATATGTGATCCAGGCCTTTGGAAAAAGTGCCCAACCACTGTCTCCTGTGCCAATGTCGGCTGACCGGCCTGTGCCCAGTAAGCAGAGATGGCTGCCAGGTGCACCCTAAGGGTCAATGACCGAAGACCCCCTTTGGAGAGGGACCAAAGGTAGTCTAGAATGTTAGCCACAGAGCAGGATAAGGGGTCCAGGCTCTTTCCCTGACACCAAATGGAAAACCTTTTCCATTTGAAGGCATAACATTTCCTGGTCGATTCCTTTCGAGATGATTCCACCACGGTGTAGATATCCTCGGAAAGACCCAGAGCCTGGAACTCTAGCCACTCAGAAACCAGGCTGTGAGATGCAGGGATTGAAGGTCCAAGTGGAAGACCTTCCCCTGGTTCAACGATATCAGGTCCGGGCATGTACAAAGCCACTCCGGGGTCCTGCAGCTGAGGCTGAGGAGATCTGGATACCAGAATTGGCGTGGCTAATCTGTGGCTACCAGGATCACCTTTGCCTTGTCCCTCCTCACCTTGAGTAACACCTTGTGGATCAAGGGAAATGGAGGGAAGGTGTAAAGGAGGCCTGGGGTCCACGGCCTCGAGAAGGCATCCCCCTGCAGTGAGCCCTGCTGAGGGGGGAGGACATGGTACAGCTCAGCTTGGTGTTCTCCTGAGACCTAACAGGTCCACTAACGGTTTGCCCCAACGGGAGAACAGATCGTAAGCTACTTCTGGATGAAGAGACCACTCGTGGGATGTCTGGCCTATGCGGCTGAGAGCATCCGCCAGTTGGTTTGAGACTCCTGCCTCATGGATGGCTAGGAGATCCGCCTCCAGCCGGCTGACGAAGGTCCAGATCCGGAGCGCGTCCCTGCATAGCAGACGGGAGTGCATGCCGCCCTGTATGTTGAGGTAGTACATGGTCGTGGTATTGTCCATCTGGACTTTAACCACTTGAACCCGGAGCTAAGAAGCGTAAGCTGACAGTGCCAGTCTGACTGCTCACAGCTCCAACAGGTTGATGTGGTATCGGGACTCCTCGGGGGTCCAGAACCCATGAGCTCTGTTGTCCCCCATGTGGGCTCCCCAGCCCATGAGAGAGACATCGGTCGTAAGGACGACTGTTGGCTCGGGGCCGACAAACGGGATCCCTTCCCGCAAATAACTCGGGACGGTCCACCATTGGAGAGCGTCCCACATCCTCTGGGTGACAGTGACCAGCTGGTCAAAGAGACCCTGACGCTGAGACCACTGGGCAGCCAGCTCCCATTGAAGGGGGTGCATGTGCAATCTGGCCCAATGGACCACTGAGGTGCACGCCGCCATGTAACCCAGGAGGCGCAGGAAGTCCCAGGCAGGGCGCAAGTGCCCAACCAGAAATGATTGGGCAAAGGAGGAAAGAATCTCCGCCCTGTCCGCTGGGAGCTGAGCTCTGGCTTGACGAGAGTCAAGCTCTGCACTGATGAAGCCCATCACCTGAGAGGACACAAATTCCGATTTGGCCTCATTGATTAGGAGGCCCAGGTGGGAGCAGGTTCGGAGGGTCAGGTCCTTGGACCTCTCCAGTTCCTGTAGGGAGGAACCTGCCAGGAGCCAATCATCTAAATAGGGGTAAATACGAACCCCTTGATGCCGTAGATGGGCTGCCACCACTGCGATGCATTTGGTGAAGACCAGTGGGGCCGATGACAGGCCGAAAAGGCATGGCTCTGAACTCATACAGGGTCCCTTCGACCCTGAAGCGGAGGAACCGCTGATGGGACGGATGGATTAGGACATGGTAGAACGCGTCCTGAAGATCCAGTGAACAGAGCCACATGTTTCGCTCCAGAGATGGTATGATCTGGTTCAGAGTTACCATCCGGAAGGTGCGAGACCTGAGATATCGATTCAGATCGTGGAGATCTAGGATGGGGCACCAACCCCGTCCGGCAGGCTGCAGGAAATACCTGGAGACAAAGCCTGGGTCTGAAGGAGGATCCGGCACTGGAGCTACCGCCTCCTTGTGGAGGAGCTGAGCAATGTCATCCCGAAGGGCCGACTAAGCGCCAACTGAGATCCTTTCCTCCCATGGGGCACGGGCCCGGCTGGGGGGTACTGCTCAAACTCTAGAGGCTGGTTTCAGTGTTCGGGTAGTGTTTCCATGGTCAGCATCTCCCCCCTCCCATGTTTTTTCCCACATATGATCACTGTTCACTTTAACTCACCTAACTACTAAACTGTCTAAACTGAGAACTGGGTAAGTAGCAAATGAAGAACTGGGTATCTGATGATTACTGAACTGAAGCATGTGACAGAATGGGCACAAGTATATTAGTAGTACTGTACAACATGTCATGTTCATGATCATTATATTTTTGTGTTATTTTTGAATCTGTGAAAATAAAATGCATACACATACAGCATGAGTATATGAAAGCTGAATTGTGTCTACGTGCAGATGTTTTCCTTCAAGCATCAGTTGCTCTTTAAAGTAGCAATGCATTTCAAAGCAAGCTACTGGTTAACACTAATCCAAAATTAGCATGCTTGGCTGAGCAGGTCGCACTTTCACTCGCTGCTCCAGGGTCAGAAATGGACTCAAGTTGCCAGGGGCTAGCCGAGTAAAGGCATAATGAGCCTCTCATTCACAGTAGTCCTCCTCTGGGCGGGGTGGGGGCACTGTGTCCTTTTGTTGTTCATCTGCAACCCAGTGGAAGCTGGGTGGTAGCATAGTGGTGACATACATAGGGGAGTGGCAACTGTCTGACGCTGACGGCGCATGTACATCAGTCCTGCAAGCTGGCAACCCTCAATGAAGAGGAAATGGGTGGCAAAATCCAGATTGGCAGGATGCCATTCAACCCCTTCAGGACATGCACTCGCCTCCACAACTGATCCCGACCCTGTCCAGGAAGTTGCACTCTATTGGGGGGGGGCACACCATGGACGAACGGGAGGCTGCGGAAAGCACCTAGTAAAGGTCGGTGATGAGGCTGACTGGTGTGAAATATAGGTTACTCACCTGCAACTGCAGTTCTAATAGTTGTATACAGTTCACTTCTACACTCTAGCAGTTATGTTGGAGACAGCTGAATCATCAGAAGTCTGAGCTAAGCTCCTCCCGCACCTGGGTGGTATATCCTCCGACTCCACCCTGTGACATCAGATCTTTTGTACGCTGGAAGCAGGAAACCGGGCACCACTTGCCAGGGAAGGTAGGGTGGGGTTTGTCCATGTGAACTGCATGTCAACAGCAGAACTGCGGTTACAGCTGAGTAACCTATATTTTCAACGTGGGTATAGTTCACTACATAAGCTCTAGCAACTCAGCCCGGCAGCATGAAGGGCTGAGGTGCTGGGTGCCTTACTTTCTGCCACGCCAGCAACCTGGGTTCGACAATAATGGTTGGAGGCCGGTCTACAGGAGAAGGACTGAGTGTCCCAGTTGACGCCCTACTCCTCCAGGGATGGGGGGGCAGCTGGTCCTAGAGCTATACTGCCACCCAGGTGACTACCAGTGCTAGTATGAACAGGACAGCACAGAGTACTGTGGACGGGACCCCTGACGGCATCACGCTTTGCAAGCATACATGCACAAGCCTGCAACACCACCAGTAGGCTTCCCAGTACAAAACAGGGGGGAAAACCTCAGCCAGTGCAGAATGAGGACCCAACCCAAGCAGGTCCCACAATGGTGGCACAGTACTGTCCCAAGCAAAACAGCATCCATTGAGCCAGCAGACTGATGGGGCCCGCTGACTCTCACCATAGGCCCATGGAGGAGCACGCCTGGGATATGGATGGTAAGTTCCTGAGGAGCTAGGTGACAGGGCTGGTGGGGGGGGTCAGGTTGGAAGATATCCTGCACCGAAGCAGAAACAGTAATGAACAACGACATAAAATCTACCCACACTCTGGCAGACTCCTACCAGTGCTTCAGTTAGAAGGGGTAAGGCAAACACCCTTATTTGACAAACAGAGATTATAGGACTGAGAACCCTAAAGCAGCATCCGACAACCCACTGTGTCAATGCTGTCTGTAATGGATGAGATGAAGGTGTGTGCTTATTCCAGGTTGCATCCCTCCATGTCTCTGCAATGGGGATATTCTGGAAGCAGCCACCAAGAAAGTAGTATGTCTGCTGGAATGAGCCCTAAGTATCGTGAGTGACTCGCTTCCAGCCAACCTATAGTAAAAGTCAATAAAGGATGTAATCCGCCTGATAATTGTCCACCTAGCTGCCAGTCTGCCAGACGTGGCTTCACTGTATGTCAGAAACAGTTAGTAAGCCTCATCCCGAACTCCAGCCGCACACTCTTTATAATAACAGCACACCCTTCACAAGTCCAGGGTATGGAACCTACGATCGGCCTCAGAGGTCAGGCTGGTAAAATATACCAGCAAGTTAAAGAGCTACTGACGCCTCAGAGAAAACTTTGAAAAACATAATAATTGGGTACACTTTAGCTTGCATTCCATGTATATTTTACATATTTCTCTTTCCCATTATTTATTAGAGTAAATTTGTATGAATACATGATGGTTATCCATTAGAGTTCCCTTAAGAGTTTATCTGCCTCTGTAACTTACTCCCTACTTCAAGTCATAATCCTGTGTCATGACATCACAATCTGTTGCCATAGGAGTAACTGTGATGTCACAAGCAGTGCATTATGGCCTCAAGTATTGAAAAGGCAACAGGACTATGAACTCTTCAGGAGCAAAGATCCTGTTTTCATGCAAATTACCTCAATAATAAAAATTAGGGAGAAGAATATATAACTGATGTAAAATACAAGCTGAACTGTGCCTAAATATTGTGTTTTGTTAAAGTTCTCCTGATGGTGTCAGCTGCTCTTTAATCACCTGGTTAAGGTGAAACGCTGGTATGACCTTTGGGAAGAACTTCAGGTGGGGGCAAAAGACGATCTTGTCTCTGTGGAAGACCAGTTACTTCACCTAGGGTGCCTAGAGCTCACTAATCCTTCCAGATGATGTGACAGCCACCAGCAAGCTGAGTGTCCATGATAAATGTAACATCTTACATTTGTGCACTGGCTCAGATGGCTTGCCAATGAGCACTGCCAGTACCAGCAATACGACCCATGGAGGCAGAATGTTTGTGCATCAGAGGGGACAAGTTATCCAGGTTCGTGACCAAACCACACCAGGTGTGGGTAAATCTCAGCCCAACCCACACCCTTCATGGATTATTGCTTAAAGGCTTACAGGGAAACATCCATCTAGGTCTGAACTCTGTGGCGCTGTATCATGTGCCTTTTGGTGTATTGTGAACCATAAAGTTAATAATGTAAAATTTTGGTACCTTTGAAAATGCTGATGTGAAGTTTGGATCATCACCCTTTCTACCTGTATGTGCTGCAGCATGTTACCTTTGGCTAACACATGCTCTCTTGCATTTCTTTCAGCAGTGACATGTGATGCGGGAAAGTAGGAACAGAGTAAGTGAGCTCTGTCCAACAGACTGACAGAAAGCATTACAAACTTTTGACTTTGGAACAGTGATTTGAGTCGTTGCTTTTAGATCCGTGATTGTTCCGGATTTCTTTGTCTTACATTTTTTTTTTTTTTTTAATTATTATTCATGGTCATAATTTCAGCAGAGTTGTTCCATTCCTTTTCTTTTTTTTATTATTATTTGATTGCTGTGTGGGAACTGGCATAATATTGTGTCTTGCTGTGCTGCTGCCTGTAATAGTGACAGCCGGAAAGCCTCATCAAGAGCATTATCATTTCATACTTTCCCTCGAGATTCAAGTTTATGTTTAAAACGGAAAACCTGCATAAAGAGGGAAAACTTGCCAGATGTCAAAGGCAGAAATGCTGTAGTGTGCTCCCCTCCACTTTCCATCGGACACTTTTGAGCATAATATTCAGGTAGTATATTCACCATGTCAGTATCTGCTGTGCAGTGTTTTTCATTTGTTGCAGATGTGGAGCAGCCCGTGTTTGTAAGCTGTCTCTAGGGGTTATCTGTTGTTACACTGCCCAGTCCTGGCTGTCACCAATCACCCCACTCTCCGGACATTATATTCCATCCCGATAATTTGGCTGGAGTACTGAGCATCAATACTATAGCACAAATGCTTTCTCAATCTCAGCCACCCAGGTCCTTTCAGCCAGTACTGCAGAAATATGTACACAGAAATGTAAATGGCCACTATCCTGGGAACAGCTTAATCTGATTCAAGGTCAACTGGCATTCATCTGCATCGCCCTCCCCCAGGTTGTGCCTGAAAATAGGCAGGATTTGTCTAGTGCAATTTTCCGGTCAACAAAAAACGAAATAAAAAAATAAAATCAATTAAAAAAATGTTTACTCAGCGATCGGGTGCCATGTGTCCTCCAGTTTGAAGTACTGGGACCTTAGGAACACCAGGTCATGGGGTCCATCTGTTCTGGCGTCCCTTCTCCACATTGGGATGTTGGCAGATTGCCCTGATCACTAGCCCCAGTCTTTTATGCTGACATCTGGTGCCATGTGTTGAGTGGCTGAATTGATAAGAGCCGTGGGAGAGTGCCCCTCCCAAAAAAAATTAAGTCAAGCCGTGTTTGCCTTTTCACAACTCCCCTATCTCCAATGCTTCACGTATCCCAGCGGTGTGGGGTTGAGAATATTAAAAAAAAAAAAAAAAGTGGTGGTTACATTGCCCTAAGTGAGAATCACTGTATCCTCTGTGTCTGACGTAAAATATAATGTGCACACAGAGAATCTGACAAAAATTCGGACTGCACAGCAAAAGTTTGTTTGATGCTATGATGAATAGCAGTAATGCAGATAATATAATGGTTATCGATATAGACACATATAAAAGAATATCCACAATAGCCGACCAATAAATATAGCAATGCAACAACCTCTCTGGTCCATTTCTGTACTCCAGGCCGATAGCGACACAAACGCCTCAGCTGAGACAGCACACAGCAAGGTGCATTTTCATCACATCTGCAGTGCACTCCTTACATGGCACCTTGTTTCCAGCCCTAACTCAACATGGTGTTATAGCAGCCAATGGAACACCTACTAAAACTGTAAGTGGCTAACTAATAGAAGGGACCATTACAACTTGCTGAATAACTATATATAAAACATAATTAATTCAAGTAACACTGATAACAACAACTATTAGCAAAAGTGCTATAAACTTTTTTTACAAATAAGCTCAAGGTCAATTTGGAAATAGGAAGAGAGTACAAGGTTTTCTTTTTTAGAGCGAGGTCTTTCAAATAGTAGAAGAGGAATATTCATCTCGGGTTTCTAGAAGATATAACTACAAATGTCGTGCTCCATGACTGACTGCAATACTGAATATTGCTTTCAGTATGCTTGCAAATGTGCAGATTGCAGTACAGACACATAATTACATGAGTAGATGGAGGACGGTGGTACAGTACAGCCACTGACACACAGGATGAACAAATAGAAAAGAGCAGCATAGTGCCAAGTGGGGCCAAACGTAAAGTAAAAGGGGAAAAAACAAACAAACCAGGAAACAATCTACTATCCAAAAACAAAAATGAGATAGATACTGCACCCTAACAGTCTGTCTATCCTTCAGGATTTTGATTGGCATGGTTTGGAATTCTGTTATTGGTGGGAGTCAGTAGGTTACAGAAATACTCTATTGGTGGCCTTTACAGATGTTGTCTGGGAGCATCCCTGGCGAGGTCTTTGTTCGGTCTCTTTCCAATAAGCAGCGGATATGCAAGCTACCCACACGCAGCAAGTGACAGATGCCCAGATGAGTGTTCAGCAATTTATGCACACCTGTCACCATGCAAACACGGGGCACAGGTGGAACCCATGACATGGTGCTCCGACATGTCCCACTCATCACCATGAAACAGGGCACCAGATCTCAAAGAAAATGGCCCAGGCGGTTTAATGCCAGCAATTAAGAACAGAATGCAAAAAATGGCAAACAAATACTAAATGTAAGAGAAAGCAACCAATTCTCAGGATAGGATGGGAGGTCCATTGGGGGGGTGGGGCTCATGGCAAGGCTCTACAGCCTCTAGTTTTTTTTTTTTCTCATCCCCGCACCGCTGGTATGTCAGAGGCTGTATACCACCAATCACCCATCTGTTATGTACATATGGAGCTCCCATCAATGCATAATGTCAGATTTCTGAGTTAGGATCGATTAAGCATTGTTACCCATAATTTCAAGATCACTAAGAATGACCACCGGAGGTGCACTGTCATGAAACAGTAGGGACTGGGCTGGTGGTGATCAGGCAGCACACCTAGACTTTTTTTTTTTTTGGGGGGGGGGGTACAGTTGTCACACAACTAAATTGCTTCACCGGCACAACACAAGGCACCCGATGTCAGTGTGAATTAACCATGCTAGCGATCTTGGCCATGTACCGACACCTTTCACAATCCAAATGTGTGGAACAGATGACAGGCAAGAGCGAAACTGTGCCATGGTGCTCCTCAACTACAATACTTCAAACCGGATAACACACGATCCCTGGGTACATAACCCAGGCTTATATATATTTATTTATTTCAGTTATTTGACCACAAACACAACAAAATGATTTGTTTTTTTGTAATCCGACACAGTAAAGTACAGTTACATAAGATCTTACCGTAACAGTAGGTCTTCGAGAGAGGCTCTTGTAGTAGGTATTCACATATAGGACTGACCTGCCAGGCATCAGAACCCCACGGAAAAATTTCGAAGGCAGTCTCGATGGGACCGCCTCAACGCCAGTGACCGGGCGCTATACAACATCAGTATAAAGGGTGGTCCCCATGCCCACCTTCCAGTTCTTCTCGCAAACGCCAGAAGAGGCAAGACGAGAGACAGAAGAGGATATTTCCCCCCATGGAAATGGAGCCAAGAAAGCTTAGGGGGATGGAGGGTGGGAAGGCAATACCTACTGCGAGAGCCTCTCTCAGAGATCTACTGTTACAGTAAGTTCTTACATAACTGTACTATCTTACTTCAAGAGTGCTCTTGCAGTAGGTATTCACATATAGGACTGAGTCCCAAGCAGTCTGGAACAAAGAAAAGCACTCGGGAGGAGGAAACTGATCCATAGCATGGAACCTCAGGCTGAACGGGTCTCAAGAGAGGAGACCTTGAAGCACAGCC
Source organism: Neoceratodus forsteri (assembly GCA_016271365.2). Lineage (NCBI taxonomy): Eukaryota > Metazoa > Chordata > Ceratodontiformes > Ceratodontidae > Neoceratodus > Neoceratodus forsteri. Next base: position 1,442,005,968 of record CM028130.1, on the reverse strand, counting down.
AACCCAAAGTCTGCTCTACGGCGAGAGGCAATGTCCAAACTGTACTGTTCTGTAAAAGTATGGAGAGAAGTCCAAGTGGCAGCTGCGCAGATGTCTGCCACTGACACATTCTTGAAACAAGCCACAGAGGCAGCTACTCCTCTGTTGGAGTGACCTCTGACTTGACCCGGCAGGGTCTTCTTGTACTTTTAACAGAAAGTGATACAATGAGCCAACCATTTTGACAGGCATTGTCTGGAAACAACGTTGCCTTCTCTTTTCTGAGCAAAAGAAACAAAAAGTTGATCAGTTTTCCTGAGATCCTTAGTTCAAGTGGTGTAGTATCTCAGTATTCTGTGCACATCCAAAGCATGCAAGAGGTACTCCCCTTGATTGAAGTGTTGTATAAAGAAGGCGGGAAGCTCAATGGATTGATTCAGCATAGATTCAGCCACCACCTTAGGGAGAAACTTAGGATTGGTGAGTAGAGCCACTCGTTCCTTGTGAAAAATCAAATACGGGATTTTTCACATTGAGGCCTGCAGATCGGAAATCTGCCGAGCAGAAGTAATGGCCACTAGAAAGAGTGTCTTCCAAAACAGGAACTTCAAATCAGCTGTTGCTGCTGGCTCGAAGGGAGGCAGAGTAAGCTTCTCCAGGATGAAATTCAAGTCCCAAGGAGGGGCAAGAATGTGGATGGCGGTTCTCAAATGGAGAACCCCTCTGAGGAAGGTCTTAGAGACTTCGAACTGAGCAAAAGTCATGCCACCGAAGGGAATATGGTAGGCTGAAATAGCTGCCATGTGGACTTTCAACGAAGAATGGCTGAGGCCCAGATCGAAGAAGTGACGCATGTAGTAAAGGACTTTATTGGCTGGGCATGAGAAAGGTTCACAGGCTTTCGAAGTGGCCCAAATGGGGAACCGTTTCCACTACATGGCGTAGGTGGACCTGGTGGAAGGCTTTCTGGCCTCCACCAAGATGTCCGCTACAAGCGGAGAAACTCCGAAGCGGGCTTTTGCTATGTCTGCAGGAGCCATGCATGTAAATGAAAGGATTTGAGACCTGAATGAACAAGTGTCCCCTGATCCTGGGTCAGCAATTCTTGCGACAGAGGAAGAGGAAGTTCCTCTGAAAACCGCTGCAGAAGAGAGAACCAAACTTGACTGGGTCAGAAGGGAGCGATGAGAATCATTCGAGCCCCCTCCGATCTGAGTTTGTTCAGGACCCTCAGAATTAAGGGAACAGGAGGGAAGGCACAAACAAATCTGTCCCTCCAATCGAGAGACAGTGTCTCCCCCAAAAAAATGTCACGCCCTTGAGCGAGTGAGCAGAAGGCGGGAAGTTTAGCGTTTTGGAGGGAAGCAAAGAGGTCTATCTGAGGTGTTTCCCAATGCAGAAAGATGTCGTTTATGATTTCTTGATCCAAGTCCCATTCCTGGGCCCTGGCTGAGGACTGACTGAGTTGATCCACCAGTGTGTTTTTCACTGCCGGAACGTGAATCGCAGTCAAGTGAAGGTGATGCTGGGATGCGCAACTCCAGACTCTCATTGCTTCCTGGCACAGAGGGTAGGAGCGTGTTCCTTCCTGCCTGTTGAGATACCAGACTATGCACATGTTGTCTGTTTGTATGAGGAGATGACCGGGAAGGACAATGGAATGTAGAGCCTGAAGGGCATAAAGGACTGCTCTCAGTTCTAGCACATTTATGTGCAGGTTTTGTTTGCATTTGGACCAGCTGCCCTGAGTCCTGTGAGACCCAAGATGGGCTCCCCATCCTTCTCCTGATGCATTTGTCGTCAATGTCTGGGGGGATAGATACTGAAGTGAATTCCCAGGCATAGGTTCCCCTGCACCATTCACCACTGTAAGTCCCTGATCATGGGATCAGAAACTAGTACCTCTTGGTCTAGATTGTCCAGGGTTTGGTCCCACTGAGACCGAAGTGTCCATTGAGAGATCCTCATATGGCGCCGAGCGCGTAGGACTGTCGGAATAGCAGCGGCCATTAGACCGAGGAGGCGAAGGACTGACCTGGCACCGACCCTCCTGCGACTGGACAGAAGACGGGCTTGTGTCCGAAGGGTGTCTACCCTGTCCAGAGGCAAAAAGCTTTTGCCGATGGCTGTGTCCAGAATCGTCCCTATAAACTGGGGGGGCTGGCAAGGGACCAAATGGGACTTCGCCTGGTTGATGGTGATACCCCAGCAGGTGAAAACTTGCATTGTTAGGGAAAGAGAGTACAGAAGTTCCTCCCTGGATGGGGCCACCAGGAGCCAATCGTCCAGGAATACCTGAACTCCCTTGGTATGCATGTGAATTGCTACCACCGCCAAGCATTTGGTAAACATTCAAGGTACACACAAAACCATGACTGGGACGTAAACATACCAGGATACACTATCTACAGGAGGGACAGGGAGGGTAAAAGAGGAGGAGGAGTAGCTCTTTGCATAAGGGAAGGAATCAAAGCAACAGAACAAAAGGTAAAACAGGGAGGAGAAAAAGCACTGTGGGTAAATCTGGAGACCGGCAATGGCACCACAATCCGCACAGGGTTTAGAGCAGACCCTCTTCTCAGGGGAGGAAATGGACAAGGAAATGATACAGAGTATACTTAGAATGGCAGAAAAGGGGAGATATTGCATGATGGGTGATCTGAATATGCCAGATGTTAAGTGGAGTGCAGTTGCAGCTGCCATCAAGAGTGGGCTATTCTAGATGCCCCACAGGGGCATGCCTTAGACAACTAGTATTGGAGCCCACTGAGAGGAAGCAATCTTAGACCTGGTTCTCTCAAATGGAGATGAAGAGAGGATCACAGATGTAGAAGTGGGTAGCCATCTGGGAACTAGCACCATCGAACAGTATGGTTCACAATAAACACAGCAATAGAGTCAAGCTATACAAAGGCAAAAGTACTGGACTTTAGGAAGGCTGACTTTGCCAAAATGGGTGAGTGCCTAAGGAATGCACTAGCAAATGGGCAGGAAGGAGGGGTGGAAGAACAATGGTGAATAATAAAAACTGCCATCACAGAGGTAACAAGCCTTTGTGTGAAGCAAATAAACAAAACAAAATGATGTAACAAACCACTATGGTTCTCAAAGGAAGTAGCAGTGAAGGTTCAAGAGAAAAAGAAAGCATTCAGGAAGTACAAGGAATCACAGAAGGAGCAGGACAGAGAACTGTATCAGTTAAAACAAAAGGAAGCTGAGAAGGCAGTCAGAACAGCAAAGGCCCAGACCGAGGAAAAGATAGCCAACTCAGTTAAGAAGGGGATAAAACCTTTATAGGTACATCAGGGACGAAAGAGAAGACCAAGGGAGGGATAGTGAGGCTTAATAAAGGAGAGGAGGGTGGGCAGAGGGTGACTGTGAAAGGCAGAGATACTAAACAAATGTTTTGCTCAGTATTTACAAAGGAAGAGGGGAGGTACCTAAAACAAACAGCAGAAACACTCTGGATACAGAAGTTGATACCAGCCCATTTACAGAAGAAAGGGTTCTGAAAGAACTCTTAAAAACTGAAGGTGGACAAAGCAATGGGGCCTGATGGGATTCATCCCAGAATTCTAAAAGAACTAAGGGTAGAACTAGTGACACCACTGACTACCCTCTTCAACAAATCATGGGAGGATGGGGTGGTACATGAGGACTGGAGGAGGGCAGACGGATTCCCTTCACAAAAGTGGGAGCAAGGCAGAAGCAGGAAACTACAGACCTGTAGTTTAACCCCAGTGGTAGGGACAATGATGGAATCACTTCTGAAGGAAAGAACTGCTGAGCATCTAGAAGCTAGAGGGCACAGGACCCAAGGCAACATGGATTCACAGCTGGAAGGTCATGCCAGACAAATCTGATAGATTTCTTTGACTGGGTGACCAAAGTAGTAGATCAGGGAGGGGCTGTGGACATGGTCAACCTAGACTTTAGCAAGGCATTTGACACAGTCCCAAACAAAAGATTAATTACAAGTTAGCCAGCCTGGGAGTGGGTCCCAAGATGACAGCCTGGAAAAGAATTGGCTGGAGAATAGGACACAGAGAGTAATAGTAAATGGAGTCCACTCTAAAGAAAGGGGGGTTACTAGTGGGCAACCGTGAGGGTTCAGAGTTAGACTAGTCCTCTTCAATGTCTTTATAAGAGACATTGCAGAGGGACTGGAAGGAAAAGTATGTCTCTTTGCAGATGACACAAAGATCTGCAACAGAGTTGATGCACAAGGTGGGGTGGAAAGGATGAGAAGGGACTTGGCAAGGTTAAAGGAATGGTCTAATGTATGGCAGCTTAGATTCAATGCTAAGAAGTGCAAGGTAATGCACCTGGGAAACAAAAACGCTGGGGAAGAGTACACAATGGGGGGTGAAATACTAACAACAACAAAAATGGAAAGGGACCTGGGGGTAGTCATATCAGATGACCTAAAGGTGGGCAAACAATGTGAGAGGGCAGCAAGGAGGGCTGGGGGGATACTGGGATGCACAGGGAGAGGCATCACCAGTAGAAAACAGGAAGTTATCATCCCTCTGTACAGACAGCTGGTCAGACCCCATCTGGAGTACTGCATGCAGCTCTGGAGACCCAATCTCCGCAAAGATAGACAGGATGGAAGCTGTCCAGAGGAGGGCAACTAAAATGGTGCAGGGTCTGCACCAGAAGACATATGAAGAGAGACTTAAGGAGCTTAATATGTATAGCCTAGAGGAAAGGAGGGAGAGGGGGGATATGATAGAAACTTTCAAGTACCTCAAAGGAATCAACAAAGTCCAAGAGGGTAGCATCTTCAAAAAAGAGGTGTGCAAGAACAAGAGGGCACAATTTGAAGATGGGGGGGCTCAGAGGTAATTTAAGGAAGTATTTTTTCACAGAGAGGGTTGTGGATGCATGGAACGGCCTTCCGGAGGAGGTTGTGGAGTCAAAACAGTGGTGGAATTCAAGCATGCATGGGACAGTCATAAGGCAATTTTAGGGGGTGGGGGTAGGAAGAAGTAGGCTGCTGGTTAACTAGGATCTGCAGCTTATCCATTAGGTAGGGAAATGGGCAGACAGGGCGGGCCAAGCGGTCCTTATCTGCCGTCAAATTCTATGTTTCTACTCGCGGGGGCCGAGGAAAGACCAAATGGGAGGGCCTTGAACTGGCAGTGGTCCCCCTGAAAGCAAAAACGGAGGAATTTGCGGTAGGAAGGGCATATGGGGATATGCAGGTAGGCATCCTGCATGTCCAAAGAGCACATCCACTGCCCCTGCCGAAGGAGAGGTAGAAGGCTCTGTAAAGAGAGCATTCTGAAGTGTTTGTACTCCACAAACATGTTCCAGGAACTGAGGTCTAGAATAGGCCTCACATCTCCCGACTTCTTTGGAACCAAGAAGAAATGCAAGTAGTAACCTGTCCCCCAAAGATCGTTGGGGACTGGTTCCATCACCGCCTTCGAGAGAAGGGAGGCAATTTTGTCTAGGACCAGAAGAAGATGTTGCAGGGAGTAAGACGACTGGGGCTATGGGGTGGTATCTGAAGAAACTCGATTGAGTGTCCTGCTGATATCAACTGGAGCACCCAAGCATCTGACATTATCCTCTCCCAACCCGGCAGATGGAAGGAGAATCTCCCCCCTACCGGTTCCTCTGGAGCCTCCAGAGGCAGTGGGAGAGGTGGGGAGTCTGAAGGTGTGGGGCAGTGCAGCAGCCGAGGCTCCCATGACTTTTTTGCTAGGGGGAGGCTTGGTTGCTGGAGGGGTCCGACGCTTGTTGGCCCGTTTGCCCTGTGGTTTTGGTTTTAGTCGGTTCTGTCTACGAAAAGGATGCCGCTGCCCTTGAGGGGGCCTGTACACAGAATCTACAGACTTGAGTGCAGTGCCCTTCTCCTGCAGGTCGGTAATGATGTCCTTGACATCACCCCGGAACAGCACCGAACCCTTGAAGGTAGCATCCTGGATAGCGGATTGCACTTCAGGGACCAGTCCTGACACACAGAGCCAGGCACGCGCTGTAAACCCATGGCAAAAGCCGAGCTCCTTCCGGCTGTGTCCACTGCATCGTAAGTGGCACGAAGCATGTGTAGACTGGCCAAATCAGCAGAACGGACAAGATCTGCCACTTCCTGTTTAGTCAAACTCAGGAAGGGAGTCCAATTTTGATTTTACCTGACTATGGATGGTCTTCTGAAAATCCCCCATATGTGCCACATAGTTCAGAGCCCTAATACCCAGGGTAAAAGAGGAATACATCATCTTCCTGTATTGGTCCAGAGAAGCCATAACTCCTTGTCAGATGTGGATGAGCTGAGGTGTTTTGGGTTAGCGGAACGGCTGTGAGTGGCGCTAATGATGACCGAATCCGCCTTGGGGCGTAGGTTCAAAAAAAATCTATGCCCTCGGGAGCCTGATATACCCAGTCTGGCTTCCTCGGGAGGGGGGCTAATGCAGAAATAGTGGAAACAAGGTCCACGTGAGGCTCTAGCCAGGGTGGAATCAGCGTAGGAGCAGTCTCGGGCAGATCCAAATGAGCAGCGAACGTTTTATGCTGTGGGTCTGGCTCCAGTGACTGCCACGGATGGACTTCCTGGATTTTCCTCAGTAACTCTAGAAAGGAGGGATCCTCCGGAGGAGACTTCAGAGGGGTCCTTGGCCTGGGTAGATCTGGAGTACGTGGCTCGTCATCAGGAACAAAGCGTCCAGTCTCTGAGTCAGAGTTAGAGGTATCCAACGAGGAAGAGGAAGAGAAAGAGAAAGACTCCTCCCTAGGAGGGGGAGGGACAGCCCCTTTGGGGAGTCCCCTGGGGAGCATGTCCTCCCCATCCCGGGCACCAGAGGGCTCTCCTCTGGTGTCAGGTAGGGGGAGGGAGTCTCCAATCTCTGACGTAGGGGATCCTGTAAAGGGTCCAGGCATCGGTAGATAACTTTCGACCTCTCTGGTGAGTTGAGCCTTGGCCTCAGCCCACCAGGAGACCAGAGTCTCCAAGTCCGCTGGTGGCTAGGAAGTGGGTGGCGGAGGAGGGGGGATATGGATACTGAGGATATCCACAGAAGGAGTATCCATAACTTGACAGTGGGTAAACCCAGTGTCGGGAATTGAGGCATCAAATACTGCAGCGGCGGATATTGCGGCATTGGGTACTGAGGCACCGGATACTGCAGAGCCGAGTATTGTGGCACCTGATATTGAGGTGTCAGATATCCGGGAGCCAGGGGCTCTGACGGAGCAGAGGGACCTGGCAGAAGCCCAGCTGGAAGGCCAGGCAGAAGTAATGCTGGCCCCGCAGGCGTCGAGCCCGGCATAGGGACGCTGTCCGGTAAGGGGATGTCAGCTGGCATCGGGTATGCTGGCATTGGGGCTGGCATCTGAGGGTCCGGCATCAGAGTACTGGATCCCGAAGGAGGGGGCCCAGACGGCAGCGTCTCAAGGTCCTCTGTGATGATCAGGGAGCGAGGATTAGAATCCCTTGGGGTCGGCAGAGGGGACGCAGGGATCTCAGAAGGCAACGCAGTGCGATGCGGACAGCCTGGGATGTCTGACTGATCCTTACGATCCGGTGCACGCTCCTTGGCCGGGCGGGCAGACGGTGGTGCTGGCGTCCAGCTGATCAGCCAAATCCGGGTGGGCGTCTGAGGAGCAGACGTCCAACTTATCAGATTCCTTGCCAGAGGAAGGTCGCACTGGAGATGCAGCCTTGCCGGGCAAAGGTTTGGCCAGGTGCCCCCCCCCCCCAAAAGGGGCAAGCGGCTTAGCAGCCTTGTCCGGGCAGACGTCAGTGGTACCAGCGTTCGACTTACCGGACCCGCTCAGACCCGAAGCCTGCATGGTGGAAGCAGCCTTCCTGGGAGCGGAGGCCTCCTTTGCTCCGGAGGCTCCCGAAGGGCCCGAGCATGAACCAGACGTGAGGGGTGACACCTTCTAGGATACCACCAAGACAGCCGTCGTGGAGTGATCCCCCGGAGGGGACGTTACCTTGAGTGCCATGACTCCGGCCAGAGTCGCAGGTACCGTGGAAGCCATTTCCTACTCCCGATGATTCTCCGTGTGGCCTTTCGGGGAAGTGGATGCCTGCCTTAATTTCTTTAGTTCCTTTTCCATGGATGCCATTCTTTTCTTGAGGGTATGGGCTTCCAGGGACTGCTGCCTTCTTTTCCAGGTAGTGGAGTTAAATTTTTGGCAGTGCTGGCACTTCTCCACGGGGTTGTCTGGGCCCAGACAGAAGAGGCACAAGGAATAGCCGTCGTTGAGTGGCAGTTGACAGCCACACGAGTCGCACTAATTTTTATGCGGTTCAGAGGGCGTCGGAGATGACATACACAGTGAATCGATAGTTTGATCGAGAAAGAGAGAAAAAAAGGTTGAAAAGTTCAAAAACTAGACAGACGAACGACTGACAAGCATTGAATTCTACCGCGAGGAACTTTCACAAGCCGACAGCGGGAAAGAACTGGAAACTGGGCGTGGGGGACCGCCTCTTTATACTGACATCGTATGACACCGGTCACCTGATGTAGGGGGCGGTCCCCTGCCAGAGACTGCTAGCTAGAAATTTTTCCGTGGGGTCCCGACACCTTGCGGGTCAGTCCTATATGTGAATACCTACTGCAAGAGCCCTCTCGAAGTAAGACCAACCTTGAGTGGACACACAGAGGGAAAAGAAAAATGGCCATCAACATAGAAACGTAACAAAGCTTGCTGTAGTGCACATGTTCTGAGGGCCACACAGAACCATTCATTCTGAGGTACTTACTGAAAGGACATGGGAGTCTTCCAAACCGTTTGTACTACAGTATTTATGAACACTTCCCATGTCCAGTTTTTGGGATGAAATGGATGGTCTTTTGGGGCAGAGGGGCTGTTCGGCTCCACCAAGGAAGGGCAATGTAATAAACCAATAACCCATAATACAGGTTACTCACCTGTAACAGGAGTTCTAGGAATGGTATATGTTGTTCATCCACACTGTCTGGCAGGTTCCTTGCCGCTTTAAATCTTGCCGGAAGGTCTTCAAGCTGGCTCCTCCCACCCACCCGGGTGGTAAAACTCTCGGCTCCGCCCCATGACGCCAGATCTGGCCCGCTGGAAGCTCAGGTTGTGCGCCGAAGCCGGTAGGAAAGAAACAGGGATGAACAACATATACCATTCCTAGAACTCCTGTTACAGGTGAGTAACCTGTATTTCTAGGGACATGGATATGTTGTTCATCCACACTGTCTGGCAGACTCCTAGCAGTTCTCCGGGAGGAGGAGGCAAGGCTCACACACCCCTACTTAGGAATAAAGACTGAGAACCGAGGCCCCAAAACCAGCATCCCGGCGTGACTCAAGGTCGATGTGGTAATGGGTAATGAAGGTGTGTGCTGACTTCCAGGTAGCAGCCCTGCAGATTTCCTGGATAGGGACGTCCCTGGAAGCAGCCAGCGATGCAGCAGTATGACGGGTAGAATGAGCCTTATCCTCTGGGAGGCTCCATGCCCGCCAACTTATAGCAGAGATCTATGCAGGAGGTGACCCACCTGCTTATCGTCCGCTTGGCTGCAGGTCTGCCAGGTGCGGCTTCAGCGTAGGTGACAAACAGCTGGCGAACCTCTCCCAGAATTTCAGCCGTACGCTCCTTAAAATAAGCGAGCGCCCTTCTAGGGTCCAAAGTATGGAGCCTATATTCGGCCTCTGAGGTGTGATTGGGGTAGAACACCGGCAGAGTAAACACCTGGTTAAGCTGAAACTCCGACACCACCTTCGGAAGGAATTTCGGGTGGGGGCGCAGGACAACCTTGTCCCTGTGGAAGACCAGGTAAGGAGACTCGATGCAGAGCGCCTGGAATTCTCCCATCCTTCTGGCTGACGTGACAGCCACCAAGAAGGCGGTCTTCCACGACAGGTGAGAGAGTTCACACCTGTGCATTGGTTCGAATGGCTTGCCCATGAGCTTTGCCAGTACCAGCAGTAAATCCCACGGAGGCGGAGGTTCTTGCACCGGAGGGGAAATGTGATCAAGGCCTTTGAAAAAGCGCCAGACCACCTTCTCCTGTGCCACCGACTGCTCCCCGGCCCGCGCCCGGTAAGCAGAGATGGCTGCCAGGTGCACCTTTAGGGTCGTCGACCTAAGCCCTTGACTAGAAAGGGACCATAAGTAGTCCAAAATGCTTGCCAAAGAACAGGAGGAAGGGTCCAAGCCCTTGCCCAGACACCAGATGGAAAATCTCTTCCATTTGAAGGCACAGCATTTCCTGGTCGACTCCTTACGGGACGCCTCAACAACATTGAGGACCTCGTCGGAAAGACCCAAGGCCTGGAACTCTAACCGATCAGGAACAAGGCCGTCAGGTGCAGGGATTGAAGGTCCGGATGGAACACCTTCCCCTGATTGACTGAGAGCAGGTCTGAGGCGAGCTGGAAGCTGCCTCGGGAGCCTGGAGCTGAGGCTGAGGAGATCTGGGTACCAGAACTGGCGGGGCCAGTCTGGGGCTATCAGAATCACCTGCGCCTTGTCCCTCCTTGCCTTGAGAAGCACCTCGTGGATCAAGGGAAATGGGGGAAAGGCGTAAAAGAGGCCCGGGGTCCACAGCCTCAAGAAGACATCCCCCTGCAGCGAGCCCTGCTGAGGGGCGGGCATGAAACAGCCTCAGCCTGCGTTCTCCTGGAGGCAAACAGGTCCACCTGAGGTGTGCCCCAGTGGAGAACTGATCTTGTACTACCTCCGGCAGGAGAGACCACTCATGAGATGCAGCCCCTATCCGGCTCAGGGCATCGGCCAGGGTGTTGGAGGCTCCTGTCACATGAATGGCTAGGAGATCGGCCTTCAGGCTCCGGACGAGTGACCAAATGCGGAGAGCTTCCTTGCATAGAAGCATGGAATGCGTCCCACCCTGGCGGCTTAGGTAGTACATGGTCGTGGTATTGTCCGTCTGGACTCTGACCACTTGACCCCGGAGAAACGGAGCAAAGGCGGTGAGAGCTAGGCGGACCGCCGAGCTCCAGCAGGTTGATGTGGCATCGGGACTCCTGCGGGGACCAGAGGCCGTGCGCTCGGTGTTCCCCCAGATGGGCACCCCAACCCATCAGAGAGGCATCGGTCAATAGAGAGACCGTCGGCTCGGGGCGGACAAACGGGATGCCCTCCTGCAGATGAGATGGAACGGTCCACCACCAGAGAGCGTTCCACATCTCCTGGGTCACCATCACTAGCTGGTCCAATGGATCGCAGCGCTGTGACCACTGGCTGGCCAGACCCCACTGAAGGGGGCGTGTGTGCCAGCGTGCCAACAGACCACGCTGGTACAGGCCGCCATGAGACCCAGAAGGCATAGGAAGTCCCGGGCAGGGCGCGATTGCCCAACCAGAAATGATTGGGCAAAGGAGGTAAGAACCTCGTCCCTGTCCGCCGGGAGCCGTGCTCTGGCTCGAAGAGAGTCGAGCTCTGCCCCGATAAACAGAATCACCTGCTTCGGCTCGAGTCCCGACTTGGCCTCGTTGATGAGGAGGCCGACTTGAGAGCAAACCTGGAGGGCCAGATCTCTGGACCGCTCCACCTCCTGTCTGGAGGGGGCTGCTATCAGCCAATCGTCCAGGTAAGGGTACACCCAGACCCCCCGGCGCCGCAGGAAAGCTGTCACCACTGCAATGCATTTGGTGAAGACTCTGGGAGCTGAAGACAGGCCGAAGAGCATGGCTCGGAACTCGAAGAGGGATCCCTCCGCTCGACAGCGAAGGAATCTCCGATGTGACGGACGGATAGGGACGTGAAAGAATGCGTCCTGTAGGTCCAGAGAGCAGAACCATACGCCGTGTTCCAGAGATGGTATTATCTGCGCCAGAGTGACCATCCTGAAGGTTCGAGACCTTAGGAACTTGTTGAGGTCGTGTAGGTCGAGAATGGGGTGCCAGCCCCCCGTCCGGTTCGGAACCAGGAAGTACCTGGACACAAACCCGGGTCTGAGGGGGGATCCGCTACCTCCCTGATCACCTCCTTTTGGAGGAGGAGGCGATGTCGGCCCGACGAGCCGACAGCGAGGCTGTGGACCCCGAGGCCCCGGTGCGACGGCTCTGAAGGGCGGGGCCTGCTCGAATTCTAGAGGCAGGCCTTTTCCCACCACCTCCAGTACCCACCTGTCCGTGGTAATAACGGACTAGGCGGAAAGGAAGTGTCGGAGCCGTCCCCCCACTGGGGGAACCAGGGGTGAGGTGACGGGGATGGGGGCGACACCCCTCAGCCCGTCACTGGGCAGGCTTGGAGGAGGGACCGGCCGAGGGACCTCCTGGGCCTTTTCCTCCCTGCTTCCTGTTGGAGGAAGCCGACGGCTTGGGTTTGGGATGCCAAGCCCGAGCCTGCTGGCCCTGACGTTGCTGGGCCGGGGGCGCAGAAGGACGAAAGGGCTTAGGCTGAGGCTTGCGGCCTTTGTCCTTCTGGGCGGAAGAGACCGAGTCCAAGGTAGCATTGGACTTCTCGATCCTCTGCAGGTGACCTTCCACCCCAGGGCCGAAGAGGTCAGTCCCCAAAAAGGGAACGTCCGCCAACTTGTGCTGGGTATCCAAAGTAAAGGTGGATATCCTCAGCCAAGCCCGACGACGCATGGCCACTGCGGCCGCCACAGACCTGGCACATGAGTCCCCGATGTCTAAAGCAGTCTGGAGATGCTGTTTGGCCACTGCCCTGCCCTGGTCCCGCACCTGCCTGACCGTAGTCTGCAGATCCGTGGGAAGATGAGGGACGACCTCATCCAGGGAGCCCAACAGGGCATGAGAAAAATGTGCCATGAGGACGGCCGAACTGGCCTGACGAAGGCCAAGAGAGGACGCAGCATAGACTTTTCGCCTGGCATAATCCAATTTCTTGGATTCCTTGTCGGGAGGTTTGTCCACATCCCTGGCGTTCCCGGCGCGCCGGAAAACGCTGTCGGTAACCAACCCCTCAGCAGAGGGGTGTTCCGAAAAACCGGACAGGGAACCGATAGGGACCGCATACTTCCTGGCCATCCTGGCCGAAGGCGCAAGGCAGGAAGCAGGGCGCTGCCAAAGCTCCAAGGCCGGACCCACTATGGCCTCGGCCACCGGAAAGGCCTCCGTAGGGGAATCCCCTCAGTCCAGAATCTCCGTGAGGGGATACCTGGCCCGCTTAGAAATGGGTTCGAGCTTCATCCCGGTGGACTCCGAGATGAGCCGAAGTAATCCTAGGAAGGACGAAGGGCTATCGTCCACCGACTGTCCTCCTGAGGACTCCAAGTCCATTCGCTTGGAGAAAAGGGAGGAATCGTCCTCGGACTCGGAAGAGTCCTCAAAGAGCTGCCTCGGGCCTGAGCCACCCTCCACCTGCCGAGGCTTATCGGGAGTGAGGGTGACAGACAGCCTATGGGGCAGTCCCTGAGCCGACCGAGAATTTTTGGTCGGAGCCCCAAATAATGGCTGTGGAGGCGGAGGTTCCACCAGAATCAGTGGGGCAGCTGGAATTTGCCGAACAACCGGCCTGGAACAGGCTCCTCTGCTACAACGAGGGGTTGTTTCGGCCGCTCCAGTGACAGCCACTTAATGGCCGGGGAAGACGACTGGGTCAGCTTATTCCCGGTCCGAAGGAGCTGTTGCCACATGAGTTCCTCATACCTCCGACGCAACTAGCGCCGAAGTCTCCCCTCGTCGAGGAGGAGGAAGAGGAAGAGCGGCGGCGCCGCTTGCCGCGGTGCCGAGACCGAGACCGCCTATGGTGGCGGGATCGGCTGGACCTCCAAGACGCCAAGACCGAGACCTAGAACCTCGGCTAGGCCGAGGACGGTGCGGGGAGGTGTCGGGAATCGGCACTCCCCTCGGTTCGGAAGATTCCACAGAAGGCTCCGGAATCGGAGGCACAGACGAGCCGACGGGACCCTCAACTCCCACCGGGAAACCGGGAGAGAGTTCTCAGCTTCTCAACCGACAACCCTTCCAACGGTCGAAAAATCTCGACCCGTGTCGAGGGAGTCTCGGTCCAACTGGCCTGGACGGGGGGACACCATGAAGCCAGTGGTCTAGCCGAGGGCTTGACAGAGTCAACTGGCTTCCACTCACTGGGAGGGGATCTTTCCCGCCCCAAGCGCCAGCGACGGTGAGACTTACTTTGCTCTTTTGGCCGAGAAAAGGTCCAGAAGAAGTTGGACCCTCACCTTTCGTCAAGAGGGTCAGACAAAGCTCCTAAAAGAAGCCGATACGAGGCACCGAGGAGAGAGAGGCGGGACAAACGCCGCAGCCGAGTGAGCGGCCAGCGCCGCCTCCTCTTCGAGGGCGATCATCTGCTCGAGCTGATCCGCTGAGCCCGCCGCCGCGGACACCGGCAACCGGGCCTCTTTAGACTTAACCAGAGGAATTCTTTTCTCGGGGCGCCCCAGCTGTAAACGGGCAGCACGGTCTTCGAGGACGTAGGCCGGAAAAGAAGAGCACAGGTCGCAAGCCTGCGGGTCGTGCTCAAGGCCTAAGCAGTAGACGCACGTGGAGTGCGGATCCGTCCGAGACATCTTCTGCCCAGGACATCTCCGAAACCGGAGTAGATTTGTCCATCGCAGCCGCGAGGGAGAGAAGACCAAAGTCTTTTTAGCAAAAAAACTTTTAATTTCAAGATTCAAGAGTTAGGAACCAGTCTTATACGCAGAGCGTTAAGGAGGGAACCTGAGCTTCCAAGCGGTTAGGAAGATCTGGCGTCATGGGGCGGAGCTGAGAGTTTTACCACCCGGGTGGGTGGGAGGAGCCAGCTTGAAGACCTTCCGGCAAGATTTAAAGCGGCAAGGAACCTGCCAGACAGTGTGGATGAACAACATATCCATGTCCCTAGAATGATCAGTTATCGACACAGGCTGCTACACTTCAGTAACCAGCAGTGAACTCCCTAGAACTGGCAGAAAGAATGGACCCCAAGGGACCCATGAGCTCCACAGCTGATCCTGAAGCAGAGACTGGTTTATTTTACTCGTAATACTAGCGCTGTCCCTCCATCCCTCTGGTGAAGCACAAAAAAGCTATCAGTGCATGGGGCATTCACTACCATTCTGGATTCCACAGAACAGACTGAAAATGAACAAAAACATCACAAACTCACACACCGAAATTAGAGCCTAACATTTTATTTTGACAGCCAACACTGACAGCAGCAACTCATAAGAAATCTCACTTCTCACTGCGGTATAGCTGTCAATGCTGGTCATCAAACTAAACTGTTAGACTCTAATCTCTGTGCGTCTCAGTTTGTGGATGTCCACATTTACACAGTAGTTTGTGATTTTTGCAGAGATTGAAGTGAAATGAAGGTAAAACAAAAAAGGATAAAGCAGCAACGGGACTCAACACCATATGTCCCATCGCAGTGGTCTACTACTGCAGTCTAGGGTGCATAATTCTGAGTGGCAGTGTATGACAGGAACAATGATACAGATTAGTGCCCATTTTTTGTTTGATCGGAGTGTTACCAATACCTTCAGCCCAGCTGACACTCTGAAGCACATTTTTTTAATTGTGTATCCTGTATGTAAATCAGTGTACTCTATACCCCAAGGCAAATGGCGTGCTTGGTTACCCACATGACACGTCACTTCCGGTGCTGCGAGATCTGTCTGTGTGTGCGTGCGTGTGTTTGGGGGGATGGACAACATGAAGGAGGCACAGCCAGAGAAACAAAAGTGACAAACACCATGTTATTTATTTTTTGTAATGATCACACTAATGTAATGCATAATGTGCCTTCTGTACATACACTGATGCTTTCTAGAGTACTTGGACATTTCCCTTTAAATGTATAACATGCTTAACCCCCATCACCAATTGATTTTCACTGATGTAAAACAAACCGGGGGGGGAGGGGGGACTCCATTACCCACTGCTAGCAGCTGATACCATGTACCTGCACAAAAACCCTACCACTACATACTTACAAACACATTCCCACGTGGAAGGGCTATATAAAATACAAGCTTAGTTCTTTACCATGTAATATAAGAAATTACATGTAGGTGCCTGTGAAGAACTCAGTGGTAATTTCATCTCATGCAGCAGGTAGCAACAGAGGGCACTCGCCCTTCGAGCTTATGAATTATCCTGCCCCCTATCTTCACTCATAGGTTTATCCTGCCCCCTAGCTTCACTCATAGGAAGTTATCACCTTGTTCTTAACAGGCACCTAAGCTGCATAATTCTATGCATGAACAATTTTCATAGTTCATCGATATTTTCTAAAAGTTTTTAACGCAGAATCGTGAAGAACAAATTCTAACGCACTGAATAACATGGATTGCCAAGTGCAAGCAGTTGTGTGACTGGCAGTAGTTTGAGGATCTGAAGCCCAACCGTAAAAAAATGTAATAAGCTGCCCCTTCCCACATTGCGCTAAGCTGCTGTGCCTGTGCAGTAAATGCATACCTTCGTCCAGTATGTTTAAATCCATTTCATTTGATCTGTAGACTGTAAAACATGAAAATTCGCCATTACATAAAATAAACCCCTAACTGTAAAGAACAAGCTAAATAAGACACGTTTAGGGTACTGTGACACCAAGTAAAGCATTCAAGCTTCATTCTCGTGCTACATAACGTCATAGTATCCACTCGGTGTCTGAGCCAGCTTGTTCTTCGCAGTTGGGGGTTAATCATTCCGTATGCTCTGTACTTCACTGAATTCAGTAGGTATTAAGGAGGGCCAACCATGTAATATTTTTTCCTTTCAATTTTGTAATCCTGCTCCTTTGCAATATCTCATGACCAGCTGTTTTTTTTTTTGCAATTGTTTAACCAGGTGAGACACACTAACAGGTGCAACCTGGGAGCACAGGGAAGTTAAGTGACTTGCTCAGGGTCACACAGTATGCAAGTGGGGGCTGTGGGATTCAAACCCAGGTCTCCAGATTTGCAGCTCAGAGCCTTAACCCACTGTGCTATACTGCCTCCCTATGGTGGGTGACAGCTGGGATATACTGTACGAATGGAATTTCCTAGATGAAGATTCTGGTGTCAGAGGAAACTGATGTCAACCAACTGAAAGGGCAGAAGGACAGAGAAAGATAACAAGGCAGAGATGAGCAATATCATTCTCTTATAGATATTTAAAGCAACAGTGCATCTTAGCGGTGAAATATTTTATTTTTTTTCAGTCCACCATGTGCTCCTTTGATCATGCCTTCAGATGACCTCCCAGCACCATCTACCACTTACTTCACCCAACCTGGCGGGGTTACATATAGGGTGATACCCGACAGTGCCTGTACCATTATTGTTGGGTCTTTACTACTCCACCACCACCCATACGGCACCAGGCCACACTGACGCATAGCGTTCCCCTGCAGTGCATGGAAATTCCCTTGCCCACCATGGGGCATGCTGGTGCAGCAGAATCTTATGCCATCCCTTCCTGGCCTGGCATGCTAGCACACAGCACCCCCCCCAGCTCAGGTCACCAGCTTGGAAATACAACAAGCTATTCACTGAGCTACTGTGCGGCTCAGCAGGGAACATTTTGAGCTGTACTTCTGTAGTCTATTTAACACTGTACCTTACCTCCTAACTTATATGATCCCCCTCCTCCATCTTGAGTCTGCTTCAGCAAAAGGTCATGAGCCGATTCAAGTCAAGCATCCTCGGAGTTTACGGATGTTTTAGAGCTAAACCTGAAGTAATTCTCGGGTATCAGTTAGTACGGTTGCTGTCCTCTGCAGTACCTATGTTCTTGTCTTTTGCTGGCCCTCAAACTTTTCAAGGTACAGTAAGTACCTGCTGTTTTCTGTAGTTTTAAGTGTATCCAGGCTAAAAAACAAAATGCTTTTAGAGAAGGTTCACTTTTTTTTTTTTTTTGTTTCGGCTCCGTGCCAGTGACCACCTTCAGCCTGGACACCCAGTCCTGTCGCCTTCGACACTGGTCAGGTCACACTGGCCAGTACCCCCAGGTCTTAACCCCCACCCCCACAGCGACATCCCCCATCTCCTGCCTGTACAATGAATCCAATAATGGGCCAACTGCCCAGACTGTTGGGTGCGGAGTCAGGTGGCATCTTGCCACCAGCAACATTTTGTTTTCTTTACTCCCCCATCCCCAAGCAGCGGACATGGAAGCACATTAGCGTCCACCTGCCCCTCCCCTGTGTGTGTGCCAGCACCTTATGCCCCCGCTAGGAGTCATGCGAGTGTCAGTAGTAGACCACCACCCCCCCAAAAGGACAGCAGTCCCTGGGACACTCAACCCTCCTCCTCCTCCTCCTCCCTGCCGAACTTCTGACTTTCCGGGCTAATTCTTGAACCCAGGGCATCGGCGTCGCAGGCGGACACCTTGCACTGCGTCGGC
Source organism: Neoceratodus forsteri (assembly GCA_016271365.2). NCBI lineage: Eukaryota > Metazoa > Chordata > Ceratodontiformes > Ceratodontidae > Neoceratodus > Neoceratodus forsteri. Next base: position 1,441,987,732 of record CM028130.1, on the reverse strand, counting down.
GGTCTGGCCCACAAGGTTTGCATCTGTAAAGCTTTAGTTATGCTTTGCTGAATAGTTTTGTGTTGTAAATTCTTATTTTGCGGACTAAGTATGCAGTCTCTGTTTTCATTGTTCTTTCCCTGAGCTGGCTAACAAACAAGGTTGATGGCCAACACAGGACAAAAACACGGGGACTGCAGAGGACATCAACAGCATCGTCTGATACAGCAGAACTGCAAACTTTAGCTCTAAACCATCATTATATCCCACAATGCCTTGCATGAATCAGGTAATGACCTCTGCAGTGGAGTCAACTTCATTTACTTGAACCGATGAGTTGGGGGTGGGGCCAATAAAGACAATCCTTGCTCATGCCTACAAACTACACAGGTATACAGAAAAAAGCCGAGTGAACCTTTCCTTTAACTCACACTTTATAATCAACTTATCTCAATGTGTTTTAACTTTCTGGGATGATGGCAGAATCTGAACAGTGAGGACACGCTTCTAGGCGCACCAGTTTTACAGAATGAACCTTTATATTCTTTCGGTCCTTTAATGATCAGCAAAATCAGACTATCTAGTAGTAAGTGCAGTACAGTTAACACGGGTCCTAGGAGAGGTCAAGAAACAGTGGTTTAGCTGCTGGGTGACTTTTTGCAGCCTAAAGAAGGTGTGGCAGCAGGCTCTTCTGCATTCTCAGGTCCACCAACACATAGAAACAAAGAAGTTGATGGCAGATAAGGACCGCAAGGTCCATCCAGTCTGCCCATTTCTTTTTCTGCCTTGTAAATGTACCGTTGGCCTTCGCTCTGTCAGTGGCCTATCTATTCATACTCATCTGTATTGCTCCCTTATGCCTGTCCCATGCCTGTCTGAAGCCCTGCACTGTATTCATAGCCACCACTTCCTGAGGTAGGCCGTTCCAAGCATCCGCCACCTTTTCTGTGAAAAAGAATTTCCTCACATTCCCCCTTAATCGGCCTCCCTCTAATCTCATGCTGTGTCCTCTTGTCCTGCTATTTTTCTTATATTTACACATGTTAGACTCTTTCACCTTGTTAATGCCCTTAAGGTGTTTGATGTTTCAATCATATCACCTCTCTCCCTCCTTTGCTCCATGGGATATATACTGAGCTCTGTTAATCTGTCCTCATATGTCTTCTGATGAAGTCCCTGCACCATTTTGGTTGCCCTTCTCTGGACTGCCTCAATCTGGTTAATGTCCATGTGAAGGTGTGGCCTCCAGTACTGCACGCAATACTCCAGATGGGGCCTAACCAATGTCTTGTAAAGAGGATTATTACCTCCTCTTATGACTTGTGATACCCCTACTAATACATCCTAACATCCCCTAGCCTTACCTAATGCTTTAGAGGTCTGCTTGGATGATTTCAGGTAATCGGTGATGATGATGCCCAAGTCTCTTTCTTCCTTTGTGACTGCCAGCAACTCCCCTCCCAGCCTATAGGTGGCTTCACGGTTTCTCTTCCCTATGAGCATGATCTTGCACTTCTTTGCATTAAATTCCAGTTGCCACTCTTCTGACCATTTTGCTAGTTTATCTAGATCTCTTCTGATTCTGCCCACCCCATCTGGATCATCTACTCTGTTGCAGATCTTAGTGTCATCTGCAAACAGACAAGCCTTACCCTCTAGTCCATCTGCAATGTCACTGATGAAGATATTGAAGAGGACTGGCCCCAGGACTGATTCCTGAGGTACCCCACTTGTGACCTGCATCTCTTCTGACTGTATACCATTTACCACCACTCTCTGTTTTCAGCCCGTCAACCAGTTTGCCACCCAGCTGACCAACTTCTGACCCACCCCGAGCCTACCCAGCTTATTTATCAATCTTCTATGTGTAACAGTGTCAAAAGCTTTGCTGAAGTCAAGGTAGGCGGCATCAACTGCTCCCCCTTGGTCCACCACTCTGGTTACCCAGTCAAAGAAATCTATGAGATTAGTTTGACAGGACCTTCCTTTTGTAAACCCATGCTGTCTTGGATCCTGTGCCCCTATGGATTCCAGGTGTTGCACTATCCTTTCCTTAAGGGGTGCCTCCATAATCTTGCCCTCTACTGAGGTAAGACTGACTGGTCTGTAGTTCCCTGCCTCCTCCTTGCTACCACTCTTGTGGAGCAGGATCACATGAGCCCTTCTCCAGTCTTCTGGGACCTCTCTGTGCTCAGAGACTCACTAAACAGTTCTGCTAATGACTCTGCTAGTTCCACCCTTAGCTCCTTAAGTACCCTGGGATGTATGCCATCAGGTCCCATTGCCTTGTCCACCTTGAGCTTAGCGAGCTCTTGTAGGACCCTTTCTTTTGTGAAAGGAGTAATGCTCACCTCCCTCCCCCCTGTGTCCATGGTGCTGAGCTGTGGGCCCTGCTCCACCTTCTTTTCAGTAAATACTGAGCAAAAGTATATATTTAGGATAGATGCTTTTACAGGGTCCTCCTCCTCCTCCTCCTCACATGCCCCCTTTTCTCCTTTGAGCTTAGCAATACCCTCTCTGGACTTTCTCCTTTCACTAATGTATCTATAGAAAGTCTTGTCATCTTCTTTTACTGTTCGAGCTAGTGTTTCCTTAGTTTGGGACTCTGCCTGCCTTACTGCCTTCCCTGCTTCCCTTAGGGCAGTTTGGTATGCCTCCCTATCTTCATCCCGCTATGTTCCCTTATATTTCCTGAAGGCCAGCCTTTTGGCTCTGACCTTTTCTGCTACTGTATTTGAGAACCATAGTGGTTTACTTCTTCTTTTGCACTTCCTTTTCTAACACAATGGGATGTTGCTTCAAGTATTGCATCCTTAATGCTTGCCCACTTTGCCTGTACTCCCTCACCTGTGTTTCTTTTTGCCAGGGCTAGCTTAACTCTGTTGGCCATCTTATCAAAGTCAGCTCCTCTGAAGTCCCATATTTTTGCCTTGGAATGGGATGATTTAGATGTAGTGGTCAAATTGAACCATACCATGTGATGGTCATTGGCCCCCAAGTGACCTTCTACCTGGAGATCTGTGATCCCTTCCCTGTTAGTCAGTACTAGATCTAGGCTAGCCCTGTCTCGTGTGGGTTGTTGTACCAGTTGTTTGAGGCCATCCCCCGGCAGGGAATCCACCATGTGAGTAGTTCTGGCAGATGTTCCTGCTGGAATTGACCAATCTGCATCCGGCATGTTGAAGTCTCCCATTATCAGAACCTCCCCTTTAGCTGTCATGTTTTGTATATCTTCTAACAGTAATGTGTCTATGTCCTCCCCCTGATCTGGGGGCCTACAGACAACCCCAGTTCTTACGGCTGTCCCATTTCCTGTTTCCAGGGTGACCCACAGTTCTTCTGGCTCCTTATGAGTATTCTGAATTTCTGTAGCTTTGATATTTTCATTGACATGCAGGGCCACTCCACTCCCCCCCCTTTCTGCACCTCGGTCTTTTCTGAACAGTACATAGCCAGGTACTGAAGTCTCCCAAGTGTGGTTACTGGTAAACCACATCTCACTAATTGCTACAATGTCCAGTTTAGCCGCTGACATTATTGTCTGCAGGTCTGGGATCTTATTTCCCAGGCTGTGAGCATTTGTGTACATGATTTTCCATTGGCCAGATTTCAGTGTGTTAATTGTTGGGTGAGGTTTGGCATTTCCCCGTGTGTCGTATGGTGAGACGGACCTTTTTTCTTACCTGGTGATGCAAATAAACTGCAAACATGCTGAATCCCTGTTTGACCACTAGCTGAGGGGGGAGGGGTGTTCTTCCCATTTGATGTATGTGGTGCTGCATCCCTCTCCCCATCTGCTAGTTTAAATATTCTGCAAAGACGTCAAACTTCTGCCCCAATGCACTGACTCCCTCCTTAGTCAGATGCAGTCCATCAAATTAAAAAAACTTTCGCTCCCAGAACTGTTGCCAGTTCCCTACAAATCTGTGTCCTTTTTCCTGGCACCAGCCCTTGAGCTAACACAGAAGATCCAATCAATTGTTCAGAGCAAGAAAGAAAAAAGTAGATGCATTTAATAACCGGTTCGCTGTTCTGGATGCAAAGGCAAAAAAGGTTGAAGATGCAGTGGCACAAAATACTGGGGACTTAATGGCCATGGATCAGAGGCTGGGCTATTTTGAACAGATCTGGGCCAAAGACAATGAAACAACTGCAAGCAGGATCAAAACACTAGAGAAGCAACTGCTATCTGCAAATATCCAAACTATCGGGTTGGCTGACAATTCCAAAGTGCGAACTGCAGGAAGCCATGCAGAGTTTTTTGAGAGATGGGCGAGGGCACTATAAAAGCATGTGGTAGGAATTAAATGGGCCTTCAAAATTCCCATACGACAAGATGGCGGTGGTACAGGGGAATCAGTGGTTGCACAGCTGAGGGATTCCGAGGAGCAGATGGAGGTGTTTATGGCAGTGCAGGAGGATCACAGAGATGCTTCATTCCAAGGCAAAATAAAAAACGTTATTCCCTGACGTTTCTGCATATACAAAGCAATGCCAAAAGGAATTTTGGCTTGTAAGACAGCACTTACTGAGGAGGTATAATATTTGTTTTTTTCCAGTGCTCTTGCAGTCCCTATACAAAGGAAGTCATTTCAATTTACTGACGCTGAAACTGCTATGCAGTTCACGGAGGCATGTAAGTAGCAGAAGGGTGCACGACAGAGCAGGGACTGAAAGACTTAACTGTTAGCGCAGACAGTGTGAGCAGTTACTCATTTTCCTTTCTATAAAAACTGCTTTGATACTGTGATTGTGTGAACTAAAATCTTCACAGGACTTTACACAAGTATGTCACTGGCATACTGAGGTTATCGTGGTGGGGGGAGGAGATTTGAGCACCTTCATACTAGGGTTTTTAGTTTTTCTACATTTTTAAAGGAGCATGTCTTTCCTGTCTTATAGTCCTTAACAAGGGGGGTGTCTGGTTAGCTGATCTGATTAAGTACGGGGGAAAATAAAGTTTTGTTATTTTAAGTATATATCTCTTGTAACCCTACAATGCAAGTTGGTATGTAGGGTGGCAGGTGTAACTGGCTATGCCAGTGATTTTCTTTATTTTGTATAAATCATGCCCCAAGCAAGATAATGCAGGGGTATTTCTAAACTGTTATCCAAGCTCCTACTGTTTAAATGAATTTCACGTATACATCTATTTTTTCCTCAATAATCTGTATCTGAATGAGATAAATATGAGGTTGAGGTAGGATCAGCTCGGTGTTGCTGTGGGTTGAGGTGCTGGACACCACACCTCGCACCAGACTGGCGAGCCAGTTCTGGATGCAGACTTGGGTCATCGGGGGTTGGCCGGGATGGGAAAGGACTGAGCATCCAGAGGACTGCTCTCTGTTCCTGGGGCGGGAGGGTTACAGTGCCGGCGCCTGCCTGGCCGTTAGCATTGGCTAGGGACAAGGCAGCGAGGACTGTCCAAGACAGGGAGAGTAGTGGCTGCCAATGTCCCACATACTGAAGCATGCGCGGGAACGTTTGGGCAGTACTGCATGCTCACTCCTCGGGGGGGGCCGCCAGGAAAAAATGGAAAACTGAGGTCTCCTGAGCAGCCACTGACATCCGGCCACCCAGCAGCCCTGCATCCTAGCAACAACCAAGCTGACACTGCTTTGCATGAAGGTAAGCCCTGGAGGAAAATAAGGGTGATGGGGCTCCGTGGGCTGCTTGGGGACAAGGGGAGAAATAGCACTAAATGAAAAAACAGTATGAGGTTGGGAGATTTACAACTGCTCCAATGGTTTCTTTTTCACATTTTGTATTCTTAATGTAGACATACAATAAGTGGAATTTTTCTTTATCTGTGTATGGCACAGGCAGTCTGTACTTGTATGATGCCAGTGACCTAGGTTCGGTAATGAGCACAGGGCGGAGGTTTCCCTGCAGGGGAAGAAAGACTGATCATCCCAGAGACAATCTCCTTCTCTGACGAGGGCTGATGTAAACTCCCACTAGAAAACTGGGCTGAGTGAATAGGCTAGAGGTTAGAGTAACAAGTTGTGAATGAACTTGGTACATCCCGTAAACCTGGCTTTGACTCCCACAACCTCCACTTACATACTCTGCAACTCTAACCATGTTACTGAATCTCCCCAGTGCTCCCAGGTTACCCATCAAAACACGCACTTGTGCCTAGTGGGCCTTAACTGGTTACCAAAGAATATATAAAAAACAAAAATCTGTCACCTAAGTGACCACAGGCACAATGCAAGCAGTAACGGCTGGGGAGACCGAGGGGCTTGCAAGCTCTGCGCATCCTCATGCAACTGTGTGTACTAGTGTGCTCTGGAGCGGCTATGTAAGGGCCACCCCTTGGGGCAGAAGAAAATCACAGAAGAAACACTCTGACCTGTATTGTGAAGCCCAGTATATTCGGCCCTCGCACAGCACATAGTCCCCCTCCCCCCCAAAACACGCACACACTCTTAAAGGAGAACTATGGGCAGAGATCAAGCAGTCACCACTGCACAGATCAGGTCTTCAGTACCTCCATCCCCCTACAAGCACAATTTTCAAGGAAAAGTACAAACACCTGCATGCTAGTAAAGTTTAATAAGGATCTCCTTGCAGGAGGCATTTACTAATAACCCAATACTCATCCCTGAGATTGCGCTGCTAACAACGTTAGATGATGAGTGCCAATACCCCCTTCCTGTAAGGTGCCCTTATGTGCAGAGATTTAATAATCTCTATCTCCCATGCCCTGCTCAGTTTTCACAGACTCTGCCTAAATGCCATGTGCATACATAGCATACACATAGATGTCCTTTAGCAGTGTCTATGTGGGGGTCTGCCCTCACACGCCATTCTGAAAGTGCTTAAAGTATAGGAGCAGCGAGGATAACAGGTTTGGTGGTTGCCATAATAATGGAATACAGTCCGAGGATAAAAGTATAGAAAGAAAAAAAAAAAAAAGACAGTTACATTAAAGTATTTTCAACACTAATACATATTTACAACAATTGGCGTCACCTAACCGTATTTACAGATGTTGAAAGGTACCCAGATAGATTTCATAAAAGTTCAGAAATACAGGAGAAGTTCACAGACACCAAAGTCTCGTTAACAATAATGACATCCTGAATAGGGATGGATGGTTGCACTGGAAAGCAAAGAAAGGCCTAACAGTCACAAAGACCGTAGGCAACTGAACACTGCCCTTTTGAAGGATAGTACGTTTTTGGCTTCTTTTATCAGGCAATAAATTCCAGGTTGTCAGGGCTGGTATGGTGATGCCCTTTCGCTAAATGAATTGTGATTCTTCAGTAGGTGCAGGACATTTATAGTCTGGGAGTGCAACTGGCATTTTTGTGTAGGATGGACTAGTAGGCAGCTTAGAAAGGTCATAAGAAAGCCGTGCATGCTTCTGAATACTACAGCTGCCCGTCTGAGCTCCCTTCTCAGGAAATCGGAATCCTAGGCTACTATACATAAGGCAGTTATGGGTTCTTCTGTCACAGTCTAATGAAAATCTAACATGCTACCGTAAGCAACAGATATTTCACGTAAAGCTGTGACCTTAGCAAGTCTGTAGATCTGACTCCCATACTCCATGGATGGCGAGAGTGACTCCCATACTCTGTGGATGGTAAGAGTGATTAATTGTTTTGGAGGCAGTTTTGTGGTGCCAAGGTTAATGCATCTGTTGAGACAGGGGAGACCCAACTTTTTGCTGTACATTTCTGAAAGACCCATTGATGTGCTATGTATAGGAACGTGTAGTGTTGAACCAGAAACCCATGCATTTATTTACTAAACATTTTTCAGCAGTGATCTTGTTGAAGGTATGAACTGTAGTGAGGTGTGTGTGTGTGGTTGCGGTGGTGGTGGTGGGGGGGGCAGTACTGTCCTCCCACTAAACAGCAGATTACGTTTTAGAGGTATTCAACAGAAGGCAGTCAGCATTCATCCAGGGCTGAGTTTCAATGTATACATCTTTCAGAGTGCTACTTAGTTCAGAGACTGACTTGGTTTTGGCATATATAACTGCATCATCCACGTAAAGGTGAATACAGATGTTTGGGTTTGTGCAGATGTTAAGCAAGTCATTTATGAAAAGGCCAAAGAGTTCTACCCAATCTCCTACCCCTAATGATATGGTCCTAAACCGCAATGATTCCCATACCATTGCAAACTATATTAAGAATAGTTTTTTGACCTAACCGAACACACTTCCTCCTTCCCACCAACACAACTGAATAACTCACACCCCTCCACCCGTCCAGAGATAGTGACCCTGCTTTTTCGCTTCAATGCCATTTTGAGGCTTGAAGTTTTAAAACTTTAAAACTCTCTCTGATAATACAAGCATGGCCTCTGACTGCCTCAAGCCTCAACTCCTAAAAATCGCTGCTCCTACCATAGCTGCCCCTCTGGCTAGGATCTTCACCTTGTCCCTGTGCCACAGCCTTGTCACAGATATATGGAAGATTGCCCAGTTACACTGATCTTTAAATAAGGCGACCCTAAAGATCCGTCCAACTACCGACCGACTGCCATTCTATCCATCCTAAGTAAAATCCTAGAGAAACTAGTAGCCAAGCAAACAAATTTTCTTCTTAAGAACAAGCTCCTCTTGGTTGCCCAACATGGTTTCCGTAAGGGACATAGCACCTGTACAGCCCTGCTCAAATTTACCACAGATACTCTTGCTGCCATGGACACTGGTCTTCTCACGGGGGTGATTTTTATAGATATGACTAAGGCTTTTGATCTTGTTGATCATTCCATCCTCCTGGCCACGCTAAAAATCAATGGGGTTCTCATGGCCTGTGTTATAAAATGGGTATAGCAAAATAAGAGTAATGATTGGCTAGAAAATCGGTGCCATTTATGCATTATACATAGAAAAAAAAAAAAAAAGGACAGGCAAACAAATCAATGCCCCTAAATAGAATGTTGACAAAAAAAAAAAAAACGGAACGTTCATAAATGTTAAGTTAGCCATCTTGTTTTCACGCTTAGCGAGAGCCATACGAGCAAATAGTGAAGCATGTGCTGCGGGCAGGGGGGTGGTGTAGCGGGGCGTACCAGGCAGGACAGGAGTAGAGAAACTAGCAAAGTATGGGGCACAGTGATCTGCAAAACTAACCAAGTGGGGAAACCTGGGCGGGTGGAAACGATCAAAGTTGGCAAATTAGACGGGGCAGAAAGCAGTAATGTGGGGCAGGTGAAAAGGGAAGAAAGGAAAACAAAGTGATGACTAAAAGGGCAGCTGTGAAACTCACAAAAAGTGAAGAGGAAGATCGCTGCTGTCCCTAGCCGCTGCATGGCAGGGAGATGGAAGGAAGGACGGAGGTGGTTGTATCGTTTGTTCCAGCCTCAGTCGTCACCACCAGGGACCAGCGCGACAGGCAAATCCTGTACAGCGGGTTTAAACTTTTACAAGTCGGCGAGCCACTGGATCGGAAGAGCGAAGGAAAGGGCAGTATTCTTCCTGTGGGGTCCATAGGTGTGTCTGGAGGGAACTATAACCGCCACAACCGTCGGAGAAAAGGACCTTTTAGCCGTGTTGGTCCTTGGAAACTGGAGAGTGTGTGCACAAGGCCAGGTTCAGCCTGGCAGCCTGCCAAAACCATGATGTAATTTTCTTGCTGGCGGAAGGACTATTTTATCAGATGTTCTGATAAAAAAATGCCTTTCGCTGCTTAAAGGTGTGCTATTTTGTGGGGGCCAAAATTGAAAAAAAAAAAGTTTACCATTTTATAAGCGCAATAAAACACTCCAGGGTGTGTGTTGAACAGATATTACCACACTTCCAGGGGCTGAAGGCACTCGGCAGGGCCTCGTGCCTTACTACACCCCTGGGCGTGCGGTAATATCTGTTCAACACACACCCTGCCATGTCTTATTGCTTACATAGCCTGGTTTCACAGTTACCTATCAAACAGAATCCAAATCATCAAGTACAACTCTACCCTCTCTGACCAAACAACCATTAATATTGGGGTCCCCCAGGGTTCCATATTGGGCCCCCTTCTCTTCTCACTATTCATTAACAACATAACCACTTGTACCACCTCTTGCTCATCCCTTCTTTACACAGATGATATAAGTCCTATACACAAGCTTAAAAAACATATCCAATATAAACTCTTGGCTTTCTTTGGACTTTCTCAACATCCAGACCGTTCTCTCTGACCACAAGCTAGTTCTTAACGAAAGCAAAACCCAGGCCATGTTATTTGGATCTGTCTCAAAACTCAAAATTATATCAAGACAATTTCAAGGTACCTAGCACTAGTGGCTCTCCTATTGGTGTTCACATCTTTCAAATATTTAGGTGTCACATTAGATCAGTCCCTGGACTTTGATCTCCACGTAATAGCCACCTGTAAATCCGTAAATTCAAAACTTGGCATTGCTTATAAGACTAGCTACGTCCTTTCCCCTTCAGCTAGATTGGCTATTACCTGGTGCATCCTACTTCCTGCCCTGACCTACGGTGTCCCTAACCTATGCTGCCATACAAAAAGCAACACTTCGCAGATGGGACACTACTTATAATAACATCTGCCGGTATACCTCTTCATCTACGTGGCTCAAACACCACTGCCAGTTATATGCAGACCTCAACTGGCTATCACCCTCTGCTGTCAGACTCTTCTCCCTTGGCTCCCTGGTAGACAGTGTCGTGAGATCTCAAACTCCCTCTGCACTTGCTGCCATGTTGATCCCCCAATCATCCGCTTATGGTCTTCGCTCAGCTGACCAAGCACTCCTCCATGTTCCTAGAAGTAAAACCTCTAAAGGTACCAGTGCTTTCTCCCACTATGTCCCATGGTACTGGAACTCCCTTCCTCTAGCTGCTCGTCAGACACCATCTCATGCCAACTTTAAAAAAAGTTGTTCACAAATTCCTATCCATTTCTGACATACGTTCTTCTTTCAAACCTCCTTAATGTGCATCTCACCTGGCATCCTCTCTCTCTCTCTCTGTGTGTTTGCAAACTGTAGCTCTCTCTCTTCTATATCCCTTTCAATCCACCCTCTCCTCCCTTTATTTCTTCCAGCTATAATAGTGGTCTCCTTGCTTGTTTGGGAGGTTGTTTCTTTTATGCTCCCTCTCAGGATACTTGAATCCCATTCTATCCCCTTCTCTGCCCAGTGAATATGCTCTATATATTTATTTTGATCGCTAGGTTCATTACTGTTACAGTGCACTTTGCTGAGAATGTTACCATGTTTTTTTTTTATTAATGCTTACTACACACTGCGTAAACCCTGTAGATACGAGTTACTGTTTATTTTTACCCAGATCTCTGTTGGCTGTTATGTCACCGATTTCCTAATTTTGTACCCAACATCCACTCTATGTAATGTGTTCACTGTATTTTTTGCTTTGTTTTCCGTATTTCTGCTATTTCTGATTTCAACCTTGTAACCTCCCAGGTCGTGTCTGAAAATAGTCATTTCATGACTAGCACACCCACCCAGTAAACAAAAACTAAATAAAATAATGGACTAAGGACAGACCCTTGTGGGATATCAACACTGAATGCTTTCAAAGGAGAAGTAGCTACTCCACTGACATTGATGACCTGGGATTAGTTTGTGAGCGTGTCCAGTGTCACACAGCTTTGCAGGAAGAAAGCAGTAATTTAGTGTTGAAGGCCAATAAAGTGTCAATGAAGAGGACTCAGACAAGGTGTCCTTTATCCAAGGTAGGACAGCCAAAAGAAAAGAAAGCCAGGGCACACAAAAAGTTCTACAAACAAGACATCAAGCAAAAATTAACCTGGCCCGGCACTTCAAGGCGCTCTGCCTCTTTCTCAGGGGGTGTGGTGACACAGTTTTTGCATAGCTTTTTGTGTATGCTAGCTTTCTTTTCTTTGTCCTGGGCCAGCCTTTCCATGTAGCAGGCTGACAGCCTGGGTAGTGCACTGCTTCCCCCCCTTCATTCAGGGCAGGTTAGCCAACAGGCTGTTTGTTACAACTTTAAGCAGCACAATTCTGGTTGAATGGTTGGAGCAGAATCCTGATTCTGTATCAAGGTGCTGATTATTATAATTAAAGGGACACTGTCCACTGTCTACTGTGTTTCTGGTTTTATTTAGAAAGGTGCCTCCACCCCCTGCAGTGGTGTATACATGGATCCAAAATACATTGCAGCAGTGTCTGGCTCAAATGTATTTCCAACTTCAGTCCATTTTATTGAAAACTGTAGCTCTGTCGGTCCACTGGTGTTTGCGGCCGCAGGATCACAAAGCGCAATCATAGTTGTAAAATGCTTCCAAGCGCTCAGTAGGCTCATCCATGGATGAGTTTCATCCGTTTTGACCAAGTTCAGCTAAAAACTGCTTGTGACGGCACAAAGCAAGCTGAACTCGGCAGATTATTTCACATTTAAAACCAAGATCCTTAACTTGTTTAAATCCTGGTTTGAAAGTCAAGCCGTGACACCGTGCCACAGCTCGACTTTCAGACCAGGATTTAAACAAGTTGCACAGTTTTAAAAATTAAATATTTTGCCGAGTTCAGCTTGCTTTGTGCTGTCACAAGCAGTTTTTAGCTGAACTTGGTCAAAACACACCAAACTCGTCCATGGATAAGCCTACCGGGCGCTTGGCAGCATTTTACAACTCTGAATGCGTTTTTTTATTCCGTGACTGCAAACACCAATGGACTGACGGAGTTACAGTTTACAATAAAATGGCATAAAACTGGAAATACAATTGAGCCAGAGACCTCTGCAATGTATTTTGGACCCATGTATACACTGCTGCAGCAGGTGGAGGCACCTTTCTGAATAACACCAAAATTGTAAGAAGAAGGCAGACAGTGTCCCTTTAAGTACAAGAATGGGACATATTTCTAGAAACAGCAACATTAAACGGGGTACAGTAATACAGCTAGGGCACTCTTCCTCACTGATCTTATAACATATGACATCCATAGCCATTTCATGATTGTCTTTGTAGTTGATAATTCAAGCAAGGACCCAGTTTCTTTTTGTAATTTAATTGTGACAAAACTGCATTTAAGACTGAAATAAGGTAATTAAGTCACACGAATAAGGAAATCACTACAGCATACTGCCACTGCATTTTTAAATGACCATGCTGGGGAGGTGATATATGCTTTAATGAAGTTCAGACTGACACAACTACTGTATAATACAGTATGAGACTGTGATCTAGTCATTAAGGGCACTGACTTGGGAACCAGGAGATCACAGATTCAAATGTGGGTTGCACCTGTAAAAGGAACTAGTTTTCCAGTGGGCTTACCCGTTAAGCGAATAAACAAACAAACAATACCATCAAAGGTAAATACTGTTTGACATTGGACAAGTCACTTAACTTCTCAGTGCTCAACTCCACCCAGCTATTGAAATGGGTAGAAGCAGAACCTCTTGGGAAACAAGATGGTGCATCCCAGTTAAATAAGTTTTAAAATATAATAAAAAAAAAAAAAAAAACTATGAACAAACATATGAACTAAATCTCAAAGGCGCACAAGTGAAACACACCCTCTCAAATCTTTAGCAAACTCTGTCCCTTTAGAGCAGAGAACATAGCCGAAAGATAAGAGAGTGCTCTTTTCTAATGTTCATTCACCGGTAAAAACATCAGTAAACAATGTAAACAGCAATGTAACCCTCAAGAAAATATTTACTTTTACAGCAAACAGCTCAAGCCATAAAACTTCAAGATATAACAACTGTCAAATTATAAAATTAACATAATTGAAAAATCTAACTGGTACTTTCCTCAAACTGATCCAACAAGCATACCAATGATTGTTTTTTAAAGAGGACAGGACAGCTGTGCTAACTGGCAGCAGTTAGTAATGTTCCAGTTTAGAGCAATGAAATTCATACTTCCAAAAGCTGTGTTTTCAATTGTTTTCTTTTTACAAACAACATAAACTAGTTGTCTGGAGTGTTTACTATGTTGTGGCTTGTGTACAGAATGCTAATACGAGATGCTGACCCATCAAGACCTTGCTCTGAGTTCTGTGCACAAACCATGACATGACAAACTTCAGATCATAGAACTGTAACAGAATGCTGCCCATAAAAACAACACAATGTAAAATACCGTTTTGCCAAATTGCAAGAATCCCTAGTCCGTTCCAGACTGTCTGACTAGGTCTCCTCCTCTGGATTCCTCTCCCATTTCCAATACAGTTTCTGGAAATACCATTCAACAATCTCATCTCTCTTACACGTTACTGATCATATTCAGTCTGCCATGGACCACGGACACTTGACTGCTGCCATCTTCATGGACACAGCAGCCTGACTTCTTTCTCCCTTCTTCTGCATAGCTTGAAGCAGCACGCGGATCCCTGCACTGTTAACTGGTTCAGGTCATATTTTGGAGATGGACTGCAATCCGTGCATGTGGGCGGCTTCTCCTCCTCCCTCCTTTCCATTTCAGCAGGCGTACCTCAAGGATTCATCCTGGGCCCCATCCTGTTTTCGACATCTTAATTTTTTTGTGATTTATTATACTGTTTTGTCCGCTGCCTCGCCCGACATCTGTCGGTCACCGACCCGTACTCCCTGCCTCATGAGCCTCCTCCCATTGCCCTTTGCTTACCCCCAGGCGAGAAGCGACCACCAGCCAAGGTGTCATGGACATTGGTCAGGTCAGGGAGCCAGCCTGGGAGCAGTGAGGTGGGCATCACACTGGCGCTGGTGCGGTCTTTTCTCCAACTGTTATCGAAAGGTGGGGACGTGCAGTGACATCCTGCGTCCACCCCAACCCCAGGACATCCAGATGCTGGCTGCCGTGGTACCCCCGGACTCCGCCAGGGGTCCGTCGAGCACCGGACATGCTCCCCACCTTCTTCCCGGAGAAGGAGGGCAGTCCTAAGGATGCTCAATCCTTCTCTCCAGGCCGGCCCTCCAGCTACCTGGGTTCGTTCCCGAACCTGGGTTGCCGGCGTCGCAAGCTGAAATCCAACCACTGCGCCAACAGGCCAGCTGTTTTCAATGTTTATTAATGACCTCCCCTCTGTGTGTTCCAATAATAGCATACATATGTATGTAATGACACCATCCTGTTTACCTCCAGGCCCTTTTATCTCAGATATCCCCACCCCTCTCCAACTGGACCTAAATAAGGTACGATCTTGGTTCCTCGCAAACCAACTAAAGATCAGCACCTCTAAGACTGATCCCATGATCTTTGGCACCATGCAAAAACTGGCTAGAACCACCCCCCCCACCCCCCAACCTATCACCACCCTGAACAGCACTCCACTCAACTATGTCCCTGCATACAAATATCTAGGGGTCTGACTCCATTCAGACTTAGACTTTTCAGCCCACATAGCTCTCATCACAACCAAGCTCCATCCCAAACTTGGAATACTCAATCGAAATAAAGACTGCCTCACTTCTCCCCCAATCCGACAAGAATTAGTGACTAAGATGATAATTCCTACTTTTGACTATACTGATGTAGTTTACGGCTCAGCCCCCGATTCCTCTCTATCCAGGCTCGATACCCTTCTGAATTCATTCTGTCACTTTGTGTCCAACTCCCCTCACCTCGTACTCATCACTGCAATCTCTATTCCTCCCTAGCCATTCTGCCACTGTCCCACAGCTGACAGTCTGCATTCTCTTACAGCCTCCCATCCCTGTGGAACGGTCTTCCTCCCCTCCTCCGTAACTCACTCTCCTCCTCCATCAAACACTTGTGTCTCCTTCCTCCCTCCTTGTGCTTCTGCCTCACTATTTCCCTTTCCAATTTCCTCACTATGCCCTAACCCAAGATGCATGCACCACTTTCATTCCTGTGTCTCAATAACTTAATTGCTTGTCTGTTGTATAATATCCAATGTAATTGCACTTTAGTGTCTTATATGTTATGCCATGTTTTGTTGTATAATGCCATGTGTATACCACATAAAAAGAAATATCACTACCTGTACACCTTCCTATTCCCGTACTTGTTTGTACATTTTATCGTATCTATTACTTGTGTTTTATTTTTATTACATCCCCCCCATCTATTTTGTTTCCCTGTCCCCAGGTAGCACCTGGAAATGAACCTCGGCTCAGTGTGCCTTTCACAGTCACCAAAATTTGAAATAAAAATTTATGTGGGCTCCACTAATTGATTATCAGATATATTTGGTATGCCTACACTGCAGTTGGTGGGGGGGTTGTAAACAAAACCCCTCAATCTAAAACATGCAACCAGGTATGGAAGCTGAGTCAGGGAGTGGAGTCAGGCAGTCAGAGCTGTGAACATCAGTGTTCCCACTGCCTATGTACATTTAGGTAGACAATTTTCCTTTCGATCCCCTACACTTTTTCTGCCAGTTATGGGGAATTTTGTTTAAAACTTCCATCCTCATGGTCACATCAGCACAAAGCATGCAAGTACACTTGTGTAAAGTTAAGAGAATGGTAAATCACTAACTGTAACAAAAATAATTCTCTTCAAAAAGTCCATTACCATGGTTTGCTCATGGTAAGGAACATTTACCAGCATTACTCTGTTGCATCTTAGTAGGTTCTCAGTGTTTTTCAGTTCTATTGTCCCTCGTATCAGAGAGCCCATCTACTGTTACATTTACAGCTGCTGGATGGGGGTAAGATGGCAGCCAGGCTGGGCTGCTGTCTGTCTGAGCTCTAGTTTCAGCTTGTAAAGCTTGCAACCCCCTCCCCCCCCCCGTGCTATCAAAAACATTTTTTAAACAGATTAAGGAGAATCCAGACTACTCTGGTTGAAGCGGCTTCCCAGAATCATGTATTTTAACAATTTTATTTTAATAAATAATTTTTAGAGTAAATAAAGTCGTCATTATTTATTTTTATCTTTGGTAACTGGGTAAGGCCCACTAGGCACAAGTGCCCGTTTTCTGAGGCGACCTGGGAGCACTGGGCGGTTAAGTGACTTGCTCAGAGTCACACAGTATGCAAGTGGAGGTTGTGAGAATCAAACTCGGGTCTGGTCTGATGGATGTACCAAGCTCATTCACACCTCGTTCCTCTAACCTCTAGGCTATACTGCCAGCCGAGGCCGAGTTGAGGCATAGGGCTAAAAGCTACAGAGGGTGGGTAAGTGAGACAGATTCAGAGGCAGTTTTTATTGTTTTTAAGGAGGTTTACTTAAGGAGCCACCGACGCTCGAGAAGAACTTTCAAAAAAGAACAGTTACGTAAGAACTTATAATAGTAGATCTTAGAGGAAATCTCCATCATCTGGTACCATCGTAGGAACTTCACCATCGGCGAATGGGGAATGCACACGGAAGATTTTTTAGCAGTACAACTGGGGCCGCCCATGCAGTCAATGTCTGCTGACGTCACCAACCCTATATAGGCGTGGGCGGCCCCGCTCCCTCCTCAGTTCTTTCCCCCAATAGCCTACTTCCTCCTACCCCTCACTGTAATTGCCTTATGTCTGTCCCATGCATTCTTGAATTTCCCCACTGTTTTTGACCCTACGACCTCCGGAGCGTGGTTCCATGCATCCACCACCCATTCCATGAAAAAATACTTCCTCACATTGCCAGTGAACCGTCCCCTCTATTTTCAAATTGTGCCCCTTGTTCTTGTGAATCTCTTTTCCTGAAAGATGCTCTCGTCTTGAACTTTGCTGATACCATAGAGGTACTTGAAAGTTTAGATCATTCCCCCGCCTTTCCTCAAGGGTATACATGTTAAGCACTTTTAGTTTCCTTCTTCGATGGCTTCTGTTACAGACTCGGCACCATTTTAGTTGCCCTCCTCTGGGATGCCCCCATCCTGTCTATGTCCTTGCAGAGATGGGATCTCCAGAACTGCATGCAGTACTCCAGATGGGGTCTTACCAACTGACTATACAGAGGGATAACAACTTCCTATTTTCTACTGGTGATGCCTCTCCCTATACATCCTAGTATCCCCAGCCCTACTTACTGCCTTCTCACACCGTATACCTACCTTAAGGTCATCTGATGTGAGTACCCCAGGTCCCTTTCCATTTGTGTTGTTGTTAGTACTGCCCCCCAAAAAAACAAAAACTGTGTACTCTTCCCTGGGTTTTGTTTCCCACGTGCATTACTTTGCACTTTTTTTTTGCACTGAATCTGAGCTGCCATATTTTGACCAATCCTCCAATCTTGCCAAGTCCCTGATCATCCTTTCCAGACCCCCTCCGTGTATCAACCCTGTTGCAGATCTTTGTGTCATCTGCAAAGAGGCGTACTTTTCCTTCCAGACCCTCTGCAATGTCTCCTATAAAGACATTAGAGACGACTGGTCCCAGTACTAAATCCTGTGGTACCCCACTAGTAACCCCTCTTTCTTCAGAGTGTACTCTGTTTACCATCATCCTCTGGGTCCTGTTGTCTAACCAGCATGTTACCAAGGCTACCACTCTGCGACCCACTCCCAGGCTGGCTAACTTGTTCATTAATCTCTTGTGTGGGACTGTGTCAAATGCCTTGCTAAAGTCTAGGTAGGGCATATCCACAGCCCCTCCCTGGTCTACTATTTTGGTTACCCAGTCAAAGAAATCTATTAGATTTGTTAGACATGACCTTCCTGTTGTGAATCCATGCTGCCTTGGGTCTTGTGCCCCACTGGCCTCTAGGTACTCAACAATTCTTTCCTTCAGAAGTGACTCCATCACTTTCCCCAACACTGAGGTCAAGCTAACAGGTCTGTAGTTTCCAGTCTTCTGCCTTGCTCCCACATTTGTGAAGAGGAATCACATCTGCCCACCTCCAGCCCTCAGGTACCACATCATCCTCCCATGATTTGTTAAAAAGGGTAGTTAGTGGTGTCACTAGGTCTCTCCTTAGTTCTTTTAGAATTCTGGGTTGAATCCCAACAGGCCCCATTTCTTTGTCCATCTTGAGTTTTAGGAGTTCTTTCAGGACCGTTTCTTCTGTGAAGGGACTGGTATCGAACCCCTTATCCAGAGTACATCTATTGTTTGGTTTAGATACCTTCCCATCTTCTTCTTTTGAGAATACTGAGCAAAAGTATTTGTTCAGTATCTCTGCCTTTTCACAGTCACCCTCTGCCCACCTCCCCTCTCCTTTATTAAGGCTCTCTATCCCTCCCTTGGTCTTCCTTCACTCCCTGATGTACCTATAAAAGGTTTTATCCCACCTTCTTAACTAAGTTGGCTATCTTTTCCTCAGTTTGGGCCTTCGCTATTCTGACTGCCTTCCCCACCTCCTTTTTTTTTTTTTAAACTTCAAGTTTATTTAGTTAACTCATCACATTACAACCATAAAACTACATATCACAATACTTTCGATAAGTAAAATGTTCCTTTGTTGCATTCCATTACTATCTACTAAATAAACACTGTTTAAAACAGTCACACATAATCTTATAAATTTCTGCTTAACCTACAAACCTTAACTTAAGATAAAAACGGTTAAAGCAAAAAAAAGAACTTCATAAGGCCAACACATATCCCTACTCCATCTTACACTCTATACCTCTTCAATTAATACCTCTATAATACTTTCATAGGTTTTCAACTTCTCGATGCCAGGGGGACCATATTTGGCAAAATTTACCCTCTTGTAGTCTGAGTTTACTGGTAATTCGCTCCATTCTCTCCAATTCCATTACTTCTGAATGCCACTCTTGTATCGTTTGGGGGGGGGGTCCGGGACAACCATCTAGCAGTGCTGCACTTTAGGGCTGCCACTCTTAATGTTTGCCCCAATTTAGTTATATCTTGGCTCCCCGATAGCAGAGTAGGAAGGCCCAAAACCAGGTCCTCTCCCGTAAAAGGTAGCTGTATATTAGTTGTTGAATTTTGAAGTGCACCTGCTGCCAGAACCCTTTAATCTCAGGACACCCCCAGAAAATATGAGCATGATTACCACAAACTCCACATTTCCTCCAGCACTTATTGGACCCAGAAGTGTTATAATGCTGCATAGTTGTCGGGGTTAGGAAGAATTTCATTGCAATCTTCCAGTTAAATTCCCTCCAAGAGGGTGAGCTTGTGACTCCCCATCCTCTGGCCAGTCTCCTGAGCCAAAGCCCTGGTGTTATAGTTGTGTCTAGCTCTGTTTCCCATCTCTGCCTCACCCTATCCACCATGTTAGGGGACAATAAAGTGATGCATTTGTAAAGTTGCGATAGGGCATGAGAGTTGTCTGTCAGTGTTATTGCGGAATAAAATGGGGGTCTCCTGAGATTAAAGGGTTCTGGCAGTAGGTGCACTTCAAAATTCAACAACTAACTAATATACAGCTACCTTTTACGGGAGAGGACCTGGTGTTGGGCCTTCCTACTCTGCTATCGGGGAGCCAAGATATAACTAAATTGGGGCAAACATTGGAGAGAAGTATTCATCGACCTTACGAAAGCCTTTGATACTGTGAACCACCCACTCCTACTCAAGCAATTATCAAACATTGGGCTGTCCAATGAAGCACTGCTCTGGTTTTCAAGCTACCTTGGGGAGAGGGTCCAGCAGGTTAGGATTGCCGGTGTCACCTCAGAAGAAAAGCCAGTCCTTTCAGGGGTCCCACAGGGGTCTATCCTGGGGCCACTACTCTTCAGCCTCTTCCTCAACGACCTTCCCAGTGTCTGCCACCAGAAATTACTGCTCTATGCCGACGACGCAGTCTTGTTCACCAACCACCAAAACGTAGAGCTCCTCAAGAAACAATTACAGCATGAATTCATGCGCATCGAAGAATGGTTCAAGTCACACAAACTGGTCATGAACTACAGCAAAACAAAAGTTATGACCTTCTACAATGCCACAGCAAGTGCAAATCCCATGACCTCACCATCCTAAACCAAACAGGGACCTTACTTGAACACGTGCCTCAAATTTCATATTGAAGAGGAAATACATTATAAGAACCACCCGCCATTTCCCCAGCATCCAACAGAAAAACCTCAACCGCAGAGGGTAGTTGGTCCAGGAGGTTGGCAGGTGGTTAGGAGGAGCAAATCAGGTGCCCCATCACTCTCTGCTCTCCAACACATTACCTCCAAAAACCATATAAACACTACAAACAGGTATCTGCCTCTATCTCTGAAATCAAATAAAGAGGCAGAAGACACTGCAGAGCAGGACACTGCAACACAGGAGCTAACAACAATACTCACCCAAATCAGGAACCAAAACTAAACTAGCACAAAGGAAATCCAAAAACTTCTGATCATAAGAGACTCCATGATTCGGGAGTTGATACCCATCTCCAGCCAGGGTGATGGTCAGATGTCTCCCAGGTACATCAGCATGGAGAGACATGACCGCATTGCTAAATTGTTCACAAAGCAGGAGAAAACATTGATGTCCTAGTACATAGGGACTAATAGATCTAGCCAGCCGGTCAGTTGTGGAGACCAAGGAACACCTGACTAGGCTGGGTGACAAACTATCATCTATTTAGTCCGGCATCTCCTTCTCTGAGATCCTGCCAGTCTGGGAGAAGGGAGCAGATGGACGGAAGGTCAGAGAAAGGGGAGATAGGGGAGCTAAACCGTGGCTCAAGGACTGGTGCCAGGAAAAGGACACAGATTTGTAGGGAACTGGCAACAGTTCTGGGAGCGAAAGTTCTTTAAATTTGATGGACTGCATCTGACTAAAGAAGTCAGTGCATTGGGGCAGAAGTTTGGCGTCTTTGCAGAATATTTAAACTAGCAAATGGGGAGAGGGTGCAGCACCCCATACGTTGAATGGGAAGAACACCTCCCCTCAGCTAGTGGTCAAACTGGAATTCAGTGTGTTTGCCATTCATTTGCATCACCAGGTAAGAAAAAGGTTCGTCTCCCATACGATGCACAGGGGTAATGCCAAACCTCACCCAACAACTAACACACCAAAATCTGGCCAATGGAAAATCATGTACATATAAATGCTCACAGCCTGGGAAATAAGATCCCAGACCTGCAGGCAATAATGTCAGAGGCTAAACTGGACATAGTAGCAATTAGTGAGGCGTGGTTTACCAGTAACCACACTTGGGAGACTTCAGTACCTGGCTATGTATTGTTCAGAAGAGACCGAGGTGCAAAAGGGGGAGGAGTGGCCTGTATGTTAATGAAAATATCAAAGCTACAGAAATTCAGAATACACATAAGGAGCCAGAAGAACTGTGGGTCACCCTGAAACAGGAAATGGGACAGCCATAAGAACTGGGGTTGTCTACAGGCCCCAGACCAGAGGAGGACATAGACACATTACTGTTAGAAGATATACAAAACATGACAGCTAAAGGGAGGTTCTGATAATGGAGACTTCAACATGCCAGATACAGATTGGTCAATACCAGCAGGAACATCTGCCAGAACTAGACTCATAGTGGATTCCCTGCAGGAGGGCTCAAACAACTGGTACAGCAACCCACAAGAGACAGGGCTATCCTAGATCTAGTACTGACTAACAAAGAAGGGATCACAGATCTCCAGGTAGAAGGTCACCTGGGGCCAGTGACCATCACATGGTATGGTTCAATTTGGCTACTACATCTAAATCATCCCATTCCAAGGCAAAAATATGGGACTTCAGAGGAGCTGACTTTGATAAGATGGCCAACAGAGTTAAGCTAGCCCTGGCAAAAAAACACAGGTGAGGAGGTACAGGCAAGTGGGCAAGCATTAAGGATACAATACTTGAAGCAACATCCCATTGTGTTAGACAGAAAGGAAGTGCAAAGAAGAAGGAAACCACTTTGGTTCTCAAATACAGTAGCAGAAAGGTCAGAGCCAAAGGCTGGCCTTCAGAAAATATAAGGAACACAGCGGGATGAAGATAGGGGGCATACCAAACTGCCCTAAGGGAAGCAGGTAAGGCAGTAAGGCAGGCAAAGTCCCAAACTGAGGAAACACTAGCACAAACAGTAAAGAAGGTGACAAGACTTTCTATAGATACATTAGTGAAAGGAGAAAGTCAGAGAGTATTGCTAAGCTTAATGGAGAAAAGGGAGCATGTGAGGAGGAGGACCCTGTAAAGGCATCTATCCTAAATAGATACTTTTGCTCAGTATTCACTGAAGAGAAGGTAGGGCAGGGCCCACAGCTCAGCATCATGGACACAGTGGGGAGGAGGTGAGCATCTCCTTCACAAAAGAAAGGGTCCTACAAGAGCTTGCTAAGCTCAGGGTGGATAAGGCAATGGGACCTGATGGCACACATCCCAGGGTACTTAAGGAGCTAAAGGAGGAACTAGCAGAGCCATTAGCAGAATTGTTTAGTGAGTCTCTGAGCACAGGAGAGGTCCCAGAGACTGGAGAAGGGCTCATGTGATCCCACTCCACAAGAGTGGTAGCAGGGAGGAGGCGGGAACTACAGACGGTCAGTCTTACCTCAGTAGTGGGCAAGATTATGGAAGCACTCCTTAAGGAAAGGATAGTGCAACACCTGGAATCCATAGGGCACAGGATCCAAGACAGCATGGGTTTACAAAGGAAGGTCCTGTCAAACTAATCTCATAGATTTCTTTGACTGGGTAACCAGAGTGGTGGACCAGGGAGAGCAGTTGATGTAGCCTACCTTGACTTCAGCAAAGCTTTTGACACTGTTCCACATAGAAGATTGATAAATAAGCTAGGTAGGCTGGGGTGGGTCAGAAGTTGGTCAACTGGGTGGCAAACTGGTTGACTGGCAGAAAACAGGAGTGGTGGTAAATGGTATACAGTCAGAAGAGATGCAAGTCACAAGTGGGTACCTCAGGGATCAGTCCTGGGGCCAGTCCTATTCAACATCTTCATTAGTGACCTAGCAGATGGACTAGAGGTTAAGGCTTGTCTGTTTGCAGATGACACCAAGATCTGCAACAGAGTAGATGATCCAGATGGGGTGGGCAGAATGAAGAGATCTGGATAAACTAGCAGAATGGTCAGAAGAGTGGCAACTGGGATTTAATGCAAGAAGTGCAAAATCATGCACATAGGGAAGAGAAA
Source organism: Neoceratodus forsteri (assembly GCA_016271365.2). Taxonomy (NCBI): domain Eukaryota; kingdom Metazoa; phylum Chordata; order Ceratodontiformes; family Ceratodontidae; genus Neoceratodus; species Neoceratodus forsteri. The sequence continues at coordinate 1,441,963,907 of CM028130.1, read as the reverse complement.
CCTGAAGCCACTTATAGGCTGGGAGGAGTTGCTAGCAGTCACAAAGGAAGAAAGAGACTTGGGCATCATCATCACTGATGACCTGAAATCATCAAGCAGACCTCTAAAAGCAGTAGGTAAGGCTAGGGGGTGTTAGGGTGTATTAGTAGGGGTATCACAAGTCGTAAGAGGGAGGTAATAATCCTCTGTACAAGACATTGGTTAGGCCCCATCTGGAGTACTGCATGCAAGTATTGGAGGCCACACCTTCACAAGGACATTAACCAAATTGAGGCAGTCCAGAGAAGGGCAACCAAAATGGTGCAGGGACTGCATCAGAAGACATATGAGGACAGATTAACGGAGCTCAATATGTATACCCTTGAGCAAAGGAGGGAGAGAGGTGATATGATCGAGACATTTAAACACCTTAAGGGCATAAACAAGGTGAAAGAGTCTAACATGTTTAAATATAAGAAAAATAGCAGGACAAGAGGACACAGCATGAGATTAGAGGAGGCCGATTAAGGGGAATGTGAAATTCTTTTTCACAGAAAGGGTGGTAGATGCATGGAATGGCTTACCACAAGAAGTAGTGGCTATGAATACAGTGCAGGGCTTCAAACAGGCATGGGATAGGCATAAGGGAGCAATACAAATGACTATGAATAGATAGGTCACTGACATAGCAAAGGCCGATGGCACATTTATAAGATAGAAAAAGAAATGGGCAGACTGGATGGGCCTTGCGGTCCTTATCTGCCGTCAACTTCTATGTTTCTATGTTTCTATGATTTTAAATACCTAGGTGTCACATTGGACAGCTCACTGTCCTACCATCGGCACACAGATTCTATCGCCAAAGCCACCAACAGCCGTATAGGCCTGCTCTACCTACAGGCACAAACACTGCATGACTCCTGACACTCTCCGGTTGGCTATCAACAGCTCTGTCACCTCCATCATCGATTAGGGGCTAGCAATATATGGCTCTGCCTCCGCCCTCCGAAGAACTACAGTTGCACTCAACAAAGCATGCAGGCTGCTAACTGGGGCTGATCGACTTACACACACTTGTGACCTGTACACTCGGGCAGGATGGCTACCTCTCATCAGCCGGATACAGTATCAAACCTGCCTCTTAGCCAAAAAAGTCCTCCTCGGGGTCATGCCCCCGGGCATTGAAAAGCTACTCATTGACCACCACAGCACCCAGAGAACTAGAAGTTCACAACATCTAACCTTCCTTGTCCCCAGATGCCGGACTACCATGGGCCAGAGGACCTTTGCCCACAAGCACCACAGTGGTACAATACTCTCAACAAAGAAACTCTTACTGCTGCTGCTCTTGGCCCTTTTAAGAGACAACTCCGACTTCATCTCATTTCGACTAGTCATTGTGACTGCCTCGCCTAATCAGGGGCCCACCGTTCACTGCCCTCCACTTCAGTGTTGACAGCTATCTCTCCCCGCCTTGCCCCCTTCTACCTGCCTACCCACTTGCCCCCTCTCCCTTTCCTCCCCCGGGGCATTTCTTGACTTTTAACCCTCCTCTCTCTCCCCTTTAGAGCGCTTACCCTCACGCTCTACCCTCCGACAATGGCCTTCCTGCCTGCATACCCCTCCTCTCTCACCTGCAGTGCTTATTTCCAAGATTGCCCTTGGCTGGTATGTCATGCTACCTAACATTTGGCACATTTTGAATTACTGGAATTTCCTAAGCCTCAGTCTCTTACTTCTTGTTATTGTGTAACTATGTATTATTATGTTGACCCTTGTATGTATGTATACCCCCCATTCCTTCAACGTGGAACCTTTGTAAACGAGCAGTTCCTGCTCAAAGGTATTTGTAATCCTAGATTTCAATAAAATAAAATAAAATAAAAAAATAAAATAAAAAGAATGACTCTAGTTCTGTTTGTTCCCGTTTTATCCCTTGGAGAACCTCTGGGTCCGATAGGAAGTGTCTGATTTGAAAAATATCTGAATTGTTCTGGTTGTTCTAGGGAGTATTTGTCTTTCAACTGTGCAAATGACAGTATGCCATTAGAGTCTAGACACTGCATAAACCGTACCAATTTCTTAATAGACCAATTTAAGTATCCCTTGTCTAGGCGGGGGTTAAAACTGAGGCTCATGTCTAATCAGCGATAGTGATCCCGGACCTTCTGGTGTGTGTGTGTCAGCTTCCTCAATCTAGATATGATTTTAATTGAATGATGAATCCAGGGGTTGACCACTTCCCTTCGTATTTGTTTTGGAACAGTATTCGTCAGGAGAGACCATAGTGCCCATCCCTTTAAAGCTTGTTCCTCCAACTGGTACCAACCCGACTCAGATTTCCTTTTAGCTCAGGTCATCAGTTGTGCTCCCCTCGCTGCTAAATAATACCGGTAAATGTTCAGAAGCGCCAAACCTTCCCTTTCTCTGGGAGCCTGTAAAGTATATATATTTATTCTGGGGCGTTTCTTGTTCCAAATGAAACTTTGTGTGACGTTTTGAAGTTGTTTCCAAAACTCCCTGAGAATCTGGATTGGAAGGGTCTAAAATAAAAACAAAAGACTGGGAAGGATGTTCATTTTTAAACTTTGAATTTTTCCATATAATGTCAGCGGTAGTACCTGCCATCTTGCCAGGTCAGCCTGTATTTCCTGCAGGAGTTTCAAGTGATTACTGCAGTACAGATGTGAAATGTTCCACGAAATTTGAAGGCCTAGTTATCTAAATGTGTTTCGGGGGCCCACGTCAAAGGGAGGTCAGCTTTAAATCTTTGTGAGGGGATGCCACTTATGATCAACACCTCTGAATTATCTAAATTCATTTTATACCCAGCTAGAATGCCATAATTTTCCAATGTTTTTAATAATACAGGGACTGAACTCTCTGGTTCTGCCACAAGAAAGAGGGAGTCGTCAGCATAGAGGGCCATTTTCTGTTCAAGGCCTGCTACGGTAATTCCCTTAATTTGTTTCTGAGCCCTTATCTCTATAGCCAGAGGCTCCAGAGAGAGAGCAAAGAGAAGGGGGCGAGAGGGAGCAGCCCTACCTCATCCCTCTTTGTACTGTGAACCTGTCCGAAAGGCATCTATTGACCCTGACCCTGGCCTCTGGGGTCAGATAGAGTGCCCTAACAATCCGAGAAAACCTGTCTCCTAAGCCGAACCATTTTAAAACTTCGTCTAGAAAGAGCCAGTCCACCCTGTCGAACGCCTTTTCAGCGACCATACTGATAGCAAGCTGTAGGTCTTTTTTCCCTGCTAGGGCTGAGATAATATTGAGGAGGCGTCTTATGTTGTCTGGTAGAAGGCTGTCTGAGATAAATCCAGTCTGGTCTCTATGTACCAGCAGTCCTATAATGTTTTGTAACCTGTCCGCTAAAATCCCAGTGAAGATTTTCAGGTCTACCGGTAAGAGAAAGATAGAGCGATAGGATTTACACTCCTCCGGATTCCTGTTTGGTTTGGCAATGACTGAAATCAGGGCTCGATTCCAGGACGCAGAGGCTGCCCCCTCTCCCCTCAGCAGTTCATTATATGCTTCAGCTAAATTCGGGACCAAAACTCCTTCGAATTTCTTATAAAATTCTGAAGCATACCCATCTGGCCCTGGGGCCTTCCCATTTTATTTTTAAGTTTTTGATTTGCTCTTAATTTCTAATAGGGAAATTGGAGCCTCCAAGGTATGGCGTTTTGTGGGATTTGCAGTTGCTCTAGATATGCGGACACTTTCTCTTGGTGTTGGTCCCCCCACCTTGTAAAGTTCTCCATAGAACTTCTGAAAGTAACTATCTTCTGTGGGGATGTCGCCCAAGTGTCACCACTGGGGTCCTGAAGCTTTATCACTGCTCTGGAAGAACACTCCTTTCACAGTTGCCAGGCTAACAGCCGGCCTGCTCTATTTCCTAACTCAAAGTACTTCTGTTTGGAGTATCTGATTTGTCCTTCTATCTGAGTGTCTAAAAGCTTGTTTAGTTTATTTTTAGCCTGGTCTAATTTTCCTTTGGTACTACTATCTAGAGCAGTTTTGTGTAGGTTCTCTAGCTGTGTTATTTCCCTCTTCAAGTCTAATCTCTTCTTTGTCTTCCTCTTTTTATACAATGACGAATATTTTATAATCTTGCCTCTAAGGTAACATTTCAGCGCATCCCACTGGATCCCTGCCTTTCCCTGTACCGCTAGGTTCTCCATTAAAAATGTTTCTGTAGTTTTACTAATCAACTCCTTAAATTCTGTGTGGTCCAGTAGGCTAACGTTAAGGCGTCATAGTGATTCTGGGGGTCTTTGAGTTACTGATATTCCTAGTGTTATTAGGGCATGGTCTGAGAGAAAAATATTACCAATCGTGGAGTCTGTTACAAGCTGAAAGGCACTTGAGGACAGTAGAAAAAAATCTATTCTCGAATACACATTGTGTTTCTGAGAATAAAATGTGTAGTCCTTCTCCAACGGGTGTTGAAATCTCCAGACATCCATTAACGATAGCTCGGAGCACAGCCGGAGAGAAGTCTGCCTGTTCTAGATGTTCTAAAGGACTTGGAGCCCACCCTATCCATCTGCAGATCCATGACTTGGTTAAAGTCTCCTCCTATAATAATCAAGCTTTGAGAATCTGTTATGGTATCGGACGATACCTTTGCTAGGAACTTGGCTCTTTCCGTTTCTTCGTTTGGGGCATATAAGTTTACTAAAATGAACCTTTCCCCTGCAATTCCCCCACTAGTTTAATATATCTACCTTCTGGTTCTAAATCCGAAAATGTTACCTGTAGGGGTAGGTGTTTATCAGGATTGCTACCCCACTACAATTTGTGTGTGCCTGGTATTCCGCCGCAAACACTTCTCCCACCCAACTCCTGCATAACTTTCTATGCTCAGTGGCACCCAAATGCATCTCCTGTAGAAATGCTATCGTCACATTTTGGCAGTGCAGTTCTTGTAAAATCTTTGCTCTTTTTATAGGGCTATTAAATCCTCTAACATTCCAAGAGACAAATTTCAAGTCTCCCATTTCACAATTTTAACCTTTACACATAGGTCTTGGAGAGTGTGTGTGTGTTGCCTTATATTTAAAATTAGCAACCCAGTACAATGAACTTTAAACCTTCAACATAAAAAAACTATTCCCATTTGTCCCTTGATAACACGACGGGGCCATCTAACTACTTGAAGGTTAGTTTATACCCAAGTCCAAGCCTCAGAAATTTCTCTACGAGGCAAGGTAGGAGGCATTTTCCATGAGGGAAGCTCCCCCTTTCCTGAGCAGTCACACTCGATACGAGTGTAAGCCCCAATGGATGCAAGTTTGGTGCTTTACCAGGTGGAGTGGAAATCATGATCCTCCACAGCTGCTGCCCAATACAGTATCCATTTTTTGTTACCTCTAAAAGCCTCTCAGCCTACCTCCCTTTCCACTCTGGAGAAGGATTGGGGAGAAGGGGGGCAGAGCAATCCTCTGTCTCCTCACCTTGTTCTCGTTACTGAGGAAAGCAGTCCCTTCTCCTGCATCCCCCAAAAAGGGAAGAGGGGAACAAGAAACATGAGAGATGGATCTCCATTCCCAAAGCTCCCGACTTTGGCTCATCTGGGGAATTCTGGCCGCCTCAGACATCAATGTAACAGGGAGTCGTGATCCCCCCCCCCGGAAGGGTTTATATCACCTTTAGAATGTATTGTGGATTTTCCCGGAGGACACCGGATACAGGGGGGACACCTCCGCAGATAGAACCCTTTCTCGGGGAAGATCCCCACCGCCACTAGTTTTAAATATTAGGCACACCTAAAAAGCCAATCTAGGGGATCTGGTGGGGCCCCATTGAGTCCTGACCACCCCCTATGCCCTCTAAACTTGGGGTTGCAAGGATTCTCCACCCGACGTAAAAAGCAGAGCTTAACTCCCAGTCCCTGCTGCCCCCCAACCCAATGTCCCCCCAGACATCCTCTTTTGGCCAGAAAATGTGTCCAGAATAGGCTCAGGTATCAGAGGGACCAACAACCCCCCAATTCGAGACATCCAGGTCAGCTCCATTCTCTCCTCCCCAGCAGGCCACAGTCTGCTCTGGCACTGTCATTGAGCCTCTCATGACCCTCTCCCATCCCTCCCAGCAGGAACTCAATCCGAGACTTCTAAGGGGTTTATAGCAAGTGGGCGTTTCCATTGTATCTTGTGTCTAATTAATGCAACTTAAACAACAATATACCAAACATAAACCAGCATCCTAACATTAAACCAAGCAACATAAAGTCTTTAGTCGTCAGTTTTGCAGACCAAGTTGTATTAGACATCCTCTAATGAGGAAGAAGGAACCTGGCCCTGATTAAACAGCCATTGATATTAAACTGCAGGAATCATCCTTCCCCTCCACCCCTCCCTCCTTCCCAGGAATCTAAGTTAGGGAAGGAAACCACCTGCAACAGTCAAATTCCCACAGTCAATCTTCCAGATATGCTCACTTGTCTCTTCATGTCTCTCCTGCCCTTCTCTGATCTCCCTTGGATAAGCTTCTCTGGCATGGGTTAGTTGGAGAGCACTCTTGCTGCAACACTGTTCCAATCAAAGGAAGGTACAGAGCCCGCTGCCTCAGACTTTTAGTTCTGCTTAGCTGCCACGATCCTTTCCTCACTGTTTTTCATTCAGTGCATAGCGCCATCTGCTGGGACTTGGATACCTGCCTTCTTGGCCCAGTCTATCACTTCATTCAACTCTGCGAATCTCAACCAGCCTTCTTCAGTGCGGGCTCTGATTTTCACCAGGTACTCCAGTTGAGACTGGTGTCCTGCCATCCTGAATACTTTAACCAGCTGGAAGGTGTTTTGTCGATGAGCCATGGTCTGGGGGGTGTAATCCTGATCGAAACAGAGATGCACGTCCCCAAAATACACTCGTTTCCGGGACCAGGCAGTATGGAGAATATTCTCCTTTATCCTGTAGTCTATAAATGCCATCACCACGGACCTCGGGCGTGCTTTCGGATCTTTTGGCTTCGGGACTAACGAGCGATGCACTCTGATGATACCCATTTCTTTTTCCTTGAGTAAGTTAAGTATCTCTTTCAGAAACCCCTCCATGAACTGTGTCATACATTCAACTTCAGTGCTCTCCGGTAATCCATGCAACTGCAGATTATTTCTGCGGTTGCAATTTTCCAACTCTTCCAGCTATAGTTGTAGGGTACTTTCTCTTCTGTGCAGATCAAGTAAAGCAGAGTTGTGAAGATCTGTGGTGGAAGTATACTCAGAGAGTAGCTTCGAGGCTGCATGTTTTTTTGGCCAGATCTGATAGTACTTGTCGGTCCTCTGAAGATTGTTGTTCCAGTCTGGAGAGTGTCTTATTAATTTGTGGCAGTGTGTGGCAATGTTTTGGAAGTGATGGTGTAGTTTTCTTTGTCCGTTGCTTGGGACGGAGATGCTTGTGCTATGAGAGTCGCGATGTCATTTGGAAGCATGGCCTGCTGTTGTGGTCCCTGCAACTGACTCGACTTAGCTTCATGTTGAGCTCCCAACGAGCCATCTTTACTACATTGCTTGTCTGGCTTCATGTAGTCTTTGAAGCTACGTTTCCCCCTCAGGCTGCCGGTAAATCTCTGTCGATGGCACATGATTGTTTAATGGACAAGATAGTGCCAAGAGGATTAGGCTGCCATTAGTTTGTAACCAGAACTGAAAGCCCACTTCCTCCTGCTTTAACTGTTAAAGTTCTCTGTCCTGCTGCTCCTGTGATTCCTTGTACTTCCTGAATGCTATCTTTTTCTCCCTAACCTTCCCTGCCACCTCCTTTGAGAACCTTTTTTTTTTTTTACTTCATTTTGTTTTATTTGTTTCACACTTCGACTTGTTGTCTCTGTGATGGCAGTTTTTATTTTTCCCCATTGCTCTTCCACCCCCCCCTTCCTGTCCATTTGCTAGTGCATTCCTTAGGCACTCACCCATTTTGGCAAAGTCAGCCTTCCTAAAGTCCAGTACCTTTGCCTTTGTATGGCTTGACTCTACTGCTGTGTTTATCGTGAACCATACTGTTCAGTGGTCGCTAGTTCCCAGATAGCTACCCACTTCTAAATCTGTGATCTTCTCTCTGTCTCCATCTGAGAGTACAAGGTCTAAGATTACTCCCTCCAGAGTGAATTCCAGCACTAGCTGTCTGAGGCATGCCCCCTGCAGGGCATTGAGAATGACCCCGCTCTTGGATGTGGCTGCAGCAAATGTGTTCCAGTTAACATCTGGCATATTTAGGTCCCCCATCAGCAATATCACCCCTTTATATCTCCCCTTTTTCTGCCATTCCAAGGATGCCTTCTAGCATTTCCTTGTCCATTTCCTCCCCTGAGATGGGGGTCTATATACAACCCCATGCGGATTGTGGTGCCATTGCCTGTCTCCCAGTTGACCCACAGTGCCCCCTCTCCTCCCCGTTTACCCTTTAGTTCTGTTGCTTTGCTCCCTTTCCTTATGTAGAGAGCTACTCCTCCTCCTCCTCCTCTTTTACCCTCCCTGTCCCTCCTATAGATTGTGTACCCTGGTATGTTTACATCATGGTTCTGTGTGTACCATGTTTGCTGTGACTGCCACAATATCCAGGTGTCCCGCTTTCATTAAGGCCAGTAGACAAGTGAAAGGGTCTAGGGAATGCTTGGCAACCCAGATGGCAAACCTCTTCTACTTCATGGCATAAGTGACACGAGTGGAAGGCTTGTGGGCGGCCACTAGTACGTCTGCTACCCTATCAGAAACCCCAAACCTGGCAATGGCTATGTCCTCAGGAGCCATGCATGCAGATGGCGGGATCTGAGGTTTGGATGGACCAAGGTCCCCCGATTCTGGGTCAGCAGGTTCCTGCAGAGAGGCAGGGGAACCAGAGACTCTTCTACCAGCTGCTGTAGCAGAGGGAACCATATCTGGAAAGGCCAGAATGGAGCTACCAGGATCATGCTAGCCCCTTCCATTTGTAGTTTGAGCAGCACCCTCTGTATTAGTAGAAACAGAGGGAATGTGTACAGAAACCAACCTCCCACTCCAAAAGAGGGACAATGCATCTTGCCAGAAAACTCCAGGTCTTGGATCTAGCAAGCAAAAATTGGGCAGTTTTACCTTGCGTGGGGACGCAAAAAGGTCCAACTGTGGGTGACCCCATCTGTTGAATGGATCTTCTGCTACGGATGACAGAAGCTCCCATTCATGCATGCTTGACCGAGTGCTGCTGAGTCTGTCTGCTAGAATGTTTAGCACACCTGGCACATGGACCACAGAGAGACACGCTGTGGTCCAGAATCCAATACCACACTCACACTACTTGCTGGCAAAGCGGATAAGAGTGTGTCCCGACCTGCTTGTTGATGTAGTGGACAACACTCAGATTGTCAGACTGCACCAGAAGTAGGCATGGAGCAGGTGCTCCTGAAATGCCTGCATGGTGTAGAGCACTACCCTCATCTCCAAGCCAATGATATGCAGGGTGCTTCCCACTGGGACCAGGAGCCCCAGGTTTGAAACAGACCCAGGTGTGCTGCCCCGCCCCCGCCCAGACCCAGACCCAAAGCATCCATTGACAGGATCTGATTTAAGAGGAGTATTGGAAGGGGACCCCTTGAAGAAGATTCGAGGGGTCCATCCACTACTGGAGAGGAGATCAGGACTAGATGGTCCAGCCTGTCTAGACACTGACCCCACTGCACTCAGCATCCACTGAAGGGTACGCATGTGGAGACTGGCTAGTGGAACGAGGGAACAACCGCTGCCATTAGGCATAGCAGCCTCAGGTACAGTCTGGCAGTAATGTACCGACTGAGCGACCTCCTGAGCTCAAGTAATAAGACATTCTGCCCTGTTTTGGGGCAAGAAGGCCTTCCCCTGCTCTGAATCCAGGACCAGACCAATGTACTGTAATCTTTGGGTAGGTATTAGAACAGACTTTGGCAGGAAGACCGTGATGCCCAGTGACTGAAAGACCTGGAGGGTGTGTTTCAGAGTCAGCAATAGCTGTTCCCTGGATGGGGCACTGAGATGCCAGTCGTCCAAGTAAGGAAAGACGTACGGAGTCTTGCATATCCAGGACACAGAGCCAGTCTCCGGTTTTGAGGGAGGGGCCAAAGACCCGGTAAAGTTACCATCCGGAACATTTTGTACTGGATGAAGAGACTGAGATCTTTGAGATCTAGAATAGTCCTCAGATCTCCTGTTTTCATGGGAACCAGGAAAAATCTGGACTAGAACTTCTGGTTTCTCTGTCACTTTGGCACCAACTCTATTGCCCGCTTGTGCAGAAGAGTCTGTACCTCCTCCAGGAGAACAGGTAATTGAGCTGGAGGGCAATCTATGGGTGGCGGAAGGGTGTCTGGAGGTTGCTGAATGAGCTCCAGTGTATGACCGCACTCTATGGTCTGCAGGATCCAGGCATCTGACGTTATGGTTCTCCACTAACTCAAATGGAGGGAGAACTGACCTCCGACCACTACCTCCTGGGCCTGGGCCAGAGGAGGGGGCTCTGGTAAGGAGTCAAGCTGAGGAAGGTCCAGCCATGGAAGCGGACCCTCGGTTCTGGGATGCGTGACTGCTGCTCCAGCTTGGGAGCAGGCAGACAAGGAGGACTGGGCTCTACGCTTTCCCTGGGGATGAGAACCTTAATCTGGCCTGTTAGTCTGCCTACCAAAAGCAGAACACCCCCTACCATGCTGCTGAGTGTGGCAGAGGGAGTGGATGGACTTAAGAGTCATGCCAGAGGTCTGCTAGGCCGAAAAGGTTAGTGCCATTAAAAGGGGCATTTAGCACCTTATTTTAAACATAAGCAGTGAACCCAGACACTGTGAGACAAGAGTGTTTAAGCAGACAGATGCCAGTGGCAGCCACCCTGGCAACTGCATTAGATAAGTCATATATGGCTCTAAGGAGATGCCTGCCAACATCCTTAGCAGTTTGAAAGCACTGAAGCAACCTTGTTTCTGGGTACCATCCGGAAGGGCTTGGACAGCAGTCTTGCCCTTCCTCCAGTTGATGTTCTAGAACTCAACCATGTGGGACAAATAGTTGGCAATCTTCAAACCTAGTGTGGAGGAAGCATACACCCTTTTTCCCCAGAGATCAATCAACCGAGACTCCTTCTCTGGGGGTAGGAAGCTAAGGTGCTTGGGCACCTTAGATCTGTCAGGTGCTGCCTTGATGACCATGGAGTCAGTCTCAGCCTGGGCAGCAAAGTATGGGAGGCCTTGAGGGGCACTGTAGAGCTTATCAGTTCTAAGGGGCATAGCTGGCATCATGTGTGATCTGTGCCAGGCTGCCATAGTAGCATTCTTAACTGCTGTAAACATGGGAGGAATAATTTTGGGGGGAGATTCTGGAATTTCCAGGTAGTCCGCCAGATCCTTTCTGGTGGCATCCTCCTCTTCTATCTGGAACTCCACTGTGGAAGACAGTTGCTTCATAATCTTAAAGAAGGTAGCATCCTCAGGTGGAGACCTGGGGTTGTGCTTGACTGATACTTCACTTACTGAAGAGGAAGTAGACTTGTCAGAAGTATAGTATTGGTCCTCCTCCTCTTCCTCTGGGAGGATGAGGTCAGGATGATACTCCTCCTCCTTGATGTCAACCTCTTCCTCAGGGTCCGTTGACAGGTATGCCTTAGGCGGTCCCAGAGTAGGTTCCCGGGGTTGATAAATGGGTGTCGATGTGGGTGCAGTCAATGGCGCTGGCGACGAAGGCCTGTTAAAGGCAGCAAACTGCTGGACTACGGCATTGGTGAAGCGGATGAGAACTTTGTTTAAGCCCACAGTCGCAGGAGAAAGTCGAGCACCATGTTGAACCCAACTATGAGCGATGAGACCGTAGCCCTCGAAGAGGAGGGGGCGGGTCCCAAAGGGGTGGTCATTGACTGAGGAGTTGCCGACAACATAGAGGTCAACGGCCTCATGCCCTGAGGATCGGGCAGAACAGCTGTCGGAACGGGTCTGGAATAAACAGGACTTGGACAGCAGGTCTCTCCATCGGGGCAGCCACTGCCAATGAAGAGCCCCAAAGGGGAGGCAGACAGGGAATGCGCCAGCCGCTGGGGGGAGCGGATGCGATCCCAGTCTTTTTTATGACTTTTCTCTGAGAACTTATCTTTGACCAGGGAGGCTCCGGAGCTCTTAGACCCGGAGGGTGACTGTGTGTCAGGTGCCCTGGAGGACCCCAGCTTGGAGCTGGCTACCTGAGGATCCATGAAGGTTTTTAGAACTTTTCTTCATCGACTTAGGGTAGTTTGGTTAAACTGCTGGCACAGCTCACAAACCGAGGCGTTGTGATCAGGCCCAAGACAGACACACACAGTGTGTTCGTCATTGGAGGCAAGCTTCTTTCCGAAGCAGAAGCAACGTAAGAGAGAAGATGACGGATTCATTCTCGACATAAAAGAAAAGGAGAAAAAAATCTCGAAAGAAATTTGTGAGGTTGTAGAAAAAGGCCCGTGCTTACAGACACTACAGCTCTTGTGCAGAGACTGCTTGAGACAACAGCCAGGGAAAAGAACTGAGGAGGAGCAGAGCCAGCCACGCCTATATAGGGTTGGAGGATGTCAGCGGATCGCCGAAAACGGATGGCCCCACTTGTACTTCTGAAAATCTTCTGTGTGGATTCCCCATTCACCGATGGTGAAGTTCCTATGGTGGTATCCAATGACGAGATACCGCCGAAGAAGATCACAGTATTTGGACACAAAACAGCTTGCATTTCTCATCAGCTCAGTATTTCTTATCCCCATATTACTTATTACTGAAGCAATTTGCTTTGAAAACAGAATAGTTGCTTCTTAATGGTTCATCAGCTCCTACTGCTTATTCCCAACCTGATGTCCTAATACTCTGCTTGTGACATCACAGTTACTCCCACAGCAACAAACTGATGTCACAACAGGGCATTATGATTTCAAATAGGGAGCAAGCGATAGAGACAGATGAACTTTAAGGGATAAATAACTTGTTTTTTGTGGGAATTTTTGCAATAATAAATAATGGAGAGGAGAAATCAGTACAAGGTATATGAAATACAAGCTAACTTGTATCTAAATATATTTTCCAAAGGCGTCAGCTGCTCTTTAAAGTGTGCTACTGAGGAATTTTCAATTCATTCATTTGATGCCATTTTGTTTGCGGTGGCATTCCACAGCCTGAGAAATGCCAATTCATGAAAGCAGCAGTATGTGTTGACCAGGCTCAGCACAACAACTGATGGATCATGGGGTTGGATCGATCACAGAGTAGGAAAATGTATTGTACTGCTTTGACAAGATTATCAGACCTTGAACAGAGCTATACACATCGGTACCTGTTGCCTGTGAGAGACGGCTGGGAACCCTCGGAGGTCGGTGGCTGTGGTCTGCAACTGAAGAGAAGCGCAGGGGACAGACTCAGTTTCCTGGGGAAGTGCACTTAGTCACCCAGTAACAATCTGTCCTCAGCCAGTAAGGGGGCTATCAACCCCTACAAGACTTGAGTAATCGTTAAGCTATGAACTGGCTTGAGAACGTTTCCTACCCATAGAGACTATGCTGGGACATTAAATAATTTTCAATTACTGTTTTCTGTATGCTGGTCGGGGTTCCTGGGTTGTGTAGCAGAGTGATTTCTTAATTTAGCCTGTTGTAACAGGCTTTTTGAGTTCTTGCTTAAGCATATAAGCAGGGTTCTTCTCAAATTTATTCCTCTGCACCCACCCTTTCTCTTAAGTCCCCATTACTACTGTACTGGGTAGATTCATGTTGGAATATAATAATATGTACAAGATCTGTGACTGCTCGTTGAATTTTGTTTGTAATTAGTAATGAGTCTGGGATGTGGGTAGTGGAAGAAGTTTACTTTTCCTTATTGATCTTATGTATGGACTGGTTAATAGCACTTTACATTTTAGTGCATTTATTTTACCTGAGCATTCTTCCTACAGGATATAACCTATGCCACTGAAACAGCTGCCACTATTTGGACATTTTGGGATTGTTGTTAAAGTTTCCTCTTCCCCCACTCCTACTGTATAAGACTGTAAGATGAGGCAATGCGTACTTCACCTGTTCCTCTTGTGGCAAGTTGTGCTGTAATATCTCTCAAATTCTTACATGAGAAAACATTCTGTATTGTTTCTCTGTGAAAGCAATAAACAGAAAGTTAAAAAAAAAAAAACACACACACCTATGTGGTGAAAACATCATTTTTATTAAAAGTCCTTGTCCACAAAATTGTTTTCCCTTTCTACCTCTTCAACATTTGGCGAGAGAAATTGCCGACAGCTTTCTAAAAACTAGGACTTTGCTCTGCTTTGCAGAGCTACATTATACTGCATTTTCAGAATGTTACATGGTATATTTTTCCTAAGCAGCTCTCTATAGTGGATTCTCCTACTTATATTGTTCAAAATGGTAAGTGTTTGGGGTTGTGTGGGTTGTGCGAGTGTGCTCAACTAGATGGGATGATTGTGGTTGACTGCTCCTGATAGGGTCAAGTTAATCTCTGTATACTAGCACTGGATATCTGGTGACTGTTTGTGTTGGCATAGGGCGTGTGTGAGGCAATTTAAAATTTAAAATTTTTATCGGTTGTCACTGAAATTTTTGCTATTTCTGAGGGTAGATGGGTAATTTAAGGTGGCGCAAAACCTTTTCACTGTAGTATAACAGCAGTTGGAGATGTACTTTGATCCCAAACCCCAGTAGATTACTTATCCTTCATCCCAGCTGCTTGACCTCCACCCTTTCACTGACCTCCCATTATCAACTACAGCACTTAGGCTTTGTAGGGAGGTCAGGATAGACAAAAGGCGGAATGGTAGGCAGCGGTGTGTTGGAGGTTAACACTGGAGTGTGTCATATCAGGGTGGTTAGGACCAGGTGGTGACCTGGGGCTAGATGGGGCTTTGAGGAGACCAGAAATACTTGGCACCCATACCCAGGGCTCTCACCTGACAGAGTGGGCAGGTAGCCATTGGGCCAACAACCTCCACCAGACTCCTTTGGGCAGTTTTGTGCAATGTGAGATCGATAAGGAACAAGACTGCAATTATTGCGGACTTGATTTCCTCAGTCGATCTGGCTTGCATTATGGAAACCTGGTTAGAGGATGACACAATCCCAGTTCTGGAGGCGACACTCCCAGATGGGTTCTCTGTGGTGCACTGCCAGAGAAGGGAAACACAGGGGTGGGGGTGTGGCCATCTGTTTTAGGTCCGACTTGAACTTCTCCGTGCAGCCAGTTGGTTCCTGTTTATCGTTTGAATGCGTGGCCATGCACAGGGGTCCAGGTGTAAGCTGCAGAATCCTTCTCGTCTCTGGGGCCTCTGAGGCGTGAGCGCGGAGATTTCTGCAGGAAGTCATAGACTTCGTCGCCAACAGCGTGTTGGTGTCACCCAGGTGGTTAATTCTGGTTAACTTCAATGCTTGGATCGATGACTAACTCTCGCATTTTGGTCATGACTTCCTCCAGATGATTACCTTTCTGGGCCTTGCACAAGCTGTTGCTTCTATGACCCACGGCCACACCTTGGACCTAGTGTTTTCACTGGGGCTTCAGGACTGATCTGTTTATTTGGTCGGATTATAGCATGGTAGAGTTCAAGTTTGGGGCCTCCCCTGTTAGTCCTTCCCCTGTAGAGAGGGTCTCTGTTACCGCCCTTTGAAGCAGTTTCCCCCAGAGGGACTGATGGCAGTACTGGATCCATCTGGTGCGAGTGATGCCTGTGTGACAGGTAGGCGTGAGGTGGTGGCTGCCTATGATAGTGCTGTCTCCCAAGATGCTCAACTCTGTTGCACTAGTCCGTATACACCCCAGGTCTTCTCGTTTGAGACCCCCATGGTTTGATGGGGCTCTCAAAAAGATGAAGACCAGGGGTCAGAGCTTGGAACGTTGTCGGCGGAGGTCTAGGTCTGAGGAGGACAAACTGGCTTTGAGAAATCATTATGGTGAATATCAAAGGGCATCAACCATAAGAAGGCAGTGCTCCTATCCAGGGAGATTGCTACAGGGAGGAGCAGACCAGCTCTGCTTTTTCATACTATAGATAGGCTTCTCCACCCTGCCTGTCTGCAGCCGAAGAGAGCATTTTCAGTTGCTCAGTGCAAAGAGTTGCTTTGTTCTCCAACAGGATGTCCTCCATTAGGGCTGGGATCTCTCCAATGGGTCTGTTGCAGCCCTGCAGTGGCGAGTTGGGTGTGTCCAGAAGCACTACTTTTGTCTAGAGCGAGTTCAGATCAGTTGGGGTGGCAAAGGTTTGCAAAGTGATTTCAAAGCGGAGGCCCACATACTGTGAACTGGACCAGGGCTGAACCCATCTCTTAATGAGATGTGTGGAGTCCGTTAGTCCAGTGTTTACGGAGACTGTCCGGTGTTCACTTTTGGAGGGATGTTTCCCCAGCACCATGAAAGAGACACTTGAGAGACCCCTCCTAAAGAAACCACCTCTCAGTCTTGACAAATTATACACCAATCTCTAACCTCCCATTTCTGGGTAAGGTTATTGAGAAAGTAGTGGCTCTGCAGCTCAAGGCACACCTCACGGCCTATGACATCTATGAGCCCTTCCAGTCAAGTTCAAGTTTATTCACTGGAAAGCTCAATTGAGCGTGCTCATTTACAAGGCGATCCTGTCAAGGACGGTGTGAAACTGCGGGTACAATACAATGACACAGAGACAACACAAGATTCACACGAATTATGGACACAACAAAAAGGTTACAAATATTTACAGTTGATTACAGGGTAAAAATATCTACAGTTGGTTACAGGGCAAGGCTACGACATATCCATAGCATTTTAATCAGACATGTTATAACAATTCACGATAAGTAACCTAGGAAAAATAAATAAGGGAGCACAAGTGCGAATTATGTAGTAGAATTCCATGTCTAGGAATGTGCTAGCCAGCATAACATTGACATTTTTTCTTAAGGGCCTTGTTAGTCACGATTTGAAAACATTAATAGTGACCAGTTCTACAAATTTAAGGGTAGACTGCAACTTGTTCCAAGCAGCTGAATAGCATATCTAATTGCTGCTCTACCGTACTGGGTGCGGGCTTTCGGCACATCTAGCAGGATGCAGGCATTTTTCCTGAGGGAATAGTGACCATGCGAGCGATGGTATAGGGACGTAATGTAGGCGGGGAGATCCTTCAAAAGTGCTTTGTATGCCTATGTACAACTATGAGACAGCCTTCTAGTGGCAAGCGACGTCCAGCCCACTGCAGAATAGAGGGCACAGTGGTGGGTTCTATAAGGCGCATTAATTATGAAGTGGGTAGCACAATGACAGAGGATGTCTAACTTGTGCAGATTGCACTGCTGTTGTAAAAAAGGTCTGCATAGTCGAGGGGGAGGAAGGTGGCTTACGCTGCCCTTTTTCTAATGTCAGTGAGAAATAAGGATTTGTTCCTGAAGAAAAAACAGTCTTGATTTTAGTTTGTTTGTAAGGGTTTCTATGTGTACTGAGAATAATAGTCTACTATCCAGCCAGATTCCTAAGTATCAGAATTTATCAACTGTCTCTAATGAGTCCCCTTAAAGAGTTAAGATATGTGCAGGAATAACTTGTGTGGAAGAGAGGGCTGGTGGACAATGGGGCAGGAAAAATGTGGCTTTAGTTTTTTTTAGCATTTAATAATAATTTCGAATTTATTAAGTTACGTCGCAATTGACTGAAGTCAGACTGCAATTCTGTGCCGATGTCTGCCAATGCAGGTTTTGATGTGTATAGGACAGTGTCGTCAAAAAAGAAATGCAATTTGGAGTTGAGTATATTATTGCTGAGGAAGTTTATGTAGCTTGTGAATAACAGCGGTCCTAAAATCGATCCTTGTGGTACAACTCTTGAGAGCGGTAAAAGGGAGGATAGGTGCTCATCTGTTTTAATGCACTGGAGTCTTCCCGTTAGATAGCTGAAGAACCAGCTTACTGAATGGGTATTTAAGCCATGTTGGCTTGAGTTTAACAAGGAGGAGATCATGGTCAACTGTGTTGAATGCTTTACTTAAGTCGAGGAAGACGGCTGCTGTGTATTGTTTATTATCTAGTGCGGTGAACCAGTCATTGATAACTTTAGCTAGAGCGGACACCGTGCTGTGGTTTTGCCTAAAGCCGGACTGCAGTGGACTGAACAAGTCTGCTCTTTCTAAGCAGTCCTTTAGCTGGGTGTTGATTACCTTCTCCAAGAGTTTAGACAGGACTGGCAGTATGGAGATCGGACTATAATTATTTAAGTCGCACGGATCACCCAATTTGAATAGAGATATTATGCAGGCAGTTTTCCAAAGATTGGGGACTGTTACAGTGCTAATTGATATATTAAACAAAGGTGTTACTGGGGCAGTTAGGAAAAAATAACCTAGTTTTAGGAACATATTTATTTATTTATAGAATTTTGTTGACCTGGTAAGCCCACTGGGCCTAAAGTCCCTTTTCAGGGACGACCGGTTTAGGGGGACAGAATGGTAAGCAACTGAAATTAAACCAGATTAAGCTGTTGGTGGTATTTTAGTGAATGGGGGAAGTTTGGCCAGGACACTAGGGAAATTCCACTAGTCTTTTTTGATAAGTGCTATGGGATACTTTAGCATCCACCTGAACTACCACCAATCCAGGCAGATGGCACCTCAGAAGTGCAGCACCCCCCTCATGCTACACTACATTGTCAGTACTGGGATATTAACCCAAGTGCCAGATGTGGGAACTGAACCCAGAGCCCTCTGATCTCTCGGCCTCAGAGGAGAGTGCTACCTACAGAGCCACTGACACTGCTTAGGATCTAAACCATCAGCGCCAGCACTTTTTCTCGTATCCAATTTCATTAGCAGGTCTTCCACTTCTTTATAAGAAACAGGAGAGAGAGAAAAAAGGTGTCGCGGTTAGGAGGTCAACGGAACTGTTGTCTGGAATAGGTCTTAAAAGCTTAGAGGCAGGGGAGCAGTCAAAACCCAAGTCCGCTTCTGCAAAGTGTGAATTTAGTTGTTTAAGGATGGTTCCTTGATCCACAATTGTGGAACTGCAGATGGTAATTTTGATGGAATAGAAGGGGGTAGTCTATGTCCTTCAATTGTTTTATCGTCTGCCAGATTTTTGCCGAGTTACCCTTGGCACATTCCAGGACGTTTACATAGTAATTTGCTTTGGCAGTTCTGATGAGCTATGTATATGCATTTCTAGAGGTTCTAAATGCTGTCCGGTCAGTTGGAAATTTGGTCCATCTGGCTGTGGCCCAGAGGTTCTCCATTTGAGTTGAGGCTTTTTTTAGTTCAGCAGTGAACCTGGGGTAGGTGGATTTTTTTACTCCGCATTTTATCAGTGGTGCATGTTCGTTTATAATGTTTGCGTTTATATGAGCTGAACTGCAGATGTCGACCGCCTCATTCACGGAGGGAGCTAAATAAAAATTTTGCCAGTTTGTATTTCTTAGGTCAGATAAATAAATAGTTTTCAGATTTAAATTTACGGTAGCTACATTTGTTAATGAATTTGAAACAGGAAATACACTTTTCTAAGCTTCTGATGCAGACAACTATATTATGATCACTTATATCACTGTGAAACAACTGTTTGTGATATTTTATGAGGCCTATTTGTGAGGGTCAAGTCTATCAATCAATCAATCAATCAATCAATCAATCAAAATCTTTATTTATTCAGGCGAACATCATTGAGCAAAGCTCATTTACAAGATGGACCTGAGTGGTCATACAAATGAGGATACAAGTATTATTACATAGACAAGAATAGAATAAATAGCAATACAATGGCATGAAATGATTATATACAACAATTTACATATATACAAGTAACAATAGAACCATTTAGCCTGTAGGAAAAAAAGAGGACAAAGGGTATAGCAGTCCTAAAATATAAGTTATATGGTCTAAACTAGTTTTAAGTGAATATAATAGGTGATTGGAGAAAGAAATTGAGTTAATATAATGGATAGAAAAAGGAGGTTTAGTTGGGTCAGATAGGTGGGGATTATGCTTTATAAAAGCAATTGCAGAACTCTGGAAAAAGAGGCGAAGAACAATCTTTTGAAGGATGCCAGAGGTAGTAGGCTATCTAGCTTCATGGATTTTTGGAGAGAGTTCCATGCAGCTGCTGAGGAATAGCTGAAAGCAGCCCCTCCCATACCCGGGTGCAGGCATTGGGGACCTTCAATGTGATGAGTTTACTGATCCTTAAGGTGTATGGCCTGGTTGTAATTTGGTAAAGCAATCAGTGATATAGGTCGGTAGTTTGCCTGTTAGCGCTTTGAGTATCCAGATAACAGCATTCCTATTTCTTCTGTGTTGCAATGATGTCCAGTTGACTGCCATATAAAGGGAGCAATGATGGGTGTTGGAGGGAAGGTCAGTAATAAATCTTATGGACCTGTGATACAGGTGTCCAACTTATGTAAGAGATGACTTGAACAATGGCAGTGGAAAATCAGCATAATCAATGAGGATAAGAATGAGGCCTGAATTAACCTTTTTGGAATCACTGTTTAGGTAATGTTTTATTCTAAAAATAGTCCGAGCCTCTGTCTTAGCTTTTAAGTAACTCTTCAATATGGACAGAATAGTCAAGCCTGTTATCTATCAGACTCCAAGGTATTTGAAGTTATCAACAAATTCAAGTTTCTCTCCAAGTAAGGTGGATATATGTAGGGTGTTGGATGCTGGGGTAGTGGTAGTACAACTCTTTGTGGTAAGAACATAGCTTTGTTTTTTTGCATTTAGAAGTAGATTTTTGTCAAGTAGATTGTGCTGCAGAATGGAGAATTCGGATTAGTAGAAGTTCACAGAGCTTTGGAAGGTGAGGGATTGCTGACATACAATACAGTATCATCAACAAACAGATGAATGTTAGATTGAGTGAGGTTAGCATCAATATTGTTTATATAAATAGCAAGAGGATGGGCCAAGAATAGGAAACTTGTGGTACACCCCTTAGCAGAGGTTTTGAGGTGGATAGGTAATTTCCATTTCTAACCAGTTGTGACCTATCTGAAGGTAATCCTTAAACCAGTTGGTGATAGGGAATCCAGGCCTAATGAGTTAAGGGAGGTGGTAATAAGTCATGATCCACTGTGTCAAAGGCTTTACTCAAATCCAGAAACACAACACAGGTAAAATTTTTTTGTCCAAATTAGTCTGCCAATCGTTGGTTCACCTTGGCTAAGGCAGTAATGGTGCTATGCTTTGATCTAAATCCAGATTGTGCAGAATTTAGAAGGTTATTGTTATCCAGATAGTCCCTTAACTGAGAGTTTACTAGTTTTGAGCATCTTAGATAGTACTGGTAGGATGGAGATAGGTCTGTAATTGTTGAGATCCCTAGTATCACCAGATTTGAGTAATGGAACTACTTGAGCTGTTTTCAAGTAGATGGAATGGATCAGTAGTTAAGGAAAGATTGAAGAGATGAGTAAGGGGGCAGATAAGACATGAAGCAATTTTCAGGAAATAGGGATCCAGGAGTCTGCACCTGCACTTTTAGTTGTGTCTAAATTAGAGAGAGATCTTCCACTTCTTTCACGGATATTGGGATGAAGGAAAAGTTGAAGTGGCCATTTGTCCCACAGTAGTTTGCAGGTTCAAGGAAGATCTCAGGATATTTGCAGGTGATGAGTCAAATGCTAGGCCAGCAGTGGTGAAGTGAACATTGAAGGTATTTAAGATTTCTTGTTTACCTGTAATTTCTGTGTCATTTAGTAGCAATTTGGTGGTTAAGGCAGGAGTAGAATTCTGGCCCAAAGTCCTTTATTGTACCCCAGAGTCTGGATGAGTTATTGTAGGAGCATCCAATTCAGCTGTATAGTAGGCAGTTTGGCAGTTCTTATTTTTTGTACATGAATTCCTTGCTTTCTGAATTTAGCCAATCACTGGTGTCCTTTGTTTTTCTTGCCTTTTCCACAGCTTGTCTCTGGTTCTCAAGGCTGCTTTAAGCTCAGAGGGTGAACCAAGGGCAGGATTTTACCTTAGTTCTGATACTGGTGATAGGTGCATGAATATTGAGAACATTGGTGATAATATCCTCTAAAGTCTGGAGTGCTGTTTCAACAGAGGTTGTAAGATAGAAATCTTGCCAATATATTGTAGTACTCAGGTCATGGGTAACCTGAGATATTGAAATTCTTTTGACCTTTTGAGGATAAATTCTGCAGGTTTGGTGGTTTGAGTGTGGATCTTATGCCAGCTATGGGTAATGGTCACTCACATCACTGGCAGTATCCTGCATGTGAGTATAAGTGAGGCTTGTTTACCAACATAATATCCAGGAGTGAGCTGTTGCTGGAATTTCTTGGTTAATCTAGTTGGTCTTTAATCAGCTGTGTGAATCCATAGGTGTCACAAAGGGTTATCAAGGTGCAGATACATTAGACAACCAGTTTAAATTCAAATCACCAAGGATGGACGGTATCTTCAGGGCCTTGGTTGAGAAATTGACCCTAGGTGAAAGCAGTTTAAAGGCCTGCAGAGGGGCCTATAGCATCAATCAGTTTAAATGAGGCAAGATTAGGAAGGCAAATTTTGATTGATAAACATTCAAATTCATTTGGCTCAGATGTGTTGATGAGGCAGGAGTTGCAGAGATGGTGTCCTTAATGTATATGGCCACCCACCACCCCCTGGAAGGGCGATCTGCTCTGAAGAGCTGGTAATTGGGGAAGGTTTACAACACTGTCTTTTGTTGTGGCCTGAGCCAAGATTCAGAGATGACCAGGAAGTCTGGAAGAGTATGTGCCACCCAAGCCTGTATTAAGATGAACTTTTAGGAGGCTGCAAGCATTGAAATGTATGAAGCTTAGTCCTTTTATGGTAGTCAGCTCAGAGGGAAGATAAATTGACAATGGGGCCAGGATTAATCTCAATAGTGCAATGCATAAAAGGAGGTAGAAGATTAATTTGACTAGAGGCTCCAAGGGATAGGGATAGAGAGTGATCAGAGCATTTCCTCTTAATCCTAGATGCACACTGTATAGTGGGAGATGGTGCTGTTATATAGTGTGTCTTTTATCATAACATAGGAGTCTGATGGACAGGCATAGAGGGTTTTATAGATCCAGGATACATGTAAAGGGCTAGGGAGAGCTGGATTGTTAGGAGGCTTTATGTGGGATACCCAGGGTTGCAGTGTAATAGTGGTTCAAAGTGAATAAAGGAATAGATGGTTGTACATTGTGGATGGCAGTGGAGAGCAGAACATACTCATTAACTTATTACGTCATGACAGGGGGTATAATATGATTATCATAATGGAATGGGGAGATGAGAGCTAAGAGCAAAAGGAAACAAGTTAGCATTGTGCGGGTAGGTATGGGTTAACAGGAAGGAATTAGATGTGAGCGTGGATAAGAGAAATGGCGGAAAGAGTGTATAAATACAATTAACCAAGAGGGGGAGGGGCGGGCAAAAAATTTTGCGGCTTTGCCCGTGCCTTTCACACTGCTTTCCCGGCCTCCTGGAACTCTTAGTCGGCTGGAAGTCACGCCCGGCCCGCTGTGACTCGGAGCCCCTTCTGCGGCTGGAGCTGGAGGGCAATGCCGGCTGCAAGTCAGGGACGAGGGGAAGGCAGTGAGAAGGCAATTTTGTGCAGGCAATCTGCAATTAGGTACAAGAAACAAGAATCTGCACAACAAAAGACTGGGAGGGTTGGGGGGTTAGGCGCCTAGCGTCTGCCCACACACAGATCTGAAAAGGCTGAATCACTAGCAAACATCACATCAAAACATGTTTAAATTACCCACAATTTTAAGTAAAAACAGCTCTTTTAAGGAAATTAACACAAGTTACAGCTAATCAGAAAAATCCCATCCAGAAAAGTGTTGCAGGTCAGCTAAAGTCAATGGGAAAGGCGCGCAATCGGAAGCAAGGCAGAACCAATGATCGCTTCGATTAGTTCTTGGCTTTGCCCGCCTTTCACACTGTCTAGTACTGAGCTTCTGGAAAGGTTTTTTATGTTTGTCCTAGTTGCCTCGGAGATTAGCTGGGTGATACCCAGATCGTCACATAGAACTTTTAAGGTATTCGCTGTAGGGCTGAGCCAATCCAAATTAAGATTGCTAAGTATGATGGATTCATTAGGATTTGATTCAGTAAAGTTTCGGAGTGTTTACAGTAAGTCTACACTCCCAGACGGTGGACTATAGCAACCAATGATATTGACAGTTTCCGACAGTGGCAGCGAATGTCTTACAGCTAGGCAGTCAAATTCCCTAGGTTTGGAAACCGTAAGGAATTCGGACGCTGTAAATTTAATGTTAATGTATATGACAACTCTCCCTCCCCTTGTGGGTCTGTCCAGTTGAAAGATAATAAAGGATGGCAGCGCTATTTGTTGGTCTAGGTTGGAGCCTTTTAGCCACATTTCCGTAACTACCAGAATATCAGGTTTAGTATGCGATACCCATTTTTTAACAATATCAATTTTTTTCTGTAGGCTACAGACGTTAATTAACATTATTTTTAAGCCAGAAGCAGTTGCAAACTCAGTTGGAGAAGTGAGAGGGCGATAGGGCCTGGGTGTGCTTCAACGTTCCCTGAACAGATGAGTAAAATTATAATGAGTTTTTTAACATGTGCCTCAGTATCAAAAGCTCTTTCTTACAGGGCGGGATATGTCAGGGCAGTAGTGGGGTACAGTGGTTTGGGTTAGGGTAAAGGTGGAAAGGGGACCAGCACATAGGCAAGTGAAATGGCTTGAATGGTTAGAGTTTTAGATAGGATGAGAGTTGATGCAACAGATGTCAAAGATTTAGCCCAGTAAGGATGCGCGTTGATATGTGGAAGGGGCTTAGTAATGTACAAGGGGTAGGTACAGGCTCCGTGGGCTCAATTTGCAGAGCCATTTAAGGGCATAAAACAAGTACGGTTGCTAATATGGTCAGCATGCTATAACAGGTGCTTGAGATAGTTGCAGTGAATTGAGTGCACTGTGCCTTTAAGAAACTTGGCGCTGTGCAGGGTCATAGAAACATAGACGCTGACGGCAGATAAGGACCGCAAGGCCAATCCAGCCTGCCCATTTCTTTTTCTACCTTATAAATGTGCCATTGGCCTTTGCTCTGTCAATGGCTTATCTGCCCAGACTGGTGGTAGTTCAGGTGGATGTTAAAGATCCCATGGCACTTATCAAAGAGTAGGGGAATTTCCCCGGTGTCCTGGCCAAATTTCCCTCATTCACTAAAAAAAATACCACCAACACATTAATCTGGTTCAAGGTCAGTTGGCATCCATCTGTATCCCCCTTCCCCAGGTCGTGCCTGAAAATAAGCAGGATTTGCCTAGTGCACTTACCCGGTCAACAAAAACTAAATAAAAAAAAAAAAATAAAAAAATTCATACTCCTCTGTATTGCTCCCTTATGCCTATCCCATGCCTGTCTGAAGCCCTGCACTGTATTCACATTCACCACTTCCTGAGGTAGGCCATTCCATGCCTCTACCACCCTTTCTGTGAAAAAGAACTTCCTCACATTACCCCTTAATCAGCCTCCCTTTAATCTCATGCTGTGTCCTCTTGTCCTGCTATTTTTCTTATATTTACACGTTAGACCCTTTCACCTTGTTAATGCCCTTAAGGTGTTTGAATGTTTCGATCATATCACCTCTCTCCTTCCTTTGCTCTAGGGTATACATATTGAGCTCTGTTAATCTGTCCTCATATGTCTTCTGATGCAGTCCCTACACCATTTTAGTTGCCCTTCTCTGGACTGCCTCAATTTGGTTAATGTCCTTGTCAAGGTGTGGCCTCCAGAACTGCACGCAGTACTCCAGATGGGGTTTAACCAGTGCCTTGTAAAGAGGGATTATTACCTCCCTCTTCCGACTTGTGATACCCCTACTAATACACCCTAATATCCCCCTAGTCTTACCTACTGCTTTAGTGGCCTGCTTGGATGATTTCAGGTAATCGGTGATGATGATGATGATGCCCAAGTCTCTTTCTTCCTTTGTGACTGCCAGCAACTCCCCTCCCAGCCTATAGGTGGCTTCAGGGTTTCTCTTCCCTATGTGCATGATCTTGCACTTCTTTGCATTAAATTCCAGATGTCACTCTTCTGACCATTTTGCTAGTTTATCTAGATCTTTTCTCATTCTGCCCACCCCATCTGGATCATCTACTCTGTTGCAGATCTTGGTGTCATCTGCAAACAGACAAGCCTTACCCTCTACTCCATCTGCAATGTCACTGATGAAGATATTGAAGACGACTGGCCCCAGGACTGATCCCTGAGGTACCCCACTTATGACTTGCATCTCTTCTGACTGTATACCATTTACAACCACTCTGTTTTCTGCCTGTCAACCAGTTTGCCACCCAGTTGACCAACTTCTGACCCACCCCAAGCCTACCCAGCTTATTAATCAATCTTCTTTGTGGAACAGTATCGAAAGCTTTGCTGAAGTCACGGTAGACGACATCAACTGCTCCCCCTTGGTCCACCACTCTGGATACCCAGTCAAAGAAATCTATGAGATTAGTTTGACAGGAACTTCCTGTTGTAAACCCATGCTGTCTTGGATCCTGTGCCCCTATGGATTCCAGGTGTTGCACTATCCTTTCCTTAAGGAGTGCCTCCATAATCTTGCCCACTACTGAGGTAAGACTGATTGGTCTGTAGTTCCCTGCCTCCTCCCTTCTACCAATCTTGTGGAGCGGGATCACACGAGTCCTTCTCCAGTCTTCTGGAACCTCTCCTGAGCCCAGAGACTCACTAAATAGTTCTGATAATGGCTCTGCTAGTTCCACCCTTAGCTTCTTTAGTACCCTGGGATGTATGCCATCAGGTCCCATAGCCTTGTCCACCCTGAGCTTATCGAGCTCTTGTAGGACCCATTCTTTTGTGAAGGGACTAGTGCTCACCTTCCTCCCCCCTGTGTCCATGGTGCTGAGCTGTGGGCCCTGCTCTACATTCTTTTCAGTAAATGCTGTCTGAGCAGAAGTTTCTATTTAAGAGAGATGCTTTTACATGGTCCTCCTATTCACATGCTCCCTTTTCTCCTGTGATCTTAGCAATACCCCCTCTGGATTTTGTCCTTTCACTAATGTATCTATAGAAAGTCGTGTCACCTTCTTTTACTGTTTGTGCTAGTGTCTCCTCAGTTTGGGCCTTTGCCTGCCTTAGTGCCTTCCCTGCTTCCTTTAGGGAAGTTTGGTATGCCTCCCTATCTTCATCCCGCTGTGTTCCCTTATTTCCTTATAGCCAGCCTTTTGGCTCTGACCTTTTCTGCTACTGTTTTTGAGAACCAAAGTGGTTTCCTTCTTCTTTTGCACTTCCTTTTCTCTATAACACAATGGGATGTTGCTTCAAGTACTGCATCCTTAATGCTTGCCCACTTTGCTTGTACCCCCTCACCTGTATTTCTTCTTGCCAGGGCTAGCTTAACTCTGTTGCAGTGTTCCCACCACAACCACATAACAGAGGATGCAGTGTACCCCTATCAAAAATTTTCAGGGGTACAAAATTAGCTTTGAGGGTACGTGATACCTTTTAAAAAAAAATTCAGGAGGTACTATAAATTTAAATGGCAGCATAAACAGAGTAGCTGTTTTTATTACCGTTTAATGCAGTTTAGTGTAGTAAACATACTGTAAATGCAGACAGTACACACAGATAAGGCTAATTAGCAACAGTTTAAAATAATATTCTAGGCAGCAGACATTAAATAGTCAAATTATGCAAGTCTGGTTCAAGAAAAAAATCAGGAAGGTAGTCTATCCATTTTATCCGGTTAAACAAATTAAGGCAGCAATACAAGACAGTGATACATAGACAGTAATAGTTCTAACTAAAATCAATAGCAAATGTAGGGAGATAAATGCCAGCCAGGCATACTTGTTTTAGTAAATCCATACTGTAAGGGAAACTAGACGAACGGCAGCAGCACAGCAACAGCACAGACTGTAGAAAAGGAATAAACAGTATTGCTGTCAGTGCCCATTTTAATACTAGGGATTAGGTAAGAGTAAGAAGCACATGGCATAATGGCACACGCTCTCATTCTTGAGGTAGCTACTACTGTGGTAGAAGAAGCAACAGGGGGCCTCCAGCTTACATCCTTGATGCATCCTAAAAGGATTCACACTTGTTGAGACAGACCACTGTACTAACTACACTAGAAGCAACTGCTTAGTCTATAAAACTCATATGCCCACAGGTTAAACAATTAAACCAATAAATGAATTAAAAAGGGGGAAAAAATACAGAAACAAAAAAAGGCAAGAGAATTCAAGCAGCAGCTAAACGAGAGGAAACCTTGCATCTAGCCATCAGGGCTCCAGGAAGAGAGCAGCATGAAGTTTGTATCGTTACTGCTGGGACCTGGTATCTTTTGACTGAGGCAAACAGCCACAGAATACTTACACAGCAAGGCAAAATGTTGGCATACTCATGGATAAACCAAATAAACAGCTCTAGCAATAAGAATTTTAATGTGCTAAATAATTATTTTTCTAAGTAGTTACACACTGCATCAAAGTTGTCGATCGCTCTATTTGGTGCTACAGTTCTAAAGAACAAGCTATTCCCATCCCACCCTCCTTAGTGTCACCAATTCAGTCAATTTTATTCCTCACCCCAGTCTCAAGTGCTGACTGCAGCTAAGTTACAGAAGCTCTCTTTTACTAGAAAATACACATAAACAGGCACATAACATTCATGGAGCTCAATTTTAGTAAAGACGCAGACAGGCTCGGACAGACAGGCAGGGTACATTAATGGACTCTGACTCCCAGGCCAGCGAAGGCCATAGCCAATTAGGTCCCCATACCTGCTTGTCGTCACTGGATCAGTGTCGCATAACAAGTAGGGTGGGTCTTTGCTGGATCCCCGAGCTGCTCCTTCTGCGTGGTGCTGATGCTCTGAACAGACTTCTGTACTGCAGCAAGCAGCACAGCACGTGAATCCATCTGGTTGCATGGTCCCCCAATCATACCTCCTGGTACTCCAAGGTGTCCATCCATACAGGCACTTAGCCATACAGCAGTCAGCAAGGCCACTAGATAGGAACATGCTTTCACTCTTCCTTTGAACTGGGACTACACACTGTATTGCTCAGAATGGGTCTTGGGAGGCAATCAGTATGGCAGGACAGCAATCGGGGTTCCAGTGTCAGGTCAAGGGGCTAGAGGAGCGATGACCGACTAGGCCAGCAACGGGGGGAGGAACATGTACTGTAGTCGGAAAGAAAAGAATACAAATCAGGGCAGCTCCAAATAAATTAAATCACCAATGCTTGATATTGCATACCTGATTACAGATCTGCTCGAAACAAAGCACCAGGTGTGTCACACCTATCGAGCCATGATCCATGTTGCATCTTGGGACTCGCGCTTTCTCCGTCTTCACAAATATAATCTGCAAGTCACAGCTTCACTGGCGCCAGCACACAAAGCCCGCGATTATACCCGGTTCCACCTCACAAAGTGCAGTCTGCCATGCCCATTTGTTCTGACTGCTTGAAATTGACAGGGTACAAGCTTACTGTGGTCCAATCAGAAGACAGCTCACAACTAAGAGAAAAAAACCTGCACTGTTTCAAGAGTACAAGCTGCACTTAAAAGAACTCATGGGACTGCTTTTACAAAAATCACAGCAGCTTCTTTACATGCAGTGTACCCCCTTCACACATAGATGTGCATGAATTTAGTATTTGTTACGTGATTCACGTACATTTATGCGTGAATGGGAACACTGCTCTGTTGGCCATCTTATCAAAGTCAGCTCCTCTGAAGTCCCATATTTTTGCCTTGGAATGGGATGATTTAGTTGTAGTGGCCAAATTGAACCATACCATGTGATGGTCACTGGCCCCCCAGGTGGCCTTCTACCTGGAGATCTGTGATCCTTTCCCTGTTCGTCAGTACTAAATCTAGGATAGCCCTGTCTCTTGTGGGTTGTTGTACCAATTGTTTGAGGCCCTCCCCCTGCAGGGAATCCACCATGCATCTAGCTCTGGCAGATGTTCTTGCTAGTATTGACCAGTACATATCTGGCAGGTTGAAGTCTCCCATTATATCAGAACCTCCCCTTTAACGGTCATGTTTTGTATATCTTCTAACAATAATGTGTCTATGTCCTCCCCCTGGTCTGGGGGCCTGTAGACAACCCCAGTTCTTATGGTTGTCCAATTTCCTCTTTCCAGGGTGACCCACAGTTCTTCTGGCTCCTTATGTGTATTCTGAATTTCTGTAGCTTTGATATTTTCATTGACATACGGGGTCACTCCACCCCTCCCCTTTTTTTGCACCTCTGTCTCTTCTGAAAAGTACATAGCCAGGTACTGAAGTCTCCCAAGTGTGGTTACTGGTAAACCACGTCTCACTAATTGCTACTATGTCCAGTTTAGCCTCTGTCATTATTGCCTGCAGGTCTGGGATCTTGTTTCCCAGACTGCGAGCATTTGTGTACATGATTTTCCATTAGCCAGATTTTGGTGCATTAGTTGTTGGGTAAGGGCTGGCGTTTCCCCTCTGCATTGTATGGGTCTGTTGGAAGCTGATTAGTCAGGCCAGGGGACCTGTACCAAATGTGTGTGGGGGGGGGGCTGAGGTAGAAGCAGATCACAGGCCAAATGGCCTAATCGGTAGAACTGCAGACTTCAAAGTGGGCTGAGCACCACGTTAAGGGTTCAAATCCCAGAGTGGAGAAAGAAGAGAGGTGGGGGGAGTGTATTTATGAGGAGGGCTGGTTGAACAGGTGTAAGAGGGAGGGAGGCAGGGTAAGCTGAGGGACAGTGTACCACTATTTCTAGTTAAGACTGAGCGGAAGACTCAAGGGAGAGCGCAGAATTCCCTAGTGGTTTGGTGTCATAAGCTGCTAAAGGGGATTTTGGGAGATCAGACAGTACTCACATGACACAGTCACCTGAGTGTTCACGTGACACAGTCACCTGACCAATAATTTCTATATAGGAAGTGCCCAACCAGGGTGGACAGTGCTCACGTGACAGTCACCTGACCAATAACTCCTAATAGGAAGTGCCTACCCAGGGTGGGTGGGGCAGCCACTGCGGTAGCGGCGGCAGGCAGAAGAGTGCCTCCGACGGAGCCAGAAGCTCCGATTCTTGCATTCCCTCAGTATCTGCCGCGTTTGAAGAAAGGCAGGGCCCAGTGCAGCTGTAGCTGTGTTCAGGGGTGGGGAGCACCTCCAGTAATGGCTCCATTACCTGGACTGCCTGAGAAGAGAGAATAAGGGTATTAAGTATCTGAGTCACAGCTGATTAAGGGGTCAAGCCATGGAACAAAACAACCAACAGGGGTCATAGCGAGAAAACAGGAGAGGCAGACAAAAGAGGGGGGCAGAACACTGGAACGACTGATGCAGTATGGCAAGGAAGAAACAATTACAATCACAGCAAGGGCAGAATGACCTAAGCAGTATGGAAATGAAGAACTAATTACAAATAGAGCTCTAAATCCCGCTGCAACACTAGAACACCTTAAAATGGCAGTACACAGAGCCCAAAAACAAGCAAAATACTGAACAGCAGGTAGGAGAAAAAACAGTGCCTCTGACAGAGTTAGAAGCTTTGAATCTTACATTCCCTCAGTACCTGCCGTGTTTGAGGAAAGGCAGGGTCCAGACTGCTGTAGATATGTTTGGGGTGGGGAGAGCCTCCAGGAATTGCTCCATTGCCCCTACTGCCTGCCACATTTGAAGAAAGGCAGGGTCTGGTGCTGCTGTAGCTGTGTTTGGGGGGGGCCCTCCAGGAATGGCTCCATTGCCCGGACTGCCAGTCACGGTCTAGGTCAAGGCACAGCACCGAAATGACATTAGTCAAGAGTTCCAAATGATCTCCTCAGGGCAAGAGATAGAGGAGAGTACAGTCAATACTCATTCTCCTTGATCTCTCCTCAACATTTAATACTGTGGACCACGTAGTGTTGCTGGATCACCTAAGGGAGCTATGTGGACTCACCGGTAAAGTCATCGACTGGTTTGAGTCCTTTCTCACAGGCAGGATGCAAAAGGTAGTGATGGGGAGTTTCTCCTCCTGCCCAAAGCCCCTACCTTGTGGAGTTCCCCAAGGTTTGATCTGGTCACCTATGCTGTTCGCAGTGTACATGCTTCCCCTGGCTGAAATCATTCATGGCACAGCTTGGGTTTTCACGGTTATGCAGATGATACCAAGCTGTACATGTCATTTGCACCTGGGATGACTGACGCTGTGGAGGTACTAAATAAATATCTAGCTGAGATTCAGGACTGGATGTCCTCTGACTGGCTGAGACTCAATCCTAACAAGACGGAGGTGCTAGTAACTGTGCCTGATGGTCGCCGGGATGAGGGTGCTGCTGAGATGGGAACAGGGTTATTTCTTGACCCCACTTCCTCGGTAGCATCTACCAAGGTGAAAAATGTGAGCATCATCCTTTATGATGCACTGACACTTGAGGCTCAGGTGTCATCCGTCATCCAGAGTGATTTTTTTACCACCTGAGAAATGTCACCCAGATCAAAGCTCTGATTCCGCCTGACGACCTGCCTTCACTGACACATGGTTTTGTGACATCTCAACTTGACTACTGCAACACTCTATACCTCGAGGTCAATGGAGAGGTTCATGGACACCTGCAGCTGGTGCAGAATACAGCAGCCTGGCTGCTGACGGGGCTTCCAAGGTCTTGTCACTTGACCCCAGTTCTTCGTGATTTGCACTGGCTGCTGGTTAGGTGGAGGATCATCTTCAAAATGGGCTTGCTCATCCATAAGGCCCTATATGCATCTGGTCCTGGCTACCTGGGTGACCTCCAGACTCCTGTCCACCCCATGCGCTCGCTCTGTTCCTCTATCAAGGGCTTCCTAGCAGTTCCTAGGGCCCATCTGAAGATCATTCTTTAGAGATGGCAGGCCTAATTTTGTGGAATTCACTACCAAAATCCTCAAGGAAGGACCCATCAGTGGATGTTTTTAAGCAGGGTCTGAAGGCGCATCTTTTTAGGGAGGCACTTGCCAAACTGTGCCTTAGAACAGTCGACTGCTGATGTATTATTTTAATTAGGATTTTCTTCTCCCCATATACATTTTCTCTGCAAAGGGGCAAAGTCGTCCAACTTTCCCCCCTTCCCGGAGACCAACATCCAGACTTCCAGGCCGGTGCGAGTGCTGTGGGGCCAACATGGAGCCTGCCAGCTCCATTTTCCACTTTTTCTCCCATTTCCTTGATGTGGTTGCTCTGGCACATGTGGAGCCACACGAACGCAGTGATCTGCAGCACCCTTCCTAGTCTAGCTGCTCCCATCTGCACTACCCTCAGGCCTCCACCCGGAGGCAGCCCTGCAGAGGGCGTGACTTGAGTCCTTACCCAGAAGAGCTGCCCTACGGCCATTCAATTTACCTCCCCCTCCCCCCAGTGAACCTGATGACCCATGATCATTCCCGAACCTGGGTCGCCGGCGTGACGTGAGGTGTTGCGTGCAGCGCCTTAACCCTCAGGGCTACTAGGCCAGCTTAAGTAGTATTTTTCTAGGTTAAATTGTTGTTTGATGCTATCTATTTATTTATGTTTTGTACTGGTTGTTTGTTATGGATTCTAACACCTGCCTTCCTGTACAGTGTCCAGAGCCTCTGGGATGGGGTGCTTGCAAACAAAACTTTACTAACCTACTTACAATATATTGTCCATCATAGGTGTCCTAGAGAACCTTTCCTTTTGCAATTTTTGAATCTCTCTCTGAAGCACCATAGTCAGCATGCATCCACTTATGTCTTCACCAATTCATTCTGAAGATCCATCCTTGATACAACCACTTCTACTTGCTCTAGCTTAGCTCCAATTCCTTTATGTGCACAACATGCATATAAGCTATTCTCCTTAGCTGGCAAAACAAATACCCAGTGTCCCAGACAACAGACTTTATCAGTACATCTTTCACAGACAGGAGTCCCTCCTAAGCCACACTCAACCTCACTGCCGGGTGCTCCTTGAACATGAACCAGGTAAAGCTTGCAGATATGGTACAATGGAGCTGGTTGGGGCGATATTTTATGGTTTGGCTTTCTGTGGGCACTTACTGTTTTCCCCCACGACCATTTTCATAATGCAGAAGATGAGCCGGCCCGGTGGAGCTGAGGGATGAGGCACTGGACGCCACGCCGGCGACCAGGGTTCAGGAACCAGCTTGGGCAACCGGGGGTCGGCTGGGGAGGGCTGAGGATGAGTGCCCTTGTGGTGCTCTCCTCCCCAGGTAGAATGAGCTGGGTTGCCCAGCTGCTTGTAGCCCCTGGTGGAGACCAGAGGCACTACAGCAAGCCAAGGCAACCACATATCCAGCATGGACGATGCCGGCAGGGCTGCCGTGCGCCAGGGCATCCACATGCACCACACAGGGAGGGAGTGGGAGGGGAAGCGCACAGAACAAGGAAAACAACGGTGCCATGGGCAAGCGAAGGCACCTGTCACCCCTGCCCCACGCTGGGCCAAAAACCCCGACTGACCACTCAGGTCCTCCATCCCCAGCCCTACCCTGTAGCCAGAGTCTGACTAGTAAGTGCGCCCAAGAGGAGGGGGCAACCCACCCCGGGCGGGTCAAACCGGGGGTGCTGGGAGGGGAGGGGGGAGAGAGAGGAGGTTCGGATTGGGGGGGGGGTTCAGGCAGGGCAGGACAAAGGACTAGGCTGCCTGA
This sequence comes from Neoceratodus forsteri, assembly GCA_016271365.2. Taxonomy (NCBI): domain Eukaryota; kingdom Metazoa; phylum Chordata; order Ceratodontiformes; family Ceratodontidae; genus Neoceratodus; species Neoceratodus forsteri. Next base: position 1,441,929,347 of record CM028130.1, on the reverse strand, counting down.
GAGAGGCTCCATGGCGACGTGACTGGAGAGAAATAAATAAATAAATAAATAAAGATGCAGAAGATACACCCCAGTTCCCAAAAGAACTTTCCAGTAGCACAATAGTTTAAATTCATAAACTTCAACTTCCGATCTCAGACAGCTCACAAACATACAGCCCCCACAATCATAAGACACCTTGCCCCCACTTTCACCGAGTTTTTTTTTCTTCATTCACCCAACATTACTCAACTGTGACTTAATATCTCATTTTCAGTGTAGTCCTCCACCACAGGGAACCAAGTGACTTGCTCCAGGTCTGAGTCAATGGTCATGGAAGGATTTAATCGCATGATACTGTTTCACAGGTGTGTGTTTTCACCACTAAACACTGGCATTCCTTGCCTCAAAATCTTTATGCATGATGCTGCTGGTTGGCAGCATACTCATTTGGGAGAGACAGGATCTAGGGTAGCACAAAGATGGATGTTTCTTGTAGTGAGAAGCAGCAGAGAGGTACTGTAGAAGGGAATGCAGCACTGTGGTACATGGGAATGTGAGGACTGTTGATAAAAGAAGCTTCCTGTTACAAGCTACTGTGATTCCACACAGACTGGAAAATTGGCACCAAACGCATTTATTTTTCCAGTGTTAGTCTGCAAAACCTCAACTACAGTGCTGTAAGTTGACTTTCCCACCTTCTCTATTAACACAGCACTGCCATGAAAGTTGCTGATGGTGTTCTACAAAACAAAAAGGTCTTGTGTATTAAGACACATCTAAGCAGATTTCATACTAGTTTTCTGGTAGATTAGTAGTTTGGAATTTTTATGCGCTGAAGGCGACAAAAACAACTAAAAACAGCCAAATTCCAGGAGGAATGTACTGACGGATCAACTGTATAATTTTTTTATTATTTATATTTTCAGTTTTATATGAAACATTTCAGGAATAGAAAGGTTAAATTGCTAAAATGTCATTAAAGGGAAAGGTCCTTCTAGGATTAAATTATTCAATATTGTTACCAATGGAAATCTGCTTTACATAAGCTACCGACGCATAACACTTTTAGGGTCAAAATTACAACCCATTCAGTTACCCCTCCCTCTATAGCTGCAGACATCCATTTTCTAAATCACAGGCACAGGAAATGACATCACATCAGTGGAAACACATATAGTCAATAAATACTTTAACCAGGAGAGGCACACTAAGCTGAAGTTTCAGTCCAGGTGCCACCTGAGAGCACAAGAAAGTTAAGTGACTTGCTCAGGGTCATACTGCAATGGAAGTGGGGACTGTGGGATTCAAACATAGGTCTCCAGGTTTGCAGCTCAAAGCCTTAAACCACTGCCCTATATTGCCTCACTTAAAGGCAGAAGAAATTCAACAAAAAACGTTTTTACCCAGTCCATGGGGATGTGAACTTGTCTCTCGAAGGGGTTGCTATAAACAAAAGTTGGTGTGCTGCCAGTGCCAACAGTTTCCAAGCTCCTTTGGGGTTTATATTGCTTTGTACAATGTTTTGACACATTTCAGTTTACACAGATACATAGTGTCTCAGCAGATAAGGGCCTATGGCCCACCTAGTCTGCCCATTTGAGTCTGTAACTTCAGTTTGTTTTCCTAGAACTCTGTTGTCCCTTACCCCTGACTTCCAGAATTCCTTTGTGTCTATCCCATGCATTCTTAAATCCCGTGATTGTTTCAGCCCCCGCCACTTCCTCTGGCAGGGTGTTCCACTTGCCCACCACTTGTTCTGTGAAGAAATTCTTCCTCACATTTCCTCTGAATCGTTCTCCCTCCAACTTCATCCCATGCCCTCTAGTCCTGGAACATCTTTTTCGCTTAAAAATAGTGTATTCTTGCACCCTGTTCCTCCCTGTAAGATACTTGTATGTCTCTATTACGTCCCCTCTCTCCCTCCTCTCCTCCACGGAGCACATATTCAATTCCTTCAACCTGTCCTAATAGGACTTGTGATGCAATCCATGTACCATCTTTGTTGCCCTCCTCTGAACATTCTCTACCCTGTCTATGTCCTTACGTAGGTAAGGTCTCCAGAACTGTACACTGTACTCCAGGTGGGGCCTCACTAATGTCTTGTATAGTGGAATTATGACCTCCCTTTTCCTGCTGGTGATGCCCCTGCCTATGCATCCCAGCATCATACTTGCTTTACCTGCTGCCTTGTCACGCTGTTTCCCTACTGTGAGGTCATCAGAGATAACCCCAAGATCCCTTTCCTGCTTGGTGCATGCTATATCCTCACCCCCAACTGATATATTGTGCCAGGGTTTTTGTACCCCATATGCATCTTGCACTTCTTTGCACTGAATTTCAACTGCCAAACCCCTGACCATTCTTCAAGTTTCTGCAAGTCCCTTCTCATTCTGTCTACACCCTCTAGTGTGTCTACTCTGTTACAGAGGTTTGTGTCATCAACGAACAGTGAAATTCTGCCTTCTAGGTCCTGTGCAATGTCACTGATAAAGATGTTGAATAGGACCAGTCCTAGCACTGATCCCTGTGGCACCCCACTAGTCACTCTTCCCTCTGTGGAGTGACAGCCATTTACCACCACCCTCTGTGTCCTGCCGCCCAGCCAGTTACCTACCCATCACACTACTGTCCTGCCCACACCCTTATTCTCTGGTTTGTGCAATAGTCTTCTATGTGGCACAGTGTCAAAGGCCTTGCTGAAGTCCAGATACGCCACGTCCACTGCCCTCCCCTGATCCACCTCCCTAGTCACCCAGTCAAAAAATTCAACGAGGTTGGACTGACATGACCTCCCCCTGGTGAAACCATGCAGCCTTGGGTCCTGCAGTCCACTGACAACCAGATGTTCCACCAATCTCTCCTTCAGTAGTGCTTCCATGATCTTCCCCACTACTGAGGTGAGGCTAACTGGTCTGTAGTTCCCCGCTTCCTCTTTGTTCCCACTTCTGTATAACGGGACTACATCTGCTGTCCTCCAGTCTTTGGGTACCTCCACTGTTTCCAGTGATCGGCTAAACAGGATAGCCAGAGGTTCAGCCACCACCTCTCAGTTCTTTAAGGACCCTGGGATGCACCCTATCTGGCCCCATTGCTTTATCAACTCTTATTACTTCCAGTTCCTTCAGGACCCTTTCTCGTGTAAAGGGACTTGTGTCCATTTCTGCACCATTCTCGTCCCTTGTACTCCCTGCAGACCCATTACCCTCCTCTTCCTCAGTAAAGACCGAGCAGAAATACCTGTTCAGTATGTCAGCTTTACTGCTGTCATCCTCCACGTGGCCCCCATCCTCCCCCTTCAGTCTCACTATCCCTCCCTTTGCCTTTCTTTTTTCACTTATGTACCTGTAAAAGGTTTTGTCCCCTCTACCCACTGATTTTGCAATGTGCTCTTCTGTCTGAGCTTTGGCTTCCCTTACTGGCCTCCCTGCTCACCTTTGCTTCTCCTGGTACTTCTCCCTATCCCCTTCTCCCTGTGTCTTTTTGTATTGCCTGAATGCAATCTTTTTGGCTTTCACTTTATTTGCTACCTCTTTGGAAAACCATAATGGCCTCTTCCTTTTCCTCTTGCTAACCTGCTTAATGCATAATTCTGTTGCTCTTGTAATCCCCGTTTTAAATACTGCCCACTGTTCCTCAACCCCTGATTCCTGCCCCATTCCCCTTAATGCCTCTTTCAAGTATGTCCCCATTTTCCCAAAGTCTGCCCGCCTAAAATCCAGGATCGTGTTTTGTGTGGTTTGGTTCTGCTCCTTCTGTGATTTCAAACCACAGTGACTGGTGGTCACTGTTCCTCAGTGCTCCCCACAGTTACCCCATCACACTGTCCCTGTTTGTGAGCACAAGGTCCAGTGTTGCCTTCTGCGAGTTGGTTCCATGACCAGTTGCTTGAGGAAGGCACCCTGAAGAGTCCAGGATAAATCTGCTCCTAGTTGGCGCTGCTGCTGGGATGCTCCAGTCCACGTCTGGAATATTGAAGTCTCCAACCAGTACTACCTCACCCTTGTCTGCCATCCTTTGGATGGCTAGCATCCGCTCTATCTGTTTCTTCCTCCTGGGCTGGTGGTCTATAGACCACACCTGTGGAGATGGCTGGCCCCATTTTCCTTTCCAGCTTAACCCACAGTATCTCTCCCCCATTTTGTTCCTCCTGGATCTCTGTGGCCCTTATGTCATTTTTCACATACAGTGCCGCTCCTCCTCCCTTCCTACCTTCCCAGTCTCTTCTGAATATGTTGTAGCCAGGAATGGCCATCTCCCAGTCATGGTTATCATAACACCAGGTTTCTGTGATGGCCACAATGTCCAGGTCTGACTGCACCATGACAGCCTCCAGATCTTCCATCTTGTTGCTAAGACTCCTGGCATTGGTACACGTGGCTTTCCATGATTTGACCTCCCTAGACTGTTTAACTGTTCTACTCCAGCCCCTTCCCTGGTTGTCCTTTATCCCTGGTTCTCCTTGCTGTCTGCCCTTCTGCTGATTTTTGCCCCTTTTCTGCCTATCCACCTCTTGGGTGCTAATCTCCATCTTCTGCACACTGCTTTGTTGAGATATCCACTCTTCCGGTTAACTGGTTCCACTGCTGGCTGTGGGGAGTGAGCAAGTAGGTACCCTCCTTGCTGGTCTGCCACCTCCCTTGGCTAGTTTAAATGCTTGTCAATGTAGCATTTAAACTTATCATTGAGTGCTTGGATTCCTCTCCAGAATGGATGCAGGCCGTCAGGCTTGAACAAACCTCCATCCCTCCAGAGGGTCCCCAGTCACCAATGAATCCAAACCCTTCCTCACAGCACCAGTTCTTCAACCATGAGTTAAAGTTCCTGGTGCATGCGCCCCTATGCTCTCCCATGCCTCTCACAGGTAGTACTTCTGAGAAGGTGACAGAAGTAGCTACTTGCTTGAGAACCCTCCCCAATTTCCTAAACTCTTCCTGAACTTCATTTGGCTCCCTATTTGCCAGGTCATTAGTACCTAGGTGGATAATGACATCCAGCTCACCCTCCCAGTGATCCCCAGGATCTTCCTTCCATGCCTCCATGTCGTGGCACCTGGTAGGCACCTCACCTCCCTGTCCTCCCCCTTCCACGTTCCTAGCTGGATCCCTCTTATGTTTGGTGCCAGTCTGATTTGCAGAATATTCTGCTACGGTGGTAACACTAAATAATTTTTATTCCATGTCTGTTTAGTTCCAGTATTTGTTAGCATTGAAGTAGTTGTGTTTAAATATTTTTTTGTTGGCATCATGTTCTGTCATTTGTAGAAGTGTGATCTGGTGGCTAGAGCACAAGCTTGGGGCCCAGGAGATGAGAGTTTCAAATCTCAGCAAAGTCAAATACTAACTGTGTGACCTTGAGTAAGTTACATAACCCCCCAGTGCACCTGTCCACCTAGCAGCAGAAATGTATAGCAGCAAGACCCCAGTGGAAATGAGGTGGCACATCTCAGCTGGACTATCCTGGGCAAATAAGTTGTAAAAAAATCATTTTGTGTTGGTGTGAGATAGGATAGATGGCTGTCAGTACAGAACCTTTCCGAACATAGGTGCCAGAACCAACAGGTGCGTGTGGGGGGTGAACACCCCCCAATTTTGCCCATGAGCATTCAACGTGACCCCTAAATGTATGCAATGTCAGAAGGGAAGCAATCATGGTCTCTTATTACAACAGCGCCACACACACACACACACACACACACACACTTCTCCCCATGTTCCAGCACTACTCCTCCTGAATGCTGCAACATTAAAAAAATCTTTATTTGAACACTATCCATAAACAGGTTTGCTTTCACCAAAGTAAAAGAAAACAAGCATTTATCAATGCTGAAAGTTTGTCATGTAGACTGGTATCATGGGGGGGGGGGGCATCCCCAGTGTCTGTATACTGTTGGTGGGGGGTGGGGGTTTACACAGCAGACAACAATGGACGGACAGATGACACTGGGGGATTGGGCACCCCCCGTGTCTGCATACTGTTTGGGGTGGTTCACACAGTGCACAACAATGGACAGACAGATGAGGACACTGGGGGATTGGGTACTCGCAGTGTCTGTATACTGTTTAGGGAGGGGTTACACAGCGAACAATGATGGACATTTTCTTTGGGGGAAGGATAAAAAAAAAAACAAGCATTTGACAATGCCGAACATCTGATGTCTTGAAAGATGTCCACCTCCGGACCTTGTTTATGCCCTTGAGGTACTTAAATGCATCTGTCTTGTTCTCACACGCCCTCATTTCCTCCAGTATGTACATGTTGAGGTCCTTGTAATCCCTCCTGATATGTTCTGTGTTGCAAGCCATGTACCATCTTGGTTGCCTTTCTGTGGGCTGCCTCCAACCTGTCAATGATCTTGCACATTTGCGGCTTCCAGATTTGCACATAGTATTGTAAGTGAGGCCTCACTAGTGCATTAAACAATGGCACCACCACCTCATGCCTTTTATTGATACCTCTGCCCATACAGCCCAGCATGGCATAGCCCATCCTTACCCAACATGTGTCTGCTTTGACACCTTTTTGGTCATTAGACCAGATAGCCCTAGGTCCCTTTCTTCCTTCGTGATCATCAGCACCTCCACCCCATCCTGTAACTCTCCACAGGTTTCCCTCTTCTCAGGTGCATTATTTGAACTTCTTTGCATTGAACCTCAGTTGCCACTCCTCAGGCCATTTTTTAAGCCTCTCCATGTCCTTGCTCATTTTCTCCACCCCTCCTGGAATATTCACTCTGTTACAGATGTTGGTGTCATCTGCAAACAGGTAAACATACCCTTGCTTCTAGCCCTCCCACAATGTCTGTAGTGAAGACATTGAACAGGACCAGTCCCAGGACTTATCCTTGAGGTATTCCACTGGTCACCCCCTCTCCCCGGATTGGATCCCATTACCACCACCCTCTGCCTCCTGTCGATCAGCCAGTTTCTAACTCAGTTTATCAGCTTGTGCACCATTGCCACACTACTCATCTTGTTAATCAGCCTTCTATGTCGGATATTGTTGAAGGCTTTGCTGAAATCAAGGTACTGTAGGTGGCATCAAATGTCCCTCACAGATTTACTTTCTTAATGAGGTAGTAAGGTTTACAACCCCAACTCCCCACCCCGCAGAGACTGCCAGGCATGCGGGTGCCCGTGGGTTGGATAATGGTCATAACGCCATGCCATTCCATCCCCATCCTGCAGACACCAACAGGTGTTGCGGTGTGCCTTGAGGTCTTCAGCCCTCACACTCACCCCATTCCATAATGAAATAAACTGACATGGGTGCAGTATAGGAGAATGGGGTGAACGTTTGGGCCAAAGACTCTAAGGCACACCCGATGCCTGTCACTGACTGCAGGGTGGGTGTGGAATGTGCGACATTATGACAGACAATCCCAAGGCACACAGCTAACGCCTGTCAGTCTCTACAGAGTTGGGGGAGGGAGCGCATTACAGCTGGAAACCATAATGGCCCAGATGTTTGTTGGTCACCGTTTTGGGACACCACCTCAGGAACAGTGGCACTATCATTTCGTTACTCAGTCCCAAAAGGTGATTTTGCACAGTGACTGCATTATTCGGCGCCACAGGCCTAAAACACATTTTGGGCATGATGTGAAAAATGCCAGTGGTACTGTTCATGAGGAGGTGTGAAAAAATGGCAATGTTGAAAATCTCAAGTGAAAATATGAGGAACTGGCAAAGTTACAAGCGTGCATAAAAACTGTGCAAACTGTTACTTTTTGTAATTTTTTTCACCAAATTTTCAATATGGTCTTTTTGGCATGTACCCTCATGAACAGTTGCCCTGTGAATGTTACTCCATCCTGAAAGTGGATTTCACACAGTGACCACGCCATTCTGCGCAACTGGTGCAAAAACACATTTTAGGCAGGATGTGAAAAATGACAGCTGTACTGATCATAAGGAGGTGTGAAAAATGGCAATGTTGAAAATCTGGAGTGAAAATATTTAAAACTGGCAAAGTTACGAGCGTGCGTAGAAACTGCGCAATGCACACTCATAACGCAGTTATTTTTTGGAATTTTTTCACTAAATTTGCAACATGGGCTTTTTGGGATCCCACCTCATGAACGGTGGCACTGTCATTTCGTTACTCAGTCCCAAAAGGAGATTCCATGCAGCGACCATGAAATCACCTTTCGGGACTGAGTTCAGGAGGCCGGGTCCCAAGAACCCCATATTGAAAATTTGATCATCAGAATTTGCTTATCAGACTGTCTGAGGTAGGGATGAGCCGTTCAGTTTTGGACTGGTTTTATCGCCTATCTTTCTGACAGACGGCAGATAACAGCTGTAAATGGAACTGTGTCGGCTATGCAGAGGAGTGCTCCAAGGATCAGTTATGGGCCCTTTATTATTTTTAGTATATCTGAAAGATCTTGGGCATTATGTGGGGGCCTCTCGTTACCACCTGTATGCAGATGACACCATTGTATACTGTTCGAATGAATCAGTTTCAGTAATACAACATACACTGCAGAAAAGTTTTAACAATATGGAAAAGTACTTTGTCAACTCGAAGTTAAAACTTAATTCCTCAAAAACTAAATGTATGTTGTTTGGGTCTTCTATGAAACGGAAAGATGACTTGACTTTGGAAATTGTAGATAATAGAGTGGAGGGCTTAGAGTTAGTTAATCAATATAAATACTTGGGATTTTGGTTAGATAATTATGGGTCAGGAAATTTGCATGTACATAATTTGATCTCCCAGGTTAATAAGTGAGTGGGTTTCCTGTTTCGGAACAAAAATTGCTTAGATTCTGTGACACTGGACCTGATAGTTAAGATGCAGATTTTCCCTTTAATTGATCATGGGGACGTTTTATATGACAGAGCCACTAGGGATCGAATAACAAAGTTAGATGTTCTAGTTAATTGTCTTGCCAGACTGATTCTCAGGTGTCCAAAACTTTCTCACCACTGTGAATTGTATGAAAGATTAGGTTGGTTATCATTAAGTAGGAGAAGAATGATACATAAACAGCTGTTTGCTTATAAATGTGGGCTGGGTTCCGTCCCTATATATCTAAAGAACATATTTTCCTTTAGAAGTGTTGAACTGACATTGAGAAATCAAGTTGTTATGGATATGGTTGTCCCCCCTGTAAAATCAAAATGTTCCCAATATTTATTTAGTAATTATATTCCGATATGTTGGAATAGCCTTCCTCGGGAATATAAGCAAACGATTGATAAGCCCTTATCAACATCCCACCTAAGAAGACACCTGGTATCTATGCAGGAACCTTGTAATTGTTATTGATACTCTCTTTTTTCTTTTATGGTTTTGTACTGATGTTTGTTTGTATTTATCATGTTGAGTGTTGACTTGTATTTTTGTAAAGGTTACCATTGCGAATGAGTTTTTACTCAATTGGTTTTTACCTTGAATAAACAAGCAAAAATCACTCAGTGCAGCCAACTTTGAAAAGCTGAGAATACTCTTCAGAACTGCACATGCCACAGGGAAGAAAAGAAAAAATTACTCACCTTAGTAATGTTGTTTCTTCTAATGGAGTCTTGCTATATTATGACTATTGCAGTTTGCCCCAGCCTTAGAACTGCTCCAGAGGTGAAAGAGTTAACTTCCATGCAGAGCATGGAGCTTAGAGCGCGAGCTCGGTTCAGAAGCTCTGTTTGGCTGGTTTCAAGCGAGCAACTCAGATCTTCTGAGCAAAAACTCACTAAGGTTCTGTGTGGAAGCTGTAACCTACACTAGCCAACTGGCTACTAATATATTAACACATTTTTACTGGTCCCAACACAAAGACTCAAGTCAGTGGACCAGAAAAATTAAGATAAAATAACTAAATGAACACAACACCCAAACATGAAAGAGGGCATCAATAAATGCCAACAGAGGACTACCCACCCCATACCCCAAAGTAGGAGTTCTGAGAGGGGCAGGCTGGGGGAGGTCATAATATAGCAAGACTCCATTAGAAGAAACAACATTACTAAGGTGAGTAATTTTTTCTTCAAACAACATGAAGTCTTGCTATATTATGACTATTGCAGACTACACAGCAGTACCTCCAAGGAGGAGGGATAGAACCTACTTAGGGAATAGGCTCTGAAGCACGGCTGTGCCAAACCGAGCATCCCTCCTGGCCTGAATATCCAGGGAGTAATGCTTGGTGAAAGTGTGTACTGTCTTCCAAGTAGCTGCCTGACATATCTCCAAGATAGGGATGTCTCTAGCAGCAGCTAAAGATGCAGCTGTACCTCTGGTACAGTGAGCCCTCAGGCCTGAGGGGGGACCTTACCCAGCTTTTGATAGCAAAATTGTATACAAGAAACGATCCACCTGGCAATGGATCTTTTAGTGGCAGGTCTCCCTTTCCCAACCTCATCATAAGTGAGAAACAGTTGGAGGGAGTCAAACCTGTGACCCTTGGTACGCTCTATGTAGTAACTTAGGGCCCTCTTAACATCTAAGCTGTGCAGCCTCCTCTCACCAGAGGAGGAATGGTCAATGAAGAACACTGGAAGTGAAATAGATTGGTTAAGGTGGAAATCTGAAACCACCTTAGGCAAAAACTTCCTGTTAGTCCTGAGGACCACTTTATCCCTGTGAAAGGAAATAAAGTCAGTTTCTACTGATAAAGCCTGTAACTCACTTATACGCTTGGCAGAAGTGATGGCTACCAGAAATGCAGTTTTCCAAGTCAAATACTTAAGCTCTGCCGAAGACAGAGGCTCAAAGGGGGGTTGCATTAGCTGAGCAATGCATACATTAAGATCCCAAGCCGGGGCAGGGTCCCTGAATGGTGGATTGGTGTGAAGCAATCCTTTAAAAAACTTGGAAAATACAGGATGAGCAGAGAGAGAAGAGGGCTTCCCTGCTGAAATGAAGGCAGAGACAGCAGCCAAGTGCACTTTCAGGGTGGCTGGTCTCAGTCCCAAAGAATTAAGATGGACCATGTAGTCCAATACAGTAGGTAGATCAGCAGATTCTGGGGAAACATGCTTCCCAGAACACCTTTTCCACTTGGAGTTATAGGTAGCCCTGGTGGAAGGCTTCCTAGCAGCCTTCAGGATTTCGAGAACACTGAGAAAGTTGCAAATCAGCAAACTCTAACTGCTCAAGAGCCAAGCCTTGAGGTTGAGGGATTTGAGATTCGGATACCAAACTCTCCCCTGAGCACAGGTTAACAGACTGTGGTTCCTGGGGAGACACAGGGGAAGATGGACTGCTAAGGACAGAAGGAGTGGGTACCAGGGTTGCCTGGCCCAGTCTGGAGCAATCAGGATCATTTTGCAGGGCTGAGACCTGATTTTGACTAGTACTTTGAACAGGAGAGGAAAGGGGGGAAAGGCATAAAGAAACTTCCCTTCCCAATCGCATCCAGGGGAACTGAGCCCAACACTGGGGGCCTGCAACAAAACAGTGGAAGTTGATAATTGTCTGGGGCTGCGAAAAGATCTATCTGAGGAGTGCCCCATCTGGCAAACACTATCCCCAGTACTAGGGGATCCAGTGACCATTCGTGATGGCCTCGGGAAATCCTGCTGAGGGCATCTGCCAAGACATTGTCCTTGCCTGGGAGGTGAACTGCTATGAGGGAAGTGTTCAGGGAGTAAGCCAGAGACCACAACTTCATTGCCTCGGTGCACAAGGCCGAAGACCGAGTGCCCCCTTGTTTGGTGATGTACCACATTGTAGTGGTGTTGTCTGTTCTGACCTGTACCACCTTGTTCTGAACAGATGCAGAGAAAACCTGAAGTGCTAGAAAAACAGCTCTGAGTTCCAACAGATTGATGTGGAGCAGAGATTCCTGAGGCGACCATAATCCCTGGGTGGAGAGGTCACCCATGCGAGCTCCCCATCCCAAGAGGGATGCATCTGTAGTAAGGGTCAAGGAATGGGACAGAGGGATGAAAGGCACCCCCTGTCTCAGATTGCTCTGATCCTGCCACCACTGAAGGGCCTGGATCAGGGTTAGAGTCACTGGGATTAACTTGGATAGAGGATCTCTTCTTTGAGACCAGAAAGCTCTCAAATGGAACTGAATGTCCCTCATCTGAAATCTTGCTCCTTGCACCACAGCTGTGGAGGCAGCCATGTGCCCTAGAAGCTGCAGGAAATGCCTTGCTGGTCGAGAAACCTGCAGAGTGAAGGAAGCGGCCAGGGCCACTAAGGTCCTTACCCTTTCCAAGGGAAGGAAGGCTCTGGCCTGCTTTGTATCCAGTTCTGCGCCTATAAAGGTGAGTACCTGGACAGGTTCCAAAACTGACTTTGGAAGATTGAGAAGAAATCCCAGAGAGGTAGGCAGCTGCTGGGTAACTAGCAGGTGTGATTTGACCTGGTCTGGAGACTGACCCACAATGAGCCAGTCGTCCAGGTAGGGAAAAATGGCAATCTTTTGCCTTCTTAGGTGGGCAACTGCTACTGCCAGACACTTTGTGAAACCCTTGGGGCAGAAGTGAGGCCGAAGGGCATTGCTCTGAACTGATAATGGACTGAGGGCAGTTCGAATCTGAGGTACTTTCGATGGGAGCTTCTGATAAGAACATGGAAGTAGGCATCTTTGAGGTCCAGGGAGGCTAGCCAGTCCCCTGGCCTTAGGAGGGTAAAATCATTCCCAGTGTCACCATTTTGAACTTTGGCTTTAAAAGGTGCTTGTTTAGATATCTTAAATCCAGGATAGGCCGCCACTCTCCTGTCTTTTTTGGGGTAAGGAAGTACCTGGAGTACAGACCCTTGCCCTGGTGAAGGGGATAAACCTTTTCTACAGCTCTGAGAGCCAGGAGGGTTGAGACTTCTGTTTCCAAAGCAAGAGTCTCTAAAGGGTTTGAAGGTGGAAAAGATCTGGCTCTCATCTTCGGAAATTTCTTGAAGCTGAGAACAGACCCTGGCTCACTACTTCCAGGACCCACCTGTCTGAAGTTAAAGACTGCCAGTCCTGGACGAGTGAGCCAACCTGCCCTACAGGTAGTGGACAGCTGACCCTGGGCATCCCATCAGGGTGCCTGTTTGGCAGGGGTTTTAGGCTGAGGGGTGGGAGCAGGCCTGCTCGAACCCCTGCCTGCTCCTCTCTGAAGAACCCCTCTGTACATAGGCTGAAGAGGAGGGCCTGAGTCTGGTAAAAAGGCCTGTGAAAAGGCCTACCCCCTACCCCTTGGGGGCTGCCTCTGAGGAGTGGCTTGCCGTTCCTTGGCTTGTGCACTCCTGTAAGTGGTTCTATATTCATCCATTTTCTTCATATAATTCTCTGTCTGCTCCCCAAACAGAGAATTTACCACCACAGGAAAATCCATAGCCTTAGACTGGGTATCCTTTGACAAAGTAGTACACCTGAGCCAGGCCAATCTGCGAAAAGCCACAGATGTAGCCATGACTCTAGAGGATACATCATTAGAATCCACTGCAGCATGGAACTGCACCTTAGATGCCTCAATACCATCAAGAGCCACCTGCTCCAGCTCCTTTGCGAGCTGGCCAGGGACCTGTTTGGCTAAGGCCATGACAGTATCCCATCTAGATTTCTGGTATCTTGCAACATAAGCCATATAGTTAGCTTGTCTGAGTCCCAAGGATGCTGCCATGTATTGTTTTTTGGCCATGGCATCAATCTTCCTGGAATCCTTGTCAGGAGGATGTGAAGCCAGTGGGATATTAGCTTTATCACAGGCTGCAGCCTGAACTACCCCAACATGACTGCACTGCTATGAAAGAAAATCTGTATCAGGACCTGACAAAGTGTACCTCCTGTCCATCTTTTTATCCACAGGAGGCACAGAATTAGGAGCTTTTAAAATTTTTACTGTTTGTTTTCTAAAGGATTTATGTAAAGGGATGGACAACCTCCCGGACTCTGGGATATCCATCATCTCCACATAGTCAGGCTCCTCTTGCTCATCCAAAGCCTCCTCTAAGGGAAGCTGGAGGGTCTCAGCAACTTTTTTATAAAACAAAAAAATGAGAAGGGGACCCAGAAAGCCTAGGGGAAGACTCACTTGAAGGTCTGTCTGGGGAGATGTCCGGTTCAATGGGCACATCCAGACTTTCAAAATCACATTCACACTGATCATAATCCTCATCCCCCTCCTCTGGTTCATAGAACTCTTCTATATCATAATCCTGAACCACTGGAACCGACCGAACCGACCTTTTGCCAGACAGTGGCGGTTCGGAGGGAACCGGGGACAGGGACTGGACAATCTGTATTGCCCTGGCTATCTCAGTAGCAGTTGGAGAAGGAATTTTGGACTCCAAACCTGCTGATTTTTTAGATTTCTTTGCTGGAACTGGCTCCTCAGAGCCAGCTTTTCGTTTGCCCGAGGAAGTCTCGCCCTGGTCAGAGGGCACTCCCTCCGGTTCGGATGGCACCGAACCGGGCTGGCCATCCGGGTCAGCGGACATTTTGGCCTCTCGTTCCCTGAGCCTGCCCACTCTCTTGTCCAGGGTGGCTGCAGGGAAATTTTTACAAATCTGGCAGTCTGAATTGAGGTGGTCAAACCCCAGACAACAGACACATGTAGTGTGTGGGTCAGCCTTGGCAAAGGCTTCCCCACAAACACTACAGTGTTGAAACAGTGGGCGGTTTTTTCTTTTAGGTTTCTCAGACATGATGCAACCTAACCAACCAACTTGCCTTTGATGGCAGTGCCAGGCAAGACTTACCCTATCGGTTCCAAACAGTGTCACTGGTCGTGGAAAAACCGTAATGAAATCCGTTTTTTTTAGAACCGATAAGAACCGGGAACCGCACTCTAAAAAGCCTTAAAAGGCTTTAAACTTATATTTAAATACAACTCGATTGGTTCAACCGAACCGATAATACTTTTACAAGTTCCACACAGAAAAAACCCTGTCTATTACTTACGATTACCATAGACAGAGCCTGAACCGATCGGTTTTGCGGTTAAAATGATGAAATCGCGGTTAAATTAAACCGAGAAATAGCGCTTTAAACCAAAGAAATGAACCGAGCAACAGGAGGAATCTCCGGAGCGACTGTTCAGTGAGGCGGAGTAAAGAATCTGACGGTTTCAGTTTGAAACCAGCCAAACAGAGCTTCTGAACCAAGCTCGCGCTCTAAGCTCCATGCTCTGCATGGAAGTTAACTCTTTCACCTCCGGAGCAGTTCTAAGGCTGGGGCAAACTGCAATAGTCATAATATAGCAAGACTTCATGTTGTTTGAAGGGAGGCCTTTCACAGACTTTAGATGGATGTGCGAGTAAGTATCAAGTCTGCTGCATGTATGACTTTTCCAATTTTTTTTTTGTGTGTTTATAAAAGTAACCTAAATGTCTTTTCTCTGTTTATCCACAGTGTTGATGACAAGAAAGGGCTGAATGTAGGGGAGACATACAGAAATGATAAGCAAGCAAGAGTCTTTCTGCACTTCATTGCTAAAGTAGAACAGATCAAGCTGCGAGCAAAGTTAAAAGAAGTAACATTTATCTCCATCATGTTTGATGGATCAATGGATGCCACAGTAATAGAAAAAGAGTTAGCTTATGTCTGCTTCTGTCACCAAGGAAAAGTCATGGTACAGTTTGTGGGCATTCAGGCAGTGGAGAAGGCAGATGCCCAATGTATTTCAGAAGCAATCAGCTCAATGATGAAGCAGCAGTTCCAGAAGAACCAGAAGGTACTGCAACAGGAACACAGAAAGAATGGAAGAAGTTGTTGGTCACCTATGGAAAGGATGGTGCAGCAGTGATGACTGGATCAAAAACTGGTAGTGTTACCAGGCTTCATGAGGACAGGCCCTATGTGCTTGGCATTCACTGCATGACTCACCAACTTGAACTGGCCTTTGCGAACTCTATGAAAAAAGAACGCCTCCTACAAAAAACTGGATGAGTTGTTGATGGGCCTGCACTATTTCTAGCATAACAGTGTACTAAATAGGACTAACCTGACGAACAGCTATAAAGTACTGGGAATGAAGCCACTGGTACCCATACGAATAGGAGGCGCAAGATGGGTCAGTCACCTGCTAAATGTCCTGGACCATTTTATCAGCGGTTATAAAGCCATCGTACAACACCTGGAGCAGGTAAGTTTCCTTTTCTCCTGGAGATATTTAATATTAAGTAAAAACTTGTTTATTTTTGTTGATATGTCATTTGTTATTTTTCAGATCCAGTCTCCAGATGCAGTAGGTGTTCGGGGTGACCAACAAAGCAAGGCCAAAAAATATTTCAAGACCACTGTAGCCAGCATGGTGAAGTTCAGCTGTTTGATGCACATTCTAACTAACCTGAGCAACCTGTCCAAGACCTTGCAAAAGAGAATGGTAACAGTTGCCGAGGTTCATGAAGCCCTGACGTCAGCTCAGACTCTACTCGAAAAGTACAAATCCAGATGAGCTAGAGCAACTTGTTTGAGTTTTGTCTAACAAATTTTAAGAAAATGACTAGGTGACTGATCCAGAGTTATTTTCTTTTCATTTTTACTGGCCTGGTCCCATGCTTAAGATAGTGATTGACAAGACCAGCTCTGAGGGAGAGAGTCTGACAGGCGAGGACTGTAGCGCCACCTTTACAGCATCAAAAAACAAACTGCTGGATGACCTGAAGTCGAGCCTTGTCAACAGATTTGTGGATGTCTCTGATGGAATCCTCTGTGCTACTAAGGTGGTGAACTTCAACTGTTGGCCAGACCTAGACAATATTTCAGGTAAATTGTAGGAGACTGATTTTTTTTTTTTTTAAATTTTACCTCAAGATGGCTAGTTTAGTAATGTCTTTTTTTTTGTTTGTTTTCCTTTTGCAGATTTTGGTGACTCAGAGATGGATACACTGGTGGAACACTTTGAACCCATCCTTGCTTCTTCTGGGGTGATGTTAATTGAAATACCTGACCAGTGGACCATTTTCTATCAAAAGCCCAAGCTCACCAAAGAAAATCTACAAAAGCTTTCTTGGCCAGCAGTCAACAGGATGCACTGGGATCAATGTGCCACAGTTCTTGACTTAATTGATCTCGTCTGTCTTTGCCTACCTCCACAGTAGAGTGTGAACGTGGCTTCAATGTCATGAAGCAAATAAAAAGTGACTGGTGATCAAACCTGAGATGGGACACCCTCACTGACCTGATGACTGTCCAGCTAGTATCACTAGACAGAAAAGAGTTTGAACCCAACTCTGCGGTAGAGCTCTGGCATGCTAGCGGCATCAGAATGAGACCACCAGAATTTATGGATGTGGCCAGCATCAGTCTAGAAGAGGGGTCCAGCACTTTATCTTGCCATCTGGAATCTGCAACCACCAGCCAACCTGTCCATCATGAAACAGAGGAGGAGGAAATGAAAATTACGTACCTCCCGTAATTCTTGATCTTTCTGTGTACCTTCACCATTCGTCACTGTTGGGTGAGTGAGCGAGGATCAGGCCCAGTAGAACTTTTTTTCTGCAAGGAAGAGTGAGCATCAGGCGGAGCCACCCTCAAGGCAGGCGTGCTGTGGCACTCTGGGTTGGCCAGTAACAGGCGTCGACCCTCCTCAGCCCCAGTTCTGCATGCGAGAGAGAGACAGAGATGGGGGGGGGGGGGGCAAGGGAAGGGAGTCCAAGAGATAGCAAAAGGAAAGGATGTAACACTAAAAGGAGGAATAAAGCCATAAACAGGACAGAAGAGAAGGAAGATTAAGGAATTGGTACAAAAAGGTCCCAATCTCTGGGCGAGTAAGGGAGGGATGAAAGTGTGAGGGGTAGAAGGGAAGAGAGAAAGAAAGAAGGGAGGACAGAGGAGACACCACCCCCGAGGATACAGCCCTGGGACTGCTCAAGGGAGGATCTTATGCCCCAGACCGGACCAATTTTAAGCCAGAGGAGGATCCAAAAGACTGGAGCAGCAGAATGGCACCAATCCACAGGGAGCAACTGAGTCACCCAGAGGGCCAAGGATGGGCTGGTGTCTCCCTTTCCTGCCTAGAGAATCTGAAGTGGAAAGCCACTTAGAAAAATCCCTGGAGAGGAAAAAACCCCAAGGGACTGTCTTTTAGTTTGTTGTATAGAGGAAGTCCCCTATAGAGGAGAAACTGTATAGAAAATACATATTCTCCTTGACCTAGGAGAGGAAATACAAGGAAACCACATATGGGGTGGCACAATGTGGTTGGAGAAGAAATAACTGAGGGAGTCACCAGTGACCCCGTCTATACTTCCTTGAGACAAGGCTGGAGGAAGCAGAGTAATCCAAGAACCACCTGGACTGAGAAGGGGCTCTGGAGACTCCCAGGGGGTAGCCTCCCTGTCTGTCAAACCCAGGGGAAAAAAACCCGACCCCAAGGGGGGAAGGGGAAGGAGGTGCTGGAGATTGCAGAGGTCCTGACTGAGAGACAAACGGGGGGAGGAGGATCGCCCAGAGACTGAGGCCTAAGAGGGCTAGGTGGATAGGATTTAGTGATGAATGGTGAAGATACACAAAAAGACCAATAATTACAGTAGATACGTAATTTTCATCTTATCTGTGTCAGTCTTTACCATTCATTACTGTGGGTGACTACCAAGCCCCCTGAAGGGGGCCCAGAACCTCGCTAAGGGACAAAGTCCCTCAGCCTCCAGAGGGGAAGAAACTAGAGGAGGGAACCCTAACAGGTCTGGGTGAGGTGAGGTTCTCCTAGCAGGAGAGGGAAGAAGCCCCCGGAGCTCTCGTCTCACCCTACAAGAAAAGAGATGGGTTCCCCAGAAGGAGAAGGCAGTCACCCTATGCCGGGCCAAGGGTGATAACTGGGAGAGACAAAGCCATGCCATATACCTGATGCAGATCGCTGTCTGCACCAACCTGGAAGGCACCTCGTTGGCATCATAAGTTGCCCTTGCTTGGTGCCTCACAAACTCCAGGCCCCATGTGGAGAGGGAAATGGCTTGTCTGGTTGCCTCCGCATCACACAGAGAGGCTAGGATCTGACCTAGCAGAGACCACAAGTGCCTGTTATAGGCAGCATGGCCTGATGAGCTGATAGACAAAGCAGAAGGCGTGCCAATGAGAAGGCTCTCCTCCTCAAAAAAAATCAAACTCAGCTCAGTCAGATTCTGGGGGTTGGTCATGCCTTGGGCTTCTATGCCCGGATGGTGCGTCCAGGAGAGTCACGCCCGAACCAGGGTGAGGCAAGGCTCCTGGAGACTCAAGGGGTGCACAATACCTTTGGCTGAGGTCTCTCAGGGCTGGTGCTTGGGTTGAGGGACGTCGCCAGGCCCAGTACGACACCTCCTGAAATGGAGTAGGCCAGGCAGGAACCAACAGGTTGGCCGCACTAACATGCCTAAGAAGGTGCGCGCTGATCAGTCAGGATTGCAGCTGCCTAGGGTAGATATATGGAGCTTGTCAAGCAACCCTGACAGGAATCGATGATAGCTGGAAAGATCAACAGCTGGGGAAAGGTGGACAGAGGAGTCCTCTCCCTCAGAGGAGGAGGAGGAGGAAGACAAGGGAGCCGATGAGCCCGGAGAGTTAGGTTCCAGCTGCACCAGAGAGTAGTGGAACACTTCCTCGTCCATGGACTGGTAGTAGGCGTGGAATAGTGCCGTCGTGGACCTAAACTGCTCCCAGGTAAGGGGTCCCATAGAACCGGAGTGACCTGGGCGAGAGGGAGGGGTTGGCAAAGGGGCCAGGCACCTTTGAGGAAGTGCACGGCCTCTGCCAGGGCTAGGAGACTCGATGGGAGACCTCAAAGGAGGAAGAGACCCGGTGGTCCCAGCAGACGAAGGCTGCTCAACTAAGCTGGAATAGCTAGAGCTGAGCCAGACAAAAGAATTCCCCCCATAAGGCGAATGGGGCCACATGACCCCAGAAGGGCAGCCCCAAACCTCTGTAGAGGAGGTCCCCCTCGAGGTGACCTTGGGGGAGAAGGTCGGACCAGCACTGAGACTCCTCCCCGAACCCCTGCAGGTTCCCAGGTAGGGGCTCCGCCCTGAATCCAGCCCCCTCAAACCCTGGGACTCCGAGAGAGCCCTCTTCCTCGCCATCAGCCGAGGCAACTGACACCCCATAGCTGACTCCTGAGAGACAACTGGAGGTGGAGCACCCTGCCCTGCCTGAGACGCTCGAGCCAGCCCAGAAATAGGGCCAGCAAGAACTGTCACAGGAGGGGGTACACCTCCCAATGTGGCAGATGACCCACCGACTCCAAGCTGCCCTGCGGTGCCCCGGGGCACCAGAGGACTGGTCAATGCCACCGACCCCAGAATCAGTGAAAGCCATCTGTTCCTTGGAAGGGGGGCCAAACAGGACCTGACATGATGGAGAAGGAAGAATCAGAGGATTCCGAAAAACCCAGAAGCCAGTCTGGGTCAGCCTCAGCACCGTCTTTCACAGAGGAGACTCGAACCCAGACTACTCCCTGATCACTCCCAGACGTGGTACCACAAGCAGCACCGCAAACCGGCCCCGGACTGCCCATGGCGCCACCCCATCCCCAGCACCGCGAATGGTGCCTGAGTCAGAGATGGCGCCGGAGGCCGGCTCCTTGCCACCCTGATCCTCAGCGCTGCAAGCGGCACCGGGATCAGGGGTGGCACCGCGGTGGCGCTGGAGGACTGCCCGGCTCAGGCCCAGAGGCCTCATACTGCAATGCCGGAGAAGCCCTCGCCTCTGAGAAGGTGACTGCCTGGACGGTGCCTCCCATCCGACCCCCAAGGGGGTTCGGCCGGGCCTCCTGCACCACAGAAGGGGTTCCCACCGAGGCAAGACTAGAATGGGTGAAAACCCCCTCCTCTGCAGGCCATATAGAACCAGGAGGGGATCTGGAGGAAAGGTCAAGAACCCTGCTTTTGGCAACCCGGGTACGCGCCGGACCCCCAAAAGTCGGCAGCGCATGTCTGACTTTTAACGCGCACAACTCCATCACACAACGATCCATGGAGAAACGGGTGTCGCATCTATCCATGTCATGGCTAGGTCCCAAGCAGGTGAGACATCAGTCATGCTGGTCCAAGACTGAGTACAGTCAGCCGCAGGAGCACAGACGCATTGGAAGGGCCTTCCGGAGGAGGCTGTGGAGTCAAAAACAGTGGTTGAATTCAAGCATGCATGGGACAGCCATAAGGCAATTCTAGGGGGTGGGGGTAGAAAGAAGTAGGCTGCTGGTTAACTAGGATCTGCAGCTTATCCATTAGGTAGGGAAATGGGCAGACTGGGTGGCCCAAGCGGTCCTTATCTGCCGTCAAATTCCACGAGGCCAACCCGCCCTGGAAGATTTCTTTTTGTCCCCAGAACCAGACATGACCAGATGGAAAAAAATAACCAAAAACAGCAATCGGCATCGACTGAGAAAATAAAAGAAAAGGAAAGATCTAACTGGTTGATTGCAGAGGAAACACAGCAGCAGAACTAGGACTTGAAGTAAACCAATGGACTAGGCCGCAGATCAAAATGGCACTCACACGCGAGGTCATGATGATTCGACGGTGGGAGAAGCAGAATTGGGGCTGAGGAGGGGTTGGTATCAGTTACTGGCCAACCCGCGCGCGTCGTGCAATACGTCGGCCTCGAGGGTGACGCCATCCCAACGTTGACTTCTCCCCTCGCAAAAAAAGCTCCCGCACGGTCCTGATCCTCCAGCTCACTACCCAACAGTGATGAATGGTGAAGATTGACACAGATAAGAAATTTTCATCTGCCAACTTAGTGACAATGAAGAGGATGCGAACTAAACTCAATCAGAGTCCAGCTCACTCTGTTGGGACTAGAAACTCTGTTCAAAAATGTACTACTATGTTGTTCAGTCATTATTCTTAGGGTTGTTTGTCCCCTGGCCAAAGTCAAATTTCTTCAGGAATATCTTCGTAACAGTTAAAAATAAAAGAAGACAACAAAACACGTCCTTTCTGCCATAAAGCTTCATTATAAAATTTTTATTAAGTAATGTTGATGTTGTACTGCAATAAAACAAGTTTTTTTTTTTAAACTGCAATTTCTCATCATTTTTGTGCCGGGCTAGTGAAGATCCTGTCAGGCTGGTGGATTTTTCCAGTCATTAGCTCTGCTGGATAGTGGCCGAAAAAGTCAGTTTCAACCCCTGACCTTAACTGAGAAGTACTGTAACCCAGCATCAGAAAGGTCCAGTAAATACTCTAAAACCTTGTCCGATGGCCAACAGAATGGATCTATATGGGATCTGGAGCACCATTCAGCAAAACGTCTCCATTTGGCTGCGTAAGTCTTTCTGATAGAAGGCATATGAGCAGCCTGGGGAATCTCAGAAACCCTCTGAGAGACCCTGCACCTGCTCACTTCCATCTCAGGAGCGAGGCATAGAGATGAAGGGAGCATAGGCTGGGACAAACCAGCAACCCCTGCAGTAGAAGGTCTGTCTGCAGGAGGGGGGTCTTAGAGGGACAACTGACAAGTTGTTGAGTAGAGGAAACCATATCTGCAGAGGCCAGTACAGTGCAATGAGAATCATCTCTCCCCCATATGCCTCCAGTTTGAGCGGCATACCTCTCAACTGTCCCTGATTTTCAGGGATGTCCCTGATTTTGCCTCAAAAATTTACTCTGTCCCTCCTAAAAATTGTGTTTTCAAGACCAAACAGTGGGAGTTGTAAGCACAAAATAATGTCAAACCTTAAAGTTACAGACTTGTTCTTCCTTAGAAAATGCATTTTACACTAAGCCCCTTATTCTACCAGCTTCCTGAATTGATATCTCCAATTTTGAAGATATGTCCCTGATTTTGGTCCTTTGTCCCTGGTGTTTTTAAGCATTGTCCCTGATTTATGAGGCAGGAGGTTGAGAGGTATGTTGAGCGGTACCCTCTGAACCAGAGGAACAGGTGAAAATAAGTACAGAAGGCAATCTGTCCATCGCAGCCTTGAATGTATCCTAACAGAAAATGTCAGGTTCTAGAATTTTTTTTTTTTTTTTAGCAGAATCGAGGCAGTTTTGCATTGCGTGGAGACACAAAAGGACCAATTCTGGAGTTCACCACTCGTCGAAGAGAGACTGCACTACATTTGGAGCTAAGGACCACTCTTGAGGACTTGCTTCTGTCTGACGGAGCAGGTCTGCTAGACTGTTTTGAGCCCCTGGCAAATAAATTGCCTGTATCATGGCGCTGTGCTCCAGACACCATTCCCACACTCTCACTACTTCCCTGCACAGGGGATAAGAATGTGCTCCACCCTGCCTGTTGACATAGTACATAACTTGTCTTGTTGTTGGTCTGCAAAAGGATCGCCTGGTTGTGGAGATGATCCACCAGAGGCTCGAAGGGCAAACGGAACTGCCTCAAGATATTGATATTCACAAGGGACTAGATCCCAGAGTAAATGTGTGTATAAAACTCCTTTTTTTAAAAAGTGATTGGCCAAAAGTCAGTATTATATAGGGCAACTAGATTTTATAACTCTACACCCAATGAAATTGCCAAGTGCACAAACATTAGAAATGAAAATTACATACTTCGCGTAATTATGGATGATCTAGGAATATCTTCACCATTTATTCACACTAATGGGTCCAGCCCAGAGGCACTAGGACCCTGTGGGAGTCAAAACTTTCAAGGGGGCCTGCGCCAAAGCAAGCGGTGCACATGCATGGTACCACAAGAGTGGCTCGCAGCACTAGGCTTACCTTGGCGCCAGCCCCTAACCGCCTCAGTTCCTTTTTTGCCAAGGAGGTGCAGTATAACCTAACTACTGGGCATGCATTTATGCCAATGGCATAAGGAGCCCTGAAGACCTGTGCAAGAGAGAGCTGTATGAGAGTAACATATTGTCTTCACAGTTCAAGCCTTGAACAAGGGAGAAGACCAATAAGATACTGGAGTGAGCTCAGGGGATGACAGGGTGGGTGTGTGAATAAATGAAGATACTCCTAGAAGATCAATAATTACAGTAAGTATGTCATTTTCATATCTTCCAGGAATGTACCTTCACCATTTATTCACACTAATGGGTCAGAGTACCAAGTTGAGACACCTGGGGAAGGGAGGTAGGAATGAAGAGCTCACTTAGAACTGAAGTCCATTCAGGACAATCCTGCCAGCAGCATATCATCTGGCAGTGACATGCAGGATATAGTACGCAACAAAATGTGCACTGTGATCCCAGTTATAGCTTAGCACGTATCACCTGACAGACACAGAACGAATCCCTGTTAGGGTTGTGACAACTGCAGTGGTGAAGTTAGCGAGTGCTTAACTTTTCAACCTGACCTAGCCATGGCAGAGCAGAGGTGAGATAGCTTACAACCCAGACAAGGTGCGCTTGAGTGGAGCAGGCAGACTCTTTCAACTGAAAGCAAAGGGGACCAAAACCCATTTGGATTGTTTGAAATCCTAGCTCTGTGCAGGTGAGAAGAGAGGATCCCCCTAACACTCAGAGAATGGGGAGAGAGTACTCTCCGACATTCTGAAAGCTGTAATAGGTGGACAATACAATGGCAGATTCCAAGAAACTCAAACCACTTCGGAAGGATTCTATCGAGTGCGGAGCACTATCTTTTCCTGTGGGAAACAGCATAAGGGTAATCTGAGATCAGGAGATGATTTCAGACAATCTGCAAGCAGAAAAGATGGCCACTAGATGTTGCTGTCTAAGTAGAACTTCGCTCACAAGACACCAATGGCTCAAAGAGCGTGTGATGAGCATGTCCAGCACAAGGATGATATTCAGGCAACTACGAGCTTCCAGAGAGGGGCATCATGTGTAAAAATGCCCTGAGTATTGCAGGGATGGATAGAAGACCCTGAGACAACTTGTCCAACCTGAAAAGGATTCTTTGTCGGCTGAGCGAAAGCCTGATTAACAGAGAAGCACATCTGCTAAGGCATTGGTGCAATCAAATGTGCTTGGCTGAGTGTACCAGCCGGTGTGTAGCAGACGCCTGGCAAATAATTGGCCTGGAGTAGGATCCTCTGCTCTAGGCCCTCTCTCCACACCCTTACAGCTTCTCTAGAAACAAGGGAAGAGACTGCTCTGCATTGTTTGTTTGAGAAATATGAGGCAAGACTGCCATCCATTTGGAAAAAAACAGTTTTGTAGCTGTTGCGATCCAGCAGGGCTGGCAGGTTACACAAAAACAGTTTGCATACACCGGCCCAGTGGTGCTGAGGGTTGAGGTGCTGGACGCCACACCTCGCACTGCACTGGCAACCCGGGTCCGGGAATGGACTCAGGTCAGTGGGGGTCGGCAGGGGGAGGGAGGATCGAGCGTCCCAATGGATGCTCTCCTCCTTCTAGGGAGGGTTACCAGGGGTGCCTTGTGCACCCGCATCCCGAAAGAGCCGGTGGAAGAACGGTCTCTCCAGGGCTCTGGCGGCTCCGTTTACTGGAGTCGGGGAAGGGGGACGCTGTAGGGCACTTGGGAGAAGGCGTGCGTCAGCACGTCGCCTCTCTGGACGTACGTCCTTGCGCCGGCGTCCCAGGGGACTGGGAACAACAGAAAAGTGGAAAAAGCCTTAGTGAGCCTAGATGACGGCCGCTCCAAACAACCATCCAGGTCCAGAACCCACGGGCAGATCTCCTCTGTGCAGATGCTCCACGAGTTGGAGGAGGAGGAGGTAAGGAGTAACCAGGCACTCTAGGGGACAGACGTCGTGGTAGCAGACCTAGGAGGGACATGAGCAATGCCTGAAGGAGTGGAGCACTGAGGGAGTACAGGAGGGGGTATAAATGGGCAAGGTGTCCCAAAGTTAAAAAAAAAAAAAAAAAAGTTTGCGTGCCTAATCTACTGAAATGAGGATGGCACTCTGGCGGACGGGCTCCACACACCTTGAGACTGAAAACTTCGTAAAGGGTTACCCAACAAGGCGGCCTCCAAAGATAGTATTGCCCAGGGTTTCAGAAAACAGAATCATTATCTCAGGTAGGCTGAGAGCACGCAGGGGTCTGGCGAGTCCAGGAAAGTCATCATAAATGACACCCCAAGCATAGATGATGAGGAGGAGTGGGTAGAGTTATTTTCCTCAATATCCCCCCTGGGTGGGGAGGAATCGGGAGGCTCCCCTAAACAGGGATCATCTGGCGTCAACTGGGTGCCACAAGGAACACCATAGAGGGTGCCAGAGTCAGCACCAAGGAAGTGCAGACCCGGCCCAGATCCAGCACACAACCCGGCCCAATGCCGGTCCCAGTGCCAGACACAGCGCCTACCATGGCACTTAACAAGGTGCCTAACATGGCCCTACCACGGCACCTACCACAGCACCTAACATGGTGCCAAATAAAGGTGCCTGACATGATGCCTAAAATGGCGCCTACCACAGTGCCTACCCCTGCACCTAACATGGCACCTAATATGGCACCTACCACAGCACCTATTATGGTGCCTACCATGGTACCTAACACGGAACCTAACATTGGCATCGAGCATGGTGCAAGACAACGCCGGAATCAGCACCAACCAGGCACCAGCTTAACAGAAGAGCCCCCTACTCCACAAACTAGAGGCATCAAACTTACACCAAGGCAGGAGAGAGAGACAGACTAAGTATCTGGCTACAGGAAAACCAAGAGTCGAACTGGTACTAGAACCAGGGCTAGGAAGGCACCACAATTGGCCAGAAGGCCAAACCTGACACCAAAGCCAGCCCCCGCATCAATGACCCTAGCAGACCTGAGGTGAACAGAGCAGTGCCTGGCCGGACCTACCAAAATACATAAGGTAGGGGAGTGGCCAGTGGGGCAGGAGTCGGCGGCGCGGTCACCGGCAAGGGCAGAGGGCCGTTGCTGAAGCCAAACATTCTATCTGGCTTGGAGGGTCCCACCAGCGGGTTCAGTGCCACTAATCAACAAGAGCCAGGGACCAGATCCACCAGCAGCAACACCCGCTGCTCCAAAGAGCTGCTCAGGGGAGACTGCCCACTGGGACCCCCCCTCCGGGGACAGATGGGACTACAGGCCCGAGGTCTCAGTGCCCCGGTACCTAGGCCCATGGCAACGAGGAGCATGCCAACAGGCCCACGGCCCCAGGAATCGAGGGTCTCGTTGAGACTTCCCGTAGAGCAACCTCAAGAGGTACCATTTCTTCTCCCACTGAAGAGCGAGAGAAGAACTCTAGGCCTAGTAGCACCAAGGTCCCAACCAGAATCGAGAACAGGCCTGCTCTTTCGTGCTCTGGAGAACTGCCCTTCCACTGAGCACAGGACTGCCCGTGGTCAGAACCCTTCCCTCACGGAAAAAGTGGACCACAAACAGCCCCCGCTACTGGAGCAGCCTGCCAACCACGGCATCAGGCCAACACAGCACTAGCCCGAAACGGCCCTGGTAAAACATGGCGCCAGGCCAGACCTAGCACAGAGTCAAACTCAGTGCCAGGCCCAACATGGCACCAAGCCCAAACACGGCACAGAGCAAACACAGTGCCAGGTCAACACGGTGTCAAAGCAAACACGGTGCCAACAGCAATACGGCGGCGAGCAAACAAGGCACTGGGCCAGACGTCACTGGGCCAAATGGCACTGGGACAAACAAGGCACCGGCTAAACACAGCACCAGCCAAAACACCAGGAGGCTCCTTACCATGATCCTGCAGAGACATCATCACGAGGCTCGGAAGGGCTGAGAGAAACTGACAGGAAAATGTTTATAAAGTCACTGAACTGATAGAAAAATAATAAATTCTAGCTTTAAACAACTATCGTACTGAAGCGGCCGTCGTATAGACATGAAGTTCTGATTCCCAAAGGGCAAGTGTCATCACTGAAGTGCACTCTACAGCGTGAAAAAAGGAACTGAGGCGGTCAGAGGCTGGCCCGTGGATAAGCCTAGTGCCACGAGCCACTCTCTGCTTGTCTCGGCACTGGCCCCCTCAAAGGTTTTGACTCCCGTGGGGTTCTAGTGCCTCCAGCCTAGGAGGCCCTCACCTTGGTGGTGTCCAAGAGGACTCAGATAAAGAGGAGTTGCTGAGAAGGCTGAAGCTGCAACTTCTCCATGTTCAACAGAACCACCATGGAAGTCAGGAACTGACCTGTTGTGGCCACTGCTTGTTCCGCATACTCCATGGACGGGCTGGCTAGGAGCCAGTTGTCTAGATAGGGAAAGACTTTAAGTCCGAGCTTTCGGAGGTGCGCTACAAGAAATGAAAATTACGTACCTACTGTAATTCTTGATCTTCTCTTGTATCTTCACCATTCATTCCTGATGGGTGTAAGTCAGAGGTGTGCACCTGCACCGGAGGTTGTTTTTTTGGGGGAGACAGTCGGTGCTGACGGCGCCACCCACAAGGCCGATGCACTGCATGGCACATGAGGGTTGGCCATTAGGTGCCTCAGACTCCTCCTCCACCCCAGTTCTGTTCTGTTGGAAAGGATGAAACAAATGCTAAACAGCATTTAAATCATAATTTCTACATCATAATAAGGAATCTTGTGCCTGTTTCCCCTGACTTATGACCCTCAAAAGATCCTATTGAACTCCGAGTCACTGCTGTCTAGGGCTTGGTCATTTCTGATAATTGGTCCCTTCCCCACCTCTGTCATTTCTACACTTCCCCCAACCCCAGACATGACTTGGCACTCTAACTCAAACTCTTCTCAACGACTGAGCCATCTAATCTCTATCTGCTCTCCCTCTGTGGCTGTCCCTCAACTTATGCCTTCTTGCCTCCATCACCTACCTTCTACTCCCCCCTACCCTTCTCTTGCTGCTAACACTAATCACCTTGAATACCTCCCCTCCTAAAGCTACTGACTAGTGTAGCCATGTGTTCCTGATCCTTATATTGGATCACCTTACAATACTACATACTTCATCTTTGTTCATACTGAAATTTCACCGTATCATCTGACCTATACATATCTTACTGTCAATGTTTTATGCTATACTTATTGTATATACTATATTTTGTTGCATTCTGTTGTTCACTATTCCTACTGACAAATCCAGGTCCACCTCGAAAATAAGCACTGCTCAACGGTGATCGCCTGGCTAAATAAAGATTTTGATTGATTGAAAGAGGGATAGAGAAAACCAAGGTAAGGCAAGGGAGCCAATGGATAGGGAAAGGAAAGGATATAAACTGAAAAAGTTAGAAGTCGACCAGAGGACAGCGGAATTGGACTTTATCCTTGGAGGCCATAGGGCCCCAACCCTTGGGCGGTAGCACAGGAAAGGGGGAAGGAGGAGAGAAAGAGAAGAGAAAGATACAGCACATATAGGGGAAGAGGGGGGCCTGCAGCCACTCTGAGTTGGAAGATCACTGGCTTATTTTAGCCTCAAAAACCTGAAGGTATGAAGACACAGGTGCAAGGATCCCGTCAAATTCAGGGACCACTCGACGGAGGTCCAGAACAAGAGTATTTGAAATGGTCTTCGGAGAGTATAAAACATGGCAGAGACAGCCCCACCCCTTCTCCCCTCTAAACCCACAATTGGGATGAAAGTCCTGGAACACAACCCTCTACAAGTTAACATGTGATAACTCCATCAGGGGGGAGAAACCCCATAAATAGGAAAGGACTCTGTCCAGAATGACCTCTAAGGTAGAGGGGAAGCGAAAAAGAGAAAGGAGCAGGACAATCTAAAGGTTCTCCCTTAAGATGCACTGACACAGTCCCTATTTCAAGAGATGAAAAACAGGCAGACATCCAAGCCAATCAAGGAGGATACCACAGTGCACCCGACTGAGAACCCCAGGGAGTTCCCTCTTAGGCCAGAGCGAAACCCCTAACACACCACCCTCCTGGAATGGGCATTCTGTGACTTTTTTAGAGCAGGAAACCAAGGGCCCTGCATTTCCAGGGGGACTCTGCCCCCAACTGGCCTCAAAGAGGGGGAGGGTGAGCAGGGTGGAGGTGGCGCCCAAGAGGGGAAGGTGGGTGGGAATCAGTAATCAATGATGAAGATACAAGAGAAGATCAAGAACTACGGTAGGTAGTCGGCCTGGTGACGCTGAGGGTTGAGGAGCTGGACGCCACACCTCGCGCCATGCCAGTGACCTGGATTCGGGAACGAGCCCAGGAGCCGGGGCTGGCAGGGGAGGGAGGGAGAGGATTAAGCATCCAATGGACTGCTCTCCTTCCCCTGGGGTCAGATCCTGGACCTGCTCGGGGCAGTAGGGACCTCTGGTGGAGACCGGAGGTCACTCAAGAACTCAGCAGCATAAGAGGGGTGGAGTGACGGCAGACGTCAGCGACTAGGATCGCACAGACGTCATTGCAAGTCGCACTCCAGGAGGTAATTACATAAAGAAAATCCTCGTCCTCAGGGATAGGCGATGGCACCACTGCCCCAAAAGCCACACTTCAGACATCGGGCACTCTCCTCTCCTGGGCCAAGCCGAGCTCAGCACACTAGATTTCAGATAGAACGCACTGGGTGGATAGGGCGGCCCCAGCTCGGGGGGTTCACAGCCAGGGGGTCTGCCAGGCTGGTGCCGGAAAGAGAAGGTGCCTCAGGTAGGAGGTAGAGCTTGGGGTAGTGGTGGCTGCTGGACAGAGTTCCACAGTGGACGGTGTAAAAATAAAATATACCAAAAAAAAAAAAAGGAATTACGGTATGTACGTAATTTTCATATCTTCCTTTGTCAATCTTCACCATTCATTACTGCTGGGTGAGTACCAAGCCCCTGGAGGGGACCTGGAATTGCCCTGAGGGAACAGATTCCCTCAGTCTCCTGCAGAGGAGACGCAGGAAGGAGGGAGGGAACCTTCTGCCATACTAGGTCAAAATGGCCTAAGGCTGGTTAGGTCAAGGAGGTGTCCCTTGTTGCCGGGGGGGGGGACCATAAGATGCCCCTGAAGATTCCTCCTCACCCTGCAGGAGAAAAGATGGGTCTCCCAGAAAGCAGAGGAAGTCACCCTATGCCGGGCAATGGGTGACAATCTAGACAGGCGAAGCCATGCCGTCCGCCTAATGCAGCTCGCTGTCCCTGCTAGTCTGGAAGCCACCTCATTGGTGTCATATGATGCCCTTGCTTGGTGCCTTGCAAGCTCCAGACCCTGTGCAGAGAGGGCAATGGCTTGCCTAGATTCCTCCAGGTCAGGAAAGGATGCTAAAACCTGTGCCAGCATCGACCACAGGTGCCTGTTGTAAGCAGCGTGGTGAGCCTGATGTGAGCTGATGCAGAGTAACACACGAGCTAATGAGAAAACTCTTCTTCCCCACCAGTCGACCTCAGTGGAATCTGGATCCAGCAGTTGGTCGTGTGCCGGGTGTTGAAGCCCAGAAGGAGTGTCTAAAGCTGTCAGCCCCAAAGGTGGGTGAGGCAGAGAACCAAGAGACTCCTGAGGAGTGCAATACCTCCTCCTCCTGCAGTTCGCTAGGGCTGGGGATGAGGCAGCGGGTGACCGCCAGGTACAGACAGACACTTCCTGGAAGGGAATAGGCCAGGAAAGCACCATTAGGTGGTCAGCACTGAATTCTCTTAGAAACTAGCACGTCTCCTGCTCAGTATTGCATCTTACAACATGGGAGATATGGAGCTTCTGAACTAGGTGCGAGAGGAATTGCTGCTATTCGGTGAAATCAGCGTCAGAGGAAAGGTGGACAGAATGTTCTTCTTCCTCAGATGAAGAAGTCAAGGTAGTAGAGGAGCTCAGGTGTTCGGAAGTCTTCCTGTGGCGGGGAACAGAGGCGAAAGACCTGCTCGTCCATAGCTCTAACATACCTAGGCAAGGCCGCCGCAGTGGCCCTGAACGTCTCCCAGGTTAAAGGACCCGTAGGACCTACATGACCTTGGGGGGAGGAGGGGGATGTCTGCAGAGGGACTGGGGAAGGGCACCTCAAAGAAAGTGTCTGGCCTCTGCGACCCAGCAGCAGATCCTCCCACGTGGGGGGGACACAGGGGTCAATCCGGTCAGCGAAGCTGCAAATGTGTAAGCAAATCCTGGCTAAGCCCTGAGGGAGAATCTCCCCTGTGGTGCGACTGAGGTTGCATGGCCCAGAAGGGCAACCCTCAGCGCTGCCCACTAAGGGTGCCCGTGAAGTCTCAGAGGAGGAGAAGCAGGGCTCCTCACTTCGGCTCCTCCCCACTCCCCACAGTATAGTGGGGAAAGGCCTCCGTACCTCACCCTGGCCTCTCAACCCCTCAGACTCCAAGGCCACCCTCTTCCTTGAACCCAGTGACAAAGGGTCTTTCAATCCTGCAGGCCCCCTGAGGGAGGCCACGGAAGAGAGGGTCCCGGTCCCCACCAAGGAGGCCATGGCAGCACCAGAAATGGCAGCTGCCATGGCCCCCGCAGTCGAGACCGCCACATCAGGCCCCTCGAGACTGCTATCCACTGCAGCACCCCCAATGCCAGCATCAGCATGGGGGCAGCAGGGACCACAGGCTCCAGGGAGTCCAGGAGGCGAACACTGGGCCGCCTGGTGCCATGTCCAAGAGGACTCCAGGGCTCTGAGTCAGGATGCCAGTCCAGATCGGTCAGCGGGTCATCCGCCTCTGAAGAGAAGACCACGCATACTGCCACACTACCGATCCAGGGAGCTCTCTTAGCAACGGTGCCATCTTGGGACATGGCACTGCCAGCAGCGCTGCCTCGATCACCGGCACCGCGAACAGCACCAGGATCCAAAGCAGCACTGACAGGCGGCACCAAAGGTCCACCGGTGCCGGGCCCAGCAACCACTGGTGCCTGCACCTCCATGGAGGTGACTGCCGTGGTAGTGCTCACAACCCGGCTCCGCAGTGAACCGAGCTGCTCCTCTGGCACCGCGGAAGAAACCTCGATGGCAAGGCTAGAACTGAGGAGGTTTCCTCCTCACCGGGCCGTATAGACCTGAGAGGGACCCGGAGGGCAGGGTCAGAGAGATCTTGCCACTTGGCACCCCTAGAGAAGCGATGCCGTCCTCCTCCAAAAAGTCGAAACAAGGGGCCCTGCTGACTTTTCAATCGTAGACCTCAAGAACATGGCGGTCCATGGAGAAACAGGCATCGCAGTTGTCCATATCGTGGTTGGGACCCAGGCAATGCAAACAAACATCATGTCGGTCCATAATGGAAAAATGCTGGCCACAGGGGCATCAACGCATGGGGGTACAGCCTGCTTTGGATTTTCTCTTAGCCCCCAAACCAGACATGATGCAAAAGAAATTCAACAAACTAAGAAAAAGAACCCAGCACCGCCAGCAGAAATAAAAGGAAGAGGCTTAGCAGATTCCAACGACATCGGGCGAATTCAGAACCGGGATGGAGAGGCAGGGAAAAATGGCATTAAATGGAGAAGGCCTAGTGATGCAGATTAACTTTCCGCAACTCGTGCAGCAGATGCGTCCTCGACGGAGGGAAAAACTGAACTGG
Organism: Neoceratodus forsteri; assembly: GCA_016271365.2. NCBI lineage: Eukaryota > Metazoa > Chordata > Ceratodontiformes > Ceratodontidae > Neoceratodus > Neoceratodus forsteri. Next base: position 1,441,896,215 of record CM028130.1, on the reverse strand, counting down.
AGTGGAGGAGATGGAGTCTGAGGCACCTAACAGCTAACCCTCGTGTGCCACGCAGTGCGTCAGCGCCATCCCCCCCAAATAAAAACTCCTGTGCAAGTGCACGCCTCCAGCTTACACCCAGCAGTAATGAATGGTGAAGACTGACAAGGGAAGATCTGCAAAGCACTTTGTCAAGACTCAAGACACAGAGGATAGCCCAAAGAGCAGGACTCTGAATTGGTAATGTTGGCCCAGAGCCACAAAGTGAAGAAACCTGTGGTGACTGGGATGCACCGGAATATGCTGGTAGGAATCTTGCATGTCCAGGGAGGCCAACCGGTCCTGAGAATTGAGAAGTGGAAGCAGGGTCCCTAGAGAGATCTTGAACTTCTCTTGGAGCAGAAACTTGTTCAGTTTTTGCAGGTCGAGAATGGGGCGCACGCTACCAGAGTTTTTCAGAACTAGGAAGTAGTGGGAGTAGAAGCCTGTACTGTGCTCTGCCTCTGGCACTACTTTCACTGCCCTATTGCTCAACAGGCCTGCTATCACCAAGGCGAGAAGGTCCAATATGGCAGCGGACAGTCTGGGGGATTTTCTATGAAGTTCAGTAAGTATCCCTCCTGTATGATACGCAAGACCCACTTGTTGGTAGTGACAGTTTGCCAATGACTGTGCAACTGAGCCAGACACTCTCCCATCGGACAGGAGAGGCCTGCCTTGGGCAGCTGAGGCAGAACTGGGGCTGGAACCTCAGAGGGTGGCACTAGGCACTTTCAGGGCATGTGCCTTCTGCTGCATTTTCTTTCATGCTTGAGGAGGCTGGGACTTGGCTTGGGCTCCTCTACCTTTTCCACGAAAGGACTGCTTATTATGGTAGAAGATTCTGCCCTTTCCCCCTAGAGAGTGAGCTGGAGCAGGTTGGGCAGTCTTGATGGCTGTTCTAGTCTTCTGAGAGGCTTCAAGGGATTGCTCTCTTGCTGGCTGAACAAGTAAGAGCCATCAAAGGGAACATTCATGACTTGCTGTTGGGCATCATTAGAAAAACCAGACATCCAAAGTCAGGAATATCTACCAATGCAGATACCAGCTGTAGCGGCACGGGAAGCAGTGTCATATGCATCTACAACTGCCTGGTGACTGTTAGTGAAGAATCATGTGCTTAGTTTAGTGTCCGAGTCTATTTTACGAAAGAGATTTTCTTTAGCACCCAGGTTGCTAAAGAAAATCTCTTTCATAAAATAAACCAAATGAATTTCTGAAACTTTTGAGTGGCCAGCTATTTTTGACTTTGATGCTTTGGACCTTTCTGCTTACACCGGCCCCAACGTATGAATATACAACATAAACAATTGAAGAGAACCCACCCAACACCCTCTTTTGTCTTAGGGTCCGAGTCTGGCAAGGTCTCAGCAAGCGATTTGAGAGAGAGGTACAAAGGACATAGTCATATTGAGAGAAATGACCTTGGTAGCTAGCTATATGCCTACCGAAGGTAGCTGCAGTAAAAGCTCTTTTTCCCATCTTATCAATTTTCTGACTCTTTACTGATGGGACAAGCCATGACTTCTGGAGGAAGGACGGCTTTATTATTCTCAGCCTGAATAACAATTTTGTCTGCAATGGGCTGAGAAGCCAGAACAGGTCTGTCCTTAGGAGCAATGTACCTGCCGTCTATCTGATTAGACACCGAGGAAATAGAAGCAGGCCTGGCCCACACCACCTTCAAAAGTGTTTCAAAAGCAGGAGTAACAGGAAGTGTGAGGTTAACTGGAATATTAGTCACATACTAAGATTCATACTAAGACAAGTAGATACACAGAAGGCTGTAGCCCATAAGTGTGCCTCTCCAGCCGAGCTGGTACATCATCTCTCAATTTATAATAGGTGGCGATCAAGATTCTGTTTGAATTTTGTGGGGTTTGAAGATTCTACTATTGAACTGGGCAGTGAATTCCATAATGGGATAATTCTCTGGGTGTAATAAGAACGCCTTTTGTTATTTCTGGGATAAGTGTCAGTTGATACTGTATTTATGGCTTCTGAGATTGCAGTCCCATTGACTAAAGGACATTCCTAACTGTGTCAGTAATTCACTGTCATTTGACATTTTGTGCATTAAGAGAAGATCCCCTCTTATTCTCTGCTGTTCCAGGGAGTACAGGTTCAGTTCCTCCAGCCTTGCATTATATTCTTTGTCATGCATGTCTGTGACAATTTTGGTAACTCTCCTCTGTACCCCCTCCAATCTATTTATATCTCTGCTGAGGTAAGGGCTCCACAGGGGAGAGCAGTAATCTAGATGTGGACTCACATAGGCCTTGCAGAGTAGTAGAATACAACCCGTCTCATGTAGTAAAAGTCCTTTTGATACATTATATAAGTCTATTGGCTCGATTTATAATATGATTACAGTGACTATGGAAAGATAAATCTTGGGTAATTATTGTGCCTAAATTGCTATGCTGCGCTACTGGTGTTAGGGCTTGACTGTTTAGTGGGTACTGATTTCAATTGGTTGTTGGTACCCAGATGCATTATAACACATTTACTGCTATTAAACAACATATGATTTTTTGCTGCCCAATTCTCCAGTGTTTTCAAATCATTGATGAGATTAGGTCGGTTTTCCTCAGTTTTAGCCTGGGCCGCTAGTTTTGTATCGTCCGCAAACTTGATGGTGAAATGTAGCCACTTAGGACATAGCCGCTTACCTGGATCCAAGGCAGAGGTCTCGAGAGCAAGAATGCATGCATATTGTGAAGCAGACTCTGAAAAGAAAGATCCTCCTAAGGGACAGGTGAAATGCCTGTAGTTGGGGTATCCAGGATGTTAAAGGAGTCATCGTCACCACCCTCGGAAATAATGAGGTCAGGGTCAGACTCATCCTCCTCTAACTCCTCTAAAGAAGAGAAGTAGGAAGTGGTGCAGACCTAGAACCACCTAGTCCAATTCTGGGAGTCAGAAAAAACAGGCGACACCATCACAGGAGCAGGCACCGGGCCCGATGCTGGCACCAAGGGAGTCAGCACCAACACCAAACCCACAGAAACTCAACCCGGCACTCAGAAAGACTTTGCTATTACAGACATCACTTGATGTGGCACTGGGACAGGCCCAAGAAGAGACCAACGCCAAACCCAACACCAGCCCCAGAAGGTACCGGGGCCGGTCCCTCCACCATGAAAGTGCGAGGGAGTACGGCCAGTGGAACTGGAGTCGACGAGACGGTCACAGTCAAGGGATTGGATCCGGTGAAGCCAAATGCTCTACCTGCCTTGAAATACCAGACTGTGTCACCAAGGTCCCTGGATCCAAGGGGCCTAGCACATGATCTGCTGGAAGAGGCAAACAACCCAAACGCTGTACCCACTGCTCCATAAGAGCTGCCCAGTGGTGAAACTGCCCACAGCAATCCCCCCTAGAGGACAGAGAGGCCTGAGACGCTGGTGACCATAAACAGGAGAAGCCAGGGATACCTCGGCGCCAACCCTCCTGAAGATTTTTGGCTCCTACAGGGTCCTAACACCTCTGGCTCAGAACCTATCAGTGTGACTCAATGGTGACGATACAGTCCGGAAAGACTATTTGTTTACTATATTTATTGTTAATACTTATAAAATGGGTGGAGAGTTTTCTGCATCTTGATTGGCTAACAGCCATGTACTTATAGAACAACCACCCAGCAGCTTTCACTTTTAATATCAAGCAGGGGACAGGACATCCCTGAACTTCATGACTGCCAGAAACTTGAAGAAAAAGAATTTCTGGCAGCCATGTTAGGGCAATTAGTGCTGCTTTACAGCACTAACACAGAAAATACATTCTTACATATTTCTCAACATACAGACCGATACTGTATTCAACAAAATCAGTTACCTTTACTAAATAAAAAAAAAAAAAAAAAGCCAAAGCTGACCTCCTGTAATTTTTTTTTTTTTTTTAACTTTCTTTCACTGCAGACCTGTAATCCATGGCCCATGTTGCTTCTACTGCCTCCTATGCCACTTCTCTTTCACCCGCCCTGCCCACACCAGCACCGCTACAATCACAGACTTGCCCAGCCACCTGCTGCACTCCCCCAAAACGCCAGTCACATTAAGATTTTTAATCTTATCCCCTATTAGCAGTTCAAATTTGGAAAATGATGATAGTTTTTCAGCCGACCACAACATTGTGAGCCAACCACAAACAGGAAGTCGGTTGCTCACTCAGCGGTTTGGCAATATATTCACTCGCTCGGCAGTCGGCTCCCAAACAAAAACTTACAGCCATGCATTCGTTCCCCATCTGTGCCTATTAACACAAACAAAACTGACTGCAATATTTCACTGCAGTACTGGTGGTAGGGAGGGCAGAGAGAAGACAGCTCTTGCAAACTCTAGTAATCCACATATTACAAGGCATGCGTCAGAAGGTATATGAGGAGAGACTAAGAACTCAACTTATACTCCCTCGAACAGTGTTGGGGGGGGATATGAGAGAGACATTCAAATACCTCAAGGGTATAAACAAGGTACAGGTAAAGGACCTCTTTCAGGTTAATACCTGTACCAGTACCAGGGAACATGACATGCATGTAAGGGGAGGTAGGTTCAAGGGCAATATGAGAACGTTCTTCTTCATAGAAAGGGCGGTGGATTCGTGGAACAGCCTGCCCCAGGGGGTCTTGAGGGCAAAAACTATGAGAGAATTAAAACTAGCATGGGATAAACATTGTGGAATAACAACCAGACATCTGAACGGCGGGGGTAGTATACATGGGCAGACTAGATGGATCATACAGTCCCCCCATCTACCGTCACATTCTATGTTTCTATGTAGTACATTTGGCAGGGGATACCAAGTGCTCTCACGTGACACGACTCAGCAGCTACACCGAGTACAAAACATGCACTACTTTCTCCTGAACCACAAAAAACACGATTATAAAATTTACATGTTTTCACAAATGTATATATATTTTTCATTTACTAATTGTGCAGAAAGACACTCTGCGGATGTGGGTTGTTGCCTGATAACACCACACCCCAGCTGCTGAAGGCACTCACACAAGCGCCTTGTGCCTCACTGTGCACCAGGAGCATGCTTTTGTCAGGTAACAACCCACACCCCGTCATGTCTTACTGCTTACATGGACTTTTTAACCGTGTTTCACAACTGCAATTTAAACTGAACTGAAACAGAGTCACACAAGTACCCTTGCCCTACTCATTACTTCTTTTTATTTAGCTCAGCATATTGCCTTGCTTACTGCCACATTTTGCCAGGGAATACTTCAGCTCTACATGTATTAATCACTCCTAAGTTTCTTTCCTGTTTTGTTGAAACTGCTTTGTAACTCAGAATTTAGATCCTTTTTCTGCCCCTAAGTCAATGCTTTGCCCTTTTCCACAATAACTGTCTGCACATGTCTGCGCAATCTCCCAGTGTCAAAGTTATTTTGCAGAATTTCACCCTCACAAAAAAAAAAAAAAATGAAGAGCGCTAGTATTTCCCACCCAAGAATCCACCACTCTCACCATCTTCATGCCTCCAATACCCTGTATTTTTAATGCACCAGCATACTAAACTTAGGTAGGTAGTTGTGTCTAATCTTGACAATTAATGCCCTACTTGGTAGGGTTTATGCAGAATTGAGGTCACTGGATTCTGCTTCCTTGTAGTCTTCAGCTCAACTGATGTCACTGGGTTCCGGAAGTGCTTGCTAAGTAATTAAAAATTGAATATTGGGTGGAGAAAAGGCTGCATTAATATGAGGCCCTATATAAGGAAACAACAAGACTATTTCAACATAAACACACAAAACAATACACTGGGATGATTAAACAGACTTCACACATGCTTAAATTTACAAGTATATTAAAGATAAACAATGTTTATATTCCCTTTAAAATAGTTGAACAGGTCATACTTTATACTAGTACCCAAACAGTACACAGTTAAAAGCATGTCTTTGGCTAGAACATCTCCCACACGACATACTGTATCCATGTATCTTTCATGAGCATAAGCAATGCAGGCGAGGTGTAGTGTGTCATATCTGAAGTGGTTAGGCTTGTAAAACAATTATATGGTAGCAGGAACTATATACCTAGCAACGGCCAAGTTCACAGCAACAGTGTAGTGCAGCACCCATTTGTGACCGCAGAGCACAATTTTAGATGCTTTTCTCAGTGGCTATGTTTACATGTACTGAGGAAATATTGGCTTTCCCGTACATGTCAAGTTTGGTAGCCTAGAGAGATAAAATACAAGACACTGGCGGGGACATGGTGTCAGTTTCAATGCCCCTGCAGTCACCATATGGAAATGTGCAAAAGTATGAGGTACGAAGGCTCTGGGAGAGAGAGCAGTACCAACAGTGTCAGCAGTTTTCAGCACTGCAATATGCCCTGAACAAAACTGTAAATAATGTCGGCCACTACAATCCCTTTGATGTCCCAAGCAGCTGAGTCACTCACTCACATCAGCCTGTGGGGGCATCTGAGATTGACACTGTAATGGCAGGTGTGGAGGGGGGTGTGTGTGTGTGTGTGGCATGAGTAAGAAGTGAATGTACGATTTTGCTTAAAAACAAAAAAAAAAAACAGTTGCTGTAACTCCAGATCTTCAAGAATATCTTCTAAGTAGAGCACCACTCACCTGCCCACTGTCTCCTTCTCTTTATGGGGATCCTGAGCCGGCGCTATTGGCTCTGATGCTCACCCTTTTCAGCATTACTTCTACCTCTGGCATTTCTCTGCAGCTGAACACCCTTAGCAAAAATCTATCTTGTCCTGTTGGCCATGTTTTGCCCATATAGCAAAGGTAGAAAATTAGGAAAATAATCTGGTATACGAGGCGGAATACCCGAAAACCTCAGATTCTGTCTTCCGTCTCAGTATCTGATATTCTACTTCATCAAAACAGCTATACTACAGACTGAACTGCAGAGTGGCAGCATGGAGAAATGGTATTCCAGCTGCAATACCAGCATGATAAAAATGGTATTCTGCCTTAAAAACTGCTATGTAAAACAGAGGAGATGTATAAATAAAAAACAAAACTAAAAACTTTAATCCCCTGCCTAGCCAGCTTCATGGAGTTGCCCCTGGATGGAGTCTGTGTTCCCACTCAGTCTGAACAGTTCCAAACCATCAACTTTATCTATCCCATGGAGGTATTTGTATGTTTCAATCACGTCCCCCTCTTTCTTTTTTTGTCAAGCGTGTGCATGTTCAGATCTGCCATACTCTCTTCATACATCCTTTCCTGTTGTCCCTGGATCATCCTGTTTAGCCCTCCTCTGCTCTGCCCCTGAGAACTCCCAAACTGCACACACTACTCCAGAGAAGATAAATCAGTAACCCCTTAGAGTGGCAGCAACACCTTTCTCCTGCTGGAGCCCCCACTCCCCATGCACCCCCAACAGATTATTTGCCCTGCCTACCATCCTAATGCATTGTGCCGATACCTTCAGACAGTCTGAAAGTATTACTCCTAAGTCCTTTCCACTATTACCTTCCTGTGCTGTACTCAGTGTTGGGATTCTTTGCTCCTGTGTTCCTCACCTTGTACTTTTCATGTTAAATTTTAACTGCCACAGGTTTGACCACTTTTCCAAGTTTTCCCTCATAATCTCGGCACCCTTGTGTCGTGGACTATTCACCCAGCCAGAGACCTTAGTATTTGCGAAAAGTCATAACGTGCCCCAAATCCCTAACCCTATATTGCAGATAGAGATTTTGAAGAGGACAGGTCCCATTACTGATCCCTCTGGCACCCCACTAGTGACCTTCTGACCCCCTCCCAGAACTTCCCATTTATTACCACCCTCTGGGTCATGTCACTTAACCAATTTCCCACCCACCTAGTAATTCAGGCCTCTACCACAATGTCCTGCATCTTCTTAACCAACTGTCCATGTCCAATGGAATCAAAAACTTTAGTGAAGTCAAGGTACAGTATACCCACTGCCTTAGTCATCCAATCAAAGAAAGTGATTAGGTTTGTTCCCCCCCCACCCCACCCCGGTGAATCCATACTGTCTTCTTTTCCTGCAGCCCAGTTGCCTCCAGGAAATGTACTAACCTCACCATTCTAATGGTCTCAAGAAACTTACCCGCAACAGACGTTAGGGCTAATGAATCTGTAGTTCCTTGGCTCATCCCTGTTGTTGTGCAGGGGGAACTACATTTGCTGTCCTCTAGTTCCTGGGTGCTATCCTGACTGCCCCATCTCCTTATGCATATGGGGATAGCCCATATAGACTTATCACACAGAAGGTTCAGATTTCAAGTGACGGAATAACTTAACACTAACTGTATATTAAGTGCAAGTCACCTTTAAATAAAGCTACTGCTACCCACAAAGTTTGCATAGCAGTGCTACTTGACAACAACTGTATGTTTCCATCACAGCTCCAAGTCCTGGAGCCAAATGGAATGCATAAAACACAGCAGGCATCCCAACTGCACTTCACTTTATTGTTTTTGTAGGAACAGCTGTTGCACTACAATCTCAAGCCAGCTTGATCTTTTCTTTTCTAGGTTTTGCACAAATAGTATTTTGCAAGGTAATTACTCAGTCAGGGCAAAGCGTAGCTGTTCGAGTCCCAGTCCAATTAACAGCACGATGACCTAGTCAATATCAGACAAGAACACAGATTCTATAGCTTGTTTGCATTGAAGGGTTTACATTAAAACTGATTAATCATATTCATAGGGTTCACTGCAGATAGGTGTAACACTAACTTTTCAGTCTGTAATGCACAAATGCCTAATTCTGTAAGCCTATCATTTTAACTCTCAATGGTGGTAAGGGGTGCTTGTTGCAAAGCTGCTCCCACCAGTATGAGAAAGCCCTGAGACTCAAGACTGCAGTGGCAAGCACTGTCGAAACCGTGAGGCAAAGAATTTGAGGCAGGCTGGACAACATTCCACTGTGGAGCCAATGAAATGCAGACTGAGGGAGAGGAAACAAGCCTGAGTATATTCTGGAAGCAGGAGAAGTAACTGGGAAGAACTGGTGCTGGATCCATGAAAATGAAGGTCTAATTATGGAAAATTGCTGTATGCTAGGAGAGCAATACGGCAGTTATGGGGTATATTCTTGGATCAACAGAGAAATGAAAGAATGGGATGAGATTTATGAAGAATGTTGCTTGAGAGGGCTGCCCATGATAGCTCAATGTCAGTGCTTTATACCAATGTGCCGGTGTCCTGGATTCAGAAGCAGACTTGGGTTGCTCGCACCGGAAGACAGGCCTGGCCACAGTAGCAGATAGTCAACGGTGGGCTCCGGCACCACAGTGACCCCTACAGATGGGCTAGGGAGCTTGCTCCCCATTAGGAGCGTGCTACATGCATCCAAGACCAAGCAGGAGGCTCCACCTGCACCACGAAAGGATGGAGGGCTTGCCGGTGGTTACTACACATACGACCCCATGACACACAGCCCACTGCTGGATCCTGTGCTGGGCTAGGGGAGGACGGCCCTACCTTGGATCCCCCTGCCATGGAGGGAACACCATGGGGGGCCAATGACAGCAGTCAGTGTTTTTTTTGGTTTAGTTATTTGTCGCAATTTTTGGCCAGAAAAGGCACACTAAGCCGAGGCTTGTTTCCAGATGTGTCCTGAGATCACAGGAAAGTTAAGAGACTTGCTCACAGTCACACAGTATGCAAGCAGTGGCTGTGGGATTCAAACACAGTTTTAACACACAAAAAAAGAAACACAGAACATGTTGGCAGAAAAGGCCAAGTAGGTCCATCTAGTCTGCCCCCCATTTTCCCTGCATAACACCACACCTTGACTCAATTTGGTCACAGCTGTCACTCCCTCTTCACTTACCACTATTTACTGTACCCATGTGCCTATCCCACTCATGTTTGAAGCTCCCCACTGTCTTCGCCTCTACCACCTCTTCTGGCAAGCTGTTTCAGGTGCCCACCACCCTTTCTGTAAAGAAGCATTTCCTCACATCCCTCCTAAACTTCACCCCCCTCCCACCACGCTTCAAAGCATGTCCCCATGTTCTGGTGCTCCTGCGAGAGAGAGAGAGACTCTTCTCCTGCACCTTGTTCACCCCCTCAAGCTATTTATAGGTCTCAATCATGTCCTCTTTCCCACTTCTCCCTCTCCAGAGTACATACTGAGATCCTGCAGTCTCTCCTCGTATGGTTTCTCATGCAACCCCCTCACCATTTTAGCAGCCCTCCTCTGGACCGCTTCCACCCTGTCAAAGTCCCTGCAGAGGTCCAGCCTCCAGAACTGGACACAGTACTCCATGTGGGGTCTTACAAGTGAGCAATACAGTGGAAATACCACCTCCCTTCTCCTGCTAGAGATCCCCCTCCCTATGGACCTCAACATCCGGTCTGCCTTGCCTACTGCTTATGCTATACTGCATCCCTTAGGTTAGGGTTAGTGGAATGATGGGGCTAGGGGGGTAGCAGTTACAGCCTGACAGTAAACCGGGGCAGGCAGGGAGAAAAACCTCTTTGAAAAAAAAAAAAAAGAATGCTGCTTGGAGGATACAGACAGGAGAGGAAGGAGATGAATAAACTTGCTGTGCTGAACTGCCTGGGAATAACTGTGATGGCCAAGCAGAAAATAATGGTAGAGGATTGGGTGACTACTGCTGATCATTTCCTATGTCCTAGCTTTTTCCAATGAAGCCTCATTACATATAGTGGTGGGGCGGAGGGTTACCACCTGTCCTCATTTTCACAGGACAATCCTGATTTGGGCAGCTGTGTCCTGAGGGGAAAAAAAAGGCTGAAAAATACTACGTCTTGCATTATAGCAGAAAAAATATTTTCTTTCTTCTAAATGTTGCAGAACACTATAATACCTTAACTAAAATACTTTAAAATGATAAACAGAAACAACTAAAAAACTACAATACTAAGTCTTAATTCTAAAGTCTGTTGCATTGGTCTAAGTTACATACTGTCCCATAAAAAATCATGGCTCAGTAAAGAATATCCCACTTTGGGCTTCTTAAAAGGTGGAAGCCCTAAGGGAGGGAGGGGTTTGATATAAACTAGATATGTGTTACACTAAGTAACATGGGAAGCAAATTATTTGTTTTGAGATGTGACATATAGGTTTCCATAGGTGTCCCAGAACAGGAGCAGACTGAGACAAAAGACAGTTACAAAATTAACATTTGCATAGTGGGAGGAATCAACATATTAAGAACAAGTAAAACAAGATCTGGTCCAAGCCAGAACAGCTACTTATGAATTAACCTGAAAAGTGATATACAGACAAACATATACATTTCCCTTGGCCTATCCTTTCAGTGCCAGCTTCCTTGTTCCCACTAGTATACCCTGTAATCTTTGCCCCCTCATACATCACCAGCCCCCTCTCCATTATCTGCCCCCAGTATGAGCTCCCCAACCCCCACCTTTTCCATTCAGTTCCCCATCCCACTGCCCCTTTCCAGTACCAAATCCCATGCTCATTATTTCCTGACCGCTCTCCTGCCTCTCCTCTCTGCCCAATAATTTCTCCTCTACCTACACATATTTGCCTTCTCCCCAGCTATCTTGTCACCAGCTTCCCTGGCACCTCTACCACCACCACCACTCACACAGGTAACCCCACATTACGTGCTCCTGGACCCTTTTTTCTGCCTCCCACAGCAGCCACTTCCTTGGTTTAATCTGCCTGTTCCTGGAGGATATGGATCTTGCATTATACCCCATGTCGGCGAGAGGGAGGGGAAGCAGCTAGATGCCAGGGACTGCCTGTTGTGGAACAGTACTTGTTTGACTTCTACGAAGACCTGCGAGGACATCAGGACTGGGAAACAGATGATTTAAGATTTTTATGTAAATCAACTATCACTGTGCCAGTTTCTTGACAGTGCCATACTCCAGTTCCCATTCAGCCTTCTCCTAGTTACCATGGTACTTCTTTCCGGTACAACTCCTTGCCCACTGGCATACTCACTTCCAGCAACCTCTCATTCAGCAAACTCCAGAACCACTAAGCCACGGACAACTAGAGGCCAACAGACATGAATACAGTTAGGACTTTCTTTCATTCTGCCTCCAATGGTGATCCCCTTCCCCCCAGTTTTGGCCTCAAACAACTCCCTTTTCTTAAATGTGTTTTTCCCCCCTGCAAGTCTGATGAAGTTTGTGTCAGCTGGCACAATCCACAAGCATCTCGCCATGTTGATGGTATATGATTCAGAAGTGACCACCTCCTCCTCTTCCCCCCCAATCAATTTCTGTTTCACAACATTCTGCCATGAACTGATGTGAAACAGTTTACCAGCCCTTGTGATTCTAGATTTCAGTGTCATCTGGGAACCAGGTCAAGGTGATCAGGAGGGTCTGTGACAGTCAAGTCACATTTCTTTCTTTTTTTTTTTTTTGAATTCTATTTTTGCACCTCCACACATGGGCATCCTTCCGAGGTGTCCTCTCGACGGCCACCTCTACTCCCAGCCTGACCCTGCATCGCCCGGAGGGACTCCCCCGACCACCCAGGCAGACCTAGCACCCCAGATCATCCCCCGGGGCAGGCCCATCCTCCTGCGACGGCCTTTCTGAGATTAGAGGGGTCTTACCTGGATGACGGGTCGGCCGTGGAGTTCCCCGAGCTCAGGGCCTACATTGGGATGTGGGCTGCGTTCCTGGAACCCCCATCATCTCCACGAGTGTGATAGGGGATTTTCTGCTTGCATTGTCCCCTAGGAGTGTGGCGTGAAATGGCGCCTATGCATGGCTACCCTGCTGGCGCCTGCCGCACTCCTCCCCCCTTACGTAGACTGTGTACCTGTAATGCCCCTGGTCGTCCCCGGATCCCTCCTCCAGGAAAGGAGAGCAGTCCTCCAGACGCTCAATCCTTTCCTGCTCCGCTAACCCCCGGCTCCCCGAGTCTGTCCCCGAACCCGGGTCGCCAGTGTGGTGTGAGGTGTGGTGTCCAGTGCCTCAACCCTCAGCGTCACCGGGCCAGCTAAGTCACTTTTATTTCTTAAGCGCCCAACCCCAGGGGCTCTGGGCGCTTTACAAAATGATGAGAATAAATTATACACAATACAACATATTTAAACGCATGGTCAAACAGTAATAAAATGTACAATAAATAATGATCATAAATAGCAATCTTAAAACTCAATTTAACTCAATTAAAATTTGACGCTGGATTAAAAAGATGTGCCTTGAGACCACGCTTGGAAGTATCCACAGAGGGAGCCTACCTTAATACTCATGGACGGGAGTTCCATAACACTAGTCCCGCTACTTCAAAGGCATGGTCTCCCGATATCTTCAACCGTGCCCTAGGGACCACCAGGAGACTCTCCGTGGATGACCGTAGTGAGCACACCAGGCAGGCAGGTGTCAGGAGGTCAGTCCGACAGCAAGGACCTGAGCCGTATATATAGCCTTATAGGTGAACAAGCCCACCTTGAAGGCAATTTTCCACCTGACCGGCAGCCACTGCAGTTCGCGCAGCACCAAGCTTATGTGATCTGACCTCGAAAGGCCAGTCAACAATGTGGCTGCAGCGTTCTGCACTTTCTGCAGCCGGTGATGGCTGCTTCCACTGACCCCGGAGTATAGAGCGTTACAGTAATCAAGCCTGTTGGTGACAAAAGCATGTACCAATGATGGCAGATCTTCTGGTGGGATTAAGGGCTTAATCCGGGCGACATTCCTTAAATGGTAAAAACCACTCAGGATGACGCCAGACACTTGAGCTTCTAGTGTCAAGACATCGTCAAGGATGACGCCCAGATTTCGCACCTCAGTGCCCGCCACCAGAGAGGTGGACCCCAGGAACAACCCTTTTCCTGCTCCAGTGGCGACCACATCCCGCCGAAGGCCAGGCTCAATCACTAGTACCTCCATCTGGTCCAAGTTAAGCCTCAGCCAGTTAGAGGACATCCAGTCCAGGATCTTGGACAAGCAGTTGTTAAGCACATCCACAGCATCCGATGTCCCAGGACAAAGGACATATACAGCTGGGTATCATCTGCATAGCAATGAAAACCCAGACCGCAACGCCTAATAATGTCACCCGGGGCAGCATGTACACCACAAATAATATGGGTGACAAGATCAACCCTTAAGGTACTCCACAGGTCAGGAGCTTCAGGCGCGATGATAATTTTTCCATCACAACCCGTTGCATCGTGCCTGTCAAAAAGGATTCAAATCAGCTGATGACAATGCGGGTGATTCCACAGAGCTCTCAGGGGATCAAGTAGCACCACATGATCTACGATGTCAAATGCTGACGAGAGAGAGAGGAGAACAAGAATTGACCCGTTCTCTTCTATCTCTTGTTCTGAGGAGATCATGTTGCACCCTGACGCTGTTTCTGTGCTATGCTTCCTCCTAAATCCGGACTGGAGTGGCTCATAGATGTCAAAGGTCATCTGGTGAGCCCCAAGCTGCAAAGCTACCACTTTCTCCACAACCTTCTTCAAGAATGGAAGACTGGAGACAGGTCGGTAATTTGCCAAGACGTCCAGATCGAGTGAATGTTTCTTCAGTAGGGGCTTCACCAATGCCTCCTTCAAGGAGTCAGGGAAGACCCCACCTGAGAGTGAGCACTGGACAATCTCAGCGAACACTGGACCAACTGACTCAGCACATCCCACTAGGAAACGTGTCAGGCCCGGGTCCAGTTCACAAAAAGTGGGTCACAGCTTCGAAATCACCTCGATGACCTCATCCACCCCTACCGGCTGAAACTCATCCCAGACAGGCGGAGTGCTTCTGATCCCACGAGGCTCAGCACTGTGGGACTGATTGAACTCCACCGGAGATATCCCGGTCCTAATGGATGACACCCTGTCAGAAAAGAACTGAGCAAACTCTTCACACTGAGCAACTGAACTTGCTCTTTTCAGCTGCAGACAGGCTGGGTGAAGTAGCCAGTCTACAGTCCAAAACTGCAGAGCTGGTCTGGGCCCTTCCTGCAGCAATCTCCATGGACAGGAATTCTGCTTTCTTATGGTTGATTGCCTCATGATAGTCACCATAGTGAATTACTAACATACTAAAAAGTCAGCAGATTAGGCCCTATGGTCTATCGAGTCTGTCCAGGGATCACTGCCTACCCAGGGCACCATTATAGACCCCTCCCCTCCCTATAAGGTCCCCCAACCCCCAGCGGGGCTCTGGGATGCACTCTCCCCCTATACCTTTCCCAGCCCTTCTTGAAACCCTCCACAGTTGTAGCAGCTGCCAACTCCACGGGCGGTGCATTCCAGGGCTCCACTACCCTCTCAGTGAAGTAGCATTTCCTTGTTTTTCCCCCTTAGTCTCCCCTATCCAGCCTCACGGAGTATCTCCTGGTGGTCCCTACCTCCCTCCCTCAGCTGAAGCACCCCCTCAAGGCTTACCCTATTCATTCCCTTGAGATATTCGAAGACCTCGATCATATCCCCTCTGTCCCTTCTCTCCTCCAGCGAGTACAGTCTGAGTTCATCCAGTCTCTCCCCATAGGGCTTCTCCCCTAGTCCCTGCATCACCCTGGTCATCCTCCTCTGGACCCGCTCCAGAAAAGCAATATCCCTTTTTAAGTAAGGACACCAAAACTGAACGCAGCATTCAAGGTGTGGTCTAACCAGGCAATCATACAGCGGAAGGTGCACCTCTCGACTCCTTGAGGTTATCCCCCTGGCTATGCACCCCAGCATTTTATTTGCTTGGGCTGCAGCCCAATTCTCAAAGACAGTTTTTAATCCAAGGCCCCGGTCCTCCTCCAGCAATGCTCCAACTTCCAATCCCTGGTTTTCATCTCCTTGAGAGCCCCATCAAACCACGGTGATCTCAACTGAGAGGACCTGGATCGTATACGGATCAGTCAAATGGATTTGTTACAGCGTTATTATATGCTGCCACCACCTTATTCAACCCTATGCCACATGCAGCACTTACACCAGAAAAATCCAGTACTGCCAACAGTCCCTCTGAGGATAAACCCCTCAAAGTAGAGTAGCGGACCATCTCAACAGGGGAGGGACTAACAGGGGGGCCCTGAACAAGAATTTCACCATGCAGTAAGCCAACCAAGAGATCAGATCAATCTTGAGATCAGTGATCTTAAGCCCCAGTGAAAATACCAAGTCCAAGGCGTGGCCGTGGCAATGGGCTGTGGAAGCAACTGCTTGTGTGAGGCCCAGTGATGTCATCACCTGGAGGAAGTCCTTCCCAAAGCGCGAGAGTTCATCATTGACCCAGGCATTGAAGTCACCCAGAATTAACATCTGGACAACTCCAACACCCTGTCGGTGACTAAGTCCGCAACTTCCTGCAAGAATTCCCCCTCGCTCTCCAGGGGGCAATAAACGGAGGATCCTGCAACCTGCACCTGGACTCCCCCGCACAGCCACGCATTCAAACGACTCCACTGGGTGCATGGAGAATTTCAAGTCTGATCTAAAACAGATGGCCACTCCCACACCCATGTGTTCCTTCCACGGGCAGTGTACCACAGGGTATCCTGGCTGGATGGATGCTGCCAACACAGGGCCTGCATCATCCCCCAATCAGGTTTCTGTAATGCATGCCAGGTCAACCGATGAAATCAAAATCAGCCGTAATCGCTATCTTGTTTCTCATCAACCTGGCATTGCACAGCACCACCCGAAGGGGACTAGTGAAGGCTGCCGGTCCATCGACTTCCTGCCCACTCGGTCCAGTGGGAACCCTACTCCCCTCTTAGCCACAGTTCTTGCATCTTTTTGCTGACTGCATAGGGGTGTGTGAGTTGGGTGTTCAGTGGGTATGGTAGAAGGAGATCTGTCACTGTCTTTTTTTGGCCATGTCTCACAGGGTGAGTGGGATTTGTTGATGCTGAGTGGGTGAGGGAACAGATGTTTTATTAATTATTTTTCCGAGGCTATGGGGGAGTGGGACTGGGTGCTGCTGGGGGAAGGGAGGAGACAGAGGGTTCACCATGATATTCACTGGGGGGGGGGGTGCGATAGGATGCTACAAGAAGGTGGGAGATGGGAACTTACTTCTGAGGTTTTGTTTTAAAAAAATTACTTTGCATTGCAAACTGTTGGTGAAGTGCATGTGTAGTTCTACGTTTGGCACTCTGCTAACATTCGCTGGCAAAGTAAAACTTCACATCACTCCTAGCAGCCAAGTCTTCCCCCTCCTTGACTGTTACGGGTTCTTTTTCATACCAGAGGTGTGCAAATCCAATTCCGATTAACAAGTCACCCCAGACTTGGTTGGTTCAGCAGGAATGAGTCCAAGCAGAACCATCCCAGTTTGGATCATAGCTCTGTTTTGATTTTTAAACCTTCCTTTCCTGCCCATTTGCCTGTTACTTTTAGGGGAAAAGCCCCTGAAGCATCTCTGCTCCCCCATCCCCAATAATTAATTGGGGGCCAATAGGCAGCAAGCTCAGCAGTCCTTTACCTTTACCCAGGTTAGCTCAGTTGAACCCCCTTTTCCATGCAGAGTACCACTACGTCAACAGCTAAGTGGAGTGCTGAGGAGTTCTGCACTGCACACATGCCTTCTTCTAGATAGCAGTATGCAACAGGAGTGCATGGCTTTATCGATAAACTAGAATTACTTGTTTATGGTCTACAAGAACGAATGTGTACAGTGCAAGACTCCTCAGCACGCTGCTCAACTACTGATAACGTGGTGCACTGCAAGGGAAAGAAGACAATTGAACTAGCCTGGATAAAAAGTAAAGGAATACTGAGCTTTCTGCCCAACAGGCCCTCAGCCAATAAACAATTACTGATCAAGCGAGGGGTGGGTGAAGATGCATCAGGGGGCTCCTGTCCTAAAAGGTACAGGTGGGCAGGATGGCAGCTGAGAAAGGGGGTCAACAATGTGTGTCGAAAGGGAGGGGGGAGATGAGCAGGGACCAGCTATACACCTTGAGGGGCACAGTAAAGGCTAACTGGGGAGGGCAGTTGCCTACTAAAGACAGTTTGGTCTAGTGGTTAGAACGGATCTGTGAACCCAGAGACCCTAATCTGAATCCAACCACTGCCTTTTACTGTGTTACCCTGAGCAACTCCCTTAAATGCCCCTTGCTTAACCTCGCTGTAATCTACCATTTGAATTTTGTACACCTAATGGCACCAACATTCTCTACTCTCCTTCTCCAGAACTGTAAATCATTTTGAGATAGCGCTGGTGTAAAATGCACTGTATAAAACTAAACTGTATTCAGTTCAATAGTCTCGATACTGCCAGTATCCTACTCTCTGCTTTGTAAAACACTCTGGGATATAGTGTGTATGAAAGGTATATCACTAAGGGATATTTCCATTTTCCTTTAAGGCTGGGGGTTAGGGAGGGGAACATAGAAATGTATTGTTCTTGAGCACCTTTTTTCCCCGAAAAATACTTCCCTCCTGTACCTTATTTACCTCCATAAGGTATTTAAAGGTCGCCATTATATCCCCCCTTCTCTTCCAGGGTGTACACATTGAGGTCCTTCAGTCTCTCCTCGTAGGGCTTTCTTTTTTTTTTTTTTTATCTTGTATTTATGCCCCAACTATCTCCTCTCTCCACTCTCTCAGACATCCACTAACTGCACTCCCCCTGGTCTCGCCGCGGTCTGCCCCTAGAGTACTTATGGATCCACTAGCCTAGGTACCCGGATAACCCCCCGGGAGGGGTGAGGAGGGACCCTCCTGTGCTTGCCTCCCCAGAACCAGCATACTGAGTTGTGAATCCTTGTACAGCGGGGTCTGCGCTACAAACCCGAGAGATGTGCAGGGTGGTGTCGACGCCTAGGAGAGACCGAGAATTTTTTTCCTTGTTCTCCCTAGACATTGTCATGCAATGGGGCCAATGAGCTAGGAGTCATGCTGAAACGTGCTTCCCTCTCCGCCCCCTGCAGACATCTACCCAATGCCCTTGCTGCTACTCCAACTTGCCGCATCTACCACTGGGCTCCCCCAGATGGCGGTATTGCGGCGGGAGCCTGCAGAGAACCCTGAGAAGGAGAGCATTGGGCGCCCATCCTTCTCCTCGAATTATCTCAGGCGCCTCGGCTTGCTCTCGAACTCCGGGTCGCCAGCGTGGTGCAAGGTGTGGCGTCCAGCGCCTCAACCCTCAGCGCCACCGAGCCAGCCTCATAGAGCTTTTGATGCAGACCCTACACCTTTTTAGCTACCCTCCTCTGGACCACCTCCACTCTGTGTCATTCCAGAGATATGGTCTTCAGAACTGGATACAGTACTGTAAGTGGGGTTTTACGTGCGATCTATACAGAGACAACACAACCTCCCTCTTTCTGCTGGTGATACCCCGCCCCATGTACCCCAGCATCCCACTAGCCCTCCTGACTGCCTTGTTGCACTGCAGGATCACCTTTAGGTCATCAGATATATTACACCCAGGTCTCTTTCCTGCTTGGTACTGGTCAATACCTCCCCACCAATTTTGTACTGTCCCTAGGTTTCTGTGCTCCAAGTGCATTATTTTGTACTTTTTGTATTGAAACCCAGCTGACATACCCTTGACCACTGCTCTAGTTCTCTCAGGTCTTTGCTCATACTTTCCACCCCCATCCCCCAAGCGTCCCCCCACTGCAGATTTCAGTGTCATCCACAAAGAGGCAGACCTTCCCCTACAGCTCCTCTGCAATGACGCATATAAAACAATAAAGAGGACCGGTCCAGCACAGATTTTTGAGGCACCCCACTGGTCACCCTCCCTTCCTCAGAGTGAACTCCATTTACCACCACCCCCTGCTGCCTATCCCCTAACCAATTTCTTATCCAGTTTACCACCTTTGGACCCACTCCTAAGCTACCCGGCTTGCTTGCTTTCTCCTATGTGGAATACTGTTGAAAGCTTTACTGAAATCTAGGTAGGCCACATCCACCCATCCACCCTGATCTAATTCCTTATCACCCAGTCAAAGAACTCCATCAGATTTGTTTGAAATGACCTCCCCTGTGAACCCGTGCCTAGGGATGTAAGTTTGTCATGGCAGTCATACAAGTCATTGATTCCATGACGTTTGATCTTTATTCAGGACTTCCATGACCTTCACTAGTGTCATCAGAATGTAGCAATGATGACAGTGCCACAACATTTACTACTGTCTACTAATGATTTCATGAACAAATAACGAGCCATTAAAACCTCATCCATGACAAACTTACATCCCTACCCATGCCACCTCAGGTCTTGTAACCCACTAGATTCCAGATATTCCACAACCCTCTCCTTCAGAGGACAGACTAAAGGACCTCAATGTGTACACCTTGGAACACGGGGGGATATGATGGAGACCTTTTAAATACTTCATAAGGGTAAATGAGGTACAGACAGAACCATTTTCAGAAGAAAAGGTGTTCAAGAACAAGGAGACATGCTATGAAGCTGAAGTGGAGTAGACTCAGGAGAGACTTGAGGAAGTACTTCACAGAAAGAATAGATTCCTTGAACAGACTTCCAGCAGAGGTGGTGGAGGTGAAAAACAGTGGTTGGGTTCAATAATGCATGGGATAAGTACAAGGGGAATAGGGGAATCACAGGGGAAAGGAAGGGAGGGGAGGGAAGGAGACAGAGCTGTAGATTGAGTACGGTCTAGGGTAATAGTGTAGGTAGGAAGGAAGGAAGGAAGAACAGCCACACTGGATGGGCCAAGCGGTTCTTTTCAGCCGTCAAATTCTATGTTTCTGTTTTCAGCAATGATTCCACTAACAGCAGTGACATTCATACCTCCAAGTAAGCAATAATTCCTGACAGGGTAGGTGGTACTGGGAAATACCAGACCGCCCAGGAACGTAATGAGGCAGAGGGCCTTACAGCCCCTGGAAGGTCCAGTATTTCCCAATACCGCCCACCCACCCTGGAGGGTATTATTGCGCTTAGAAGATGGGCAAACTGTGGCATTTTTATATGGGATTTAATTAAAAAGAAATTAGAGTAAAAATGAACTTGAAGTCTTTATGCTGTGAAGTAGTCTCTCTATGTCTGTGCTGTTCTATCTTCTGTTGCCTCTCCCAAAACACAGAGACGTTCTCTTGTACCCCCACCTCCAGAACAAGACATTATGTTTTTGGTAGGGGTTCCTTTAATATGTGAAGGTATTAAAAAACAAAAAGAAGCAATGTTCTGTCCAAGAATCTTTTTTTCGTGCTCTGAAGCTGCGATCTTGCCCAGACCCTGCCAGGTACAATCAGGAAGTGTAGAGCAAGAAATATGGTGTAGCAGGGCAGCGCAATCGGTAAATGCTTTTTTATGTTTAATATTAGATCACCAATATTGCAGTTTGACGTCTACAATGTGGCAATCCCCACTGTACGTGCCGCTGAGCTTTTGTGTTGTCCTGCTGAAAGAGTGGGTGTTTGGCAGTCATGGGAACGGAGAGCTGAGGGAGAAATACTTTTGGGCAGATGTGAGTCAGCGGGTGAATGGAGTGAAGGAGGGAGCGGGGCAATGATGAATTGAGTGTGGAAAACGGGATTCTGAACATAAATGTTTGTTTTACCATTTTAAAGTTAAATGAGGGAGTATGTGAAGAGGAAAGCTGGCGGTCTAGGACTGACTCGCTGTTTTCTGTCGAGGCACTACAGAATGCAGAGCAGTTTCATTTTTGGAAGCGAGTGGGCGGCCAGCTGAAAGAGGAGCAAGGATGATGTCGGCTGTCCAACAGTCCCGCTGTGAGCAGTCTCAAGAGAGACATGAGACAAGAGGGTGTAGTAAATGAAAAAAAAAAAGAAACAAACAAAAACAAAAATCGCCTGGAATTAGCCCAACAGAGGTTGATCTCTGGTTGTGTTAGGTAGTTGGCACTGAACTAGGGCGCATGGGGGGGAGGGACAGTATCTCTCACTAAGCGTGAGAAAAAATGGCAGCAATTTGAAAAACAAATGAGATGGTTTTAGCCAATTAAAGAGGAGGGTGGGCACTAGGATACTTCAGTGGATGAAGGGCCACTATAGGGTGGTACGTTTTATTTCCTGGGCATCTACTGAAAGTTAATGTACCCCCCTGGCAATGGTACTAGCCAATCAGATGCCAGGAAATAAAAAATCCATTTTCTAAATGATCATATTTAACTGTACCGGAATAAACATTTATATTAAAAAAAAAAAAAAAGTGTTTTCAATGGTTTTCTTTTTATGGACAACATGCTGCACAGTTCTTTTCATGAAACTGGATGTTTGGAGTTTTTACTATGTCACAGTTTGTGCACAGAGTGCCAATTTCAGCTGTTGAACTATTAGAACCTTGCTCAGAGTTCCATGCACAAACGCAACTCCGGCTTACAGGCTCCATGAAGAGAACTGTAACAGAATGCTGCCCATGAAAACTAAACAAAGCAACATACAGTTATCACTTTTTATTCAGGTACAGTTTAATATAGATACTTTCAGGAAATGATCATTTCTGGGGGTTAAAAATTATAAACATCTGTGAATTAGAAATTATTTCTTGTCCTCCTTAAAATGTGTCATTCTTATAACAAATTACAAGGCTTGTTCCCAGCAAGATGTGATATGCTAATCAAAACATGGCATTTCACAACCACTGTCACAGTATACTAAAACAGTATACTGATACCATACAAAAAGCACAGTTATATAAGAACTTACCTCAACAGCAGATCTTCAAGAGAATCTCTTGCATCAGGCTACACCTGTGGAACTACAGACACCAGGCACTAGGACTACACAGAAAGTTTTTTTTAGCTAGCAGTCTACTAGGGGCCATCCACAACGTCAGCTGGTGAAGACCTTCCCATATAAACATGGGCAGCCCCACACCTTCCTCAGTTTCCCCACTGGAGACCATGTACAGAGGATCTCCTCCTGCGGAATTAAAGGACAGCCAGAGGTTCATGCCACCAAGCATGCTGCAACAGAAGGTAAACCGTCCTTAGAGAGACATGGGGAAAGACAGGAAGAGAGAGACGCCCTAAGGCCAAGGGGGATGGAGGGTGAGACGACAGGGTCTGATGCAAGAGATTCTCTTGAAGATCTACTGTTACGGTAAGTTATTACATAACTGTACTACCTTATTCGAGGATATCTCTTGTGTCAGGCCACACCTATAGAACAAGTCCCAAACAGTACTGACAGACAGACAGTCTGGGTGGCTAGAGGCTACAGGCCTAAGACAGGAGGCCTTGAAGCACAGCCAGGCCGAAGCCTGCCCTTCTGCTAGAGGCAATGTCCAGACTGTAGTGTTTAGTGAAAGTGTGGACAGTACTACAAGTGGCAGTTGCAGAGATTTTAGCGGCTGACACATTCCTGAAACAGGCAACAGAAGTGGCCATGCCTCTTGTGTAGTGGTCACGCACAACCTCAGAAAGTTCTTTATCGTACTTCCTGTAACAGAAAATACAGTTGGCCAACCATTTGGAAAGGCACTGTTTAGAAACTGGTATGCCCACTTTTCCTGGGAAAAAAAAACAGCTGCGAGAACTTCCTGCAGTCCCTCATGTGAGTAACATGAGTATTCTATGTACATATCACCACAAAAGGTTGAGCACTCACCACGTCCAAAATACACAGACACCAGGAAAAGCTGAAATAAAAAAAAAAAAAAAAACATTTTATTAAGGAGCATGCAGAGAAACCTGCCTGACACATTTTGGATCACAATGATCCTTTACAAAAGGCTGGATAACAAATAGAAGACACACTTTAAATAGCTGTTGAAGATGACATCACAATGACATTGTTTTACAAAATATGAATTGATTGGATGCATTTAAAAAACACAATTAGCAAAACAGTTGTCAACACAATCAAACATGCTAATAATATTGAGAGACGCACCATAATAAATAGAATAGGAGACTAATAATATTAAAACAATGAATAAAAACATTCCCTCACACCATAGTACTGCATATAATACGCAGAGTGAACTAAACTAGAAAAGCTAGAAAGGGAACAGAGATATAGTAAGTTGATGCAATGGTCGCAACATAATTAATAAGGAAGGTGCTAATTAACATATGGTAACAGAGTGTGTATGAAAAGAATGTATACTAAATGGTGAAAAACTATACAAACGGGGTGGCGGAGGAGGGCACCAGGAGCAAGTGCTAAGGAAAGGGACAAATAAAAATTACAAATATGAATGAAAAGTTAACTAATATTATAAAAACTGTTAAGCATACTGTACAGCATTATGTCCTCTTTATGAAAGGTTTGATATCAAAACTTGCATTCAGTCCCGATTTCTTACTGGCCCCCAAAGTAACAACCCAGAAAGTTTCCCTTTTCAGGACTTGATCATTAAAATTCCCCCCTCTAGGTTTGGCACTAATTTTTTCAATAGCCTGAAATTTAAAAATGTGTTTCTAGCTGTCCACAACTTACAAAATATGATTTGTTGTTGCTTAAGTGTTATCACCACTCTCTATGGCTTGGATGTGTTCACCTACCCAAGTCTTGAAGCACCTATTAGTCTTCCCTGTGTAAAATCCCTGACACGAATCAAATACATCCAATCAATTCATATTTTGTAAAACAACGCAGTTGTGATGTTATCTTCAATAGCTATTTAAGGTGGGTCTTTATTTGTTAGCCAGAATTTGATAAAGGATCATTTTGATCCGAAACGCAACAGGCAGGTTTGTCTGTGTGCTCCCTAATAAAATGCTTTTTTATTTTAACTCACCCTGGTGCCCGTGTATTTTGGAGGTGGTGAGTGCGACTTTTTGTGTTGATATATACTTTTGCTGTGGTCTGGAGCACCACCACCCCTGTGCAGGACTCTGATCAAGTACTTATTCTATGCACAACTAAAGTACAGAACTATGCTTCATTTGGATTGGCATGCTCTGGGAAACAAACAGGCAGGTGGATGGTTTGATTCATGATAAACTCAGATACCACCTTTGGTAAAATCTTAGGGTTGGGTATGCAAAGACACCCTGTCTTTGTGGAAAACCAAATAAGGAGACTCACATCAGAGCTTGAGCTTGGAAATTCTTCAAGCATAAGTAATAGCAACTAAAATTAATGCTTTCCATGACAGAAATCGTAGCTCGCATGTCGCAGCCAGCACAAAAGGAGCCAAAGTAACTTTCTCTAACACGAAATTTAAGTCCTAAGGGGGGACTGGATTGCAGATGGGACCCTTCAGATGAAGAATGCCTCTCATAAATGTTCGTGACACCTCCAGTTGCGCCACCCTACGGCCATCAATGGGCCCATGGAAGGCTGAAATAGCAGCCAGGTGGACTTTAATGGAGCAGTATTGCAGGCCAGAATCTGAGAGGGACAGCCAAGTACTCCAGAATCTGATTCACTGGACAAGTGAAAGGATCTAACTGATGGGAAGCCACCCACAGAGCAAACCACTTCCACGTCATGGAATAAGTGGCCCTGGTGGAAGGCTTACCAGCAGCAGCCAAGACATCAGCCACCTTTTGGTATACCCCAAATCTAGCCATGGCTATGTCTTCAGGAGCCAGGCATTGAAATGTAGTGACTTGAGGCCTGGATGGACCAGACTGCCCTGGTCATGTGAGAACAAGCCTTTGCACAGGGGCACTGAAGGTTCACTGCCAACTGCTGCAGTAAGGGGAACCAGATCTGACAAGGCCACAAGGGAGCAATAAGGATCAGAATCACTCCTTCCATCAGAAGTTTGAGTAACATCCTCCGAATTGGCAGGAAGGGAGGAAAGACAGAGGAACTTCCCTTTCCAAGAGAGGGACAATGTGTCTCGCCAGAAAACTCCAGGCCCTCGAGCGAGCACAAAAGCAGCAGTGTTGCACTGAATGGGGACACAAAAAGGTCCAGCTCTGGACGACCCCACCTGTCAAACAGGTCTTCTACGACCAAAATCAGCAGCTCTCATTTGTGCATCCTGGACTGTAACTTTAGTTTGTCTGCCAAGAATTGTTTTGTGCTTAGAACATGGACTGCCGACAGATCTAGACTGTGTTCTAGAGCCCAGTATCAGACCCTCATCACTTTTCTGCAGAGAAGGTATGAATGGGTCCCCTCCATGTTGTTGATGTAGTGCACTACACTGATGATGTCTGTCTGCACTAGCAGAGGTCCTGGGGACAGGTAGTCCTGAAAGGCTTGTAGGCTGTATAGAATGGCTCATCTCTAGAACGTTTATGTGGAGGGAACTCTTCACTGCAGTTCTGGAATCTTGGGTCTGGTGAGGGCCAAGGTGTGTCCCCAGCCCATCCCCAAAGCATCTGCGGTGAGGATGTGATGAGGGGAGACAATCAGGAAAGGAACCCCTTTGAGTAAATACCGGATTCTGTCCACCACTGGAGCACTTTCTTTACTGGTGAAGTTACTAGAACCTTCTGTTCTAGATTATCAATGTGCTGATCCCACTGGACTCAAAGTCCATTGGGAGATCCGTATGTGTAGCCTCACTAGGGGAACCGTGACAATGGCTGTAGCCATCAAGCCCAGCAGCTGCAAGAATGATCCAGTTGTGACATATTGGTTGCTGTAAAGCAGCCGGGCCAATGCTATCAGGTGTTCCAAACTGTCTTGAGGTGGGAAGGCCGCACCCTGGGCAGAGTCCAGTATGGTTCCTGGGTACTGAAGATGCTGACAGGGAGTCAAGACCGACTTTGGCTGGTTGACTTTGATCCCTAATGTGCGGAACAGCCATCTGGTACACGCTATGGTGCAGAGCAGCTGCTCCTTGGACTGAGCTTTGAGCAACCAGTCATCCAGGAAAGGGAAGACATACAATCCCTCCCTCCTGAGGGCTGCTACCACCATCAAGCATTTGGTAAAGACGTGTGGTGCAGAAGGTAAGACAAAGGGGCAAGCCCCTGAACTGGTACTGCTCCCCCATTACAGGAACCTGAGGTACCTCCTGTGGGGAGCACAAATCTTTATGTGCAGGTATGCATCCTGCATATCTAGGGAGCATATCCAGTCTCCCTCGTGCAGTAGACCTTGCAGGGTTACCATCTTGAACTTTTTGTAGAGGATGCAGAAGTTCAGGTTTCTCAGTCCAAGGATTGGCCACAAATCCCCTGTAGATCTGTGAACTAGAAAGAACTGGGAATATAACCCTCTATTCCTCTGAGCTCTTTGGGAACTGGCCCTTTTTTGCAGCAGCGTGCAAATTTCCTTCAGTGGCACTGGAATATGATCTGGAGGGTAGCTTGAAGGAACTGGAGGTAGATCTGGAGACCACTCCAGAAGTTCTTAAGTGTGGCCTTGCTCTATGAGCTGCAGGACCCCAAGCATCTGTTGTGATCTCCCTCCACCTGTCCAGGTGAAGGGAGAAGCAACCTCCAACCACCACCTCCTGCAGTACTGGAGGGTGGGGTCGGGCAAAGAGTCATGCTGAGGCAGAACCAGCAGCCGGGGCCACACCTCCGCCTCTCCAGGCCTTCCCAGTGGTGGAGATGGAGGCACGTAGGGATGTTCCTGCACTGCGCTTGCCCAGAGGTCAGGTACTCAACTTGAATCTGCGGGAGGCCCGACAAAAAGGCACCTTCTGCCCACTTCTTGGCTGGGTATGGTAATCAGAAAATAAAGTTAGAAATCAAAGATCTGGCGGTTGACTGAAGCAGCAGTCTCTCCGTGGAGTTCAATGTGCGATAGTCAATGCCAGAAAAAGAACTAAGAGGACGTGGGGCTGCCCACGTTTATATGGGAAGGATGTCAACGGCTGAGGTAGCAGACTGCTTGCTAGAAAAGTTTTCATGTGATCCTAGTGCCTAGTAGCTATAGTTCCATTGATGTGGCCTGATGCAAGAGATAGCCTCGAAGATGATCTTCAATTCCTCATTTAACATGGTATGCAACGGTTTTAGGTCTCAGCCTTCTCAACTTGTGGTGCCATTAGAAGCCATTATTTTCTTTTAATGAACAATGTACTTTTTGTTTAACTTTTTGGCAACAGGTTCACTCTGACAATGTATTCCCATTTACAAAAGTGCCTCAGAGTACAATACAGCAAGGCAATAAAGTATCACATATTCAGAGATAATTACATAGAAGACTTAAGGCGCTGGCAGTCACACAGAGATGTCAGGTGCTGCTGGAGTAGATATTTAAAATTTGATACTGTTTTACAACTTAAATGTGCAACTGCTAATGAATTAAAAAAAAAAATTCTGAGCACATTTGGTATTCCTTGGTGGTGGCATCAGTCTAGGCGACATGAAACCTCTAGTACAGTAAAAATCTTGTTTTACTTCAAACATTCGATTAATCCATGGTGAAGGTCTACCTTTTACAGCTTCCCACAGCACAGTAACCATGCAGTATCTAACGAGCTGTTGGAAGTGATAACCAGTGTAAGAGATGAATGCAGCTCACATTGGTGTACAGGTTTTGTTGTACAGTACCTGAACCCTTGGCAATGCACTGACTGAAGCCGCAGAATAAACAAATAACCCACAGTCAACAACTGACAGTAAGAGGCCTGGGGAACCATTTTCTTAGTTTCAATCCTAAATAATTCTTGGCATGCTTTAGCATGCATAGCAATATATGAACATTCTGGACCATTAGATCAATAGACTTGCTGTATGTCACAGGACTGTCAAGGGTCACAACTAGGTACAGTATGTACAGCTCTGGCATCTCTTACGGTTTTAAGAGTGCCTTTTTGAGTTCTTTCAAAATAAACCTGTTTGATGATGACACCAAACTGAGAGCAGTGGTGAACGGAGGGGGGATGGACTACAGAAAGACCTAGAGGCATTGGAGAGATGGTCATATACCTGCCAGTTGAGTTTCAATGCTAAGAAATGCAGGATTATGCACTTTGGAAACAAGAATCCTAAATACAGTTACCAGCTGGGAGGGGTGCAGTTATCAGTTATCTACTGAGGAAAAAGATCTGAGTGGGATGATCACAGGCCACATGAATCACTCTGCACGGTGTAGGAAGGTGGTGGCGAAGACCAATAAGATGCTGGGGTGCACAGCAAGCGGAATCACCTCAAGGAAGGTAGGAGGCAATTCTGCCACTGTACAGGGCACTGGTGAGGCCACACTTGGAATACTGTGTGCAGTTCTGGTGCCCCTTCTTAAAAAGGAACATCAGGCTGCTAGAGGGGGTTCAGAGAAAGACTACCAGGATGCCAAGTGGGATGAGGGAAAGGCCTATGAGGAGAGACTACGCAGGCTAAATATGTACTCCTTGGAGGACAGAAGGGACAAAGGAGACAGGATTGAGACCTTCAAATACTTGAAGGGCATAAACAGGGTTCATCAGGAGGGTCTGTTCAAGTACAGAAAGGAAGGGATCACAAGAGGGCATACTTAGAAATTGGAGGGGGGGTCAAGAGGGAGATGAAGAGGCACTTTCTCACAGAGAGGGTGGTGGCACCATGGAATGCTTTCCTTGTGGAATTGAATGCAAACATCAGTAGGAGAATTTAAAGAGCTAGTGGAGCCAAAACGGGTAGACAGGGAAATAATACAAATTTCATGTAGTAGTCAATGCTAACTTTTTATTTCTGAAGTTTTTTCTTTTGCTCATCAGAAAGTCTCCTGTGTGATAACATTTTGCTGGATGTGTGGAACAGCTCTTAGCCTGGCAGCTGACATATCTCACTCACTGTCCCACACTACATCATCGGCATCATGATCTAACCGACTGTGACATCACAGGTGAAAGACCTGGCAGTCACTCACTTGCGGTTCCTAAGTAGCAGTGATGTCACAGTCAGTGAGGTCACAATGCTGATGATGCAATGCGGGGCAGCAGAGCAAGATATATCAGCTGCCAGGCTATGAGCTGTTCCACACACCACACCTACTAACAACAGGTAAACAATCTTCTAATTAGACAAAGGGAAAAGAAAAAGTACCTCAGATATAAAAGGTAATGGCTGGCTGCTGTTAAAATTCAATACTAGTTTTAGGCAGTATACTAGCTCTTTAAGGGGGTGGAGAGACAGGGTCAAGGGCAAAATCAGAATGGGGAAGGAGGGGGAGAGAGGAGGTAACGCAGACGATGTATTCAAGTGGAAAGATGGGGGGCTGGGGGGGCAGCATCAGTATTCAAATCAGATCTGCACACTCGAGTAGATATGATAGACTGTGAGGTCTCTATCTGCTGGCATTTTCATATGTTCCTATGTTCTTTTGGTAAGAGAACTGCAAAGCTTTTAAATCAAGTTCTGTTTAAAAACTTTAAAAAATCACTGCCCTAGTTTTCAAAGAATTTAGTCTCATGCCATTCTCTGTAAGCTATTTTTGCAGTACATCAAAATCCGGTTGGAGCTTAGTAGAATCAAGATCTGTATCCTTTGTAAAAATAATAACTGCATCATAAGCATATAGCCACTTGCCAGGAAGGCACACCTTGATTTGTTACCCCCCGGGATCCAACAGCTCCTTAGCCCTTGTCACAGTACCCAACATACTCGCAGCTTGGCAACTCAGGTCTTTACTGTTCCCAGATGCTACACCACCTTAGGTCAGAGGTCTTTTGCTTACAGAGCCCCCCTCTGGCTCAACTCCCAGGGTAGGGACATCTCTGCTGAGTCAAAACTCGGCCCTTTCAAACACAAACTCCGACAGCATCTATTAGCAAACAGTATATGTGACTGCCGCCCTTAGCAGCATTCTGCTTACAGTATTTTATCATTGTACTTATACCTTTCGGCACTTTTAACTCTTGGAACTTCATTTTGATCCTACTCTCGAGCCTTTTCCCCTCCACCCCCACCCCTGCTTCTTCTCTGCTCACGCATCTTCAAATTCTTCCCTTGCTCCTCCTCGCCTTTCCTCTTCCACGCTCCACCCATGCTCTTATCTCATGCCACCTCTTTTGCAACTTCTTCCCCTTCTCCCTACGTTTCTCTCTCTTACCTCTTTCCCACCCATATTACTCTCTCTCTCGGGTTTTCGACAAGGCCTGCTAGGCTGCCCCCTCTCCTGACTAAACACCACCTCTTCTCCTTATACTATTAATTTGTCTTCCTCCCACTCACTTCACCAGCACTCCCCCTTCTCTCTGCACTCACCCCATTTCCCTCCTTCCACCTCCCTATCCTCTCATCTCTCTATCCCCATTACCCCTTTCCTTTGCAACTCCGTTCCTTCCATCTCCTGTGCAACTCATCTCCTTCTCCCTCTTGTTTCTCCCATCCCCCACCTTACACCCCATTACTTTCTCTCCTAGATTTTGACAAGGCCTCCCAGGCTGCCCTCTCTTCTAGCCCACTCTTCTGCTATATTAAGCAACATTCAGTGCTATTTTGATTGCTTTTGATGTATTTTTTTTTTTATTATATTCTTAATATCTGCTATTTACTTATCTACTGTTTACCTTGTTTTGTTTTTGTACTACTGACGTGGAACCTTTATAAATGAGTTGTATTGCTCAAAGGTGTTGTAGTCGAAGACTCAATAAATAAAGAAGTAGCTGTGAATTTTTACAAGCATGGGGCACCTCATTAACAAAAAAGGCTGAAACAATAGTGAGCCCAGGTTGAATCCTTACAGGACCATAATACTTTCCTGCTTTAAGGAGGAGAAGGTTTTCTCTACTCCTTCTCCTGAAGGTGATCTGTAAAATAATTAAGGCCCTATTTTGAAAAGCCATGTTTATTTAGTTTTAGTACAATCAGATCATGGTTAATTAAACCAAAGACTTTAGTACAATAAATAAAATAAAATCAGGGCAACACAATGTCCAGCGCCCAGGGCAGTGTATAATTAGTTTGTTACGCCATAGTGGACTGAGTAATATGGCTCGGCCTAAACCCATGTTGCTCCGAGGTAAAAATGTGAAATTTATTAAGCCAGTCGAACACCAAATCATAGATTATACAGTTTCAGTAGGGTGCAAGCAGAGAAGAAAAAAATACTCACCTTAGTAATGTTGTTTCTTCTAATGGAGTCTTGCTATATTATAGACATTAGCAGTTTGATCCAGCTCTAGAACTGCCCCGGAGTGAAATGGTTAAAACCATTCCAAAATAGAATTTTGGCACGAGAGCAGCTCTATCTGTGTCATTTCAAACTTGAACTGTCAGATCTTTACGAGCCAAACTCACTAAGGTCTGTGTGGAAGCTGTAACCTACACTAGCCAAATGGCTACCTAAATAATAACAACCATTGATGGTCCCAACACCCAAGACTCAAGTCAGGGACCAGAAATACTAACACCATTCTAATAATATGAAATGGAACATAAGTATAATAAACACACACACGTGTACACATACACACCCCAAAGTCCCAAAAGGGACAAAATGCTAACAAGGACATAAGTAGTGCCCACACTAAGTTGCCGCACCCCACCAAGTAGAGGTTCTGAGAGGGGCAGGTTGGGGGGGAGGTCTATAATATAGCAAGACTCCATTAGAAGAAACAACATTACTAAGGTGAGTAATTTTTTCTTCAAACAACATGAAGTGTTGCTATATTATAGACATTAGCAGAATACACAGCAGTACCTCCATGGAGGAGGGGCAGAACCTACTTAGGGAATAGGCTCTGAAGAACAGCTGTGCCAAACCGAGCATCTCTCCTGGCCTGGACATCCAGGGAGTAATGCTTGGTAAAAGTGTGTACCGTTTTCCAAGTAGCAGCCTGGCAAATCTCTAATAAAGGGATATCTCTGGCAGCAGCTAGAGGCACAGCTGTACCCCTGGTAGAATGAGCCCTCAAACCCGGGGAGGGCTCCTGCCCACTTTCTGATAACAAAATTGGATACAAGAGACAATCCACCTGGCTATTGATCTCTTAGTGGCAGGTTTGCCTTTCCCAACTTCACCATAGGTAAGGAAAAGTTGGAGGATTGAACCTGTGACCTTTAGTACGCTCTATATAATAACTAAGAGCTCTCTTAACATCCAGGCTGTGCAACCTCCTCTCACCCGAAGAGGAGTGATCAGTGAAAAATACTGGAAGGGAGATAGATTGATTAAGATGGAAATCTGAAACCACCTTAGGCAAAACTTCCTATTAGTCCCTAAGGACTACCTTATCCTGTGGAAGAAATAAAGTCAGTCTCCACTGACAAGGCTTCACAATTCACTTATCGTCTGGCAGAAGTGATAGCCACTAGAAAACAGTTTTCCAAGTTAGGTACTTAAGCTCTGCAGAAGACAGAGGTTCAAAGGGGTTGCATTAACTGGGCAATACAAACATTAAGGTCCCAAGCAGGGGCCAGTTCGAAAGGAGGATTAGTATGGAGTAATCCCTTAAAAACTTGGAAAACACAGGATGAGAGGAAAGAGGGATGACTTTCCTGCTGACACAAAAGCAGACACAGCTGCCAAATGAACTCTCGGGTAGCTGGTCTGAGACCAAGGAATTAAGATGTACCATGTAAGCTAACAAAATGGGCAATTCAGCAGATTCTGGGGAAATATTTTTCCCAGCACACCAAATGGAAAACCTTTTCCATTTAGAACTATAAGTACCCTAGTGGAAGGCTTTCTGGAAGCCTTTAGGATCTCAAGAACACCCTGAGAGAGGTGTAAATCAGCAAACTCTAACTCCTCAAGAGCCAGGCCTTGAGGTTGAGAGATGAGGTCCCGATACAAACCCTTCCCTGGGCACAAGTCAACAGATTGTGATTCCTGGGGAGGCACAGGGAAGATGGACTGTCAGAGACCAAGGAGTGGGTACCAGGGCTGCCTGGCCCAATCCGGGCAATCAGAATCACCCTGCAAGGCTGAGATCTGATTTTGACTAGTACTTTGAATAGGAGAGGAAGGGGGAAGCATAGAGGAACTTCCTCCCAATCCAGAAGAAGGGCATCCAGGGAACTGGGCCCAGCACTGGAGGCCTGCAACAGAACAGAGGAAGTTTGTGATTGTCTGAGGCTGCAAAAGATCTATCTGAGGGATGCCCACCTGGCAAAAACTATCCCCAGCACTTGAGGATCCAGGGACCATCTGTGATGGCCCTGGGAAATCCTGCTGAGGGCATCCGCTAGGACATTGTCCTTCCCTGGAAGATGAACTGCTATGAGGGAAGTGTTCAGGAATAGGCCAGAGACCACAACATTATTGCCTCGCTGCACAAGGCCGAGACCAGGTGCCCCTGTTGTTGATGTACCACATTGTTGTGGTGTTGTCTGTTCTGACTTGTATCACCTTGTCGTGGACAGATGCAGAAAAAGCTTGAAGAGCTAAAAGACAGCTCTGAGTTCCAGTAAATTGATGTGTAGCAGAGATTCCTGGGGACCAAACTCCCTGAGTGGAAAGGTCGCCATGTGGGCTCCCAACCCAGAAGGAAGCATCTGTAGTGAGAGTCAAGTCATGAGAAGGGGAAATGAAGGGGACCCCTGCTCTTAAATTGCTCTGATCCTGCCACCACTGGAGAGCTAGGATCAAGGTTGAGTCACTGGGACCAACTTGGAAAGGGGTCTCTTCTCTGAGACCAAAAGGTTCTCAAGTGAAACTGAATGTCTCATCTGAAATCTGGCCCCTGCACAACAGCTGTGGATGCAGCCATGTGCCCCAGGAGCTGCAGAAAGTGTCTTGCTGGTCGAGAGACCTGCAGAGTGAAGGAAGAGGCCAGAGCCACTAAATTCCTTACCCTTTCTGGGGAAGAAAGGCTCTGGCTAGCTTTGTGTCCAATTCTGCCCCTATAAAGGTGAGTACCTGGACTGGTTCCAGAACCGACTTTGTAGGTTTAGCAGAAAACCCAGGGAGGTGAGAAGCTGCTGGGTGACCTGCAGGTGAGATTTTACCTGTTCTGGGGACTGGCCTACAATGAGCCAGTCGTCTAGATAGGAAAACAGCAATCCTCTGCCTCCTTAAGTGGGCCACTGCCACTGCTAGACACTTTGTGAATACCCTTGGAGCAGAGGTAAGGCCGAAGGGCACTGCTCTGAACTGTAATGACCTGAGGGCAGTTCAGATCTGAGGTACTTTCGATGGGATCTTCTGATTAGGACATGGAAATAGGCATCCTTGAGGTCCAGGGAGGCTAGCCAGTCCCCTGGCCTTAGGGAAGGTAAAATCATTGCCAGAGTTACCATTTTGAACTTTGGTTTCAAAGATGCTTGTTCAGATATCTGAGATCTAAAATGGGCCGCATTCTCCTGTCTTTTGGGTAAGGAAGTATCTGGAATACAGACCCCTGCCCTGATGCAGGGAGGAACCCTTTCTACTGCTCTGAGAGCTAACAGGGATGAGACCTCTGTTTCCAGAGCGAGGGTCTCTGAAGCACTTGCAGGTAGAAAAAGTCTGCTTCTCAACTTGGGAAACTTTTGAAGCGAGAACCAGACCCTGGCTTACTACTTCCAGAACCCACTTGTCTGAGGTTAGAAGCCCAATTCTGACTGAAGTAAGCCAGCCTGCCCCCCACTGGTACAGGAGGATCGGCCCTGGGCACCCCATCAGGGTGCCTGTTTCGCAGGAGCTTTAGGCTGGGGGGTGGGAGCAGGTCTGCCCACCCCTCGTCTGCCCCTGCCTCTGAAGAAGCCCCTCTGAGCAAAGGCAGAGGAGGCCTGAGTCTGGTAGAAAGGCCTGTGAAAAGGCCTACCCCCTACCCCTGGGGGCATGCCTTTGAGGAGTGGCTTGCCGCTCCTTAGCCTGGGCACTCTTGTAAGTAGTCCTATATTCATCCATCTTCTTCATGTAATTCTCTGTCTGCTCTCCAAACAGAGAATTTCCCACCACAGGAAAATCCATAGCCTTAGTCTGGGTATCCTGTGACAAACTAAGTACACCTGAGCCAGGCCAACCTCTGAAAACTACAGATGTGGCCATGACCCTAGAGGAAACATCATTAACATCCACAGCAGCATGAAACTGAACCTTAGAGGCTTCAATGCCATCAGCAGCCACCTGTTCTAGTTCACTAGCCAGCTGGCCATGGGCCTGCTTGGCCAATTGCATAACAGTATCCCATCTAGATTTCTGATACCTAGCTACATAAGCCATATAATTTGCTTGCCTGAGTCCCAGAGAGGCTGCCATATACTGTTTTTTGCCATGGCATCAATCTTCCTGGAATCCTTGTCAGGAGGATGTGAAGCCAAGGGAATATTAGCTTTATCACAGGCAGCAGCCTGAACTACTCAACATGACTGCATTGCTGAGAAAGGAATTCTGTATCAGGGCCTGACAATGTATACCTTCTGTACAACTTTTTATCTACAGGAGGCACAGAATTAGGAGCTTTTAAAATTTTAATTGTTTGTTTCCTAAAAGACTTATGTAAAGGAACAGACAATCTCTTAGACTCTGGAATATCCATCATTTCTACAAAATCAGGCTCCTCTTGCTCATCCACAGCCTCTTCTAAAGGAAGCTGGAGGGTTTCAGCAACTTTTTTATAAAACATAAAATGAGATGGGGACTCAGACAGCATAGGGGAGATTCTAAAGGTCTGTCTGGGGAGATGTCGGTTCAATGCGCACCCAGACATTCCCAGCCACATTCATACTGTTCATAATCCTCCTCCCTCCTCTGGTTCATAAAATTCCTCAATATCATAATCCTGAACCACTGGGACGGACGAACCGACCTTTTACCAGATAGTGGTGGTTCAGGCGGACCCTGAAGACAGTGACTGGACAATTTGTACAGCTTTTGCTATCTGCAGCAGTTGGAGAAGGAATTTTGGACTCCAGACCTGCTGATTTTCTTGTTTTCTTTACTGGAATTGGTTCCTCAGAACCAGCTTTTCTTTGCCGAGGAAGTCGCCCTGGTCAAGGGCACTCCCTCTGGTTGGTTGGCACGAACCGGGCTGGCCATCCGGTCAGCGGACTTTTGGCCTCGTTCCCTGAGCCTGCCCAATCTTTTTCCAGGGTGGCTGCAGGGAAATTCTTACATACCTGGCAGTCTGACTGAGGTGGTCAAACCCCAGACAATAAACACATGTGGTGTGTGGGTCAGCCTTGGCAAAGACTTCCCCACAAACATCACAGTGTTGAAACCCAGTGGGCCCGGTTTTTCTTTTGGGTTTCTCAGACATAATGCCAGCCTAACCAAAAAACTTGCCCTTTTAACGGCAGTGCCAGGCAAGACACCCTTATCGGTTCCTAACCGTGTCACGGGTATTGGAAAAAACCGTAATAAATCCGGTTTTTTAGAACCGATAAGAACCGGGAACCGCACTCTAAAATATTAACTTTTAGTTTTAAATGAGTTTTAAACCCACTGATCGGTTCAAAACCGAACCGATAACTTACAAGTTCCACACAGACAAAACCTTCATTTACTTACGGTTACCACAGATAGAGCTTGAACCGAACGGTTTTGCAGTTAAAATAAAACTATTCTCGGTTAAATCCAACCGAGAAAACACTTTTTAAACCGAGAAATGAACCGAGCAGAAGGAGAAATCTCCGGAGCGACTGTTCACTGAGGCGGAGTAAAGAATCTGACAGTTCAAGTTTGAAATGACACAGATAGAGCTGCTCTCGTGCCAAAATTCTATTTTGGAATGGTTTTAACCATTTCACTCCGGGGCAGTTCTAGAGCTGGATCAAACTGCTAATGTCTATAATATAGCAAGACTTCATGTTGTTTGAAACTGATTTACATTTATTTTATAAAATATCTTTCAATAACGGAACAAATTCTAGAAACATCATTTGTTAAGTATCCCCGACTGTGAATTAAATCCCTAGATATGAACACTGTTACCAACCTATACAAACCTACCTAGCAATAACGCAACTTCAGAATTCTCTGGAATCCTAGCAACTTCATTTGTCAAAACACATCACCTGACCATTAATTTCCAGAAAGTGCCCAGTTTGTCATCAACCTAACAATCTATGTAGCAGCAGCCTACCTACACAAAAATAAAACCTTTTCCACAATGAGTCAAAGAGATTTTTTTTTGGTACTTTACACTGGGATAAGCAAGTTCCTCTCGGGCCATCTTCACCAGTCTCATATCAAGTTTATCAGGTCCTTCTCCAGTGTTACAATTGAGTGTTTTTTTTTTAGAACTACAGTAGGATTAACTGTTTTACAGGAGCACTGTCAGCTTTGCCTCTTCGTTTTTTGCCAAATGTGAGCAGAGTGCCTCTTGGTACACACCTTCATACATTTACTGCAGAATGTCCCTACATGTAGGAAATATAAGCCTTTTTTTTTGCAATTTTTGCAGTAATAGTTTGTCCCTCGGTCAGACAGTACCTTACCCGTGTCCTGGAGACACATCCAGGTCAGTGACGCGCATCTGCCACGAGCACTGTCCCCAAGTGCCATTTGTTTCACATGCTAAGTGTAAAATCATGTTGAGCCCGTCTC
Organism: Neoceratodus forsteri; assembly: GCA_016271365.2. Classification (NCBI taxonomy): domain Eukaryota; kingdom Metazoa; phylum Chordata; order Ceratodontiformes; family Ceratodontidae; genus Neoceratodus; species Neoceratodus forsteri. The sequence continues at coordinate 1,441,858,132 of CM028130.1, read as the reverse complement.
TTCTGTTTTAATAAAATGTTGCTGGTATCTCCGACTGCAAACAGAGCACTGCGAGGAGTACAATTTACATTTTTAAATCGGAGTCGAAATCCTGAGCATGTGCACCAATGGCACACTCTAGTGCACGTGCAGGATTATAGGTGTAGACAGTCATTCTCCATGTACTCCATGATGTACAATTTTATTTAAGGGGGCCAAAAAATAGGCTCTTAACTGCTTCCTTTGTCCATGAAAATAGAACACAGAACCAGCTGAACCTTTCTGTAATGTCATTCACTGGAATCATAACCAGAAAAATTAGTCACTGATATTGTCTTTGCATCCCAAGGACTATACAACTTTAAAGGGTCTGGGGTGGTATGTGTGTGTCTGAGTGAGCAATGTAGGACATCTGTATTTACCCATGCTTGGGGGGGGGGGGCAACAATCAGTGTCATGGTGTACAAAAGTAGTATTTATTGTGCCAGATGGGGCAACAAACATGGTCCTCATTAACATATTTATATTTTCTAGCTACACCCCTGTGCAGGATCTTTGTTCATGCCTCTCGAGCGCATGCGTGGAATTTCGGCTCAGATTTAAAAATGTAAACTGTGCTCCTCACAGTGTTCGGTTTGCAGTCTGAGATACCAGCAACATTTTATTACAACAGAAGGGACAGGATCAACACGATTTTACACTTAGTGTGTGGGGAGAAAGAAAAAACACATTTCAGAGCAGCACTCTTGGCAGACTCGCGTTCCCAACCTGGATGTGCGTCTGGGACGCAGGTGAGATACTATCAGACCGAGCAACAAACTACTGCTGCAAAAATGACAAAAAAACAGAAAAAAGGCTCATATTTCCTATATATGAGGCATTCTGCAGTAAATGTGTGATATGAGCGCACCAAGAGGCACACTACTCACATCTAGCAAAAGACTAAGGGGCAAAGCTGACAGTGCCCCTTTAAGAATAAAGTGTGAATGCATCCAAGTATCACAATTCAAGAACTTCTGGGACAAGACATGTTGCAGAAAACAAAAAAATAAATAAAAAGGTTTCTCACCTGTAACCGTAGATCTGGGAAAGGTATATGGTTCACATCCACACTTCGGCAGTTCCACTGGAATATGCAGATTTGGCAGACATCTTTAAGATAAGCTCCTCCCACCACATGGGTAGTATATCCTCTGACTCGGCCCCATGACGTCAGATCTTTGCATGCGGGAAGCAGGGATCCACGTGCCACTTGCCTGGGGAGGCAGAGTGGTCTGTGCGGCTGTGAACCATTATACTACTCCTAGAACTAGGTTACACGTGCATAACCCATTTTTCTAGGGGTGTGGATATGGTTCATTATTCACACTCTGGCAGACTCCTAGCAGTTCTGTGAAAGGAGGGAGCAAAGAATGTGCATCCCTACTTGGTTAACAGAGACTGGAGAACCAAGGTACCAAAACCAGCATTACAGCAAGACTCAAGGTCAATGCGGTAGTGGGTAATGAAGGTTGATGCAGACTTTCAGGTAGCAGCCCTGCAGATTTCCCATATATGGATGTCCCTGGAAGCAGTCACTTAAGTAGCGGTATGACTGCCCGCGGTGACCTGGGTTCAGGAGCAGGCAGTCGGCGGGGAGAGAGATCGGCGTCCGGAGGACTGCTCTCTCTTCCGGGGAGGGTGGGGGAGGCAGCTTGCTCATGGGGCGACCTCTAGCGGTGGCCCACAGGTCGCCGACCGAGCCAGGCACAGCGTATGCCAGGGTGGGCAGAGCTATGGCATTCGTTGCCTCGCTGGCGAGCTCCAGAGGCAGAATACAAAAAGAAAATACCCCAATTCCTGGGGATAGATGAAAGCGCCTTGATCTTCACAGCCCACACTCCCAATTCTGGGCCATCTCCTCTCTCTCCAGCCAGGCTCGTGTGTACTGGGCACTTTGCCCTATAAAGATAGAGCACCCTGGGTGGATAGGGCGGCCCTACCTCTGGAGGGTTCAGACCCAGAGGTGGTGCTTGGCGGCACGAGGGGGGGAGAGAGAGTGGTCACAGCGGGAGGTAGAGGATGGGAGCTCCAGAGGTCGCTGGAAGGAGTTCTCCAGGGGTTGGAGATAAATAAAGTTTAAAAAAAAGCAGCGGCATGACTGGTGGAACGAGTTCTAAGCCCTACAGGAGGCTCCCTATGACTCAATTTAAAGCAGAGGTCGATGCAGGCTTTGTTGCCAATCTGCCAGGAGTGGCTTCAGTGCAAGTTACAAACAGCTGGCAAGCCTCTACATGAACTCCAGCTGTGCACTCCTTGTTAATAAGAGAATGCCCTCCTCAGGTCCAGGAAAAGGTGCCAGTGATTGGCTGCTGAAATGGGATTAGTAAAGCAGACCGGCAAGTTTATCAACTGGTTAAGGTGAAACTCCAATATTACCTTCAGGAACTTCAGGGCTGGGGTGAAGGACAACTTTGACCCTATGGAAAACCAGATAAGAAATAGCCTGGGGGACTAGTGGAGGCAGAGACAGTGGAGGGGTTCAAGAGGGGTTGGGACAGATATAGGGGAAGGGTTGTGCTAGCAAAGTCCAATACAAGAGAAATATCTTGGACGGGAAATGGAAAATCCCGAGGGGGTGGGCAGACAGCAAGGTCAGCTCCCAGGTTGGGGGATGACCAAACGAGCAGACACGAAAGACCGTTAGGTCTACTCTGCTGGCATTTTAGTAAATATCCACTGAGAGCACCTGGAGTTTCCCGATCCTTCCAGCTGACAACGGCCACCAGGAAGACCATCTTCCATGACAGGTGTGACATCTCACACCTGTCCATCTACTCTAATGAACTGCCCTGAGCATCAACAACACCAGCAGTAGATCCCACAGTAGAGAAGGTTTACACACTGGAGGGGACAGATGATCCAAGCCCTTGAAGAAGTGCCTGACCACCTTTTCCTGGGCCAGCGTTGGCTTACCAGCCCACACCCAGTAAACAGAGATGGCTGCCAGGTGCACCTTAAGGGTTGTCGCTCACAGTACAAACTGAGAGAGGGACCAGAGGTAGTCTAGGATGCTAGCCACAGGGCAGACAAGGGGATCAAACTCCTTACCCAGACACCAAATGGAAAATCTCCATTTAAAGGCATAGCATCTGCGAGTCGACTCTTCATGAGGCCTCCATAACGTGTAGCCCATCCTCAGAGAAACCTCAGTTGCAATGGTGGTCTGCTGCTGAGGCTAAGAGATCCGGGTACCAGAACTGCCTTGGTTAGTCTGGAGCTTTCAGGATCATCCACGCCTTGTCCTTCTGGACCCCGACCACCACCACCCTGTGAATCAAAAGGAAGGGAGGGAAGGCATACATGAGGCCTGGGGTCCAGGGCCTAGTGAATGCATCCCCAACAGCCTCCCAGACTGTCGGGAGAGGGCATAAAACACACTCTGTTTGGCGTTCTCCCAGGAAGCAAACAGATCCATCAGAGGACTGCCCCATAGGGAGAACTAGTGATCTACCACCTCCTGATTCAGGGACCACTTGTGCAACATCTCTCCAACCCTGCCTAGAGTGTCCGCCAGCTGACTGTTCACTCCCATAACATGGATTACCAGGAGATGTGCACCGAGGCTGAGCATGAGGGACCAAGTGTGGAGGGCCTCCCTACACAAAGAAAGGGAGTGTGTTCCACTCTGCCCTTCAGACAGAACATGATCGTGTTGTTGTCTGCCTGGAACTGCATGACCTGACCCTTGACTAGAGGAGCAAATTCTGTCAGACCGCACTGCATGGAGCTCCAGCAGGTTTATGTGGTGACATTTCTCATTGGTGGACAAGACCTCATAGCCTCTATTGCCTCTCCGATGTGCTCCTCACCCAAGCAGACACACGTCCATCCTGAGCGTCACGGACAGTTCTGGGAGGACAAACGGGATTCCTTCTTCCAGGTGATCTGGAATCAGTCATCACTGGATAGCGTTCCACATTTACTGGGTCACTATGACAGGGTGGTCCAAATGGTCTAGGCGCTGGGGTCACCGATGGCTTAACTCCCACCACAGGTGGCGCATCAACCAGCGGGACCACCAGACCACACTGGTGTAGGACACCACATACCCCTGCAGTTTTAGGAAATCCCGGGCAGGACATGAGAGCCCAACCTGAAATGACTGGACAAAGGAGGTAAGATCCTGTGTCCGGTCTGCAGGGAAGCAGACCTTGGCCCGCAGGGAGTCTAGTTCTGCTCTGATGAACTTGATCATCTGCGTGAGTACCAGTTCATACTTGTCTGGGTTGACCAGCAGGCCCCAGTCTCAGCAGGTTTGGAGAGCCAGCTCTCTGAACCTCTCTATGGCCTCCTTGGATGGACCAGCTACCAACCAGTCGTCCAGGCAGGGAAACACACTGACCAGTATGCATCTCATATAAGCTGCCACCACTGCAAAGCACTTGGTAAAGACCCTGGGTGCCAAGCAGAGACCGAAGGGCATGACCTGGAACTATCATAAGACCCCTTCTGCTTGGAGATGGAGGTACCAGTGGTGGATCAGAGGGACTGGTATATGGAAGAATGTATCCTGGAAGTCTAAGGAGGAAAACCACATGTCTTGCTCCAGAGGCAGAATGGCCCGATTCAGGGTAATCATCTTTTTTTTTTTTTTTTACACTTTATTTTTATTAATTATTCAAATATATATATATATATATATATATATATATATAAACATTTCATGGTTCCAAGGAATAGAAATTGCACAGGAAAAAAAAAGGTAGAATTAAACATTATCATTCTCTTATCACCCCTTGTTACACATATTGGGGGGGGGGTCTACTAAACTGACATAATCAGTTATTAAAAGTAATAGCATCAAAGGACTAAATGCGACCATGACCATGGACTAAGAATTGAAGAAGTCAAGTCCCAAAAAGTCCCTGGGTAAAAGAAAACCCAATTAAAGTCAACCTGTGACTTTATATAGTCCATAAAAAACGGTGATAAGTCGATATTTTTATCCAAGGAATACATGATGCAGCAGAAAGGCCCCCACCCCGACCATACAAACTAAACTAGTAGTATGTCTTAGAATTAGTGAACTGACTAACATCTGCTAACTTTATTATGCAGCCTAAGACGAGAAAAAACATCCAACAGTGAGCCATAGGAAGACCTCTAGGGCAGGTTACAGACTAATCAGATGTAACTGTGAAATATGTAACACTGGAAAATAGACAATGAAGTGTAACAGTCACATTTGTAATTCAAGGCTCACTAGACAGTAGTCCGTGTTTCAAAATGTCTATCCTTGTTCAGTCCTCTGGACCAGTATCCGGTGCAGCGTGTTGCGCAGCAAAATGTTCTTTAATTTTAGTAAGCCTTTTCCCTGCTTTAACTGAGTCACTGAACAAATACATTTTACCAGCATAAACGATTTTAAGTTTGGCAGGCTGCTGAAGGGTATGGGAGATACCAAGTTCTTTTAACCCTGTACGAACGGCATCAAAGGCTTTTCTGCACTGCCGGGTAGAGAACCTAAGATCTGGAAAGCAAAATACATGAGTCCCGTCTGCAAGCAGGAGTCGCCCCTTTAGTTTAGCTGCATGTAAAATCTTGTCCTTCACAAGTGGTCCTGCTGTGACGATTAAGATGGTCCTAGGTTGCTCTGGATTTGTCTGTTGCTGCCTTGGGTTAATTTGATATGCTCTGAAAATTAGCCCAGGTCTGGCCCCTCCGATCCTTCCAGTACTCCCAGCAGACGAATGTAAGCCAGTCGGGCCCCATTTTCCAACTGTTCTAAGCGAAGACGAAGGATTTTATTTTCAGAAATGATTCCAGAAGCTGTCGCGGCCAACTTGTTTGCAGTTTCTTTAGCCATGTTAGATTCATTAGACACCAGCTCTATTTTGGTTTCCAACATAGTGACTCTATTATTGAAAGAGTCCATTTTCCGGTCGAGATCCTTAACACATTTTTCTAAATCCCTCACAGCTTGAAGCACCGTGCTGATTAGAGGTTCAGCTCCATCACGCGGGGCTGTAGCTAAGTCGCTCTGTTCCACTCCATCAGGTGGCCTGCTCTGCTTCCTTTTCCAGAGCTCCGAGGTTGCTGATTGACGCAACTTTCCCATCCTGGCTGCACTCAAAACCAAAGATGTAGATACAGCTGTACTTCCAAATCGAAATAAGTTTGAAAAGTAGGCAGTCCACTTTTATCTAAAAAACAAAAATAATAAGAAATAGTAAAGTGACAGCAGGAGCTCTCGAAGCTGCACCCTGTTCCATCGGCCGCTAGCCACACCCCCCCAAGGTGACCATCTTGAACCTGTGTTTCCACATGAAGTGGTTCAAAGCGTGCACATCTAGTATGGGGCACCAGCCCACATCAGGTTCAGTACCTGGACACATAACTTTAATTAGCCAGGGAGTCCGGGACATGGGCTACAGACCCTTTTGCAGGAAGCTGAGCTATGTTCTCCAAAGGGCAGACAGCGTGTCCTGCGACACACTGGACTCCTAAGGCACATGGAGGCAGTAAGGCAGGACAGCCTCTAAGTCCAGAGTCAACATTCTGCCTACTACATCCAACACCCACTTGTCCATTGTGATAGTGAACCAACATGGCAAGAAGTGACATAGCTGATCTCCTACGGGGATAGCACACAAGAACAGGACAGGTGGAGGGGTTGCACCCCCCAACCCACTACTGAGCAGCTTTTGCAGGGGCAACAGCAGCTGCAGCTCGAGAGACACCACCACCCCTGCTCTCCCCTTTCTTAGGACCCTGGCCCCCAGATTTGGGTTTGAAGCACCAGGCTTGGTACTGCCCACGCTGAGGCTGTCGATACTGGAAAGCCTGTTTTTTAGGCTTCTTTTTTGTGCCCTTCTGGGACAATGCCATGGAATCCAGGGTGGCACTGGACTTCTCAATACAGGCGAGATGTCTTTCCACCCCAGGGTCAAAGAGGTCAGTGCCCAAGAAGGGCACATTGACCAGCTTTTGTGCTAAGTGTCTGCCCTAAAGGCAGACAGATGCAACCACGCCCTGCAACACATGGAGGCAGCCACTGCCATGGCACGGGCATATATATCACCCATGTCTAAGGCCATCTGGACCTGCTGTTTGGCCAGCAACTGACCCTGATCTCTTGATAACCATCACCACCGGCTGTTGCTCAGCCGGGAGGTGAGGGAGGGAGGATAGTATCAAAGGTCCGATCAGGGAGTGACTGAAGCTGGCCATTATCATGGCATAACCAACTTGATGGAGACCGAGGGACACCGCAGCGTACACCCTTTTAGGCGTGTGGTCAGTCTTGCAGGACTTCTTGTCTGGAAGTCTGTCCACGTACCACTGGTTTCCAAGTTTGCAGAAAACCAAGTTGGCTGCCAAGCCTTCTGCAGAGGGATGGGCCAAGAACCCAAAAAAGGAGCTGGTGGGGACCGCATACTTACAGACCTTATGGGTAGAGAGTACTAGGCAGGATACTGCCTGCTGTCAAAGCTCCAGTGCTAGAATGGCCTCAGCTACAGGAAAGGTAACTCCTGGGGATTCATCCCTGTCCAGAATATCAGTAAAGGGACACTTAGACCTTCTTTGAACTGGCTCCAACAGGACTAACACGGACTCTGAAATACATCACAGAGAAGGACCCTGAAAGACATTGGGCCACACTTGGTAGAGAACTCCTTGAATGATCCCAGGTCAAGGAGGAGAATCCCAAAGGAGGCCATGGACGTGTGGTCTGAATCATGAGGACTCCTCAAAAATGATCCTCGACTGGTTCTTGCCACAGACCATCGAAGTATCCTCCCCCGGGATGATCTCCACAGACAACCAGCCTAGCAAGGAGGCCGCTGATGAACGGGTCTCCTTGACTGGAGCGTCCACCTTCAGCTGCAGTGGTGGCCGCTCCACCCAAAGGGGTGGAGAAGCAGCGGAAGGAAGCACTTGCGTAGTTTGGTCTGGCGGGGTCATCACTGGCGGCTGTCAGGTGACCAGAGGTCCAGGAGATAGAGCCCTACCCTGCCCCTGATAGTCCACTGCTGCCAGAGGAGCTCCTTGTAGCACCTGTGCATCTGACAGCACCTCACATCGCCTGATGATGATGATGAGGTCAAGCACAGTCAACGGCAATGCCTCTTGGTCGAGCGGTAACACCTCGAATGTCGACCAGACGATCGATGTCAATGTGAGTCTTCCGGTTGGTTATAGTATACTACATGCTGGCCTACACTGACCAAGATAGGCATGGCAGGCTGTACCACTGGTGTAGGTCACTCCCGCAGCTGGCAGGTCGGGGCACCAACCGGTCCACATCCTCCTGGGTAAGGATCAGGAGCACCGGGATCTGTGATATCGACGACTCAACCTCGTCTGACAGTCAGTCGAAAGGTCAAGAGAAAATCTCCACAGCCTGCTCAACCAGAGTCAAAGTAGACTGGCTCAACGGTGGTGCCGAAGAGCTCTCGACCTGTCAGACCTGTCCCTCAACAGAAAGGCACTCTGCCACCATCAAGCAGTGGGGTGAGGAGAGGGACCAGGAGGACCTTGGTCTCTCCTAGGCCCAAAACAGGTACAGACAGCACCTGTGCTTGGAAACACAATGGGCAGGGCTCTCCTACAAGGCTAAACACATGTCCCAGAAGCCTTAAACGAATGACCCTCCAATGCTGGTCCCAGGGAACAGTGCCGAGACCAAGGAGGTGCCCACCACAGCCGCCGCTGCTTCCACCTCAAGGAATGCAAGCTGCTGGCCAGACCCAGCTGCAGCCGTGGCCTTCTTGCGGTCCTTAGGGTCCTGTTCCAAAGGACAACCCAGCAAGAGTTGGAGCTTCCTGCCCTCATGGGACTCAGGAAGCATGAACATACAAATGACACCCCGTGATGTAGTGCTGCCTGCCCAGGCCCATACATGCATGTGGCGTGCAGGTCGGTGACAGGCATCGTCTGCCAATAGTGCAAAAAAACCCAAAATGTGAGCCTCGAAGGAGGTGACCTGTTCTTTCCAGTGGTGAGAAAGCTCTGACATCACAGGGAGGAGTCAGGGGATATTCAGCTTTGGTGATGGGAGGAGCTTAGCTTAAAGACGTCCGGCAAATCAGCATATTCCAGTGAGACAGTGTGAGAATCGTGAACCATACACATGCCCCTAGAAAAAAAGAATTTTCAGAAATATCCTGTTTTGTAATTAATCTACAATTTATATAAAAAAGAATGGGGGGTACTAGACTTCCTCCAACAAGGAATTAAATTAACAATGCCCCAGCTTTTTGATGGACTGAGAAGATTTTTTTTTATTCTGCCAGTTTTTAGATTATATATATTTAGACTGTCTACTCAACGATTTACAATTACAGAAAAACACAGAATTTTCAAAAATATCCTGTTTTGCAATTAATGTATAATTTACATCTAGAAGACAGGGGAGTACTAACATTTCCCAAATAAAGAATTAACAATAGCCCAGATTTTAGATGGATTTTTTTTCCATTCTGCCAGTCTTTAAATTATGTAGATTTCAACTGCCTACTCAAAAAAATGACAATTATTTCTCAATTCACAATACCTTAAAGAGCTGGTGTACTGCCAGAAATTAACAGTAACTTTTAGAGAGGCCGACCTGCCAATGCAGCGGTAGTGCTACTGCTTCCGATGCTGACAATCCGAGTAAGGGAGCAAACACAAGTACGGGAGCAAACTCAGGGACATTAGAGGGCCAGCCAGGGGGAGCAGGCAGAGTGTCTGATGGAAAGCTCACCTTCTTAGGGGAGGGAGGGATCTGGCGCTCAGCAATATATTGACCCCTAGTGATGGCTGGGGGTAGGTGTGCCTGGGACCAGTGATGCGGCTGGAACTAGTGGAGTAGCGGATGCCTGCACAACGAGGGCAGGAAAGCGCCCAACAGTTTGCAGACGTCATTGTACACCCATCTCCAATAGGGGTAAACTTAAGCAGAAATGCCTTGCCCAAGCATAATGACAATGGGAACCTTGCCAATGCCACCTCTGCTATCTCAGGGCAGCCGATGGACTGGATTAGCATCTCGGCACCCCCCCCACCCCCCGTGAAGGGCAAGTCATGGTCTCCCAGTTGTAAGTCCCTGTAAGACAGCACTGTGGGATGAAACTTGAATGTGGACCAGAGGCCTGATATGAGGTACATCCCCGCCAACCAAGGAGAATAAACGAGTTTAAAAAAATTAAAAACTTTAACTTTCAGAAGTAGTCCACCATTATTCTAATATCTAAAGTATTTTTATGTTTTGCTAATTAGAGATTTTAAACCTGGCCGGCCCAGTGGGGTGGAGGGCTGAGGCACCAAGCAGCTTACCTCCTGCCACGCCAGCGACCCAGGTTCAGAAATGAGCCCGGGCTGCTGGGGGGAAGGCTGGGAGAGGACTGAGTGGCCGCCAGGCAGCTGTCCTCTCCTGGGTCAAAATGGCTGACCGTACCAGCTGCCACCAGGTGGAGGCCTAGTGGTAAAACTACAAAGAGCGTCAGGAGGCAGACATAAGTCAGAGGGAGGGGGAGGGAGTCATAGCCTTGAGACGCATGTGTGCCTCCATGCACACATGATCTTCAAGAAAACCATGGCTGTGGACAGGAGAAAACTAAAGGGGAAATGCTTGGCACAGCATTGGCATATGATGCCCGCTTTCCACACCCCACCCACGTGGTCACCAGGGCAACCTGCAGCAAAAGACTAGAATGCAGGCGTCGGGGGTTTAATCCATGGGGGCCCAAGCCAGACTATGGACGGTGGAGGGAAGAGGCGAGGCCGGCAGGAAGTCTTTCCCCGCTGTGGCCAAGGAGGATAAACTCTTCTATATAGATATAGAGCAAAATAAAAGATTTTAAACCTGACAGTAGTGTACTAGGTGTATATGTGGAACAGCACTCTACCTGGAGGTTGACATGGTCAGTTCTATTCCTTCCTATACATCATCAGCATTGTGATCTCACTGTGACATCACTAGTAACCAAGAAGAGACACACTTCTGCGGCTCAATTGGTAACTTCTGACACATCACCGATCAGGCAGTAGGGCTTGTGATGTATAACAATTAGTGAGGACACATGCTGCATGTGTATTCACTCACTGTCACGCCACAGACTTGCTAATGTTGTAGTGGGAAGAATAGTTTTAGATACTTCTAGTTCCAGGTAAACAAGTACTATTTACATTACACCTAGTACCATCCAATGAGACTAGGTACTAATTGAATGACAGAGCTAGTTTTAAGTTCCTACAAACTACCCATACATTATCAAAGTAGTCTGATGCTCCTCCCTGGGCAGATAACTACGGCGCTGTAATCCAGCCTCTGACATCAACAGCAAATGGGACTCATGCAATTTCTATGCTATAAGTAAGGATTAACCCACAACAAGGCATGAATTTGCTGAGAATTAATCCACACCTGGGGGAGGGGGGGGGAGAGATTGTGAGGCACAAGGCCGCAGGCAGAGTTACTTCAACCATGCAGGCATGGATCAATTCTCAGTAAACCCATGCCTTGGAGTGGGGTTAATTCGCTTATAAAATGGCCAACTTTATTTTAGAGGTTTACCTAAATAAATATTAAAAAAAAAAAAACACTGTTTACATGCATTTGTAATAAAACAGGTCTTCCGCCTGGTGGGTTCATCCTTCTAAGGATGCTGTAGTTGTAGTTCTCTACTAGGTGGATCTCTCCTAATGAGGATGCCGCAGTTGTAGTTTTTTTACAAGTTTCTCTGCTGGCATTATCTGAAAAGGTCACTTTACATTGCTGTCACTCAGGATTTTGTAGTGCAGCAAGGTATTTGTGGGTTTAAAGGGGATTAATCTATGGTCAGGTGACTTGTTTTGATGAATCAGAAGACAGGATTTTTGGAACCCACTTTATAAACCCAGACTTTTCAGAAATCGCCACTTAAACTACATGGGTGTTGTCCTTATTGGCAAGCAGTATTCCCTGACAAATAATTCAACTGGGGACATATCTGGAGGGATGTCTGTCTACGTGTAAAGCGACAAGCTCAGTCTCATGAAATTTAATATATTAAATAACCTGTATTTTACACCCAGTTAAGCTCCACAAGAAAAAAAAAAACACCATAGCAATACTGTTTCTTCTACAGCAGGGCAATGAATAACTGGTATAGCACAGCAAAGTGCTACACAAAATAGGAGGCAATGCTAACCATTTCCAGAAATGCATAGTAGTAGAGTAAGTTCATGGCACAATACACAAAATGAATAAAAAGAATGTATGTTTTTAAAATTTTGCTAATTAATTGGCAACTTCTGACACATCAATGGCTGAGAGGGGCGAGAGTGGTGGTGGATGTCAAGATGAACAACTCTGAGACTTGTAGGAGGGCAGTGGCCAATGCCAACAGGATGCTGGGATGCATCGCTAGGGTGATCACCTCCAGAAGAGGGAAGTGATACTCCCTCTGTATAACTATCTGGTGAGGCCGCACCTAGATTACTGCATGCAGTTTTGGAGGCCACACTTAACATCAAACTCCTGGAGAGGGTCCAGAGGAGGGCAACCAAAATGATCTGGGGTTTGGGGAGACAGGACCTATGGGGAGAGGCTCGAAGAGCTAAATATGTACACACTGGAAGAGAGAAGGGACCGGGGGGACATGATAGAGGTCTTCAGGTACATGAAGGGGGTAAATAGGGTAGGAGCAGTCAGGGTGCTCCGAAGGAAGGGGGGCAACTAGAGGGCATGGGTGGAAGCTGGGGGGAGAGTCAGGGGAGAAAGGAGGAGGTGCTACTTCACTGAGAGGGTGGTGGAGCCAAGGAATGTGCTGCCCAGGGGGCTGGTGGAGGCAGAGACAGTGGAGGGGTTCAAGAGGGGGTGGGACAGGTACAGGGGAAGGGTTCTGGAAGCAAAATCCTGTGCAGCGAGAATATCCGGGACTGGGAAGGGAGAAGCCAGAGAGGGCGAGGGGGGCAGCAAGGTCTGCTCCCAGGGTGGGGGCTGACCAAACAAGCAGACACAAAAGACCGTCAGGCCTATTCTGCTGGCATTTTAGTATGTTAGTATGTATTCTGTGCCAAGTGCTAAGTGCAATACAGTTTCACAGCTGATTAGCACTTTCAAGCAAAGAACTGCCAAGCAAGTGTTTTGGCTTATTTTAATACTCTGTAAGGAATCCTTTACTAAGTATTAGAAAGGCCCACTGAGCTGAATGCCCCAGAGAATTTGAACGTTATGCTAATTAAGCAATGTTTATTGGAGTTATAATGAAGTTCAAACTCTGCTGGATGATGCAACTCCCCTAGCAGCCCAATGTAAGATTTATTTCTAAAGCTATAGGAGCTGTGACCACTTAATCTAGCTAAATGGCTACCAAAATATAACATTTCTAAAAGGACATTTTTGAAAACGCCAAGTAAAGGGTTTTAAATAAGCCAAAAACTTGATTAGCAGTTCTTTGTGTGAAAGTGCTAATCAGCTGTGAAAATGCATAGCATTTGGCACAGAATGGTTAGCAAAATTAAAAAAAAAAAGATATATATTTTTTTTATTCATTTTGTCTATTGTACCATGGACTTACTCAAAAATGGTTAGTTTACTGCAATCCATTTCTGGAAATGGTAAGCATTACCTCCTATGTTGTGTAGTGTTTTGCTGTGTTATACCAGCTATTTAATACCCTGAAGTAAATATGACAAATCAAGTTTATTAATGAAACAGTATGTAAACCAAAACAAAACTTACTAATTGTGCACGAAGTGTAACAATTAATGCTCAAGCCTTATTAAAACAACTGATTCTAGTGAGAACCTTTTTGTCAGGATCTGGAAGGGGGGAAGGGGGTCAGGGATCATGATACTTAGTGAGAGATTATGTAGAGGAAACAACATTACTATGGTGAGTAATTTTTTCTTCTAACCTCAGGAATCCCTCACTAATGTATCATACAGACTCCACTGCAGTACCTTGGGAGGCTGGGTACAGAACCTATCTGTAAAAAAAAAAGCTCTGCCAGACAACAGTGCCAAACCTGGCATTCCTTCTACATTTTATGTCTAGACAATAATGTTTTGTAAAGGAGTGTACTGCTATCCAGGCAGCTGCTTTACAAATCTCTCAACAGGGGCAGGGGTTGCAAACTGTATTGCCAGACGTCTAAGGCTGACCAAAAATCAGTCTAGCAGATCCTTTGATCTGCTGACTTCAGACCGAGGACAAGAGATTTTGTGGGTGTTTTTCCCCCTGGGCTTCATTTCTTTATTGGAATAGTGGCCCATCTTTTTTAATTTTTTGTATGTTTGCTCCCCCCCCAACCCCGTGCATGAGCTGTATGGGTCTTCCGCCATTCTGCGCCTCTCCAATTGGTCTGTGCAGCATAGCAACGTTGGCCATAATCACCTCAGAGGAGGAGAACTTTGCGCCATCACAAACCCCCAACCCCCCTGCTTGATTCGGAAATGGATTGGGCCCTCGGGGTGTTGCTGTCTGTGCCACTGGTTTTTGCTGCTGCTGCCCCAGTAAGTATTCATCAGCAGAGCAGACACTCTTGGGGCTTAACTTAGATAGAGGAGGAGGAGGAAGTCAGAGGTCAGGAGCTGGCGTTTAGAGACTTATGCCTCGAGCACTACTGGGTTGCACACATGCATTCCAGTCGATGTTTTTGTTTTGGGAATTGGTTTGGTCCCTGCCTCAGCTCTTCCTCCTTCAGTCTGATTAAGCTGCTGGAGGAGGTACGGTGCCCAGAGAATACTTGTGTTCTGTCTTGGGGGTGGGGGGTGCTTGCTGCTTGAATTCGATTTGGAATCATAATATGGACAGTTCCTGACAGACAGACAGACCGTGCATCAAAGCTTGGGTCTGGCTCCGTCATGATGTGCTCCCATATTTTAAACTCAATCCCAGCAGCATCTTTGTTTGATTTGGTTGCAGACTAGTAGTTTCAGAAACTTTTGTTTGTATAGCCTGAATCCAACCAAGCAGTCTTGCTTTTAATTTATCTGGACAGTCGCTTTGCCTCTGCCCCATGGCCCTCTCAATGTAGTCAATCTATCTTGTTTAATAATGCCATTACTTTAATGTATATACTATACATCGCTATGCCTTTTGCTTTATCAGATTACTGCGACTTCTTTTGCCGTTATTATGTACTTATACCCAGTATCTCGTTCGAAGAGTGACAGGAATACTGCAGAGACCATTACAGTGACAAAATCAGCAGTTCACTGCAATGGTCCCCAGTATTCCCAACACTAATATCTCTGAGGATATATCCCCTCCCAAATCAATTCCGACTTGGGTTATTATCTATAATGCGGGGGTGCAGGCGGCTCCTGAAAAAACACTTGATTTCCCGGATGGCACAATTCCGACTGTCAGCACTGTGCCCGTCGTTGTAATGCCGTTCTACACAATTCGCGTCACTGCAGCATGGTGGAACCCTTATCCCCTTACCCCAGGACACATCTGGAAATGAGCCTTATGGCTCAGTATGTATTTCCTGGTAAATTTCTTTAAATAAATAAATGTGGCAGTGAGGAGTCAGGAGTGGTACGGACATTAATTCTGAATTGGAAAAAAAAAAAAAATAAGAACACAAATGCTCAGGTACAAAGACTTCTGAATCTGAATATTTTTTGTAAAGTAAATCAATTGCACACCAACTCAGTTTAAATATCCTGAACGATGCTTCAACTGCAGTAACTTTAACGTACTGTAAACAAGCTTTCCTTTACTACATACAGCTCAAATTACCAGTAATTATTCTTTAAAAGTTTCAATGAAGTTGCCAGCACAGTAGCACAATAAGCACATCTTCAGTTTTTGCATAATTTCTGGTCTTTTGCACTTAAAGAGTCATCACAGAAGATAAAGAGAAACGCACTTTTCTATATTACAGTATTCTTTAGATTGTTTCAATATTGCTTTTAATCAGTCCATCTTTTGGGGGTAGAACAAGTACAACATGTTGTGGTCAAGTAATTTTTAGACAACCACTTGCCCTGGGGCAAGTATTAAGAAAGACTGATTTGCACACCCCTGAATAGGGGATGCCCCTTGTACCTGCCACAGAGGCTGACATCCCCTTGTTGGTGCAACTGTAGGCGTCTGAGTGGTACCCTGCCAGATTTTCTGTAATTTAACTGGATGCAGGAGACTATCCAATGATACAGTTTCCCTAGTTGCTGGTTTACCTTTTCTACTTCACCATAGGTGATGAAAAACTGAGTATTATTGGACCAGACATCTCTTGTGTGGGCCAAGTATTTATCAATGTTCTTTTTGCATCCAGTGAGTGTAGTTTTGTTCACCAGCACTGGAAACGCTCAGGAAAACAAAAGTATAAGAGTGACTGACTGGTTCAAGTGAAAACTCTGACGCCTCTTTTAGGAAGAAATTTCCCCCCCTTTTTTTTTTTTTTTATATTCTATTTTTTCCTAGCCACCTAGCCGCTGAACCTTCTGCCCAGGTCACAGCTCCCACTCCCACATTAGCCGCAACTCCCGGATACCCCCTGGATTACCCCCCAGGGCGGGGTTGCGGCAACAGCCCAAGTGCCGCAGACAACGGGATAGATTCCGGAGCCAGCCTGGGAGCTCATTAGAGCGGAGGGGTAAGCATCATCCTGGCGGCAGGCAGCATGTTTTCCCCCTGTAGGCGGGGAGTGCAATGACAACCAGCATCTGCCCCACCCCCAAGCTTTCTAGGTGTCGGCACTTGTGGTGCTGCTCAGCCTCCGCTGGGTGTCCCCACAGCGCTGAACCCTCCACCACCCTCCCTCCTGGAGAAGGAAAGCAGTCATGGGACACTCAATCCTTCTCCCCCGGCCCGACCGGCCCTCCGATGCCCTGGGTCTGCTCCCGAACCCGGGTCATCGACTTCGCAAGTGGAAATCCAACCGCTGCGCCGACAGGCCAGCCAGGAAGACATTTTCTGTTGTTCTATCCCTGTGAAAGAATATGTAGTTTGGATCTGTACACAGGACTTGCAGTTTGCTCACACTCCTGGCAGAAGTCATGGCAAATAGTAAAAGCAGTTTTCCAAGTTTCATGTTTAAGTTTTGGCTTGAAATTAACTTCCATTATCTGGGCACTGCATACATTTAGGTCCTAGGGAGGGACAGGATTGCTCACATTGGAATAAATGGCTAAGGCCTTTGAAGGACCTTTGAAAAAAGGGTTGTGAGGCCAAAGATTTAGGCTTGCCAACTGCTGTTTAAGATGAGACTGCTGGCAGGTGCATTTTCAGGGTAGGAGGCCTGAGGCCCCATGAGTGTAAATGTACTAGATTGGCCAGTACTATAGGGAATTCTGCCTGTATGAGGATTATCTTTCCGGTGGCACACCAACATGATAATCTCCATTCTGAGGCCTATTTAAGACTTGGTGGTTTTCCAGACATGTTCAACACCTTCATTTTCTCTTCTGATAACTTGAGACTAGCAATTTCTAGCTCTTCAAGAACCATGACTTACAGGTAGGATCCTGAGGTCTGGAAATGTTATCTGCCCTGGCTGAGAGACTGCATACTGTGTGTCTGTGGCAGATTGACTATATTCCTGTTACACAGGAACAGTGGCATGGAGTACCAGACCTGTATTTCCCTATCTAGAACTATCAGTATCATTGTTGCAGGCTCCCTTTGCAGCTTTATGAGAGCACTCTGTCTTAGTGGGAATGGTGGAAAGTCATATAGGAATCTCCTTGTCCAGTCCGGTGTTAGAGTGCACTCTGGCACTGTGCCCAATATTGGAGGCCTGCAGCAAAATTGGGGAAGTGGATAGTTTCCCCCATGGGGCAAACAAATCTATTTATGATGTACCCCATTTTCTGAACACTGATGTCAGAATTTGCTGTTTCAGTGTGTTCACTTGATTGCTCCGACTTTTTCTGCTTAAAGGGGAACAGTCAGCAAAAAGGGGCCCGCACTTAAGTGTGGGGCTGGTCCCAGTGTGCACTTTGTGTGCAAAAACATTCTGGTTTACTTACAATCTACTATGCTACAAGAAATAGTATCAGACTAATTCTGTTTACTTGTAGGCTTACATATTCTTTTGCTACAAACCCCTGAATCTGCTGCACCTGACATCAGAGCAGCAAGCAACAACAGGAGATTCAACAGTCTGCAGCACATCTTAGATTTCATTCAGATGCGTTTTCGTTCAGCTTTTCTTCAGGGGCTAAGTACAGTCCTCTGTGACTGCTTTTGCCCAGAGTAGACAGCAGGACCAGCAAATAAAAGGCAGAGTTTATATAAACTAACATGCACTGCAGGCTACTGAATCTTCTCACTGCTGCCTACTGCTCTGATGTCCTCTGTAGGGGATTCTGAGATTTGCAGTAACAGAAGGTGTCCACCTACAACTAAGAAAAACGAGTCTGATACAATCTACTATACTACAGTAAACAGTAAGTAAACTAAGATGTTTTTGCACACAGTGTGGATTAGCAGCACCCCAAACTTGAGTGTGGGGCCCTTTTTGCTGACTGTTACCCTTTAAAGGAATCTACCAGTACGTTGCCATTCCTTGGAATATGTACTGTAGATGGTTTCACATCTCGTGAATAAGCCAAGTTTCAGATTCTTATACCTTGTGTGTATAGTTTTGGGGATCTGGTTTCCCCTTGTTTCTTTATGTAATACATTGTTGTGGTATTGTCTGTTCTGATCTGGACAGACTGATGTTGCATTCTGGGGAAAAAATCTTGCATGGCCCAGAACACTGCCCTGAGTTCTTGCAGGCTGATGAGTTTCCTAGTCTCCTGTGGACCCCAGATGCCACTTACAGTAAAATGTTCTAGGTGGGCACTACATCCTAGAAGTGAAGCATCTGTTGTGATTACACTTGTCAATGAATGCTGGAGGAAGGCAATACCCTCTCTGAGGTTGCATTCCTCCTCCTACCATTGAGGTGCCTGTACATACATTTTTGTTACAGTACTAGCTCTAGCTTTGAAACACAGTCCACCTTTATGATCTGTGATGCCTGAAATGACACTGGATATCTGTCATTTGTAACCTGACCATTGGTCGCAGTGATTTAGTAGAAACTATGTGGCCTAGAAGCTACAGAAAAATCCTTTGCGGGCCTTGGCTGGCCAGAAGTAAAAGATTCTGCAGTGACAATCAGGCCTGATACCCTTGCATGTGGATGGAGTGCCATTCCCCGCAGGGTGTCCAGCCTCTACACCTATGAAATCTGTTACCTGTGCAGACTGTGTGGTTTCTGTGGGTTTATTAGGAAGCCGAAACGTTTTAAGTGCTCTGTACATTCTACACGGAGCAGACTGTTTCATGTTTTGTTTTCCCTGATCAACTGTCCAGGCGGGGGGGGGGACATAATACCCTGCCGTCTCAAAGGGGTGCTACAACAACTTGGCACTTTGCAAACACCTTCTGTGTTGAGATGAAGTCGAAGGGCAGGGCTATCAACTGCTACTAGCAGCTCCCTAGTCTGAACCCGGTATCATTTCTGTGAGAGGTTCTGACTGGAATACGGGATTAGGTATCTTTTAGAGCTAGTGACTCCAGTTTGGAAATCTTAAATCTAAAAATGGGTTGGCACTCCCCATTTTCCTTGTGGGTTAAGAAAATACTTGGAAAACAGGGCTTTTGCCAGTAGCATTCTTCTTGCCTCCAACCTCAGCAGTACAGTCTCTGGTGGAGGATGGTGTGGAATCAAGGGTGCCGGAACATGGTAAAAGCTGAGGGGTGGAGGATCGGAAGGGCACGCATGAGGGCACTTTTTCTAAACTAGTTTTGCCAACATAAAATAAAAAGTGCATGTGGGGGTGCGCCTCCTCACCCACTCCGGTTCCTACGCCTATAGTGGAAACACTGTTGGTTTCTCTGAACTGTCAGTAATAGTCCCTGACACACTACTTACAGGATCCACTTGTCTGCGGTAATCTCTACCATTCCTGGAAGCAAAAGGCCAGCCTTACCCCCACTGGCAATGGTCTGGAGACCAGGTCAGAACTGTCAGGGAGTCTGTTTAGGTTGTGGCTGGGGTGCTGGTATTACAGCAGCTCACCTAGAGCCCTTTTCTGTATCTGCCCCTGAAATAGGTTCTTGAAGTTAATACTTCTAAGGGAGCATAATGTCTCTGGCAGTAACCCCTACTCCTGCCTCTCATACAATAAGGTCTATAGGGAGTGGAATCCTTTTCTTTTTCAGTATTATAATTTTAAGTGGTTTTATATTCTGTTTTGTCAAACAGGAAGTTTCCTTTAAAAGGAAAATCCACAGCTCTCAAGAGGATGGTAGACCTGATCCAGGTAAACCTCCAGACCCTTGACGTGCCTACGTCAATGTGGAATTGATACTCTGTGGCGCCCAGGGCTCATCTGGCTGTAGTTTAAGTCCTGTTCCACCTCCTCATCCACTTTTATGGCTCACTGCCAGCACTGCATTCCACAGTGCATTTGGTATCAAGCAGCATATGCCAAGTAGCTGCCTGCTTTTCTGTCACGGTATCCAGTGTAGAGTCCTTCTCAGGGGTTGGGTAGAGATGGGTATCATAGCCTTTTCACAGGCATTAGCCTGTACCACTCCCTCCTGATCAGAGGGTGGGCATAAAGGTACCTGTCTGACCACCTGATACCTCTTGTAACTGCTTTTTTGGCGAGATTTGTGGATGGGAAGTAGCACTCTCTTGGTAGATACCAGCCCCCTCTCATTCATAAATTCTGTTACCTCTTCATCTTCCTCTGCTACATGTGATGGGATGCTGAGTGCATTTACTATTTGCCATATAAAAAGATGAATATACAGCAGAATCCTCAGAAGGCTCGTCAGGGAAGTTAAAATCTTGACCAGGGCTGGCCCGGTGGCATGGAGGGTTGAGGCGCTGGACGACACACCTTGCGCCGTGGCGGCGACCAGAGTTCGAGAGCGAGCTTGGGTGCGGAGGACAGCAGGAACAGGAAGAGGACTGAATGCCACAGGGCTGCTCTCCTCCCCTGGAGGGGAGGCAGGGATAGCCAGTAGCACCAGCGAGCTCCTGGTGGAGAATTAGGGAGGCCAGCTACAGTGCATAGGCTGCACAATGTACAGCGTACTGGCAGGCAAGGGTCGCCATGTGCCGCAACATCAGGAGTGCACATGCGGAGACCACCAGAACAGGAAAACACCGGCTCCATGGGGGCGGCGGCACCTGTCCCCCATGCCCTCTGCCGGGTCACCTCGCCTGGCCTGCCAGTTCCTCCACCTAGGCACTCACCTGCAGCCAAAACAGACATGTAGAGCACCCAAGAGGAGGGCAGCCTCACGCTGGAGGTTAAGCCGGGATGCTGGCTGTGGGGGAGAGAAGGCACAGGTCGGGGGGCCTCAGGTGGGCAGGATGCCTGAGAGAGGCTCCACGAGGCCGCGACCGGAGGGAAATAAAGTTGAAAAAAATAAATCTTGACCTGGTGAAGACTCATTACAGGGGTATTATAGTATCATAGTGTGTTACAAGCTCGGAGGTATTACCTTTATATGAGCTCGCCACCCGAAGGTGGAATTATGTTTATACGTACTCAAATTTTGCATCACCCATATGTTGGTCCAACTGATATTTAAATGTATCTATAGTATTGCTTTCTATAATTGGTCCTGGCAACATATTCCATTTATTAACTATATGTTGTGTGTACCAATGACTTCTCTTTTTTGTTTTACAGTGAGCCCCTCTTAATTTAAAGTTATGAGATCTAGTCTGAGTATTATTTGTATTTTTTTCTAAACCAACTGTTTCAAAGAGTACAGGATCTTTAATAGCGTTATATGTTAAGCAAAGATCTCCTCTAAGTTGACGGTAGTTCATAGAATGTAAATCTAGTTCCAACAGTCTTTCCCCATAGGTCTTATTCGACATAGCTACAATTCTTTTGGTCATTTTTTCTTTGAACTCCTTCAACCAATTTCTTATCTCTCATTGTATAGGGAGTACAAAAAGAAGAACAGTAGTCCAAGTTTGATCTAACTAGGCTTGTATATAGGGGCATTATAACTTTAGGTTGTCTACTCTTTATGTGCTTAAATATACATCCCAAGGTACGGTGAGTTTTTTCACCTTTGTTAATGTATTACTTTCGGAATTAATTTTGTCATCCACTATTACTCCTAGATCTGTTTCATTATTGATCTCCTGTAACATTACTTGATTTAGTGTATATTTGTATTTTAAATTGTTATGACCCAGATGCATCACTTTGCATTTTTGAAATTTTTCATTCTCCTACTCATCGCAGTAATAAACACCCTCCTCCACAGGCAAGTAGTGGGGAACCGGAGCCTGGTAGGGGGAAGGTCCATTCATAAAGTTTCCCATATTATGGAAGGCCTGCAAATTTTGCCATACTTTGTTCGTGTCCTCTACTGGGGGCATTTTTATTTTGTCAACTACCTACTCCTTTTCCCTTCTTCAAGAGTGGCAGAGACATGTTTGTCGTTGTGCTTTTTGCTTGGCAGGCACAGTTTCCAGGGTCTGCTCTGAAGCTTTTCTTGTTGTTTGCCATCACTGGAATCAGGGTTCCCCCTTTTGAACCACCCGATTACTGATCCATCTGTGCTATGCCTGTCTGATGACTGAGCAAATGTTACTTTCTTAACATTTTTTAAGCCGTCTCTTACGAAAAGGACTGTTGCTTTTGTTTTTTTTTTGGGGGGGGAGTCTAACCTTTCTGATGCCTGCTTTCCATTAAGCACCCGAGTCTTTACTGTGAACTGGTGACACAGAGGCAGACTGAGAAGCCGTAAAAACCTCCCTTATTTTGTAGCCCTCTTTTAGGGCAACATTTATTACAAAATTCACTATTTATAAAATGGGATTCTGGACTCGGGCAATTTAAATAGCTCTTGGCAGTCTGCTCCTACCAGGAGCTTAAAACAGTTTTACAACTTATGTAGGTCCTGCAATGTTTTACTAGTGTTATCAGTCATGCCAAATACTGATAAACTGTAAAAGGTTACTGTTTCCCAAATTCCTTAAAAAGTTGTTTTTTTTTAAATAAAATACGAACCATAGAATTTTTTTTTACCCCAAATCAGTATTAAATACTTAGTACAACTGGTTTTGGGGTTAAACAGAAGCTATATATTTAAAGAGAACCAATCCTGGCTAGTATTTATGCAATGCATATTGTAGTATTTGTTGCATAACTCACACGTCAGGTGTTTTCGTGTAGAATTTAATTTTCGCGATGCTTGTAATTAATTTTGCTACGGATAGCTCAGCGCAAAGCTAACGGGATCCCGCTTCCACCTTTCAGCAGGGCTGCTATATGACATCACGATAGGGAGACTGCAAGTCAGCCTGTGAGTGAAAGTGAATCCCTGCAGCAATCGTCTTCATGAAACATGGCTAGTGGCTTCAGTAGAGGTGAAAATAGCGCAGGTATCAGTCACTCCACAGTGTCCTCATCTCTGTCTGACAGTATAGACGTTGACAGCAGTGTCAGTGTAGCGAGTGAAACAGAGAATACCTACAGATACTTCGGATAGTCTCCCCTACCAGTATGAACCAGACAGTAGGGAGCCGATCAGGCCAGAAGCAACACAGGATGAATCAATAAATACAGCATCACGTCTCAGCGATTTATCTTGGTTATCCACCCACCCCCTTCACGAATTAAAGATTTTTTTCAGCTCGCTCTTTCTTTTTTTTACCATGTTGTCCGATACGTGTGTGGGTTTGGTGTGTGTGGGGGGGTGTACTGTCATTCTGATGTGCCCTGCTTTCCTCATAAGTGACTGCACTGTGCAGACCAGTGGTCTAATACACTTTTTTCCTTTTTCCTTTTCCAAAGAAGTGTACTTGTCTCAGTGTAATATATTGTCTAGTATCACAGAGAAACGCAAAGCACAAGCTGTGCTATGCCCTGTTACTTACTGTAAAATACAGCAGCTGCATGAGTGGTACCTGTGGGGGGGGTCACCCACCAAGTAACTGATTAGTTGCCATGGTTACATCTTCAGTGAGTCTCTCATCAATGACAACTACAGGACTATAGTTTTCACTATTGTATGTGTCCTTTCATAAGGTTCTGTATTGTGGTGGTGGTGGTGGTGGCGGCAAGTACCATGTAGTTACTTTCACATTGCTTTTGTCTCCGCATGGTGTGAAGTGTATCCACAGTGGGCCATGGTTAGACTGTAGCTTTGCTCATGTAACTATGGCTGTTGTATAAGGGGGTATGTGAAAGATCTCCATTCAGTGTGTACATTCTAGCCACGAATGGCAGTGACAAACATGTTCAGCTCTGGGCAACACATGAAAATGTTTTCTCCCAATTATAGAAACAATGACTGCAAATAAATGTGAAGGCATTTATTGTCAAGTTTCGCTGCAAACAACACAGTGAATATGTCAATGGACCACAGGTGTTTCCAGTATCCTGACATATGCAGTGATGTTGCTTTTTAGTAACGTCTGTCATGCCTTCCTCCAGTGGTGTGTATTGCATGGCCTGTTGCAGGTATGCCACATTGCATGCAGTGCCATTAGTCTCTGCCACAGCCTGTTACAGTACTTCAAACACAGTCTGTGACTTAACAGTTACTCAGATCAGTTTCACAACAACAAAGTACAACAAGCAGCAACACAGCTAACAAACATTTTAGGGATACTGTATATGCTAGGAAAAAAACACTTGGACAAAACATGGATAACTATGATAAAATATGGTGGTGTGGGTTGGGGTCACTGCATGTATTGAAATCCAATGAGTGACGTAACAATGCTATCAGATACCTAAGCTAAAGCTACACCTACCACTGCACTGCCCGTAAATGACCCTGATTTTCCCTCGAAATAACAGCAACCATTCAGAAAACACTGTTCATGACCAGCAGGAAGGAAAACATGAAGCGAGGTCATATAGTACATGTATCGGTGAACTGTACAGAAAGCATCCACAAAAGGAAAAAAAAGTGAGGAAAATCACATTACTACAACAGAACGTTGCATGTCAGCACACTGAAAGGCATCACAACAGTAACACATCACTCCTTATAACAAGATCACTGATGGTTTATTTATAAGAATAATAACTAAATGTGTAAGGTGAGCTAACTGTCCTGTTCCATGTATTCCGTTTCCACACCGGTAATGGACTAATAAAAAGTTGCACCAGAGCGGGAAAAAGCCATAAGTTACAGGTCAGAGTGGTTTTGGAACCTCTGTATGGAAAATTGTAATTTAGCAGTCATCCCCAAGGTCCCAATCGCAAACTATGACGGGCAATACTTGAAGAACCTTCAGAAGGCAAACGCACAGTGGGACTGTATGATGTCACCAAGTGGGCAGACACAGGGAGAGAGCTATGCACTTACGTAGCAGCATATTTACTGTTTTTACTAATTAATTAGTATTTCTAGGTTCTGGACAGTGTGACAAGAACACTGCCAGAATAACCTTTGTGGCGACATGTGGGCAAATTTACTTGAAGCGCGAATCTGTACAGG
Organism: Neoceratodus forsteri; assembly: GCA_016271365.2. Lineage (NCBI taxonomy): Eukaryota > Metazoa > Chordata > Ceratodontiformes > Ceratodontidae > Neoceratodus > Neoceratodus forsteri. Next base: position 1,441,832,760 of record CM028130.1, on the reverse strand, counting down.
GATGGAAGCAACACTGCACGGCCTCTTTCCCTATCATGACGTCACACAAGCAGCCAAAGCAAACCACGGGTTGCAAACTGCTCTACACTGAAAACGGCAATACGTTGCAAAATAAAAGGACTGATTCCAGACCAAAACGAACGATATGGGAAAACAGGGACACAATTCCAGCATTACAATCAAGGTCTGTACCACACCAATTAAAAAAAAAGATTTTAATTTTACAGAGATTGGTTCTCTTTAAAAACAGCAATTCGGGTTCCCTACAACTGGGAACCACAGAAAAAAGGGGCATTAAAAAAGACAAACAAAAAAAAAAAAAAACGCAAAATGCTAAATGAAGTGCAACAAATGTGGTTCTTCATACAAAATACAGAGGCTCCTGGGAACTGATAGGGAACCACTGAAAAAATTTATGAAATGCGGTAAAAAATACCTTAAAAACAAAGAGTAATACCATTAAACTTAAAACTATCAATTCAGTAGGCCAGAAGAAAGGTGCTATACTTCAGGGTGACTTCTCTCTACAGGGGAGAGACAAATCTGATGTTGGGTTGCTAGGGGAGAGCTGTAACCACCCAGCAGCCTGAACTTCATTCTAATTCCAATAAACATTCCTTAATTAGCATAAAGTTCTAATTCTCCAGGGCACTCAGCTCAGTGGACCGGATTGTATCTGTGATACATTCATCACGGATTCCTGGGGTTAGAAGATAGGCAAACTCTCTCATGACATCTGTACTACAGATGGTAATGTGAAGGGATCGCCCATCTACCTGTTTTGGATGTGTGTGACATGATTGTCCTTAACAGATATAATTAAATGTAAACTGGACTCATTGCTTGTGTTCCAGGATATGATCCACCCAAAGATATGTATTTTGGCACAGTACTGTTAGATTCATGGAAATGAAAGAGATTCCACACATCGTGAACCTCAGTCTTTATTAAAAAGTCGGTGCTTATACACTGGTTGGACCAGGAGCCAAGAACTTACAGGGAGTGGCAACAGAAGTTGTCATCAAACTTAAGAACTGAAAAAACTGATTGCCAGTGTCCACAATTGATTTAGTTGTTTGACAAACGCCAGGGGAAATTGTATACTTGTGTACCTTGTCTCAAGAGGTTACCATAGATGGGTCTTAGGTCCATCAGGACTAACTACTGCCCAACTGACAAGTCTATCAAATGTTCTCCTATTACTTAATTTAAGCTCCCTTGAACGTAGCTGGGAATATGTATGTACTGTGTTATACACACATAAAAATACAGACAATGACTGCAGAAAAAAAAAACTACTGGTCCATCCAGTCTGTACATAAACCCTACCAAACCTGGGACCTATTGTCCATACAGGGTTCTAACCCACACTATCCACCCCCATGCTCCCCGCCCTACTGTAACCACCCTGACCAACCACTAAGCCCTTCACTCTGTGCCAGCCGTGTTTGAAACCACTGACAGTTTTTGTGTCCACCACATCAGCTGCCAGATTGTTCCGCAGCTCCAGCACCCTTTCTGTGAAATAAAAACAAACATTCTCACTTCTGCCCTGAATCCCCCCACCCCACCCCCCTCAAAACACCGGTCAGTTTCCACTTGTGCCCCCGTGTTCTTGATCCATTTTTTTTTATGCTAAATAGTTCATTGCAGTTTATTTTGTTCATTCCTTTCAGGAACTTGAAGGTCTCTATCATATCCCCCCTCTGCGCTGCCGGCCCTGAAATCATTTTGGTCACCCTACATTGTACTGTCTCCAGCCAGTCTTTATCTTACCAGTGATCTACAGAGAGAAAATAATAACTCTCTTCTGCTGTCTATTTCCCTTCCTATATACTCCAAGATCCCATTAGCCTTAATGTAGGCAGTGTTACACTGGTTTGATTGTTTTAGGGAGTTACTGATGATGACACTCCATGGGTCAAAACTGGCACTGGGCCACTAGCCAAATGTTGGCAGATTTTGTGTCAGGCTGGTAAGATTTTAACCAGCCCTGCAAACTTGTACTGGAGAACGTAACATTTCAATCAGTACCTCAGCTGGGCTAGTGGAAAAGTATGTGGGGCTAGTGAATTTTCCCAGTCACTAGCCCTGTTGGCTAGTGGCTGTAAAACTTAATTTCGACCCCTGTGACTCCTAGGTTTCTTTCCTTGAAGGTTGGGCATAGCACCTCCCAATCAAGTACTCTGTACTCAGGTTCTTATTCCTTCTGTGCATCACCTTGCACTTTCTGGTACTGAATTTCAACTGCCAAGCTTCTGACCAGCACTCTAGCCTCTGCCACAGAGCTCAGTGTCATCTGCAAGGAGACACATCTTGTCCTGGATTCCTTCTCCCACGTCGCTAATGAACATACTGAAAAGGACTAGACCCAGGATCAATCCTTGTGGCACTGCACAGTTAACTTTCCTCTCTTCTAATTTAACTCTGTTAACCAGAACCGTTTGCTGTCTCCCTTTCAACCAGTTTCTCACCCATCTGTGTCCTTTGCTGTACCCAGATCCTCTAGCTTCTTCAGCAACCTTCTACGAGGCACCAAGTCAAAAGCCTTGCTGAAATCAAAAGAGTAAACTCGCAGCATAACCCCTGTCCACTACTACCCTTGTTACCCAGTCAAAGAATACTATCAAGCTTTTCTGATAAGACCTTCCTGCCACAAACCTGTGCTTTTTACTATCCTAGAGTCCACTGCTTTCCAGGTAGTTCACAAGGTCCTCTTTGACTAGTGTCTCCATCAGTTTACCCACAACAGAGGTAAGACCAACAGGTGTCAGTGGGTCAGCAGGCTGCACGCTCACCTGAGGCCGGATGATCAGAAGGCAGTGGGTTCCCATCCCCACATCAGGCACTTGGGTAAAATACCAATACTGACACTATAGTGCATCATGGGGGGGGATGCTGCACTCCTGAGGTGCCGTCTTTCGGATGAGACGTTAAACCAAGGTCCCGTCTGCCTGTTCTGGTGGTTGTTCAGGTGGACATTAAAGATCCCATGCCACTTCTTGAAAAGGGTAGGGGTATTTTTAATGTGTACAAAATAAATACAAACAGGTACAACATATGAAACAGTCTTCTGTAGTATCTCTGAAGGAAGTCTATGGTTTTTTTTGGTTAGTACTTGCAAAATATATACAAATTATATATACGACAGGCTAGCTGTAGGCTCAGTACTTCTACAAATGTCTTATTTTGTAGGAATTTTAGTTTCTCTCTCAGATGCCTGTACTACTTACTGTCATGCTGCTATAGCTACAAGGAATACCCTTCCATCTTTTTTTCCATTGTTCCCAAGATAGAATAGCTTTGCCATATAATAACTGTGTTCGTATTTCTTTTTCAATCAACAAAATGACTGCTGCAGGTATATCTTTCTGTTGTAAAACAGATTTACAACTCACCTGCTACATAGTAAATTTAATACATGTGAAAATTAGCCTTAGAGTCCCTTCTTCTATCCCAGATATCTGAGTTGCATATTCAAGTGTAAGATTCTCATACATCACTTTATCCCATTGTACATTTCCCCATCTTATGCTTAATTTATGTCACACTGCTTTGGCATAACAGCAATGTATATAAAAATGTTTTAGGGTTTCCTCTATCTGCACACACTACATTCTTGGACAATATCTCTCTGTAATACACTAATGGTTGGCATTTCCTTTAACTCCCAGCCTGCCATGGGCACGTAACCAAATTACATCCCACACACGTGGAGGAGTTCTCTTAACTGTTAAATACTTCTCTAGTCTATGATGTTCTTGTGGTCGTATACAGTTATATTCAATTGGAACCCCATATCCTTGTTCCTGTATAGTTTGGTACAAGTGCTTTCTGTTGGGTACTGTCACCTGAGCTAGGGTGATTTTCCATTTTCTTATTTTCTCAATTATAGGTAATATAAAATGTGGAAGCTGTTTGTGTTTTTAAGAGCCAAGGGTGATTGAGACCATGATGTTATCAGAGGTTTGGCCCAATAGGCCGCAACTTTTTTCCATTCTGCTTTTTCTGGCGAGATCAAGGTTTTGATAGTAGTGTATAGAAAAATACTAAAAGAATAACTTATAGGGTTAAGTAAATCTAATCCTCCATGCTTATACGGCCTATATAATGCTTCCCTTTTAATGGGGTTCAGTCTGCTCCCCCAAATTATCTGGAATGTCTGGCTTAAAATTGATGTATCAGAACATCTGGGGGGAATGGAACATAAGTAAATACTGCGAGCAAAAAGGTTTTAATTATGGCCACTTTTTTCTTTTTAGTTTGTTGCCAATTTTTCCATATCTGAACGTTCCTGCACAGTACTCCAGCTTTTCTTTCCAGTTTTCTGAAGCTTTATCTTCCATTCCAAAGGCTATCCCTACTATTTTGATTGAGGACGTCCTGGCCAAGTTTCTCCCATTCACTAAAAATACCACCAACAGCTTAATCTGGTTCAATTTCATTTGGTTTACCATCTGCCCTCTCCCCGGGAAAAGGAGACTTCTAGTCTCAGTGGGCCTATCTGGTCAACAAAATTAAATAAATATGGTCTATAGTTACCCAGTTGCTTCTTGTCCTCCCCACCCCCATGCAGCAGGACTATGTCTGCCACCCTCCAGTCTCTTGGAACTACCCTACTGAATAGTCCTACCATGGGTTCAGTTAGTTTTACTGCCAATTCCTTGAGCACCCTGAGATGCATCCAAACTGGCCCAGGGCCTTATCTATCTTTAGGGCTGCTAGCCCTTTCTAAACCCTTTCACTGGTTAAGACGTTCTGCCTCATCGCGGGGTCCTCCTTACAGCCGAATTAATGCCACTGTATGGCAGAAGTCCTCTGTCTTCCCTTGCGAATACAGAGCAATAGTAGTTAAGAAGGCTGCTTCCTACTGGTCCTCCTCGATTACCCAACCTCCCTCTGCTAGCCCAACAATTCCCCCATCCTTCTTAAAGAACATTTTTTCACCTCCCTTGACACCCTCCACAATACACAGCTTAGTGTCTGCCTTTGCACCTTAGAACACCCTTTTGGCTTCCCTTGTTCTCATTTGGTACTCTTCCCATTCTTCCTTTTCTTGTTTTGCCTTGTACTTGGTGAAGTTCTCCTTTTTGGCTCTCACTGCTTCCCTGACCTTTTCAGAGAACTGTATTGGTCTCTTGTACCTTTCCCCTTTTTTATTTTTTTTTTTAAACTCTATTTTCCCACCTAGCTCTGAACCACCGGCCTCTCTCCAGTGGGGACACTCGGCCTTGCCTGTCTCCGCCCGCCTGAAGGCTCGGTCCTACGTTTCGAGTGGGGGTGCTCCACTCCATCATCCTGGTGCCCGTTCCCCTGGATTAACCCCCCCCGGGGCAGGACCACCACTCTCCTCAGGCGTCCTTTCTGTAAGTCTGGATGGGCATCCCGGAAGCGGAGGAACCCAGATGGTAGCCGACGCACTCGGCTTGGGCGTGGGGGATAGTTCCCTGGTCCCCACCATCATCTACTGGTGGACAGGATTTTTCCTCCTTGTATGTTGCTCCCTGGGGCGCGGCATGCAAGGTTTCCTGCATGGCACCACACTCCTCTGCCACTGGAAACTGCCAACGTCCCTGTGCTAGCACTACCACCAGCATCTGCTAGCGGCCACTGCTGCGCCGGGAAACCCAAACTCCCACCCGGAGAGAGGCAGTCCCTCGGACGCTCAATCCTCTCCCAACCCCACTGACCCCCGATGGCCCAGGCTCGCTCTTGAACACAGGCCGCCGGTGTGGCGTCCAACGCCTCAACCCTCAGTGCCACCAGGCCGGCGTACTTTTTCCTTTTGATTACCATTCTCATGCTGGATTCTGTTGCATCAAGAATGGTCCCCCTGATTGCCATATATCTCTCCTCCACATCCCTGTTGCTGTCCATTCCAACTAACTTGTCCCGAACTAGCTCCCTCATATGGGTGAATTCTACCCACCTGAAATCTAGGACTTCAGACTGATTACAGCTTACTTCTCCCAAGGGCCAGGTTGAACCATACAGTTATGGTCACTGGACCCTAGGGGCTCCCCTACCCTCATTTCTCTTACCACTTCTGAATTGGTGAGCACCATGTCGAGAATGGAAGCCTGCCTAGTGGGTTCCTTAATGAGCTGCACCAGAAGGCAGTCCTACAATGTACCAAGCAGGGTACTCTGGTGCTCCTGGGCACCGGAATGGCCCAATCAACATCTGGCTGGTTTAGATCTCCCACCACCACCACCTCCCATTTTGCCACCCCCTTTCTAGTTCTACCTCTAGCTCCTTATCTTTCTCTTCTCCCTCCCCTGGAGGTCTATATATCACCCCAATCCTTAGTTCCTTGCTCAAAGATGCCATCAGCTGAACCCACAGCGATTCTGTTTCCCCATTACTGCCCCGATGTTCCCATCCTCCACTGCCTCTATGCCCTTTCCTATGTTTCCTCCTTTACCTTTTCCTCTATTCCATCTAAACGTGGTGTAGCCCGGGACTGTCATGTCACTGTCACTACTCTCTGTGGCCCAAGCTGCTGTGATGACTATTAGATACATCTCAGTGTCTGCCACCATTGCCTGGAACTCATTCATTTTATTTCCCAGACCCTGGGCATTAAGGCATACCCCTTTCCATCTTTCTTCCAGACTGCCTCTTGCTTTTTTCCTATTCCTTCTCAGTTATTCGTCCCTAGGCTCCTTAATTTTTTTTTTCATGCTGAATGTAGGCTTTGTCAGTCCTCCCTCAATGGCCTCTCCCCCTAACCTAATTTGAACTTTAGCCTTACTGTTACTCGCCTTGCTGCTACTAACCCCTGTTCAGGGGGAGACCTAGCTAGGCTCCCCACCCTGCTCTCCCTTGTCAGTGGCTCCCCCGCAGTCAGTTTAACTGTCTAATGTAAACGTCAAACTTCTGCCACAGAGCACTGGCACTCTCTCGTCAGATGAAGGGCATCACCCCTAAAGAGCCTCCTGTCCCAGAAGCCCCCTCAGTCCCCCAAAAAGTGGTACACCTCATCCTAACACTATCCTTTCAACCACTCATGAAGCTCCTTAATCTCTTTCTTCCTTACTCTGTAGTTACGCTTAACCCTATTCTGCACAGGGAGGACCTCAGGAAAGGCCAGGTAAGCCAAGTGCACCTTCAGTCTGTCCCCCCCCCACCCGTCTCTTAAAGTGCTGCTTCACTGCCTCCACAGACTGATTCACCAGACCACTGGTACCCACATGTACCAGCACCCCCTTTCCCCTCTCCGCTATCCTATCTATCTTCCTGATAGCTGATGCAACAGGAAGGCATCTTACCGTTTCACACCCTTTCCTCCCACCACCCTCTCTACTCTCCTAATCACCAAGTCCCCAATCACTAAGACTCTCCTTGCTGACTTCCTCCTGCTCACCACCCCACCCAGTGTACCACCAAGTCATCCCCCCATCTCCCCCTCAACTGACTCAGAGTCCCCAATGAAGTCAAGTACCTGAGCCTCCTCCAACGGTGAAAAGCAATTTGCTGCTTGAATGGTGTAAAATTGGTTATGTATTATGTTTGTTCATGAGTATCACTTGGAAACCTACATACTGAATTTAGTTCAATGAACACAGAGAAAAAGACAAACACTTCACAAGTAAAAATAAGGGACTACCTTTAAAGATTACTAAACTTTCTAGTTTTTTTTTGGTGCTACTCGCTCTTTACAAAGTCCGATTGAGCTCAAACACTCAGTAAACCAATGCAATGACAATACCTAATTTTCATAATATTTAAGAATTTCGACATAACCCATCACTGTTCGTTTCCTCTTAATCTAATTATTTTTTATGGTGCAAATGTGTCACTGACACTTTAAAAGTCTCCCATGAAATAATATAATTCTACATCTACTTCTGGAACAGCACTGGGAATAACCAATATACCTTCCTAACAGTTGTTTTAAAAGAACCAATACCCAATTTTGTTAACATTTTATTATAGAAATAGACAAATTAGATTTTTTTGCTCATCACCTACCCAGTACGTTGGAAAATGATCATTAAGTGTGTTGGTCAGGGTTCTAGAACCCAATACTTTCTCAAGTTTGGATACAAGAACCTAGTCTATTAAGGAGTCGATGAGTATTATAAATAATTTAGATACAGAATGTTAGAATTTAGTTCACACTGAGATATGCCATCCTATTCTGGGGGTATGCCTTAATGCCAAGGGTCTGGGAAATAAGCAGGTCTGTCCATTTTATTTGCCTTATTAATTATAACCCATTCTAAATGTACATACCATTAACAGTTCCTGCATATGCTTCATCTAGTACTGAGGAACTCCACCTGGATTTCTTCTGCTTAGCTTTTACAATAGAGGCTCGAGCATCATTTTCTTTGTGTAGCACACAGCCTTTGATTTCTTGGTGTCTCAAAACTGTTGTCCTGACCAAGTCATTTTCAGTTGTCTGCCCTAGAAAATAAGTGACAGCTTTAGTTAAATCATGTGGACTGTCCTAGCCAGAGTCATTCGCAACTTGAAAGCATGCATGTGACACAGCTCAAGTTTTTTGTTGGGGTCAGATGCCACATCCATCACCCCCAAATCCTACAGCCCCCCACCCCAATCGCATACAGAGCATGCTGTGACACCCAATCTTGATGGTGAGTAGCATGAACAGTGGTAAGAGACTCTCCCAAATCCAATTCCTAGCCTGACTACAGGGCGTGCAGCAGAGTACTGCACTCTAGACCTCCCACCATGATAAGCGAGCTCACTATCTCTGTGACGTGCTTGCCGGCAACTGACCAAGTGAACAAGATACCAGTTTCTCCTTTAAAAGGGCAGCTAACATGTTGGGGGCAGGCAATTTATACTAAGAAGCTACCTGCCCGAGGAGCTAATCTAGAACAAAATTTTATTTTTCAGTGCAGTAATTAAAAAAGGACTTACATTTATAAGCCTGGCTCGTAACTTCCAAGTATGAGCACAGCCACCGCCGAGCACTGCAAACATGCCACTATGGATTCCATTCAAAAAACTCTTAAAAGCAGATGACATTACATTCAGTCTCAGACAGGTGACTCATACCAAGGAGCTGCCTGCTTGAGGAGCTAATCTTGACCAAAATTTTACTTTTACTGCAGTAATTAAAAGAGGACTTACATTTAAAAGCCTGGCTTGTATATATAATATATATTAGCCCCATACATGTAAAACTGCAATCAAAGGCACTGTATTTATATTTAGATGTCCCCCTTACCCCAATCTCAATATTCAATACACAGTACCATAGGGATCAGTGCTGGGACCGGTCCTATTCAACATCTTCATTAGTGACATTGCGTAGGACCTAGAAGGCAGAATTTCCCGGTTTGTTGATGACAGAAAGCTCTGTGACAGAGTTGACACACCAGAGGGTGTAGACAAAATGAGAAGGGACCTGCAGAAACTTGAAGAATGGTCGGGGTTTGGCAGTTGAAATTCAATGCAAAGAAGTGCAAGATAATGCATATGGGGCACAAAAACCCTGGCACAATAAATCAGTTGGGAGGTGAGGATATAGCATGCACCAAGCAGGAAAGGGATCTTGGGGTTATCATCTCTGATGACCTCAAGGTGGGGAAACAGAGTGACAAGGCAGCAGGTAAAGCAAACAGGATGCTGGGATGCATAGACAGGGGCATCACCAGAAGGAAAAGGGAGGTCATAATTCCACTATACAACACACTAGTGAGGCCCCACCTGGAGTACAGTGTACAGTTCTGGAGACCTTACCTACATAAGGACATAGACAGGGTAGAGAAGGTTCAGAGGAGGGCAACAAAGATGGTACATGGATTGCATCACAAGTCCTATGAGGACAGGTTGAAGGAACTGAATATGTACTCCCTGGAGGAGAGGAGGGAGGGAGAGAGAGGATATAATAGAAACATATACAAGTATCTTACAGGGAGAAACAGGGTGCAGGAATACACTATTTTTAAGCGAAAAAGATGTTCCAGGACTACAGGGCATGGGATGAAGTTGGTGGAGGACGATTCAGAGGAAACGTGAGGAAGAATTTCTTCACAGAACAGGTGGTGGACAAGTGGAACACCCTGCCAGAGAAAGAGGTGGGGGCTGAAACAATCACGGGATTTAAGAATGCATGGGATAGACATAAAGGAATTCTGGAGGTCAGGGTTAAAGGGCAACAGACTTCTAGGGAAACAAAGTAAACTTACAAGCTCAAATGGGCAGACTAGGTGGGCTGTAGGCCCTTATCTGCCGACACTATGTATCTATGTATCTATACAGCATGCCTGCAGGACTGTTCCCTACTGCACATCAAAGTGCTAATTTTATGTGTGGAGCTGCAGCACTCAGCGGCAGCTCAGCTTGTAGTTGGAAATTATGTGCTGGGCTTTTAAATGCAAGTCATCTTTTAATTGCTGCCACAGTCGAGGAGTGAAGCTCAAGAGGAGGCCATGGACTCTTGATCCAAGTTATCCCATGACTCCTCTTAATTCACCATGGACTTCCTAGGATTCATGACCAAGGGTGATCCTCACTGATAACTGGCCTGGCAAGCCAGGAGCCCAGCAGCCGGCCTCCTTAGTCAGAGCACCGACTGGAAGCTGTCAGGGTGGTGGTGGTGCCAGGGGAACAGATAAGGGGGAGTAAAGGAGTATTTTACTACCAAATTTACAGTATGTGGTACACAGGTACAAAGTTGTCACAGTACCATAAGATGCTAGCAGCCATGGCACTACACAGGAACCCATAGGGGTGGGGGCAGGAGTTGCTCACAGGCTGGTTAGGACTGCTGCAACATGACAATGTTAAAAATAAGGTCACAGTATGACTCCACAGCAGTATTAGACAGTCAATGACTCTAGGCGTCCAGTGGGATTGAGACTTGGCTTAGATGTGGGGGGTACAAAATGGGTCAGTGGATGACAGTACTACTATTTGGATGAAAACACTACCAGGCATAAAAAGGTAGTAGTAAATACTTCAGAGTCCTAAAACTTAGCTGGACCACTGGGTGGTGCCACCATGATCGGTGGAGAAGCAAGTGTGGAAAACATCCGTGGAACCCGGACTGGTGAGGCAACCAGTGGCAGCTGCCAGGGGACCAAATGTCCTTGTGGTAGAGTGAGCCATACACTGCCCCACGATGGCCCACTGCTGCCAGAGGAACTCCTCATAGCACAGATACATTCTCTGCCAGTGCCTCACCTCACCAGAGGATGAGAAGGATGAGGCGTGTTGACGGTGGTGCCTCCCAGCCAAGTGGGATTGAAAGCATGAACACCTTGACCACAACCTTGACAGTCAACCGTCCAGTCAACAGCAAGCAGGATCTTGATGTTAATGGCCATAAATAACACGCCGGCTCACATTCAGCAACAAGGGCGTAGAAGACCTGACCCTGGTTGGAGGCTGATCCAGAGCAGGGTTGACAGGGGTCACGGATCGATCCACATCCTCCTGAGTGAGGACTGGGAGCACTTAGGTCTGCGAGGCAGAATCCTCGTCCGACAACTTGTCAACTGGGTTGAGAAAATCTCAACAGCTTGGTTGACCAAAGTCGTGGTCGTCTGGCTGAACGGCAGGGATGAAGAGCCTTCGGGACCTGCTCAACCACCTCGAAATGAGGGGCGCTTGACAGCCATCAAGCAGTCAGGTGAATCAAGGGACTGGGAAGACCATGATCTTTCCTCGTCCCACAACGATGGTGGTGAAAAGAAGATTCCTTGGTTTTGGTCTTGGACCTGAAGCCATGGAGAGCAGGGCTTTTCCCCATGGTCTGGAAGAACCTGCACATATCACGGAACTGGTTCATGAAGGTCCCTCCGATGCTGACCCCAGGTGGGAACAGCACTTAGGGGAGGTGCCGCTGCTTCCACGTCCAGTGCCACAGACCCAGAAGCTGCTGAGGCCTTTCTACTACCCTTAGGGTGATTCTTCGGATCCCGTTCCAAAGACCAATCTGGAGCAAGCCAGAGTTTCCTATCCTCGATGGACTCAGAGAAAGTCAAAGGCAGCAACTGGACACATTGTAGTGCCCGTACAGGCGGTACATGCATGTGTCGTGCAGATCCATGACCAACAACTTCTGGCAGCACAGAGTGAAAAATTTAAATCCAGGTTTCTTATGATCCATCGTTGGTCTGGAGATGGAGTTTAAAGAACCGCAAAATAACAACAATTTAGTTTCAAAAGTAATGGTTTGCCTGTGGCACAGAGAAAATCCTAAGCAGACCGTGAAGAAGGTGACCTGTTCTTCCAGTGGAAAGACAGATCTGACATCACAAGGCAGAGTCAAGGTATTTATCCAACCGGATGGTGGAAGGACGTAGCTTAAAGATGTCAGGCCAGCTCGCCCGGTGGCACAGAGGGTTGAGGCGCTGGGTGCCTTACCTCGCACTATGCCAGCAACCCGGGTTCGGGAATCTTGGGTTGTCGGGGTGCCGGCGTGGGGGGCGAGGGCAGAGCAGGACTGAGCATGCCAGTGGGCAGCTCTCCTCTCCTGAGAGTGGTGATGTTGGGTTGGCGTCCCTCTCTCGCAGTTCCGTTCCCACCAGGTGGAGGTCAATGGGTAGCATAGGCGAAGAGGAGGCGGCAAAGTATCGAGAGGTGGAAGGGGCTGAGCTGGCGCCACAGGGTGTGAGTGTGCCTCCACGCTGCCTCACGGCCATGTGCCAGGGCCTGGGGTTAGGAAAAACCATAAGAATAAATATGTGTCCCCGTCGCCATGTTGGCGGGAGGAGGCGACGGGGATCAAAAAGCTAAATTTTAAAAAAAGATATCAGGCCAATCACTGCATTCCAGTGGAACTGCCAGAGTGTAGATAAGTGAAGCATATCCATGCCCTAGAAACAACAGTTTATGGACTGTTTTTGATTTTACACACTAGTGTCAAGGAACATTTTAGAACTGTAGTTTTTTTCATTGTTGTCACAATGTAGCCATATTTATCTATAGACTTCTATAACCGAGAAGTAGATAAACTAGATCATACAGTTCAAAGATGGTTCTTGCCACCAGAACGTGAATCAGAGACAGCCACAAGTTTACTAAAAGGCCAATAAACATGGAACAATAACTGAGTGGAAATCAATATTTTTTTCCCTTTTGTTTTTTTTAAAGTTTTTTAATCTTCCATGACAAGTCTACTTGTACCATGTTTCAGCTGTTCAGCTTGATAGGTATTAGAGCCCTGATATCAGAAAGTGGTATCATCCCTATACATATCCACAACAGAAGCTTGGGTGTCAGCCCTGTCAACTTAGGATGCCATGCCTTGGAACTGACATTATGAAAACTCCATCTCTATCGTTCGATTCATTCGATAAGCATCACTTTTCTGGTGGTCACCCCCGCCTCCACATCTACTGAATGCCTAGTGGCAGTGACTGAAAGGTACACTGCACAGGGAAAGCCTCTCCACAGCACTAACTAATGGAGTAGAAGGAGCATAGGAAGTATAAACCTGCCCACAGCAAGTGAAGCAGGCAACAGAACTGAGTAAAATGAACTGTCTTGTGTACTTGTGTTTGTTGTTTAGATGATCAGCGGATCAGTTAGAAAATACTGTTCAGCTGGTTCTAGCAGAGATCCCCATCTATATGGCCAAAAATTAGCTATCTAGGGAATTAAGTAGCTATTTTAGAACATGGGAGTAATCTAAATGGTTACTGTTAAACTGCCTGTGTCACAATTAAGCATGTATTCATTATAGTGGCATTTATATGACTGGGGAGGGAGGAAAAGAGATGTTTAGGAAACATGGGAATAGTCTAAAGGGGTGCAGTTAAAAAAATAATCAATTACAATGAATCTGATGCAGCTTACACAAAAGGGGATTGATCTGTGGACTTAGAGTATCCTGGGAATCAGGGACATTGCTTAAAAGTCTATGGTTTCAACACTGGGTACATAAGGGGACTTTAGGCGGGAGCAGGAGGAGATAGGAGTAGGGGCTTGTAGATAGGGAAGGGTGGCAAAAATGAGGACGGCCATACATTCAGGGATGAGTTATCCTGGCAGCAGGAGAGGGCAGGGATGGGGGGTGCGTAGAGAAGGGGCAGGGTGCTCTTGGGAGGAGGAGAGGACCAAGGAGAATAGTAGGTGCAATGGAGCTGCAGGCAGCAGTATTCATGGACACGCTCTGAAGAGTTTTTTTTGGGGGGGGGGTGCCCAGTATGCATAAAAATAGCGCACTTGGAAACAGAAACTAGACTGAGGAGGAAGGTGGTGAGGCAGAGCATGGTGGGAGTTAGCGTAACGGCACCGACGCCATGAATAGCTGGGGCAGGGATGACAAGGTGAATATGAGGACTGCGGAGGGGATAATTAGGCAGGGAAGAAAGGCTGGGCTGCCAGGGGAATCAGAGGGTGGCAGATGATGAGTATGAGGAGGGCAGGGCAGCATGATGAAACTGCACAAAGGGAAAGGGAAATGGAAATGACATGGCACAAGTGGGAGACAGGGTTTCCACTGGAGGTTGGGTTAGTGTGTCAAACAGGTTTACACCATTAGAAACTATGCAGGACATGGGAAATCAAGAGGGGGCAGGGGCCTCAGCGAGCAAGCATAGTGGGGGGGGAGATGGAGGGCAGTTACTAGAGGTGAAGAGGGGCCTGAGAAGGAAGGAGAAAGAGAGGGCAATAAAGGGGGTACTGGAAAAGGGGAAAAATATTTGGAAGGAGGGGCAAGAATCGGAGGATAGTTGTGAGGCATGAGGAGAGAGGGTGCTGAAATGGGGAAAGATATTTGCAGGGGGGGAAGGGCAAGAGTCAGAAGACAGTTGTGAGACACAGGGATGCAGGACAGTGATGCCTTGGAGAAGAGAAATGCAAGAGGGGAGAAGAGGGAGATTGAAATAAGTAAGAAAGACATTGTCCTACAGGGGGCCAGGCTGCCAGCCGACAGGGGGCCTAATGCAGAGGCTGTCAGAAGCACAGCGGGTGAAGGACGGAGCTTGGGGCCCAGGGAAGAACACCCAGAGGCAATGGAGAAAAAGGGCATGGTAACAGTGAGTGATGAACCTGACAAGGGACAGAAGGGGGAAGAAGTACGGGTTGGGGGCAGAAGGGAGTGGACAACAGAGTCATCATATTGGGGGACTCCATACTTAAGGGGATCAGCTGGGGGGCAAGGGGAAAGGGAGGAGTTCCATCTGGGTGGAGTGCATGCCAAGCGTGACAGCGCACAAAGTGAAACATATTATTCCCACACTTGTAAAGGGACACAGTGGAAAGCCTCACATTGTGGTGCATCATGACACAAATGATGTAGCGGAAAACAGTGTGCTGGAAGTACAGGCAAGGATCAGGGAGATGTCCAGGATATGCAGCAGGAAGGGCAATACAGTGGCCTTCTCTGAAGTACTACCTGTTCTCAGGGCAAGTTCAGACAGGAAGCAAAGAACTGCTGAGTTTAATGCTTGGTTGGCAGAATGGTGCAAGGCTATATGGTTCAGGCTGGTGGGGGGATGGTGAGTCCACATGGGTAAACAAAAATTTGTATGCCCGGAACAGACTCCACCTTAGCAAAGAAGGCTCAGAAGTCCTGAAGCAATTTAAACTAGGAAGGAGGAGGCTCAGGCTTGGAAAGAGGTCTGAGACACACAGAAAGGGAGTCTGTTGGCCTCCCCTCCCCTCCCCAGCTGGAATAAGGGAAATGCGAGGGACTCAATTAGAGGGGTGCAGGAAAATATGACGGGGGAGATGTGAAAGTGGACAGAGGAGAAGGAAACCAGGGGAAGGCACAAGATGAAAGGAAAATGCTACAGGAGGGATGGAGGGTTGTGTCCCTAAATGAAAGAAGCAAGGCGAATAAAATGGACAACTTGCAAGCACTGCTGGTGGAGAGTGAGGTGGACATTGCAGCCATCTCGGAGATCTGGGCATCCAGTCACAATGATTGGGGTATTGAGGTGCCAGGTTACAAGCTGTACAGGAAAGATAAGGAAGCAGGGAAGGGGGGATTCTGTTCGTGAGGGAAGAAATTACCTGCACAAAGGATCTGAAAATGGAGGGGAATGCTGAAGCCCTGTGGCTCCAGCTCCAGCCATCGAGGTGGGGAGAAGGTCAGAATGGGGGTGGTCTACAGACCACCCTCACAGGTAGCAGAGGAAGACGGGAACCTGGGTGAACAAATTACAACTCAGGCAGGCAAAGGCAAACTGGTACTTACTTGTGACTTCAACTTACCAGGAGTTGATTGGGAAACAGTGTCAACAACCAGCTCTAGGGAAAGGTATGTCCTGGAAGCCTTTCAGGATGGCTTTCTAGAGCAGGGGGTCAGAGACTCCACTGGGGGGATGTGATTCTGGACTTGGTTTTAGCAAATGGAGGCCATGTCCATGATATTAAGGTAGAGGATCCACTGGCAGGGAGCGACAACAGGGCAGTATGTGGTTCAATCTTGGATTAGGACATGAAAGGTCAAAGACTCACACCAAGGAAGCAGACTTCAAAAGGGCAGATTTAGGAAAGATGGGGAAATCATAAAGGAATATCTCTCTAGGATTAGGCCGGAGATGGGGGTAGAGCAGAAATCGGAAGCAATAAAAGCTGGTGTCTCAATAGCTACACAGACCTGCACCAGAATCAAGATTTATTTATTTATTTAGTTTCTGTTGACTGGGCAAGTGCACTAGACAAATCCTGCCTATTTTCAGGCACAACCCGAGGGAAGGGGATACAGATGAATGCCAACTGACCTTGAACCAGATTAAGCTGTTGGTGGTATTTTTAGTGAATGAAGGAAATTTGGCCAGGACACCGGGGAAATTCCCCTACTGGCTGCCTGGTTACCGCCAGTGGGACGCTGTGCTGACGTCACGCTGCGGGATGGCAGCAGTTCGGCAGAGTATGTTGAGACGGAGGTTGACCAGAGTGCTATCCATGATACTGCAGACTATCGCAGATGTACGGAGCTTACCTGTGGCAATTATGGTGATCTCTGCTGGAAACAGCAATCGGAGGTACACATGAGCCGCTCTGGAGGTGGTTGGCGATATTCCAGCAAGCGGGAGCGAGTCGAGGACGGTATAGCGGAGACCCCATTTTCCAGTTTGTCAGTGCCCTGCAACAAGGTCTCAGGAGGTGGAGCCGTTCTGCAGAAGCACACAAGCGGACCAAACTATACCGGAAAACACAGTGACAGGGATGGATTTGGCTGACCGCTGGTGTCACAGTATAATGCTACCGCCGCTGACTAAGAGAAAGGCCCCACAGAGGTTTCTATGGACTGGTCGGAGGATACTGCTTTGCTAGGAGCGGGATGGTGGAAAACAGACACCGACAATGGATTCCTGATTCAGCGTGGACGGACTTTTCCATGGACTCATCGGAGATAAGCATGCCACCGATTCACTTCTACTGGGCCCAGGTACTAGTGACACATATTCTAATAGAGCTGTATTCACTGAGGGTGGGAGGGTGTTTGGTTTCTTTTGAAACCAGCCACCTTACTATTTCGGGGTCAAGAGGATACTGTTGAACAGCCATCACAGGCAGGGTACGGACTCTCATGATAGGCCTCCAATGTCGGAACTATTTAAAATAAATTAGAACAAGCCCGAGGCGTAATGCAGTCAGAATCAGATACAAGGGTGGCCTCACTGAGCATCCGACTAGGTACTATGTGTTTAAACAACTGCTGAAGTTTTCTATGGGATTTTCTGCTGCAGACCTATATGCATTGATACATATTTCAGGTGAGATTCCTTTGATATCAGTTTTCAGTCCCACGTCTTGTTAGATAAATTCTGGGATAAGTATACCACTCTTAAATCCACTCGATATGGACTCCTTTTTGTTATACCCTCACTAAACCCCAAATCCGTTATGTGACCATTATGTTCGAAATGAGGGGTTAATGTTAGTGATATTTATCACTGTTGCAATCTAAATGCTAAATTTTAAGTCCCCCAGAGGCTTTATTAGACCTGGAAGGTATCTGACTGGGAGTTGGAAGTTTAAAGTGAGACTCTTTTAGTCAATTCTGAGATTATTCATCTGCCTAATAGTTTCTTTTTAGGGAAAGATAGGGAGTTTGTTTTACAGGGGCAGCCCAGGGCCTGTTATATAAATGTGGGGCCAGAACTCATTTAAGCAGTGTATGTGACATGTTAAAATGCCCTTTATCGCGGCAGTTTGGGCATTCTGTAAGATATGTGCATAATATCTTTCAGTGCAACCTCTGTGATGAAAAGGTCATACTTTTTTCTGAGTGTCCCTGGGCCCCGGGAGAATTGCTCTTTGACGGGTGGGATCAGGATGAGTTGTTACGAAAAGCCCAGTCCAAGAGACGTGAGCCTGTTGACAAGACTTGCCTCTGTGGTTTCCTGTTTTGGTGACTGAACCTAGACCAACTACAACCCCAGCAGGGCCTGCTAATCAAGAACCTCAGACCTCTGTAGATGGCCATATTGCTTCTCAACCTCCTGCTCCTAGTAAACCTGTGGACTCTACCTTGCCCCCCTCCCCGTTTGAGAAATCACAAAAGTAGGAGGTTGACTAGGCATCCTCTAAGCAGTTTCTAGTACCCCCTTACATACAGACAATTTTTTCCCCCTTCAAGATGATCCTAGAGAATCTGATCTAGAATCTGACTCCTCCACATATCAGAGCTCATTACGGAAGATGATTAAACTAAATCAACAGAATTGGCTAAAGAAAAAAGGGAAGAAAGGAAAAAGAGGAAAAGTTAAAAAAACAGTTCCTAACGTTTTCTTTTTTCATGTCCGCACTGAAGATAGCCTCCTTACAATGTCTGCAGTTTGAAAGCATTCCAAAGACAATTACCCATTTTAATGTATTTAGGGACTTTGAAATTGATATCATTCTTCTGCAAGAGACACGGTCCAATCTCTTTTGAAGTCTCCAGATACAACAGAAATGGATTTGGGGCCCTTCCTTCTGGACATTTGGTTTCCAGGCGGTAGATGGGCTGGGGTTATTATTTGGCACAGTATTTAAAATCTCAAGGGTTATAGACTTACACCCTGGTCGAGTGCTCATCTTGGATTTCTCCTTCGGAGAATTCTCCTTTAGACTGGTGAATTTGTATGCCCCACAAACAAAGTCATCTCGGATAGAGATTTTCGAAGCGCTTAAACCTTATCTCTTTACTAGAAAACATTATTTGGGGGGGCGACTTTAATTGTTCTCTAGATACTCATTTGAATAGACCACAGACAAAGAAAATATATTGTGACTCTCACTATCTTCACAAATTAACACAGGATGTTGGTCTTACAGATGTCTATAGATTCTTTGCACCCACGGGCGGAGACATATTTTAGACATACCTTTTCCACCCGCATTGATATGTTTTAGTCTCCAAGTACATTTTTCCAAAGATTGTTCAGTTCGTCCCTACTGAATTTTCAGACCATATATATTGTTAGGTACTTTTTTTAGGTCATATACCCCATTTTTCCTCTCTCCATAGCAGATGTAGGTTAAATACTTCCTTTCTGCAGGATGAACATTATTATTCCATGCTGGAAGGGTTTTTCTTTGCTAAATACTCTACTATGGGTCTTTTTGAGAATTTGTATGACTGGTGGTTCCAAGTGAAAATGGAGATAAAATCTATGTTTATTTCCTGGGGTAAATCAAAAGTTAACTCCGATTACCTCCGATATCTATTATACAGGAATAAATTGTACAAATTAATGTCCCTGCCACCTAAGGATCGTGCTTTCTGCCATTCTCAGATTCTAGAAACAAAGAAATTGATGAAAGAATTTCAATATGACAGGGCAAAATCTTTAGAACTGGAATTTAAATACGGATAAAGCATAGCCCATCGCCTGACCCTTTCAGGCTTGTAAAACTAGGATTACTAATACTGTATGACTGGCCTTATTAACCCTCAAGGGGACTTGGTCACTACTGAGACTGGGATTTTATCTGTTGTTCAACAGTATGTGCAAGATTGTTTTCAAATCCAGACACAGTGTCTCTAGAGACGTTCCCTCCAAAAATTCCCTACTGTTCCTAAACTCCCGGACAACATTTTACAGTCCTTGGTACTGCCTATCACTTCTTCATGAAGTGGGGATCGATAAAGCGCTTGAAGCCTGGAACTGCTCCAGGTTTGGACGGTATACCGAATGAGTTTTATAAACTTTGTTCTCCATATATGGAATTTTTTTTACCTCCTGTTTTCAATTCGGTTTTGAATACTCAAGACTGTCAAAACCTGGTCCACTTCTCTTATGACGCTTTTTGTTTAAGAAAGGTGATAAACAGCACATATCTAATTGGAGGCCGATTAGTTTATTAAACACGGATTATAAAATATTAACTAGAATACTACATAACCGCTTTATACTGGCTGTGGAAATTTTAATTCACCAGCCCAAACGTGTTCTATCCCCACTAGAACTATCCAACATAATCTATATTTGATACGAGATATTTTTTCTATGGGGCCAACTATTTCTTCCGGTTCTGCTATTGTAGTAGCTTTGGACCAAGCCAGGGCTTTTGATGCAGTGTGCCATTCCTTTTTATATTTTACCTTACTGCATTATGGTATTCCGGAGCTCTTTGTACGCTGGATAACTAATTTATATAGTCATGCTGTGACACTCCCACTAATGGACTTATGGGATCTGAGATTGCAATTAAGAAAGGGGTAAGACAAGGATGTCCTTTAAGTCCTTTGTTATATACTTTCAGTTTAGACCCCGTTATTAGGACTATTATCTCCGACTCCCAGATTTTGGGCCTTGCCCCTTCCCCTGGGTTGGATTCCGTTAAAATTACAGCTTTTGCCGATGATGTTACTCTGTTATTGGCTAATGTTACCTCATTACAGAAGGCACTGGATATTTTTCTTTTTCGGGAAATTTTCGGGTGGTTCTTTAAATAGAAGTAAAAGTTTTGTAATACCCCTACAAAAGATCTCTTCACAGATAACTTCGCTTTTTGGTGTCCCAGTAGCACATCTCCCCCCAAAAATATTGGGGATCTGGTTTGGGGTTGAGGATATGTCTCTCTATAATTGGGAAAAAAATTAGAGTTGGGGAGGCAAAAATAAAATATATGGAAAACTTGGACTTTTTGTAAATTGAAAACAGTGGCACTTATTAAACAGTTTTTATTGCCTCAGTTCACATTTCTGAGCCATGTTTTCCTCCCTCTTTCGGTTGAGACTAGGTTGTATAGCATCTTTTTCAGATGCTCTGGGGAAATAGACTCAACCCCATAAAACGAGATTTTACATATCTTCCTAAACGAAAGAGAGGTCTTGCATGATCAATCCAGTCATTTTTTTCATGCTAATTTTTATTTTCCTCCTTCTCCTTTATTTGGTCTCCTCCATCATTGACTTGGCATTTCTGGGTTCGTCAATCTGGTATAAGTATTTTTTAGTGGTCTTTACTCCCACCTAAAATTGTTGCCTCTGATTCCTTACCCAAATATGGATTGGCTACTCTTCGGAAACTTTTTCAATGGAAAATTCCGATACAGCTACTATCGACATTATCACGGAAATCTTTTTATGCATATATTGTATACAAGGTCAAACGGGTTTCATTGCTTTTCCCTCAGTGTTCCCCTACCAAAATGACTCTAACATTTTATAAATTGACTGATTTTAGACTTCCGGTAAAAACTTGGGATGTGATTTGGATGTCAGCTCATGGCAGATTAGGGGTTCGGGGAAATCTAAAATATAAACCTTTGGTTGAGAGATATTGTTTAAGGTCCCAATGCGTTAACATTGAAGAGAGTCAACAACATTTTTTTCTAGATTGTCTTCACAGTCAGGCATTCTGGTCACAGGCAGCATTGTACTGGAAAATGCCACATCTTAAGTTATTGACCTATAATATTCTTATTTTGGGAGAGTACACAGGTGTGTGGAGACAATATCATCACAGCACCTTGAATGCTTTTTGCTTTACTTCAATATTTTTATGGCAGGCCAGATGTAAATTTGTACTACACCAGCAACATGTATCTTTTTCGGTTATTATTGACTCAGTGCATAATGAATTACTTCTTTATATGCAAGTGATCGTAGAACGTTTTCGACTGATAAATTGTCTGCCTTTTGAAACATTTTCCAGTATTGTAAATTCCTTTCTTTTTTGTAATACCTTCTGTTGTATGCATTCTGTATGATTATGCTTTTACTTTGTTTTTCAAACAAATATTCTTTTGGTTTGTTTGTGATGTTGTGTTTTTCTCAATAAAAACTTCCCCTACTCTTTTTGATAAGTGCCATGGGATCTTTAACATCCACCTGAACTACCACCAATCCAGGCAGATGGGACCTCGGTTTAAAGTCTCATCCGAAAGACGGCACCTCAGAAATGCAGCACCCCTCTCATGCTGCACTACAGTGTCAGTACTGGGATATTAACCAAAGTGCCAGATGTGAGAACTGAACCCACAGCCCTCTGATCTCCCAGCCTCAGAGGCGAGTGTGCTACCTACTGAGCCACTGACACTGAGCAAGAGCAAGAACACCAGTCAAAAAAGGCCTAGCTGGTTCACCACCAAAGTTGCAAACAGGGTGAATGAGAAAAGAATAGCCTTTCATAAATACAAGGGAACACAGAAGGATGAGGATAGGGAAGTTCACCTGATGAAGTCTAAGGTGGCAAGCGGAACTGTCAGGGCAGCGAAAGAAAGGAGGCAGCTCCAACTGGCTGAGGGAATCAAGTTAGGAGAAAAGGATCTCTACAGGTATGTAAAGAAAAAGAGGCGGAGGAAAGAGGGTATAGTGAGACTGAAAAGGCAGGGGGATGGACGAAGAGTGGTGAGGAGCAGGCTGCGGTATTAAACCAGTACTTCAGCTTCGTCTTCACAAGGGAAAAAGATGGATCAGTACCTAGCTAAGGGAAGCTAATTGGGGGCGGTACTGGAAGCACCCATCTTGCTAGAAACAGTGTTAAGAGGTCTCAGGACAATCCAGGTGGACAAAGCACCAGGACCGGACAAGGTGCACCCAAGGGTGTTAAAAGAGATGGTCGACAGTCTGGCTGCCCCATTGTGGACCTGTTTACTACCTCTCTAGAGGCTGAGAAGGTGCCAAGGGACTGGCACACGTGGTGCCGTTCCACAAGAATGGGGCTAGGGATGACCCAGGGAACTATCGCCCTGTCAGCTTGACCTCCACTGTGGGAAAGCTGATGGGAGTCCATCCTTAAAGAAAGACTAGTGGATTATTTGGGATCATGAGGACTCCAAGATCTTGGAAAACACGGTTTTGAGTCGGGAAGATTGTGCCAGATAAATCTGGTCAACTTCTTTGACTGGGTAACAACGGAAGTAGACAGGGGATAGGCAGTGGATGTACTTTATTTAGATTTCTGCAAAGCGTTCAACTCGGTCCCATATCTTGGAGGTGGAAGGCTAGGTTTGCTGGCCAAGGCACCTAGCTTCACCTGAGCTCTTTCCTTCTAGCTTGCTTGAAAGGACAGAACTAAGAACTTTACCACAGAAAGGGAAAGGATTAAGATTTTTGGCTAGGCAGATTTACTGTGTGTTGTTTTTATTTTGTACTCACAGGGATTGTTACTGTTTGTTGCTAACATTTTATTGCTTTATTTTTCTCTGATTCACATTGCTGTTGCTGGGTATACCTTCTGCTGCATTATTACAAGGTGTGCCTACAGGTGTGTGCTAACAGACTACTGCTGTAATCTTCTGATTCAAATTGTCTTTTGCAAGGTATATCTTCTGTTACTGCTTTATTTTTCTCTGTAGCAAAGTGTTTCCTACAGGGTACATCTTCTGTGAATTTATTACCGGTGGTGCTTAAATTTTTGTGACTTTTTATCATTAGGCTAAGCAAAATTACTGTTTGCCCCCATTTTCTTTCTTTTTCACTGAAAAGGTTTTTTTTTGTCTCAGAGGTGTTGCAGTCTCCTTCTCACATTGAAGACAGGGAGAGTGAGAAAGCAGCCACAGCTTCCTTGAATCAAGGTGGTTATTTTTTAGACTACACTGAACTGAATTATTACTTTTTGGACCTGTGTAAGTAACTAGTATTGATTCTGTTTTTGGGGTGGACTTTTCTTAGTTTTAACTTTAACTTGCCTGGGAGGAATTGTAGCTGGGAGATATTTGCAGTCACTTGTGACTAGACCTGTTACTTAGCCTTTGTAAAATAGGTGTCTGAAAGGAAGGAAGGCACTCCCCGGGGTGGAGGGTAAGAGTTGTAGGTGACTGTTTCTGGACAGCATAGGTTTACTTCCACCCACCCTTCCCCTCATCCCACCCACCCCAAGCGTATAACTTCCTTTGTAGCAGGGGCTCTGACATCACTTCCTCAAAACTGCTAACAACATACATCTGTTCATATACTTAAAGGCACAGCACACTGAATAGGGGGTAGAGACACTCACAAGCTTGCACACACTAAAACAAGAACAAAAAACAAAAAAGCATCTGCAACTGGAAGGGACACAGACATGTGGGCAGTGGTGCAATGCACTGGCTGTGGAGCAGCAGTCTTCTGGGAGACATTCTGGACACTGCGTTGCTGCCCTATTTGCAGGCACCTCTCTGGTCTGAGGGAGGAGGTTGTTCGTCTCCATGCTGACCTGGTAAGGATTCGGGAAACCTCTTCTCCCACCCAGGCCACCGCCACTACCTCAGAGGTTGCCAAGAAAGAGGAGTGGTTGGACCACAGTGGGCTCAGGGAGGGTGAGGGTGGTGGAAAAGAGGTGCATCCCTCCAGTTGTGCCTCTCCACAATTCATTCGCCAATCTGGCGATGCATGGTTCCTCTATGGAGGCACCTGCAGTGGAAACCAAGGAGGATGCTACGAACCTCCGCAATGGAGACCCACAGGAGGGTGACCCAGGACCCCACAAGGGAAGGAAACAACTCCTGGTGGGGGACTCAATTGTTAGGGGGGTAGAATTAGGGGAGGGAGGGGAAAGGGAGGTAAGAAGCCTGCCCGGCGGCAAGGCTTGGAAGGACAGGAAACGAATCCTCAGGATCATGGGAGCAGCGGCAAGGGGGAGGGAACTGGATGTCATTATCCACCTAGGGACGAATGACCTGGCTGACAATGAGATCACAGCAGTGTAACAGGAGTTTGTGGAGTTGGGGAGGGGCCCTAGACAAGTAGCACACACAGTAACTTTCTCAGAAGTGCTACCTGTCTATGGCATGGATGAGGCTAGGGCACTCCGCACCATGGGATTCAATGACTGGTTGAAAAGCTGGTGAGCTCAGAATTCTGCTTCTATTGGGGACTGGGTCTCACTCTGAGGGATGCAGGCTCATATAGGCGCGATGGTCTGCATCTATACTGGAGGGAACCAGGATCCTAGGTGAAAGGTTTAAATGCTTCAGTGGCAAGCATTTAAACTAGCCAAGGGGGGAGGCACTGAAGAAGAGAAGGGAAATCCTAGCCCCCCCCCAAAAAAAAAAAAATCAGGGTAATTAGTGAGGTAAACACCAAAATAGAGCAGTCGATAGGGAGAAGGGCAGGGGTAAACGGAAAAAAGACAAAGGCACTAGGGACAGGGATGGGGCAAAATGAAATAAAGCCATAAAAAAAATGGAGGGTAATGAATACCAATACCCGTAGTCTAGGTAAAAAGCTCCCTGAAATGGTGGCCTTGATGGAAGAGGGATGCCTGGATATTGTGGCAGTCACAGAAACATGGTACACAGAGAACCATGACTGGGATGTCAACATACCAGGGTACACAATCTATAGGAGGGACAGGGAGGGAAGACGAGGAGGAGGAGCTCCCTACGTAAGGAAAGGGGACAGTGCAACAGAACTAAAGGGCAACAGGGAGGAGAGGAGGCACTGTGGGTCACCCCTGAAGACTGAAAGCCCACAATCCGCACAGGGGTTGTATACAGACCCCCATCTCAGGGGGAGGAAACGGACAAGGAAATGACAGAAGGCATCCTTGAGATGGCAGACAAAGGGGAGATATTGCTGATGGGGACCTGAATAGAAACATAGAAACATAGACTTTGACGGCAGATAAGGACTGCTTGGCCCACCTAGTCTGCCCATTTCCCTTCCTAGAGGATAAGCTGCAGATCCTATTTAACCAACAGCCTATTTATTCCTACACCCCCCCAACAAAAATTGCCTTATGTCTGTCCCATGCATTCTTGAATTCTCCCACAGTTTTAGACCACACAACCTCCTCAGAAAGGCTGTTCCATGCATCCACCACCCTCTCTGTGAAAAATACTTCCTCACATTGCCCCTGAGCCGCCCCTCTATCTTCAAATTGTGTCCCCTTGTTCTTGCACATCTCTTTTTCTGAAAGATGCTACCCTCTTGGACTTTGTTGATTCCACTGAGGTACTTAAATGTTTCTATCATGTCCCCCCTCTCCCTCCTTTCCTCAAGGGTATACATATTCAGCTCCTTTAGTCTCTCCTCGTGACGGCTTCTCTTGCAGACCCTGCACCATTTTGGTTGCCCTCCTCTGAACTGCCTCCATCCTGTCTATGTCCTTGCAGAGATGGGGTCTCCAGAACGGGATGCAGTACTCAGATGGGGTCTCACCAACTGTCTGTACAGGGGGATAACAACTGTTTTCTGCTGGTGATGCCTCTCCCTATACATCCCAGTATCCCCCCAGCCCTCCCTACCGCCTTCTCACATTGCTTGCCAACCTTAAGGTCATCTGATATGATTACCCCCAGGTCCCTTTCCATTTTTGTTGCTGATACTACCTCCCCCCCACTGTGTAATCTTCCCCTGGATTTTTGTTTCCCAGGTGCATTACTTTGCACCTCTTTGCACTGAATCCAAGCTGCCATACTCCTGACCATTCCTCCAACCTTGCCAAGTCCCTTCTCATCCTTTCCACGCCTCCTTGTGTATCAACCCTGTTGCAGATCTTTGTGTCATCTGCAAAGAGGCATACTTTTCCTTCCAGTCCCTCTGCAATGTCACTTATAAAGACATTAAAAAGGACTGGACCCAGTACTGAACCCTGTGGTACCCCACTAGTAACCCCTCTTTTCTTCAGAGTGGACTCCGTTTACAATTACCTTCTGTGTCCTGTTGTCCAGCCAATGTTTTACCCAGGCTACCACCCTGGGACCCACTCCCAGGCTGGTTAATTTGACTATTAATCTTTGTGTGGACTGTGCCAAATGCCTTGCTAAAGTCTAGGTAGGCCATGTCCACAGCCCCTCCCTGGTCTACTACTTTGGTCACCCAGTCAAAGAAATCAATTAGATTCATCTGACATGACCTTCCCACTGTGAACTCATGCTGCCTTGGGTCCTGTGCCCCACTGACCCCTAGGTACTAACAATTCTTTCCTTCAGAAGTGATTCTATCACTTTCCCTACCACAGAGGTCAAACTGACAGGTCTGTAGTTTCCTGCCTCTGTCTTGCTCCCACTTTTGTGAAGGGGAATCACATCCACCTTCTTCCAGCCCTCAGGTACCACACCATCCTCCCATGATTTGTTAAAAAGGGTAGTCAGCGGTGTCACTAGTTTTCTGCTTAATTCTTTTAGAATTCTGGGGTGAATTCCATCTGGCCCCATTGCTTTGTCCACCTTCAGTTTTAGGAGTTCTTTCAGAACCCTTTTTTCTGTGAAAGAACTGGGATCGACCTCCCTCTCCAGAGTGCTTCTGTTAATTGGATTAGGCACTTCCCCCACTTCCTCTTTTGTGAATACTGAACAGAAGTACTCATTCAGTATCCCTGCTTTTTCACTGTCACTCTCTGCCCACCCACCATCCATTCTATTCAGCCTCACTATCCCTCCCTTTGTCTTTCTATACTCCCCGATATACCTATAAAAGGTTTTATCCCCCTTCTAAATCGAGTTGGCTATCTTTTCCTCAGTTTGTGCCTTTGTTATTCTGACTACCCTCCCTGCTTCCTTCTGCCTTAACTGGTACAGTTCTCTGTCCTTATCCTTCTGTGTTTCCTTATACTTCCTAAATACTGTCTTTTCCTCCCTAACCTTAACCGCCACTTCTTTTGAGAACCATAGTGGCTTTTTCTTTCATTTTGATTTGTTTATTTGCTTCACACAAAGGCTGTTGCCTCTGTGATGGCAGTTTTGATATTTCCCCATTGTTGCTCCACCCCTCCTTCCAGCCTGTTTGATAGTGCTTTTCTAAGGCACTCTCCCATCTTGCCAAAGTCAGCCCTCCTGAAGTCCAGAACCCTCACTTTTGTATGGCTTTACTCTGTAGCGGAGTTTATCGTGAACCACACTGCTTGGTGGTCACTAGTTCCCAAATGGCTACCCACTTCTAGATCCGAGATCCTCTCACTGTCCCCATTTGAGAGTACGAGGTCTAAGATTGCTCCCTCACGAATAGGTTCCAAAACTAGCTGTCTGAGGCATGCCACCTGAAGGGCATCAAGAATGGCCCTGCCTTTGGATGTGGCTGCAGCAAAGGTGCTCCAGTTAACATCTGGTATATTAAGGTCCCCCATCAACAGTATCTCCCCTTTCTCTGCCAAGGATGCCTTCTATCATATCCTTGTCCATTCCCTCCCCCCGACATGGGGGTCTGTATACAACCCCTGTGCGGATTGTGGTGCCATTTCCAGTCTCTAAGGTAACCCACAATGCCTCCTCTCCTCCCTGTTTACTCTTTTGTTCAGTAGCTTTTATCCCTTCCCTTACATAGAGAGCTACTCCCCCTCCTCTTCTGCCCTCCCTGTCTCTCCTGTAGGTTGTGTACCCTGGTATGTTAACATCCCAGTCATGGTTCTCTGTGTACCATGTTTCTGTGACTGCTACGATATCCAGGCATCCCTCTTCCATCAAGGCCGCCAGTTCAGGGAGCTTGTTGCCCAGACTACGGATGTTGATACTCATTACCCTCCATTTCCTGATGGCCTTACCCCTTTTTGCCCCATCCCTGTCCTTATTGCGATTGTCACTTTCTCCATTTACCCCTGCGCTTCTCCCTATTGACATCTCTATGTTGGTGTCTACCTCACTTAGTACCCTGATTTTTGTGGGGGCGCGCTAGGATTTCCCTGCTCCTTTCCAGTGCCTCCCCTCTTGGCTAGTTTAAATGCTTGCCAATAAAGTATTTAAACCTATCACCTAGGATCCTGGTTCCCCTCCTGGACAGATGCAGACCATCGCGCTAGTATAGGACTGCATCCCTCCAGGTGGACCCCCAGTCCCCAATGAAGCCAAATCCCTGAGCTCTGCACCAGTTTTTCAACCACTGATTGAATCCCATGCTGTGGAGCACCCTAGCCTCACCTGTGCCTTAAACAGGCAGCACCTCCGAGAAGGTTACCGTGTGTGCTATTTGTCTAAGGCCCCTCCCATCTCCACAAATGCTTCTTGCACTGCTCTGATCCCTTTCTTAACCAGGTCATTCGTCCATAGGTGGACAATGACATCCACCTCCCTCCCCTGTGCAGCTGCTCCTGCGATCCTGAGGATTCGCTTTCTGTCCCACCAAGCCATGGCGCCAGGCAGGCACCTTACCTCCCTCTCCCCTTCCTTCCCCAGTTCTACCTTCCTAACAATGGAGTCCCCAACCAGGAGTTGTTTCCTTCCCCCGTGGGGTCCTATGTTACCCTCCTGTGGGTCTCCTTTGTGGAGGTTCCCAGCATCCTCCTTGGTCTCCACTGTGGGTACCTCCTTAAAGGAACCACACTTTTCCAGAACGGCATGGAAACTGTGGAGAGGTACAACTGGAAGGATGCGCCTCTGTTCCACCACCCTCACCCTCCCTGAGCCCACTGTGGTCCAACCGCTCCTCTTTCTTGGCAACCTCTGAGGCAATGGCAGTGACCCTGGTGGTCCCTGGGTGGGAGAGGAGGTCCCACAAATCTTGACCAACTCAGCCTGGAGATGAGCAACCTCCTCCCTCAGCCCACAGAGTTGCCTGCAGATGGGACAACACTGCATCCTCTAGAATGTCTCCTGGAAGACTGCTGCTCCACAGCCACTACACCACTCCCATCCTGTCTTTTTTCTGGTCCCCTAACTGTTGTTTGGAATACTTACCCTTTTCTCTGTTAATTTTTTTTTTCACTCCCTACTTACTTATGCCAAATGTTGACTGAAGCACCTTTGCTGCAGCCACATCCAAGAGCAGGGCCATTCTTGATGCCCTACAGGGAGCATGCCTCAGACAGCTAGTTTTGGAACCCACTCGGGAGAGAGCAATCTTAGACCTGGTACTCTCAAATGGGGATGGAGAGAGGATCTCTGATCTTGAAGTGGGTAGCCATCTGGGATCAAGCGACCACCAAACTGTGTGCTTCACGATAAACTTAGCTGTAGAGTCAAGCCACACAAAAGTGAAGGTACTGGACTTCAGGAGAGCTGAATGTGTCAAAATGGGAGAGTGCCTCAGAAAAGCACTAGCAAACAGGCAAGAAGCTGGGGTGGAGCAACAATGGAGAAACATCAAAACCGCCATCACAGAGGCAACAAGTCTTTGTATGAAGCAAATAAACAAATCAAAACAAAAGAAAAAACCTCTATGGTTCTCAAAAGAAGTGGCGGGGAAGGGAAGGGGAAAAAAAGATAGCATTCAGGAAGTATAAGGAAACACAGAAGGAGCAGGATAGAGAACTGTACCAGTTAAAGTAGAAGGAAGCGGGTAAGGCAGTCAGAATAGCCAAGGCCCAAACCGAGGAAAAGATAGACAACTCAGTTAAGAAGGGGGATAAAACCTTTTATAGGTACATTAGGAAGCAAAGAAAGACTAAGGCAGGGATACTGAGGCTGAGCAAAGAGGAAGGTGGTTGGGCAGAGAGTGACAGTGAAAAAGCAGGGATACTGAATGAATACTTCTGCTCAGTATTCACAATGGAAAAGCAGGAGGAAATACCTAATCTGGTCAATAGAAGCACTCTGGATAGAGGGGTTGATATTAGTCCTTTCACAGAAGAAAGGGTTCTGAAACAACTCTTAAAACTGAAGGTGGATAAAGCAATGGGGCCTGATGGGATTTACCCCAGAATTTTAAAAGAACTAGTAATACCACTGACTACCCTTTTTAATAAATCATGGGAGGATGGGGTGGTACCTGAGGACTGGAGGAGGGTGGTTGTGATTCCCCTTCACAAAAGTAGGAGCAAGACAGAGGCAGAAAACTACAGACCTGTCAGTTTGACCTCAGTGGTAGGGAAAATGATGGAATCCCTTCTTGATGGAATCCCGTCTGAAGGAAAGAACTGTTGAGTACCTAGAGGCCAGTGGGGCACAGAACCCAAGGCAGCATGGATTCACAGCGGGAAGGTCATGTCAGACAAATCTAATTGATTTCTTTGACTGGGTGACCAAAGCAGTAGACCTGAGAGGGGCTGTGGACATTGCCTACCTAGACTTTAGCAAGGCATTTGACACAGTCCCGCACAAAAGATTAATAAACAAATTAGCCAGCCTGGGAGTGGGTCCCAGGGTGGTAGCCTGGGTAAAACACTGGTTGGACAACAGGACACAGCGGGTAATAGTAAATGGAGTCCACAGTGAAGAAAGGAGGGTTACTAGTGGGGTAAAGCAGGGTTCAGTACTGGGGCCGGTCCTTTTTAATGTCTTTATAAGTGACATTGCAGAGGGACTGGAAGGGAAAGTATGTCTCTTTGCAGATGACACAAAGATCTGCAACAGGGTTGATACACAAGGTGGGGTGAAAAGGATGAAAAGGGACTTGGCAAGGTTGGAGGAATGGTCAAACGTATGGCAGCTTAGATTCAATGCAAAGAAGTGCAAATTAATGCACCTGGGAAACAAAAACCCAGGGAAGAGTACACAATGGGGGGTGAGATACTGACAACAACAAAAATGGAAAGGGACCTGGGGGTAGTCATATCAGACGACCTAAAGGTGGGCCAGCAATGTGAGAAGGCAGTAAGGAGGGCTGGGGGATACTGGGATGCATAGGGAGAGGCATCACCAGTAGAAAACAGGAAGTTGTTGGCCCTCTGTACAGACAGTTGGTAAGACCACATCTGGAGTACTGTATACAGTTCTGGAGACTCCATCTCCACAAAGACAGACAGGGTGGAGGCTGTCCAGAGGAGGGTAACCAAAATGATGCAGGGTCTGCATCAGAAGACATATGAAGAAAGACTAAAGGAACTAAAGATGTACAGCCTCGAGGAAAGGAGGGAGAGGGGGGACATGATAGAAACTTTCAAATACCTCTAGGGAATCGACAAAGTCCAAGAGGGTAGCATCTTTTGTAAAAAGAGATGTGCAAAAACAAGGGGGCACAATTTGAAGATAGATGGGAGATGGCTCAGAGGTAATGTGAGGAAGTATTTCTTCACAGAGAGGATTGTGGATACATGGAACAGCCTTCCTGAGGAGGTCGTAGAGTCAAAAACAGTGGGGGAATTCAAGAATGCATGGAACAGACATAAGGCAATTCTAGTGGGGGGTAGGAGGAAGTAGGCTGTTGGTTAACTAGGATCTGCAGCTTATCCATTAGGTAGGGAAATGGGCAGACTAGGTGGGCCAAGCGGCCTTATCTGCCATCAAATTCTATGTTTCTACACAGAAGGCTGATCATCAAGATAGATGGGCTGGGGCAGGGTGAGGAGCTAACGGGATTGATTAAGAACTGGTTACAGGACGGAAGTCAGTGTGTGGTGGTAGGGGGGAAATCTCGGAACCTAGGCCTGTTACCAGCAGGGTGCCACAGGGCTCTGTTCTTGGCCCTGTGTTATTCAATGTCTTCACTGGAGACACTGTGGAAGGGATTAAGGGTAAAATCTGCCTCTTTGTAGATGATACTAAACTCTGTGGATGGGTGGATACAGAAAATGGGAGAAGGGAACTACAGGAGGACCTGGCGAAATTAGAGAGATGGTCAAATATGTGGCGCCTGGCTTTCAACACCAGAAAGTGCAAGGTTATGCATCTTGGCACACGAAACCTGGGGGCAGATTACTGGTTGGGGGTGTGTGAAAGTAGTGGAGACTGAGGAAGAGAGACACCTAGGGGTTATCACCACCAATTAATTTAAACAATCTGTGCAGTGCAGCAAAGTGGCGGCTAAAGCTACAAGAATGCTACTGCATAGCCAGGGGGTTCACATCTAGGAGAAGGGAGATCATACTGCCCCTGTACAGATCGCTGATGAGACCACTAATGGAGTACGAAGTCCAGTTCTGGCATCCTCACCTCAAAAAGGACATAAACTTACTGGAGGGAGTGCAGCATAGGACAATCAAGATAGGTCACGGCCTACATCACAAGCCCTATCAAGAGAGACTAAAAGAACTTGGCATGTACACACTGGAAGGGAGATGGAGAGACATGATAGACACCTTTAAGTACCTTATAGACAAAGTCAGCACTGAGGGCTTGTTTAGCATAAAGGGTGCAAGGATAACAAAAGGGACATCAAGTAAAGTTGGAGGGTGGGGGAATTTAAAAAGGATGCAAGAAGGCATTTCATTACTGAAAGGGTAATCTTGGGATGTAATAAGCTTCCAGAGGAGTCGGTTTCTATCAAGACTGTGGGAGCCTTTAAAAGCGGATGACATAGGCTTATCAGGAAAATCACACTGAGGACAGGGGATGGTGGAAGTGGAGGGAGAGAGGGAATTTTGATGTGGGGGAGAAGGGGAAGGGGGCAGCTCTACTGAAATGTCACAGCAGAGCTGCACTCTTGAGCAGACTAGATAGTCTGTAATGGCCTTCATCTGCTGGCCATGTCATATGTTTGTATGTTCGTAAATACGTGATAGGCACCACTAAAATTAAACAACTTGTTTATAGGGACATAATTGTAATAGGACCCCAGGCTGCTATTTTACCGCACCATATCTCCTACTAATAGGCTTACTTAATTCACAAGCTATTGGATGCATTAGAAAGCACGCTCCTCCTACAAACCACATACCTGTATTAAAGCCTTTCTCTTCCTTTCCACACAGCTGAGGTCGGGTCGCGAGGGCAGGGGTCCCCAATCCCTCCCCACAGACAAACAAGCGAGACAAGAACCCCCCCCCCCCGGACCACGCCGAGGAACCCTTAAGCCAGGTAGCCGGAGTTTCTTGCAGCTGCTCACTGACTGAAGAGGAGCACTACCACGCTACAGATTTAAAATCGGCGCCTTTTTAGACACAGTACTGACTTGAAATTAACTGCCCGTGTGCATCGAGCATTACACAGCTCCCTGCCTCCAACCTTTATCTGCCTAATTGATTGTAAAAAGGAAGAGGTCTGCTAGTCTGGGCAGTGTATTTTAACTGGGGAATTGTCTACTTTTTTACCGAACTGCACAGCTTTGCTCAGGGGTAGGATTGCTGGTGTGAGATAAGTGTGCTGTACCCAGGGGAGTTGCAAGAATCCGCGACTGCAGTCTGCTGCTATCTAGGGGTATTCCTACAATAGTGGGTTGACTGTAATTGTAATAGGACCCCAGGCTGCTATTTTACCGCGCCATATCTCCTACTAATAGGCTTACTTAATTCACAAGCTATTGGATGCATTAGAAAGCACACTCCTCCTACAAACCACATACCTGCATTAAAGCCTTTCTCTTCCTTTCTGCAGAGCTGAGGTCAGGTCGCGAGGGCAGGAGTCCCCAAGCCCTCCCCACAGACAAACAAGCGAGACGAGACCCCCCCCCCAAAGACCACGCCAAGGAACCCTTAGCCAGGTAGCCGAGTCTCCTTGCAGCTGCTCACTGACAGAAGAGGAGTTTAGCCCCGCCATGCGCATGCAGGCTCCCCACCACCCCCACCACCACCCTTGGTCGGCTTGTCTTTATATAGTGGTGCTCCCATACCTCGTGAGCTCGTGAACCATTCAGCCCACTTTCCCATTCGTCCCTTATATTTTTCCACCACTAGCAGCCACCGCAGAGCATACCGATAAACCCTCCTCTGCACAAAAGGAACTTACTTCAAAATAATGCAGTTTCTCACTGCAATTATCACTGTGCTTTGCATAGCCTCATCCTCCCTCCCCCCCTCAGTCAATCCTAGGCTACCAGACCCCTTGCCACTTCCCACCTTAACTCCCAAGCCTACACCCCACTCCTCCTCGGCACCAGCTAAACACTACCTACCCCATGGGCACAACTGGACCCTGGGGGCCTCTATCCTCCCCCTCTCTTTCCACACTGCAACACCTGCTTATATCTCCCGCTCTTATCAGCCCCAAAGGCAAACTTAACTCCCTCTAATCACCCCACCCGGAAGGGTGCACCAGTAAAGATCATGCGCCTATTAAGGCATGCCCTGGTATTCCTACTTCTCATAGCAGGGGACGTTGAATGGAACCCTGGACCACAGGCACCCATTACTGCCCAACCACCAGCACCACCCACACACCTCCCCAAAGGTCTCAAAATTGTCCACATTAATATATGTAGCATCCTAAATAAAATGGCTGCCCTACAAACAACTGTCCTGGCCCTTCGCCCAGATATTATAATCATCACAGAGTCATGGCTGAAGCCCCATCACCGGGACGAGGAATTCTCAATACCCGACTTCTCACTAATCCGCCAAGACAGGCAGGGGAGGAAGAAGGGTGGCGGCACTGCCATGTATGTCGCCTCAAATCTCCAGTTTTCTGTAATCACCCGCCAACACCCTTTAATAACCATAGATTCCTCCTGATCAAAACCTCTGCCCCACTCCCTATCCCAGTATACATATCTGGGTCATACTGTCCGCCGGACACACCGCCAACCAGCATCCTCGAACACCTAGGCAACCTGAGGGCCCTTACAGAAGGCGGAGAACTCCACATCCTTGGTGATTTGAATCAGAACTGGCTGGGATGCGCAGCATCAAAGACACGTTGCCAAATTAACGCGCTAAATTTGCACCGGCAAATAGGGGAACCCACCCACCTAAACCACAAATCAAATAAACACACACTACTGAACTGGGCACTCACTACTCACCCACATAGGATACTTAAAGCCGGCCTTCTACCGGACTCCCTTATGATTTTTATAGTGCGCAAAATCTTCCATCCCCCGGCCTCTCCACCCCGTTTGCTGCACTGCAGAGCTTACAAATCACTGGATCTGTCTGCGCTCCTAAACGACCTCACCACCATTGACTGGTCTCCCATCCTTAGTGCCACCACCATGGACGAGGCCCTAAGCTATTTCTCTACTAATTTCCTCACTATCTGGGACATACATGCCCCGCTAAGGAGATCCAGAGTCAGAGGCTCCCACTTACCCTGGGTAACTTCAAACCTCATGGAACAACTCCGAGCCAGAGACCGTGCCTGGAAATCTTTCAAGGCCACAGGTTCTCACCCGGCCCAGCAACAATACCGGTCACTTCGAAATGCCTGCACAAGACTCATACGGCAGTCCAAATCAAACTACTTCAAAACGGTGTTCAACAAAAACCACACCCACCCTTCTCAATACTGGAAGTCCATAAAATCTCTCCTCACCCCACCGACCCAACCCCCCAACCCCACTCTCAACCTCGCAGGCAAAATCAACAATGATCCTTGTCTGGTTGCCACCGAGTTTAAACCCACTTCTCCACCACTACTGCCTCCCTACTCTCCTCCCACCCCACCCCCACCTCTAGTTCTCCCCAAAGTCCCCCGTTTCTCCCTACTGCACCCCCGCCTCCTTTTCGCCCGCCCAGTCACTCCAGACCAGGTGCAAAAATTCTACACTCATTAAACACATCCAAAGCTAAATGTCCATCGGGCCTAGATTCTAAAATGCTCCAACTCTCTGCCCTGCTATAGCCCACCCCCTAATCATGCTCTATAATCTGTCTTTTAAATTAGGGGCTGTCCCCACACAATGGAAACAAGCCACAGTCATTCCTCTTCCCAAGGGAAGGGACCTCTCCTCTCCATCAAACTATCGGCCTATATCTCTGCTCCCCATCCTAGCCAAAATTCAAGAGCGCCTTGTTCTATCCAGCTACACACCTATCTAGATACAAACTCCTTTTTTACCCCCTTTCGAGCCGGTTTCAGAAAAAAAATCACTCCACCACCACATTCCTCCTTCGCCTCACCAACTCTATCCTTATAGGCATTGACAAAGGGGAAATAACCGCAGCTATTTTTATAGACCTGGCAAAAGCCTTCGACACGGTCTCGCACCCCCTGTTGCTGTCTAAACTTGCCCAAACTGGTCTGTCGGCGGCAGCACTCAACTGGTTCCACTCATACCTATCAGGTAGGTCTCAATCAGTCCGCATCGGTACGGCTCTATCCACCCCTCCCTGTCACCAGTGGCGACCTCAGGGTCCGTATCGGCCGCTGTTTTTCTCAATCTTCCTCAACGATTTTGCCTGCTATGCCGCACACAAACTAACATCCTATATGTAGCTGGACAATACGGTGCTGTTCGCCTCGGGCCCATCCAGAACCGCCGTGGCAGCATGCCTTCAGAAGGATTTCAACTCCATCCAACGCTCGTTCCTTGAGAACCAACTATTCCTAAACTCAAAAAAAAAAAACTGTCTCCCTCATCTTCAGCTCCCGAGCCAAACTAACCCGGCTTACTGACGCACCCACATTCTATACCTTGGATAGAACTCCGCTTGAGGCCTGCTCCACATATCGCTATCTCGGCGTCTGGCTAGATCAGTACCTTGACTTCTCAGTGCACATAGATGCACTGCACAAAACACTACATCCCATGCTGGGAGCTCTCCATCGTAACAAGTTTTGCATCCCTCTACCGACCAGGCAAGCAATTGTACAAAAAATGATCCTCCCAATTTTGGACTACGGCGATGTCGTCTACGGCGCCACCCCCCAAACATCCTTAGCCAGGCTCGACCCCCTATTCAACTCCTTCTGCCGGTTCGCCTTGGACCGTTCTCCCAATACCCACCACTGCGACCTTTACCAGTCCCTTGACCTCCCCTCACTCCAAAACCGGCGATTGCTGCACAGTGCTAGAATTACTGCTAAGTTCTGGTCTCATATGCTGCCTCCCACCTATCAACATCCCTAACTCACCATCCCCCACCTACCTACGATCTCAGGAACACTGACTCCAGGCCCTGCACATTCCCCACAGATCCACCCAATCAGGTCAGGTAGCTTCAGTTTCAGGCTCCCCAAATTATGGAACTCACTGGCAGCCGACATCAGACTCACCATAAGTACTCCTCAACGAAATGCCCATCTCAAAGCACATTTCGCTACCAAATGCTCATGCTTTCCCCATCGCTGACTTCCCTGCACAACTCCTATCAGCTACTCGCACAACCACTCCCCATTCTAACATCCTACTTGCTCCAGTCTGGGCCCCGTTTTTCCCACTCATCGCATAATGGTACTATATGCTACTGAACCTACTACTGTTGCTGTATGATACGCACGCCTTACCCATATTGTATGAAATCTATTTTTGTTCACACTATGTAATTGTTGTAATTCTTCCATTCTACTACACCACTGCCTGAAATACTCTTCATATTTGTGTGAACCATTTTTTCATCTCAGTTACTGCAACCATCCTACTGGGCCACTGTCTGTTATCTGCTAATTATGTAAGTACTGTTTTGTCTTATTTACTGCACTCTTGTAACCCCCTACCCCAGGGCGCATCTGGAATCGAGCGGTACTCCGCTCAGTATGCCTTCCTGGTAAATCTCTTAAATAAATAAATAAATAAATAAATAAATAAATAAATAAATAAATAAAGGGACATACTGTTGCTCGTGGCTGTGGAAGTTACCAAAAAAAGACAGTGAAGAATACATACATACATACGTTCAGGTACTACATGGTCTCCTTAGACACTCCAGTACAACTGATGTATATAATCTTTGCTTATACTTGAAAAGCTCACACAAAATGATAAATGGTAAAACAGTACCTTGGTGTCACGTGCTTACATGAGTTCTTGTGAAACACCAACAAGAGATGTAACCTGAAGACTTCTCACCCTCAGCTTACAGAAACAGCTTGGACTTCAAGCCAGTCATATAGCCTCCGGTGGAGTTATGTGCAGAGGTCACCACTTTTCTAAAGTAATGCTTTCTATTATATTTTTAGAGCTCATGTTTTGAATGTGACCTGCAGTTCTGAATGTATTACTCACCAATCATGCGTCTTACACAGTATAAGTTCTTGTTCTTTACTGAATCTCGTAACTTTTCCTTTTCCCAAACATTACTTTTATTAAGTGTTTCTCCGTAGTTACAAAGCCCACCTTCTTCTAATTTGTTCAAGGGCTCACTCCTTGTTGTGGGGGGGCACTTTTCAGTCTTTGCTTCCTTAACCTTTTTTCTGCCACCCCACCATGCTACATATATAAAAAATTGGGACCCAGGGCTTTTCATTTAATGTTTTCAACATTTGGGAAGCTGCTCAAAACAAAGCACAGGGAACCACCATATACAAGATCTTTAGGGAAAACACTGCAATCACTGTTTCTTCCAGCAGTACATTGGGACATGCCCTGAAGCTCAGACGTGATAAATTCAAGGAAAACATTAGGAGGCACTTCTTTTCCCAGAAGACAGTACATCTATGGGACAGCCTACCAGTGGAGACAGTGGACAAAGACATCACGGGCCTTCAAGGTAAGCCTAGGGAATTAAAGGGTACCCTGGGTAGCAGAGTGCATAGCGAGCCCCTTTACATTAGTAGCTGTGTAGAGCATACGCTCTCTTTTTATAAAGTGTGGGAGAGGGCAGGCATACTGGTAAAATTCCTCCACATCTTAAATTTCAATGTTACTATGTCTTTAGTTTTACTTTCCACTAGCATGAGAGGGGTGCAAGTAACAGAAGTACAACTTTTAGGATTCTACTGAAAGATGTTTTGAATGTTATTTCTTACAACTGCTGTACGCATGCAATGCTCAAAGCAAGCTACAGGAAATGGATTTTTTTTTAATTAATACTCACTAAACACTGTAGGGTACAGGAACGATCTCACAAGCAGATAAATCAGGAACACAATGTAATCTAGTGGGCAAACGCTGGAGGCACCAACATTATATGCACCAGCACACAGAAATCCATGAACCAAAGTCCTGAAGCCAATGCAAGAAAGGCCTGTTACACACCAGTTGCCATTAGATGTTCCAGAGGACCTTCATAGAGCCATAAGGCAGTGGACTGCAAGCCACCAGCATCAGAACCTCACAAGAAGCTTTTGCATGATGACATGGCACGGCATCCCATGCTGATGTGCCTACGTGCATGTCATTGGCACACAGCTTCACATTATAACCAAGGTAGGCTCTAACCACTTCAAATTTCCTGCTCATGGGTGAACGGA
Source organism: Neoceratodus forsteri (assembly GCA_016271365.2). Taxonomy (NCBI): domain Eukaryota; kingdom Metazoa; phylum Chordata; order Ceratodontiformes; family Ceratodontidae; genus Neoceratodus; species Neoceratodus forsteri. The sequence goes on along the minus strand of CM028130.1, from coordinate 1,441,792,647 downwards.
TTTCCAAACATCAGCCAACAGCTGGATTGGGGCCCCTCCCCCACAAAGTCATGCACAGAAAGGTAAGAGGAGCAAAGAAAATACTGCCCACCACACAGCTAGCCGAGGCACTGATATACATTACAGACCGAATGCACTGCACCATGCCAAGCAGCTAAAAGAAAAGGTCCACAGCACCAGGGGGTGGCATGTGAGAAAAGGTAGGGCTCTATGGAGATCCTCAAGACTGTCTACTGTTACTGGTAAGTAACATACCCATCTTTTTGTAGGTTTTCTTCACTGAGCCATATATGGATGATTACCAATCAGTACCACCCCAGACGGGGTGACCGGTACAAACAGCAGACCAACCTCACAGGCCTCAGAGAGTATGCCTAGCAAGACAGCCAGGCAAAAGCCAGCTTTCCTTTGGGAGACTACATTCAGACAGTAATGCTTGGTAAATATATGGATCCTTTGCCAGGTGGGAGCCCTGCACATGTCAGCAGATGAGACATACCTAAAACACTCCACTGAGGCCACCATGCCCCTGGTGGCATGCTCTGTAACAGCATCAGGCAGGTTCTGCCCTGCCTGTAGAAGAACAGGATACAGAAGAGATCCACTAGAAAGAGACTGTTTGGAAGGAGGCTTACCCACAGTACCTGGGCCAACTGAAACAAACAGCTGGAAGGACTGGGTGCAGTCCCTGGTATGGTCCAGTTACTACCAAAGGATTCTATGGATGTTCAAAGAATGCAACAGGACTTCACTCGGGTTCCATGGAGAAGAGAAGAAAACAGACAAATCAATAAGACTGATGTAAAATCATAGACCACCTAAGGCAAGAATTTAGAGTGAGTATGCAACGTCATCTGATCCCTGTGAAACCTCAAAAAAGGAGGCTCTCGAACCAAGGCCTGCAGTTCAGATACACACCTGGCCAACATAACAGTCACAAGGAGTAAAGTCTTCCAGTACAGATGCTTCATGCCACAAGAAGATGTAGGCTCAAATGGGGCTTTTGTCAGTGATTAGAGTACAAGGTTCAGGTCCCAGACCAGAACAGGCCTGTGGACCCGAAGGGTCACTTGCAATGAGCCCTTCAGTAACCCGTGGACCACATCCACTTGATCCACTGTCTTGTCTCAGACAGGGGCAGGGAAAACAGAAATAGCCCACATGTGAATCTTCATCGAGAAGAACTGCAATCCTGACTGAGAAAGACTCAGGAGACAGTGTCCATAACCCTCTGCACTTGGCAAGTGAAAGGGTCCAGGAATGGTGCTTAGCAACACACAGTAAAATGCTTCCCTTCAGGTAGGTGTTCCTAGTGGAAGGTTTCCTAGCAGCAAGTAGAACAGCCAAGACCTCAACGGAGACTCAGAACTGAAAGACATCTATGTCATCAGGTGCCAGGCATGCAGTCATAGAAAAGTACAGTTACGTAAGAACTTACCATAACAGTAGATCTTCGAGAACAGCTCTTGCAGCAGGTAACACCATTAGAACTGAAGCCGGCAGGCGTCAGGACCCCACGGAAAAAATTCTAGCTAGCTATCTTCAGCAGGGACCGCCCCCGACGCCGGTCCCGCCTCCAACGTCAGGCGTGGTACATAAGGGGGCAGTCCTGCCAGAATACCCAGTTCTCCCGCCGGAGACTCCCGGCCGCAGGATGACATCAGAAGGGGAGACCGAGGATCCACCGTCAGAAGACAATCAGGGAGAAAATCCCGATACAAGCAGGAGCAGAGCCCTGCCTCCTCTAAGGGGGAAGGTGGGCGGGAAGGGACCTGCTGCAAGAGCTGTTCTCGAAGATCTACTGTTACGGTAAGTTCTTACGTAACTGTACTATCTTACTTCGAGATACAGCTCTTGCAGCAGGTAACACCATTAGGACTGATTCCCAAGCAGTAACGCTACCAGAAGATCCGGGAGGAGGTAGAAAGACAAGAAATAACATTCCAAGCCCTGACTCAGGACAGGAGACCCTGCAGCACCGCTAGGCCGAAACCGGCTCTTCGCCGAGAGGCGATGTCCAGACTGTAGTGTCTGATAAAGGTATGCACAGAACTCCAAGTGGCTGCAGCGCAAATAGCCGAAATGCAGACATTCCTAAGTGCTGCAAAGGAAGTGGCCATACCCCTGGTAGAATGACCCCGGATAGAACCCGGAGGGGCTTTTGTTTAATCTCGTGAATAGTATAAATACACTGGACAAGCCAGCGGACAAAAGTCTGTTTGATACTGGTTGGCCCTTCATTCTCTGGGAGAAGGAGACAAAAGCTGATCAGAACCCCGAGAGGGTTTAGTTTCTGTTAAGGTAATACCTCAGGCTGCGGTGAACATCCAGGGTGTGGAGCAAAGCCTCCCTCTATTAGAGTAACTCGGAAATAGACCGAAGGTCGATATCCTGGTTTAAAGTGAGTGCTCTAAACCACCTTAGGCAAAAATTTAGGTTCGCCCTCGGGATACTCTGTCCCGTGAAAACCAAATAAGGCTCTTTGCACATGAGAGCGTGAAGCTCAGAAATCCTTCTGGCTGAAGTAACAGCAACCAAAAATAACGTCTTCCACGACAGAAAACATAGCTCGCAATCCGCGGCAGGTTCAAAGGGAGGGAGCGTGAGCTGTTCCAGGACAAAGAGCAGATCCCATGGAGGCACAGGGTCCCTAATGGGAGCACTAAGGTGTAACACTCCCCTAAGAAATTCCCGAGAGGCGTCCAATTGAGCTATAGTACGCTGTCCCACCGGGAGGTGATAGGCAGAAATGGCACAAAGATGTACCTTAATAGAGGAGTAGGCTAGGCCTGAATGAAAAAGGGAGAGGAGATAATCCAAAACTACTCCCACAGGACAACCTTAAGGGGAACGGTCACGAGCCCGTGACCATAAACAAAAATGGCGCCATTTCATGGCATACGTAGCATGCGTTGCCGGCTTTCTGGCTGCCGAGAGAACCTCTGCAACCTCTTGCGAGACCCCGTGACGCAAGATGGCTATGTCTCTAGGAGCCAAGCATGCAGGTTCAGAGAACGCAAATCCGGATGGAGCAATGAACCTTTCTCCTGAGACAGTAGGTGGGAGCTGAGCGGTAATGGGAGCGGGGGTTCCCGAGATAGCTGTGCCAGCAAGGGGAACCATATCTGTCTGGGCCAGAACGGGGCCACCAGAATCATTTGCGCGTGCTCCCTGCACAGTTTGAGAAGAACTCTTTGGATCAACGGGAAGGGAGGGAAGGCATAGAGGAATCTGTTCACCCAGGAGAGGGACAACACGCCGCCAGAAAACACCAGGCCCTGGACCTAGCGAGCAAAAATTGGGCAGTTTTATGCTGATGGGGATGCTAATAACCAGCTCTAGAGTTCCCCATCAAAGGAACAGATCCTCTGCCACCTCCTGAAGAAGTTCCCACTCGTGGACTCTGGCCTGGGAGCGACTCAGGCCGTCTGCGATCGTGTTGTCCACCCCGGGAACGTGAACCGCAATCAGGTTTGCGCCGTGTCCGATTACCCAATCCCACACCCTCATGGCTTCCCTGAAAAAGGGGGTAAGAGTGTGCGCCTCCTTGCTTGTTGAGGTAATACATTACCGCCGTGTTGTCTGTCTGAAGCAGGAGAGTGCACGGTGGAATTATCGACTGACAGGCCTGAAGTGCATAGAGGACCGCCCTCATCTCTAGGACACTGATATGGAGATGAGCCTCCAATGGAGTCCATGCACCCTGAGACTTCACCCCATCTAAGTGTGCCCCCCACCCGAGACCTGAAGCGTCCGTGGTGAGGGTTATCTTCGGGGACGGCGCGGCAAACGGGACGCCCCTGGAAAGCGACCCGGGGGCTAGCCACCACTGCCAGTCGCGGATCACGGATTTCGTGATCCTGACCAGATGCTGCAAATGGTCTTGCCTTTGGTCCCATTGCGCCTTGAGCATCCACTGGGTTATTCGCATGTGGAGTCGTGCGAGAGGGACTGTAGGAATGGCCGCAGCCATGTGTCCGAGCAGACGAAGGACCGACCTGGCCGGTACGGTCTGGTTCGGCTGATAAGGCCCCTATGAGGGACCTGATGCGCTCGCCTGTCGGCCGGAAGAAAAGCTCTTCCCTGGACCGTGTCCAGTACTGCGCCTATAAACTGCAGCTTCTGCGACGGTACCAAGAGAGACTTCATGATTTATGAGGATGCCCAGCGATCGAACAAGTCCTGAGTGTTCTGGATCGCGGCAAGAGCGCCTCTTTGAGGCGGTCATGAGAAGCCAGTCGCCTAGGTAAGGAACAAGTAGTGCCCTGTCTCCTTAGAGATGCTGCCACAACTGCCATGCATTTGGTAAAGACCCTAGGTGCGGATGACAGCCCGAACGGGAGAGCCCGAACTGAAGATGGTGGCTCTAGAAACTCGAAGCACAGGAACCTCTGATGCGCTTGAGCTATGGGATATGCAGGTACGCTGTCCTGCATGTCTAGGGACGCTAAAGGCGCCTTTGTTTCAGCATGGGGATAAGACCCGGAAGGGTCACCATGCGGAATCTCTTGTATGCACTGACATATTGAGGTCGCTAGGTCCAGAATCGGACGGAGGTCCCTGTTTTCTGGGAACCAGGAAGAAGTGAGAATAATATCCCGTCCTCTCTGTTCCCTCGGACGACTTATCGCCCTTTTTGGGAGCACGAGTACTTTGCCAAATTAAGGTTCCGTGGCTGACCCGGATACCGGAGAGCAGAGGAGGCCTCGAGGGTGGCTTTTCTGCGAACTCTATAAAGTGGCCGACACTGACCAACTGCAGAACCCACCTGTCCGTGGTGATCGCCTGCCATCCCGGCAAGAAGTTTGCAATGCGACCCCCGACCATAATTTCCCGTTGATCCTGAGGGGCGGGGGCCGGAAAGGAGTCATGCTGTGGCGGCAGATGGGCCCGTTGGCTGGGTCGGCCTAGGGGTGCGCTGACCTCTGCTAGCGAGCTGTTTACCCTGGGTTCTGCGGAAACCAGAGCCCCTCTGTTGTGTAGTGGAGCGGGCTGTTGCCTCTGTGTCCCTCATGAACGGCTTTGGTTCCTACGAAGGAACCAAGCCTAGACGGTCACATGGCCTGTACCGACTCCTCACCGCCTTCCCGCCTCTTGTAGTTTGGTAATAATCTTCTCCAAGGATTACCAACAACACATCTCCCGAAAGGGGCATCCATAATGTTCTCCTGGACGCCCAGGGTGAAGCCGAGACACGAGCCAGGAGCCGCCTCCGGAGGCAAACGCCGAAGCTGCTGCTCGGGCCGATGAGTCCGCTGGAATCGTACGCTCTAAGCACTTGGGTCCCCACCGCCTGAACCCGAGCGGAGGAGCTGGAGCACGCCTCTTCTGCTCACCTCGGTAGTTTCTCAGCTACCTCCAGACCCTGTTCCCACAGAGCGTTCTGAAACTGAACCATGTGGGTCAAGTAATTTAAGGATCTGATGGCGCAGGTAGCGGAAGCATACGTGCGCCTGCCCAGAGTCTCCAATTGCTTGGATTCTGGATCCGGTGGCAGGGTGCTCAAATGCTGCGGCCTCTGTGACCGGTCATGTGAGGCTGTTATGACCAGAGAATCGGCCTGAGGTTGGTGCATCAAATACTGGTCCTCCTTAAGAGCCTTGTATAGACGGTCAGCTTTCTTCGTACCGCCGGTAACGAATGTGGACGCTTCCACGCGGCCTTGGTGACGTCCACAAAAGTGTCCACCAAGGGTGGCACCACCACAGGCTTGGGGTCCTTCTGCCAAAGATACTTGGCAAGGCGTAACCTTTCCGGGTCCAACTCTTCCGCATCCCACCCCATGTTCTCCTGGATATGGCGCATGATATCTATGAACGAGGGGTCATCCGAGGAGACCGTGGCGCTCACGTGGGTCCGGAGAAGGGATGGAGATTGAGATGGGGATCTAGAGGTGGAGTAAACTGATCCCGTGTCCTCTGCCGACGGCGAACGCCGGCGTCTCCTGGATCTCTTGGGGCTGGGTGAACCAGAAGAAGATCTTGACGGAGGTCTCCTCTTTGTTGATCGAACCCCGGGAGGAGATCTGGACTCCCTGGGGAGAGCTGAACGGCTAACTGACCCAGCAGGCGAAGTGGGGGCCGGAGCCGGAGGAGGAGGAAGAGCGGTGGGTGCCACGTCCTTCTTAATGGCGTCCTACCAGCATGTGAAGAGATCCTTCACATCCGCTAAAGACAATCCCGACGACGGCCCAGGCGCCGCGGGGCGGTCATCGGGTCCCGGCGATGGCTCCACAGAGACCTTGGGCAGCGGCGAGGGAGCCCTGGGAGACTGCACGAGGCCGGGGTCGCCCGTCTGGTCCTCGGGCTGCGTCAGATCTTCCTCCGTTAGCGACTCCTGCCCGACAACGGTCGGAGGCACATGAGTCCTCTTCTCAGGCGTGGCGGACGTCGGTCCCCCAACCAATGTCCGATGGGAAGACTCGGCCGACGACGGTCTCACGGCCGACGACGGCTCCGAGGAGGGGTAACGGGTGGTCGACGGAGGTTGGAGCAAGGCCGGGTCTACCGCCTGTTCAGGGGGAAGTACTAAAGTTTCTCCGGGCGAACTGGAAGAGGACCGGACGTCGGGTGCCGACGGGCGGGAGCCCGACTTATGGTGGTGGTGGTGACGCTCCCCAGACTTCGCCGAGGCCTTGGGGGCGGAGGAGGATGACGGCCTGGCGGGAGGGGCCTGAGAAGAGCGAGAAACTGGAACCGCAGCCGGGGGGGAGAGAAGAGGCCCTGGATGGAGACCGGTCTGACTTCGACACGGAGCTGCGGGACTCGGAGGCCCGAGTTGGAGACCTGGAAGGGTCCTTCTCTCTGCTCTTCTTTTCCGCGTGCTTTTGGGATTTCGAAGATTCCCCCTTAGAGGACATGGCTCTCAATTTTTCTTCTAGCAGGAATGCCTGAAGAGCCTTCTGTCACCGGATCCTCATGCGACTATTAAACCCTTGGCAGAGGGAACAGGCCTGGGAGTCGTGCTCCGGGCCCAGGCACCGGACGCAAGCCGTGTGGGGGTCCTTAAAGGGGATCTGCTTCCCGCAAGCACACTTCGATGTATGCCCGGAGGTCGGAGAGGACATCAGTGAAAAATATAAGTAGTCAGTAAATTCAGAGGAAAGTTCAGCAACCACGCAGCGCCGCTGGCCAGACTAAGACCGGAGGTCGAGGCATGCAAGTCGACGGCGGGAAAGAACTGGGGATTCTGGCGGGACCGCCCCCTTATGTACCACGCCTGACGGAGGCGGGACCGGCATTGGGGGCGGTCCCCGCTGAAGATAGCTAGCTAGAATTTTTTCCGTGGGGTCCTGACGCCTGCCAGCTTCAGTTCTAACGGTGTTACCTGCTGCAAGAGCTGTATCTCGAAGTAAGATCTGGGGGTACCGATGCAGCAGCGTGCCATTCTGGGACAGAAGGCCTATCTGGAGGGGCTGTGGAAACTTAGCCTCTACTTTCAGCTCCCACAGTAGTAGAAACCAGATCTGCCTGAGCCACAAGGGAGTCACCAAGATCATTCTGGCTGGAATGCCTAAGTTTGATCAGTATAGACAAGAGTAGGAAAAGCAGAGGAATCTCCCTTTCCAACAGTACAGAGCATTTTGCCAAAAGAAATACCACGGCCTGGAACCAGTGAACAGAAAAGCAGAGTTTTCTGTTGTGTGGGGGATGCAAGAAGGTCAGACTCTGGCCTTCCCTATGTTGAACAGCTGTTAGGCTGTGGGACTGACTCAGTTACCTCACATGGGGCTGAACCATATACTGGTTTAGGTTATCTACCAGGACATCTAGCGAGCCGGCAATATAGACAGCAACAAGCAAGACTCTTTGGGCTGCCACCTTTTCCAACACCCTCACTGCCTCTTGCTACAGAAGGTAGGAGTGTGTGCCTCCCTGTTTGCTGGGGTAATACAGTTGGACAGTCAGAGTGCGGTGTATCAGACGACACGTCCCCTTAACATAAGCTGCCAGGGCCTTAAGTTCATACATAAACACCCTCATTTTCAGCATAAAGGCTTTGTTCTAGTAGAGACCAGGACTTCTGAGTTTGGTGAGGGCCTAAGTGGACACCCCAACCCAGACTGGAGAAGTCTGTGGTGAGGATCCCCTGCAGTTGAGGTTGTAGAAAGAGGAAACCCACAACTAGGTGATCCCTGTCCTGCCACCACAGCAATGCATCACTAAGCTCAAGGCAACCACATGAAAGCATTTGATAAAGACACACAGCGCCAATGACAATCCAAACGGCAGACTCAGAATTGATACTGTTGCCCTTCCAGGCAGAAGCAGAGAACCCACTGTTGGCAATGCACGATTTTGATGTGCACGTAGATGTCCTGCATATCTAGGGTGCATATCCAATCCCCCGCCAACAGGAGAGGGAAGGAGAAGGGTACACACAACTTGTTGTATGCCACATGCTCATTTAGCCCTCTGAGGTCCAGAAAAGACCAGGTCATGGGCACCAGGAAGTACCTGGAGTAGAACCCCTGTGTTGTTTCTGCCTAGGGTACTGGCTGAATGGCCTTTATGAACAGCTACATTAACACTTCCTCCCTCAGGACAGTTAAGTGCTTGAGGGAGTAGTGACAAGGCCTTGGAGGAGGCACTGTGGGCTGCAACATCAGCTCCAGGGTGCGCCTGTGCTGGACGATGTCCAATTGTCTGTGGTCACTGCCTGCCACGGGGGTAGAACACAGATCCTGCCCTCTCACCACCCAGGTCCCCAAAGGGAGATCTGGAAAGGGAGGGGAAAGTCAGAAGGATGGGGTGGGGGGGGAGAAACGGACAGCCCCCTTTTCCACATCCCTTGCGGGCTTTGTAGGAGGCTCTCATGAAGCACAGTAAGAACCTGAACGCACAAACAACTAGTTCCAATGTACCAGCACCAATAGATAGTGGGGATTTTGTGCTGCACTGGTTAAGTATTAAACCTATTTGTAGCAACAGGATTTTCAATTAGCTGAAAAAACTGATTAGCAGTTTGATGTGTGAAAGTGCCAATCAGTTGTGAAAATGCATATTAGTTGGCACAGACTGATTAGCAAAATTGAAAACAATTATATAAGTTTATTAATGTTGTGTACTGTATCATGGACTCACTCAAAAATGGTTAGTAGTCTACTGCTAAGCATTTCTGTAAATGGTTAGCATTACTCCGTTTTGCTATGCACTACCAGCTATTTAAAACCCTGAGTAATCCTTTGTGTGCCTGGATTCTTTGTCTTTTTTTCGAGTCTATGATAAGCCATGGTGCCACTGATTCTGAAAATCAACAGCCAAATACTGAAAGAAGCCTACACCTGATTTTCACTATGGGACGCTACTCCTTTAAGCAGAGCAGCAATACTTCCCCAGACTGGCGAGATTCAGATATTGCCCTTAGCAGTCTGCTGCAGTTCAACCTCTCCTGAAAGCACTACGCTAAAAAAACACTGCCAAATCAATTAGCTAGGAGCCAAAAGCCACTCCACCTCCCCGTGCATAAAAGCACTGAAGAAAAAATACACCTGGGCTCAGATGGTGCTGTAACACTCCCACTTCTCCTTTCAGCAGGTGACTGCCATGCACATGCGTGTAATGTCACACAATAGCAAGCGCTATGGATGAGTACGCCCGGCCCCTCATCTCAGAAAATGAACATCTGGTAACAGCTCTGTATGCGAAAGCATTACGATGCAATGGGTTGGCAGGAAGACAGTGACCATGAGGAAAAGGGCACAGAGTGCCATGTCACAGGTAGCACTGGACATCAGACAGTCCTGAAAAAACACCCAAATCCTCCCAGAAAAATAAAACAGCGTTCAATTTACAAAACAGCACTCCAGCAGCCTAAACAGACTGAACAGGAGGAATGCGGTGGGGAGAGGTCCACTGCAGCACATGGACTGGTCTGCTTCAAACAAACCTGGTCCTGAACCTAACCTGATCTAAATCTTCCTATTAAGCCAATACAGGCATCTGCCTACTAAGAAAAAACATGATCCACAGACTATCAACTATTACCGAAAAAAAAAATAAACAAATTGGGCCAGCACCATAGAAACAGACACTGACGGCAGATAAGGACCGCTTGGCCCACCTAGTCTGCCCATTTCCCTACCTACAGGATAAGCTGCAGATCTTAGTTAATCAACAGCCTATTTCTTCTTACCCCCCACAAGAATTGCCTTATGTGTGTCCCATGTATTCTTGAATTCTCCCACAGTTTTAGACCCCAAAACCTCCTCAGGAAGGCTGCTCCATTCGTCCACCACCCTCTGTGTAAAAAAATACTTCCTCACTTTGCCCCTAGAACCCCCCATCTTTAAATTGTGTCCCCTTGTTCTTGCACATCTCTTTTCTGAAAGATGCTACCCTCTTGGACTTTGTTGATTCCACTGAGGTACTTAAAGTTTCTATCATGTCCCCTCCCCTCCTTTCCTCAAGGGTATACATATTAAGCTCCTTTAGCCCCTCTTCATATTGCTTCTCTTGCAGACCCTGCACCATTTTAGTTGCCCTCCTGGACTGCCTCTATCCTGTCTATGTCCTTGCAGAGATGGGGTCCCCAGAACTGGACACAGTACTCCAGATGGGGTCTCACCAACTGTCTGTACAGAGGGATAACAACTTCCTGTTTTCTGCTGGTGATGCCTCTCCTACACATCCCAGCCCTCCCTACTGCCTTCTCACATTGCTTGCTAACCTTAAGGTCATCTGATATGATTACCCCAGGTCCTTTCCATTTTGTTGTTACTACTCCCACATTGTGTAATCTTCCCTGGGTTTCTGTTTCCCAGGTGCATTATTTTGCACTTCTTTGCATTGAATCCAAGCTGCTATACTTCTGACCATTCCTTCAACCTTGCCAAGTCACTTCTCATCCTTTCCATGCCTCCTTGTGTATCAACCCTGTTGCAGATCTTTGTGTCATCTGCAAAGAGGCATACTTTTCCTTCCAATCCCTCTGCAATGTCACTTATAAAGACATTAAAAAGGACTGGACAAAGTACTGAATCCTGCAGTACCCCACTAGTAACCCCTCTTTCTTCAGAGTGGACTCCATTTACAGTTACCTTCTGTGTCCTGTTGTCCAGCCAATGTTTACCCAGGCTACCACCCTGGGACCCACTCCCAGGCTGGTTAATTTGACTATTAATTTTTTGTGTGGGACTGTGTCAAATGCCTTGCTAAAGTCTAGGTAGACCATGTCCACAGCCTCTCCCTGGTCTACTACTTTGGTCACTCAGTCAAAGAAATCAATTAGATTCGTCTGACATGACCTTCCTGCTTGTGAACCCATGCTGCCTTGGGTCCTGTAGACCCACTGGCCTCTAGGTACTCAACAATTCTTTCCTTCAGAAGTGATTCCATCACTTTCCCTACCACAGAGGTCAAACTGACAGGTCTGTAGTTTCCTGCCTCTGTCTTGCTCCCACTTTTGTGAAGGGGAATCATATCCGCCTTCCCCCAGTCCTCAGGTACCACACCATCCTCCCATGATTTGCTAAAAAGGCTAGTCAGTGGTTTCACTAGTTCTCCCCTTAATTCTTTTAGAATTCTGGGGTGAATTCCATCAGGCCCCATTGCTTTGTCCACCTTCAGTTTTAGCAGTTCTTTCAGAACCTTTTCTTCTGTGAAAGGACTGGGATGGATCCCCCTATCAAGAGTGCTTCTGTTAACTGGATTAGGCACCTCCCCCTCCTCCTCTTTTGTGACTACTGACCAGAAATATTCGTTCAGTATCCTTGCCTTTTCACTGTCCCTCTCTGCCTACCCACCATCTATTCTATTCAGCCTTATTATCCCTCCCTTTGTCTTTCTACGCTCCCTGATGTACCTATAAAAGGTTTTATCCCCCTTCTTAACCGAGTTGGCCATCTTTTCCTCAGTTTGGGCCTTTGCTATTCTGACTTCCCTCCCTGCTTCCTTCTGCCTTAACTGGTACAGCTCTCTGTCCTGCTCCTTCTGTGTTTCCTTATACTTCCTGAATGCTATCTTTTTCTCCCCGACTTTCCCCGCCACCTCTTGAGAACCATAGTGGCTTTTTCTTTTGTTTTGATTTGTTTATTTGCTTCACACAAAGGCTTGTTGCCTCTGTAATGGTAGTTCTGATGTTTCCTCATTGTTACTCCACCCCTCCTTCTAGCCTGTTTGCTAGTGCTTTTCTAAGGCACTCTCCCATCTTGCCAAAGTCAGCTCTCCTGAAGTCCAGCACCCTCACTTTTGTATGGCTTGACTCTGTAGCTGAGTTTACCGTGAACCACACTGTTTGATGGTCACTTGTTCCCAGATGGCAACCCACTTCTAGATCTGAGATCCTCTCACTGTCCCCATTTGAGAGTATGAGGTCCAAGATTGCTCCCTCAAGAGTGGGTTCTGAAACTAGCTGTCTGAGGCATGCCAGCTGTAGGGCATCGAGAATGGCCCTGCTCTTGGATATGGCTGCAGCAAATGTGTTCCAGTTAACATCTGGCATATTTTAGGTCTCCCATCAACAGTATCTCCCCTTTCTCTGCCATCCTAAGAATGCCTTCTATCATATCCTTGTCCATTCCCTCCCCCAGACATGGAGGTCTGTATACAACCCCTGTGCGGATTGTGGTGCCATTTCCAGTCTCTAAGGTGACCCACAGTGCCTCCTCTCCTCCCTGTTTACTCTTTCGTTCAGTTGCTTTCATCCCTTCCTTCACATAGAGAGCTACTCCTCCCCCCCTCTTCTCCCCTTCCTGTCTCTCCTGTAGGTTATGTACCCTGGTATGTTAACATCCCAGTCATGGTTCTCTGTGTACCATGTTTCTGTGACTGCTACGATATCCAGGCATCCCTCTTCCATCAAGGCCGCCAGTTCAGGGAGCTTGTTGCCCAAACTACAGGCATTGGTACTCATTACCCTCCATTTCCTGATGGCCTTACTCCTTTTTGCCCCCTCCCTGTCCTTATTACCTTTGTCACTTTCTCCCTTTACCCCTGCCCTTCTCCCCATCGACATCTCTATCTTGGCGTTTACCTCACTTGCTACCCTTACGTTTTTTTTTGGGGGGGGTGCTAGGATTTCCCTGCTCCTTTCCAGTGCCTCCCCCCTTAGGTTTAAATGCTTCACTGGCAAGCATTTAAACTAGCCATCACCTAGGATCCTGGTTCCCCTGGACAGATGCAGACCATCGTGCCAGTATAAGCCTGCATCACTCCAGGTGGACCCCCCAGTCCCTAATGAAGCCAAATCCCTGAGCTCTGCACCAGTTTTTCAACCACTGATTGAATCCCATGGTGTGGAGCCTCACCTACTTCATAGACAGGCAGCACCTCCTAGAAGGTTACCGTGCGTGCTACTTGTCTAAGGCCCCTGCCCAACTCCACAAACTCTTCCTGCACTGCTCTGATCCCTTTCTTAGACAGGTCATTTGTCCGTAGGTGGACAATGACATCCAGCTCCCTCCTCTGTGCAGCTGCTCCAGTGATCCTGAGGATTCGCTCCTGTCCCTCCAAGCCATGGCGCCAGACAGGCACCTTACCTCCCTCTCCCCTTCCTTCCCCAGTTCAACCTTCTTAACAATGGAGTCCCCCACCAGGAGTTATTTCCTTCCCCTGTGGGGTCCCACGCCACCCTCCTGTGGGTCTCCCTTGTGGAGGTTCCCAGCATCCTCCTTGGTCTCCACTGCAGGTGCCTCCATAGAGGAACCACACTTTGCCAGAACGGCATAGGAATTGTGGAGAGGTACAACTGGAGGGATGTGCCTCTGTTCCACCACCCTCACCCTCCCTGAGCCCACTGTGGTCCAACCGCTCCTCCTTCTTGGCAAACTCTGAGGCAACGGCAGTGGCCCTGGTGGTCCCTGGATAGAAGAGAAGGTCCCACAAATCCTGGCCAACTCTGCCCGACGATGAGCAACCTCCTCCTCAGCCCAGAGAGGTGCCTGCAGATGTGACAACACCGCATCCTCCAGAACATCTCCGGGAAGACTGCTGCTCCACAGCCATTGCACTGCACCACTTCCATCATGTCTTACATCTGGCCCCTTCACTGTTTGGAATCCTTACTCTTTCCTCCTTTTTTTTTTTTTTTCCCTCTCCCTGCTTACTTTCTGCCTCTGTGCCCTTTAAGCTCCTGATCATCTTGTTCTGAGACAACAAGATCCTATATTTCTCAGTAGACCCCTTACTTGCTCAGAGGCAGACCTCCAGCAGCTAGGGGGGTTGGAGAGCTACTCTTGCCCTTCTAGGATGGTGAATCTTTGGTGGTTTGTGATCACTCACTTCCTGCTCCCAATCAGGAAGTTCCTGTTGTCAGTCAAACCTGTGCCTGTAAAAGTAGAACTAGCAAGTGTGTGTGTGTGTGGGGTGCAACATAGTCCCAGTACAGAAGTCCAGTCACACAGCACTCCTTCCTCCTGGTGTTCTCTGCCAAGCTTCTGGCAGAATCTATCTAGAGCAGTGTTTAAATCTAGCTTCCTTCTAGCTAAGCCACTCCCCCCCTACTTAATAGATCTTTCTACATGTAATTAAATAGCACAGATAACAATCCCCTTCAGCCACCTGAGATTTACACCTAGATAACTGCTCAGATAACCATTCACGTCAGCTAACTCAGACAAACACACTTGTTTGTGTTTTTTTACCCTAAATTGAAGGTCCCAGTAGAAGAGTTCTACTTCTTTAGTCCCAGTAGAGAAGTCCAGTCACACAGCACTCCTTCCTCCTGGTGTTCTCTGCCAAGCACCATCACTAGTAAACAAGAGAGAGAGAGAGAGAGAGAGAAGGAAGAAGGCAAAAAAAAGTCCACCCTCAAACCCCCCCCAAAGAAAAAAAATCAATAAAAGGAAATTCCTTTATTTACTGAGGCACCAGGCTAGTAAAAGATCTGTAGACTAACCCAAACGCACCCAGTAAAAAGGGAACAGTCACTAGTTACAAAGAGACCCCCCAGGCCCTGATGTGGTGCCGGTCCCTATTTTCACTTTGTGCGCAAAAATGCCTTTTTTTGCGGGTACATACTGTTCACTGCAGTATAGTAGACTGCATTAGACTATTGCTGCCAACTTGCAAGCTGACATTTTCTGCAACTACTAATCCCAGAATCCCCTGCAACCAACACCAGAGGAAGGCTGCAACAGTTGGAAATTAAATAACCTGCAGTGCATGTCAGAGCTTTTAAAAGCTCTGACCAGATGTCTGCCAGTCCTGCCATTCTCCCAGGGTCAAGTACAGTCCACTGTAATGGGAAGGGGCCAATTTTAAGACATGAACCCCAGGGGCCCTCATAGCTCCCAAGATTAAAGTGTAATTCCAGCACTGGCTACAGACACACCATCAGTCTTTAAATACTGATTAGACTGTACTGGGTATTAAACAGTTGTTGTAACATGGCAATTAATATTTGTGAAATGTCGAGATGTTGACTGGTGAAAACAAAGCATGTGATCCTAAACCAGTGGGTATTAATTCCCTAGTAATACCTGCTATTGCAGTACCTCAACTCGCCATCACACATTATGAAATTGAGTGCGACTTGTAGATCAGGAGTGTGCTTGGTGAGAGTCCAAGAGAGAGGAGAGGGAAAAAAAAAAGAGACACTGTTTTTCAGCTTAGTCCTTTCCCACCCACCCTGTGGTCCTCTGAGCACCCAGAACCTAGTGCGTCTCATCATGAAATGGCACACGGCACACACATAATGCGATCGGTTGCAGAAACAGAGCCGAGGGCAAGTGGGGAAGAGGTGACTGCTGTCAGCGCTGTTTGCCGAGTACAACGTTATGGACTGCAAATGCCAGGGGACTGCATCTGGAAGAGTTGTATCTACCACAGTATTTTTAAAAGAGTAGGCTTCTCTGTTTAACAACATCACAAAGCAACAAAAAGGTACCTGTATTGCTCAATAAAAATACTAAAAACTCCTCAGCTTTGTTTTCTGTGCATATTCAGTACAGTGGTTTTAGAAAAGAAACAATTAGTTTTCACTGTTTATGTCCGTTATTATACAAAAGGATGCTGCGAACTGTTTTAAAACAGCAGTCACAACCTTAATGAATAGGAACTAGTCAACGTGCATGCGCACAGTTCCACATATACGCAACCTGTAAAACGCTGATACTTCACCACCAAAAAAACAGTGTTGTGGACCAATATTCTGAGCTTATAGCAGTGGATTACTCATATACAGCACAATTTTTTGAATTGTACAAGTTTTTAACCAGCGCTTGCCATGTTACAAGCACATTAAGCCATTCGAAAGGAGGCTTTTACTAGGGAATTAATGCGTGGTTGGGACACTCGTGCTCTAACCCCCACCACCACGCATTAATTCCCTAGTAGAAGCTTTAATGCTTATGTACAGCATAGCAAAACAATACACATATCAGAGGATACTAGTAACCATTTTCTGAACTGCACAGCAATAGACTTGCTAAACACGGTTGTTTTTTTTTGGTTTTTTTCAGGTTTGCACATTCAAAATACATTAAAATAAATCAAGTTTATTATGTCAGTCTACTAATACTATGTATTTTCAAAGCCGATTAACGCTTTAACATGAAAAACTGCTAATCAATATTTTTGGCTTATTCAATACCCTTCCATATCTGTTCTATTAAATCGCTTAACTGTGTGCTTCATTCTAGTCATTTTACTGTTGTGGAAAACAAAGCTGAACTTTGAGTTTGTTTCACAGTATTTTAGGACTGGATGAGTACGTGCATGTACTAAAGATGATCTGGAATGAGGGTCCTGGAGTGGAAGACTGTGCACTGACAATCCTTTGGACCATCAGAACTGGGAATCTACTTCACACTGCCGGCTGTCTGCAGTGTGTGAAATACCAGCCTGTTTTTTACCTGTCCCAAGACTTGAAAAAAAAAAAAAGGGTAGGCTATGGCTGCCTCCCTCCCAGACATTATTTTTGTTGCCATAAAGGAAAAGCCATAGAGCTTTAACACTAGGGAAAGTATCAGTCTATATTAATAAGGTTAAGAAAGTCAAAATAAGCTGGTGCACAGACAGTGGATGTCATCACTGTAAGCTTCAGTCCCCCAAGACTTCCTGCTTTCTCTACAGATAGATAAATGTGCTCTGGGAAATCTACCTCGTGCTCCTCTGCTATTCTTTATTTTTACCTCGGGTTATGAAGGAGGTTGTAGAAGACTCCAGCCCACGACAGTATGGAGAACTGCCTTAATGGTGGAGCTGAAGCTCTGAATAATCGGCCCGGGGTGTGAAGTGAAAAATGAGCGAATCTAGAAAAACTGAAAGAGGATAAACGTGAGAATACTAAAGGAGGCAGAGCGGAAAAGTCGACAGGAAACAAACTTTATTCTGGGAAAAAAGAACACTTATTTCCCTAGCCCATGCATGCACCTTTTGTCACATTAATTAGTAATAACAAACTGTCTCTTGAAAATCAGACTGCATTATCAAATCAGTGAGTAGATCTTTGTGTGGTAGACTATCAGGTCTAATCAACATTGTCCTTTACGATAAAGAGTTTATTATAAATTATTTAAAAAGTGGGTTATTTTTGAAATTTAAAACACCTAAACTAACCAATCAGGGTAGGGGAAAGTCTGATGACAACAAACGACACAGAAGTTCAGATAATCAGCCACACCTGCCTCTGCCTGCCAGAAGCACAAGAAGTAAGCAAAGAGTGAGAATGAGCTGAACACCAAGCACAATGACAGTGTTGCTACTGACTCATTCTTAACAGAAAAAAAAAAAAAGGACTCTGATGTTTCCAGGGGAACAGATAAGTGGAGTAATAGAGTATTTTACTACCATGTTTGACTGAAATACTCCCACTTTCTGATTTTAGGAAGTTTTTTCCCACCCTGCAAATTTACAACATGTGGTACACATGTACAAAGTTGGCAGTACCATGAGATGCTAGCAGCCATGGCACTACACATGAACCCGTAGGGGTGGGGACAGGAGTTGCTCACTGACTGGTTTAAAAGGACTGTTGCAACATGACAATGTTAAAAATAAGATCACAGTATGACTCCGCAGCAGTATTAGTCAGTGCAGGGTGTAGCCAAGGATTTCGGATCTGCACACAAATGAACTCACTGCTACCCCCGTTAGGGTGAGCTACCCCCAGGTGTAGACAGACAATATACAAATTTACACCAGGACCATGTTTGTTGCCATGCATGGTAAATACAAATGCCATGCATTGTTCCCTAAGACACCCACATACCAACCTAGAGCATGTAAAGTTGTATTGTCCTTGGGATGCAAAGAGAGTATTAGTGACCAGTCCTTCTAGTTTCGACTCCAATGAATAAAATTAAAGAAAGGTTCAGTGTTTTGTTTGTTAGTTTTCATGGAAAAAGGAAGCAGTTCAGAGCCTATTTACTGCCCCCTTAAATAAAATTGCACACCATGGAGTGTTTGGAGTATGCCTGCCTACACCCATGAGTCAGTGACTCCAGGAGTCCAGTGAGATTGAGACTTGGTTTAGATGTGGGGGGTACGAGATGGGTCAGTGGATGACAGTACTGCCATTTGGATGAAAATACTACCAGGTGAAAGAAGGTAGTAGTAAATACTTCTGAGTCCTAAAAATTATCTGGACCACTAGATGTTTTGATTCCAAACCTTATCATTAACATGCTACTTCTCTTGATTTAAATAAAAAGAGCTTGTAGGAACTTATTGTTTGTATCAGTAAATATAAAAATTACCCAAAGTTTTTGGAAGGTGAACACGATCCTCTGGCAAGCTGAAAACGGGTGAAAATGCAAAACAGAACTGGAACCAAACCAGAGAATAATTTTGATCTCCAAAGAGGAAGTCTATATAAAATATCAAGACTTTTTTTGGGTTATATTAAATTGTTGATTATTTATTTAGTTTTTGTTTACCGGGCAAGTGCACTACACAACCATATGGCCTATTTTCAGGCACGACCCAGGAGGGTTACAACACAAAAATGAACAGCAAGAACAGATGAGTACAGAAAATAACATCATCATGGTGTACAAAATACAGGAGTGACAAGTAATAATACACAGCGCAAGGAGATATCAGAGCAAAAAACATTTAAGTGCAAAGAGGACTCGAGATACAGAAGATAAAGCCACTTAAGTTAGACATACAATGGATCATATACATGAGAACTTGTGTTAACCTTAATTATATCATTCTCTAGCACTGCTGGAATCTCCTTCCTGTGCTGAACAGTAGGTAGGAAACTAAAACTGCAATAGTGAGACATCAGTTCCTCCCACTGAGGCTTGAGCCAATCTAATTCCTGCCTTCATGCAAGAAGGCACTTTGCAGCAGTGCTCTGTTCTAGGGGACAGAGATGAAGTTTTCTCACAAAGTAGTTTTTTTTTTTTTTTTTTTTTTTTTTGTTTGTTTTTTGGGGGGGGGGGAGAGACATCTTCTTGACTTTCTGTCAGGGATTTATTGCCCTGTTGGTGCCAGGGAAGCTTATCCTTGATCTACTGTGCTGGCATTTTCAGCAGGCCAGAATTCTCTCCAGCTGGGGACTTCCAGACTCAGCCTTACATGCTGCACAGTCTGCCCCCCCTTCCCCAACCAAGCCAGCTTTCACATACAAGGACCGGGGAGCCAAGAGTAAGAACCGCAATCCAAATTCTGAGTTCCATTTTCCTGCAGTACCATCAGACTCTTGGACCACCCACAGAGCCAGCTAGAGCCACGATCAACACCACATCCATCCCTGCACTGGTGGGTGGGGGGAGATGATCTTGGAAATAATCTCCCTGCTTGGTGGGCTACTGACTGAATGGGAGGAGCACAAGTACCAACCTCGTGACAGACATTGGTGGGGGTGGCATTGTGGCACTTCATACGAAGATCAGGGTTGGCAGAGCGCAGGAAAATCCTGCCAGCGGCCATTTTGAGCAGTGCTACAGCTAGTTCTTGCCGTACTTTCTCTGTTGCACAGCCAAACACACTGGGGGAATCTGCACCACTAATGGTCCTCCCAGGGCACTTTACCCAGCTTACCAGTGAACCTTCACGGGATCAGCCTAGCTCGGTCTCTAGTCAGGGCGCCTGTGGTAGTTCTGGATCTCCTAGGCAGGGTGAAGTGCCAACAGCCACTCAGCTTCCCTAGAAAAGAATGACATCAGGCATTACAGTCTTGGGCCGTTTTACTAAATAAGCCTCTCAGATCTCTTAACAAGGCTCACATCAGACATTGCATTAGCGCTTGTTTTACTAAGGCACCCATTACACAGGCAGGGCTGAAGCGCTGTCTGCTCTAGCCCTGCCAGATGCCGTATTCCTTGTACAGGGTGCCCTTCCTTGTCAGCTTGAGTTTCTGAGAGTGCAGCATTTAGTCAGGACCCCAGTATTTTCTTTAATACGGCATCCCTTGGAGCTCTCTAGCACGCTTTTACTTACAGTGTCCTCAAACAAGACTTCCAAGTCCTCAGACAAATACGCCAGGGGGAAAAAATGCACCAAATGCCAGTCCACCTTATTCGTGACTTTTGCTGGGTCCCTATGCTTAAAATGTGAGGCAGCAGCCAGTTTAGAGACTGCCACCATGGAAGAAAATGCCACCTTTTCATGTGTATCCAGGAGGTCCAACAGCAGCCCACCCTGCAGCTGGCCCTAGACAATTAAAATTTTAACAGGAACTTTGCCTTGGACCCAGCCTGCTTCCCCTCAGACCAATACCCACATGAAAGCCACTCAAAAACAAAGTCTGTGTCCCTCATCAGATGAGGAAGAACAGCACTTACACCACCACCACAAGAGAAGAAAGCATGCAAGTCCTTCTCCCTCCCGAGGCATGGCAGACAAGAGCTCCAGTCACCACAAATGAAACAAACGTGCCATGTCCCCTTCTTGGTCAGACACCTGTTCTTCTACCGATGAGGGAGAGATTCATAGCAGCTCCTCAGAATCGGAGCTGCAGCGTACAAGACACTTTGACCTAGATGGCCTGGACTTTGTCATTAAGAATGTCATGACAGAGATGCACACAGGAACCAACCTGCCACTTCTAAAACAGGACAAACCGACCTTCAGGCGGTAAACATTCACTAAGAAAATCAAAAACATGGCTCATTCTGCCCAGGAATGACCCCATTGTTTCATACCTAATGAAGAAGACAATAATTCCAGCAGACAGCAGGGCCACTCTCCGGAACAGTCGATCGCAAGGTGGATTCTTCCTTAAAGAAAGCCTTCCAAACTTCAGTGGCCTCTTAATGGTGGCAACAGTTAATCTGTGCTTGGCTAGGGCTGCTATTGCCTGGGCCACAGATTTGGCCTGCCAGCTGGTGGAGGACTTCGAGGAGAACAAGACTATGATCCAGCAGCTGCAGCTCGTGGGCCTCCCCTCCACTTACTCAGCAGAGATTTCGAAGGATGTGGTCCGATGTGCTGCATAAACAATGTTCTACCAAACATCTGTGAGAAGAAACCACTGGTTGCAGACTTGGCAGGCAAATGCTTCCTCCAAAGTCCATCCTGTCAATGCCCCATATGGGTTCTGCTCTTAAAGAGGCAGTCAAGGAATCTGGAAAGACAGTGAAGGTCCAAAGGCCACAATCAAGATCTAGGGACATATCTTAGTTAGCCAGAACCCGGTGGCCTTTTCATGGCCAATCCTACAACAGAAACTAGACTAGGAATAACTCTGGTTTACTTCTAACCAGCGCCTCAATAGAGGCGGAGGAAACAGCAACTGTGGCTCCAGGGCTTCTACAAAAAAGGTTCTCCAATGAGACAGTCCTGGCCCATCATCGCATAAGAGGCAGACTTTCCATTTTTTGGGGAGGGGGGTGTGGATCCATGCAACAACAAGATAGATGGGTCCTGGACATCATCAACAAGGGTACCTACTCGAATTTGACTCAAAGCTTCCACTTCCTCCTGTTGTTCCCTCTCCTCTATCGGCCAACCCCACCATGAGACTGGCAATATTCCAAGTGATAACAGACTTACTTCAGAAAGGGAACACAGAACCAGTACCCCTCCCAGAGATCAACAGCGGGGTTTACTCTCTCTTATTTATTGTTCTGAAACACACGGGGGGGGGAGTGGGGAGTGTTTGACCAGCATTAGGCCTCAGATTCCTGAGTTGCTTTGTCTGCAATGGATCCTTCAAGATGGAGGCACTGTTCTTCATTAGGGAGGCCCACCAATAAGACTTCCTTGCCTCCATCGAGTTGCAGAATACTTACTTACACACTCCCATCCAAGAGTCTCACAGGCAGTATCTGAGGTTTAAGGTCCAGGACAGCCACTTAAAATTCAAAAACCCTTCCATTCGTGCTTCCTCTGCCCAAAGAATCTTCACCAAGGTACTAGTGACAGTCATTACACACCTATGCAGCCAGGGGATCCATCTCTTCCCGTAGCTGGATGACATCCGGATCAGATCTATTCAGTACGAGCTGGCACTGCAAGTGGTGGCAGCCAGTATTTGCTGCCTTTCCGCAAATCGGTTTGGCTGTATACAGGCAAAAAGATTCCCTGCTTCCAGCACAAACTGTTAATCATCTGGGGGCAAACTCTAGAACTTGCCAGGGAACAGTTTTTCGACTTCTGCAAAATTCTGGGATTTCCAGTCCCTTCTTCAGAAGTTTCAGCACACCACTCAACTTCCAGCCCAGGTGTTCATGCATCTCATAGGGCACAGTTCCATGGCCCCCGATTCTCATGCGACAATCTCAAGCGATCCTCCTCAAACAGTGGTCGCCTCATGGAGACAACAGGTGTCATAAAGTAACACTTTCACCACAGATGAAGGTCAGTCTACTTTGGCAGACAGTGAGGTTGAACTTAATGTAGGGCCGCAAGCTAGGCCGTCCACATCAGGTACAAATAACCATTAATGCCAGACTCAGAGGAAGGGGTTCCCACATTAACCATCTCTCCATTCAAGGCAAATGGACATTCTTAGAGTCCCACCTCAGTATCAATGTGTTAGAAATGTGAGCGGTACAACTGGAGCTACGAAGATTCAAAAGCACTGAGCAAAAGTGGGATGTCCTGATCCTTACAGACAACAGGACCATGATGGCATACATCAGCCACCTGGGGGCACAAGAAACATCCGCATGCTGATGGAAACTCTAGTTTTACTACACTGAGCCTACTGTCATCTTTCTAGCCTGGCTGCTGCTTACATCTCCAGTCAGGAACACATATCGGTGGACTAGCTTAGCCGCATGGTCACTCTGCTGGGGGAATGGGAACTCAAGGACAGTGCCATTCAGCTACTCACTCTTTGTTGGGGATCCCATCAGGCAGATCTTTTTGCCTCCAGACGAAATGCCCAGGTCCTGCAATTCTGCTCCCTTGCAACAGACTAGCAAGCAGTGGGCCAAGACACCTTCTCCCTACAGAGGCACCAATACAGACTTTTGTATGCCTTCCCTCCCATTCCCATTCTACCCAGAGTACTGTACAAGGTGGTACAGAACCAGGCCGAACTGATCTTAGTATGCCCACGTTAGTCCCGCCAATTGTAGTTCCCTTGTCTAGTCTACATGGCACAAGATCCACCACTCACATTTCAGCTCAGCCCAGATCTTACTCACCAAGGTCCCATAATGCATCCGAGTCTCTGCAATCTGTCCCTCTCGGCTTGAAGACTGAGCGGGAAACTCTCACGGACCTAGGGTATTCTACAGAAGTGATTGAAATGACAATGCATTCTAGGAGCCAGTCTGCCTCTAAGAATCTGGCGTAAGTTTTTATTCTGGCTTCAATCCAAACAGATGATCATCCAGTTTTACTGCCACTCCTTCAAATTCTCAAGGAAGGTTTCAATATGCTACTACTACTTATGACCTTAGGAGCGCCAAGTCTCCACGCTGGGGAAACTGCTTCTGGTGGAAATAAGGGAGTTCCCTAGGGCCCATCTTCATGTTAAACATTTCTTGCTAGCAGCTACCCTGAACTGTCCGCCAGTGAAGTCTACTGTACCTCCATTATGCCTCAATCTCATTCTCAAGGCTCTTACCAGGGTGCCATTTGAACCCCTGGGGGAAGTGACCCTTCATCTCACAATGAAGGTCGCCATCTTCATTGCCATCATCTCTTACAGACAAATCAGTGAGCTGGGAGTGCTCTCTGCCAAAGAACCTTGTACAGTTTTTCTCCAAGATTTAGTAGTACTCCAACCAGATCCAGGCTTCTTGCCGAAGGTCATGCCCGCCTTCCACTGTACTCAGGAACTGATTCTTTCTTTCTGTCCTAACCCAAGGCGTAACAAGTAAAGAGAATGGCACGCTCTGGATCCTAGATGGGCCCTGACAATGTACCTCAAACGCACTGCATCGCTGCACAAGACTTCGAGTCTGCTGGTCCTCACGATGGGACCAACTCTGGGTAAAAATGCCTCTAAAGACCATCATCAGGTGTATCTGCTCAAACATCATCCTATCCTGCAGACAAGCTGGGGTTCCCCTCCCGGGTCCGGTGAAAGCCCACTTTACCAAGGCCATGGCCGATGCCTGAGTGGCATTTTTTTTTTTTTTTCCAAATTCTATTTTAGTCCCCTACCTACTCCACCGAACTCTCTCAGACGACTACCTTAGCCACTGTCTCTTCCTCCCTGCATGACCCAGTTACCCCTTCCACTCCTGTCCGGCACCGTGCATCCCCCAGGTCTGTCCTCCGGGGAAGGGTCGCCCCCGCCCAGGGCGCTTTTTCTTATAGTATTGAGCCACCAGGCCAGAGAGGGGAGGAAGAGCGGAGGGGGCCGAGCCCAACTCCAGGAGTGTGGACCATGGATGGGAGGCACCATCGCCCATCAGCGGGAGGAGGGGGGATATTTTTTAGTACGTGAACCCCTGTGGAGCCCAGCTGTCATGGCAACATGCTGCTGCGGCTCCACCCCCAAGCTTACGCCATGCCGCTACTTTCGGCTACACTCAGCTACCGCCAGAGGTCGCTCCTTGTACGAGCGGTGTGCCCTAACCCTCCCCGGGAAGAAAAAGCAGTACTCCAGACGCTCAATCTCTTCCCTCCCCTGCCGACCCCCGATGACCTGGGCTTGTTCCCGAACCCAGGTCGCCGGCGTGGTGCGAGGTGTGACATCCAGCTCGTCAACCTGGGTGGCATTTCAAGATGCCTCTACAGTCAACATATGCAGAGCTGCTACCTGATACTCTCTGCACAAAAAAATTCTACAAGATCGATGTTACAGTTTCAGCAGACGCTTCTTATGGCCATAGGGTTCTATAGGCAGTGGTGGTGCAGAACAGGTCAAGCACTTTCTACATTCTTCCCACCCTGGGGTTCACATGCCTTACTGCTATTATATATCCCAGTGGTCCTAGAGCCCTGCGACCAGCACAAGGAGAGAGAGAGAGAAATAGTAATTTGGGTACCTGTAAATTTTCTTTCTCTGACTGCTGGTCACATGGTTGATTCCCTCCCATGAATACACAAAGTTGGCTTTTTGGCCTCTACTTAGTTCTGAACTGTAAGTTTTGTTTCAAGTTTTTCATTCTAGGGGGATGGTCTGGTTTGGTCATCTAATTTCTTTACTTGCTTTGGAACCAAATGGCTCAATCCTCAGTGGGAGGAGCTGATGTCCCCCACTGTTGCAGTTTCAGTTTCCTGCCTATTGTTTAGTACAGGAAGGAGATTCCAGTGGTCCTAGAGCCCCGCAACCAGCAGTCGGAACTGGTACCGGCCCACTAGCCAAATGATGGCAGATTTTGTGCTGGGCTAGTAGGATTTTCCTTTAAAGGGAAATGTCCATGTCCCATCGGGCCCCACCTCTGTGTGAAGTGGGGCCCAATTAGCAGATGTAAAAATGTTAATAAATTTGCCACTTACTTATTATTATTATATTTAGATTCATATCCGGTTGATCCTGCGCCCTCCCCACTGGCATTTCAAGTTTGAACATCCTCCCCGTCGTGCCCACAAGCACCTACGGCTGTCCCTTGATGACATGGCGGGCGAGGGCAGCCGGGTGTCTCATAGACTTGCCATAGTCCAGGACAGTGAAACAGCTCGGTTTGGAGCCCTCCAGCACATGCGGGGACCAGATACAGACAGCTAGTGGCTTGTTATTCTGTACCTGGTCTCGGTGACAGAAGGACACTGATAGAATCCAAACCAGAGCTATCTGAAGCTACTGCAATACATATAAGCTGTATTGCAGTAGCTTCAGATAGCTCCGGTTTGGGTTCTATCAGTGTCCTTGCAATACCGAGACCAGGTACAGACTAACACAGGCACACTAGCCGTCTGTATCTGGTCTCTGTATGTCTCGGAGGTACAGGGTCTCCAAACCAGAGCTATTTCACTATCCTGGACTATGGCAAGTCTATGGAGACACCTTGGCTGCTCCCTGCCTGACAGCCACAGGTGCTTGTGAGCGTGACGAGGAAGGTGTTCAAACTTAAAATGCCGGCAGGGACGGTGCAGGCTCAACCAGATATGAATCTAAATATAAATCAGTAAGTGGCAAATTTATTATCATTTTTACATCTGCTAATCGGGCCCCACTTCACACGGAGGTGGGGCCCGCTGGGTCATGGCCATTTCCCTTTAACTAGCCCTGCAGGCTTGTACTGGAGAAGGTAACATTTCAATAAGTACATTAGCTGGGCTAGTGGAAAAGTCTGTGGGACTACTGGATCTTCCCAGTCACTAGCCCTGCTGGCCAGTGGCTGCAAAACTCAATTCTGACCCCTGCAGATACCCACATTTCTATTTTCTAAGTTTTGGATACAGTTTAAAGAATTCCACTATATTTATACCGATTGTCTGCCCTCGATTTACAAGTGTGTTAGGTGAAGTGTCTGTGGCTTATGCATTATGGATAGACTCAAAATATTCCGGTACTTATTTGTTTCCATTAGTTTGGAAATTCTTCATACTAAGAACCAGAAGCTGGAAGAAGATTCAAGCAGAATCTGGACAAATGCCCCCCCCCCCCCCAAAAAAGGCAGAAATTTGAGACTTAAGAAAAAAGCAGTCAGTATTCAGAGAAGACGCTGGAATCAGTGACAGACTTTTTGTTCTACTTTATATATGCACCAATAGCCACACTCCAGAAACTGAGAAAACATACTGTTTGCACACACAAAACAAACAGGTTACTCACCTGTACCAGTAGTTCTAGGAGTGGTATATATGATGTACATCCACACTTCTGGCAGTGTTCCCTTCCCTTTAAAGCTTGCCAGAAGTCTTCAAGCTGGCTCCTCCCATCCACCAGGGTGATAACTCCCTCGGCACTGCCCCATGATGTCAGATCTTGCCTGTTAGAAGCAAGACCGTGTGCCACTTGCCAGGGAAGGTCAGGTGGGTCAGTGTGGATGTACATCATATTCCACTTCTAGAACTACTGTTATAGGTGAGTAACCTGTTTCTCTAGGGACGTGGATATGATGTACCTATCCACACATTCTGGCAGACTCCTAGCAGTTCTCTGGGAGAAGGGGGCAAGGCACACACCCCTATTTAGGAAACAAAGACTTAAGAACTGAGGTCCCAAAACCAGCATCCCAGCATGACTCAAGATCAACGTGGCAGTGGGAAATGAAGGTGTGTGCTGACTTCCAGGTAGTAGCCCTGCAGATTTTCTGGACAGGGACATCCCTGGAAGCAGTGGTATGACTGGTGGAATGAGCCCATACCATTATGGGAGGTTCCCTACCTGCCAACTTATAGCAGAGGTCGATGCAGGATACAATCCACCTGCCAATCCTCCACTTTGCTGCCAGCCTAACAGGTGCGGCGTCAGCGTAGCTGATAAATAGCTGGTGAACCTCTCCCTGAACTCTAGCATTGCGCTCCCCAAACTTTAGCGATGCGCTCCTTGTAACAGGCGAGCGCTCACCGCCGGTCCATAGCATGGAGCCTGTGTTCAGCCTCAGAGGTATGGTTGGTGAAGAACACAGGGAGATGCATCCCCTGGTTAAGGTGACACTCCGACACGAACTTCGGGTTGGGATGAAGGACAACCTTGTCCCTGCGGAAGACCGTGTAAGAAGACTCCACCGAGAGCGCCTGGAGCTCACTGATCCTTCTGGCTGACGTGATAGTCACCAGGAAGAAAAAATTACTCACCTTAGTAATGTTGTTTCTTCTAATGGAGTCTTGCTATATTATGACATATGCAGTGAGTCCCAACCTTCGAACTGCTCCGGAGGTGAAAGAGTTAACTTTCCATCCCAGGCATGGAACGCTGAGCTCAAGCTCGGTTGAAACTCTGTCTGTTGTTCTTCAAACTTAAACCGTCAGATCTTTATGAGCTAAACTCACTGAGGTCCTGTGTGGAAGCTGTAAACCTACACTAGCCAACTGGCTACTAAACATAAGAACACATTTTTTGGTCCCAAAACAAAGACTCAAGTCAGGAGACCCAAAAAATGAAAAACACAACACCAAGTCACCCCAAGAAAGGAGGGGTGAAAACAACAAGGTGGGCACCTACTAAGTGCCAACACTGCACTGCCCACCCACATCCCAAAAACAGAGGTTCTGAGAGGGGCAGGCTGGGGAGGTCATAATATAGCAAGACTCTATTAGAAGAAACAACATTACTAAGCTGAGTAATTTTTTCTTCAAACAACATGAAGTCTTGCTATATTATGACATATGCAGACTACAAAGCAGTACCACCATGGAGAAGGGACAGAACCTACTTAGGAAATAGGCTCTGAAGCACAGCTGTGAGAAACCGAGCATCACTCCTAGCCTGGATGTCCAGGGAGTAATGCTTGGTAAAAGTGTGAACTGTTTTCCAGGTAGCTGCTTGACATATCTCTAGAATAGGGATGTCCCTGGCAGCAGCCAGGGAAGCAGCTGTACCTCTGGTAGAGTGAGCCCTCAGGCCTGAGGGAGGAACCTTACCCAGTTTTTCACAGCAAAATTGGATACAAGAGACAATCCACCTGGCAATGGATCTTTTAGTGGCAGGTTTCCCTTTACCAACCTCACCATAAGTGAGGAACAGTTGGAGGGAGTCAAACCTGTGACCCTTGGTACGCTCTATGTAGTAACTAAGGGCCCTCTTCATGTCTAAGCTATGCAGCCTCCTCTCGCCAGAGGAGGAATGGTCGGTGAAGTACACTGGAAGAGATATGGATTGATTAAGGTGGAAATCTGAAACCACCTTAGGCAAGAACTTCCTGTTAGTCCTGAGGACCACCTTATCTCTATGAAAGGAGATAAAATCAGGCTCCACTGACAAAGCTTGTAATTCACTTATGCGTCTGGCAGAAGTGATGGCTACCAGAAACACACAGTCTTCCAAGTCAAGTACTTAAGCTCTGCTGAAGACAAAAGGCTCAAAGAGGGGTTGCATAAGCTGAGCAATGCAAACATTAAGGTCCCTGAATGGAGGGTTGGTGTGAAGCAATCCTTTGAAAAACTTGGAGAATACAGGATGAGCTGAAAGAGAAGAGGGCTTACCTGCTGAAATAAAAGCAGACACAGCTGCCAAATGCACTTTTAGGGTAGCTGGTCTCAGCCCCAAGGTATTTAAGTGGACCATATAATCCAGGACTGTGGGTAAATCAGCAGATTCTGGGGAAATATGCTTTCCAGAGCACCATATGGAAAATCTTTTCCATTTGGAATTATAAGTAGCCCTGTTGGAAGGTTTCCTAGAAGCCTTCAGGATATCCATTACACATTGGGAGAGGTGTAGATCAGCAAACTCTAACTCTTCAAGAGCCAGGCCTTGAGATTGAGAGATTTGAGGTCCGGGTACCAAACCCTCCCCTGAGCAAAGGTTAACAGGTTGTGATTCCTGGGAAGACACAGGGGAAGATGGACTGCTAAGGACAGTAGGAGTGGATACCAGGGTTGTCTGGCCCAATCTGGAGCAATCAGGGTCATCTTGCAGGGCTGAGATCTGATTTTGACTAGCACTTTGAACAGGAGAGGGAAGGGGGGGGAGCATAGAGAAACTTCCCTTCCCAATTGAGAACTAAGGCATCCAGAGGGACCAAGCCCAACACTGGGGGCCTGCAGCAAAATAGGGGAAGTTGGTGATTGTCTGGGGCTGCAAAAAGATCTATCTGCGGGGTGCCTCATCTGGCAAATATCACCTCTAAGACCAGGGGGTCCAGTGACCATTTGTGATGGCCCTGGGAAATCCTGCTGAGCATCTGCCAGGACATTGTCCTTGCCTGGGAGGTGAACTGCCGTAAGGGAGGTGTCTAGGAGTAAGCCAGAGACCACAACTTCATTGCTTCGTGCACAAGGTCAGAGACCGAAAGTGCCCTCTTTCTTGTTGATGTACCACATTGTGGTGGTGGTGTCTGTTCTGACCTGTACAACTTTGTTCTGAACAGATATGGAAAAAGCTTGAAGTGCTAGAAAAACTGCTCTGAGTTCCAACAGATTGATGTGGAGCAGAGATTCCTGAGGGACCACAACCCTGGGTAGTGAGGTCGCCCATGTGAGCTCCCACCCCAAGAGGGATGCATCTGTAGTAAGGATTAAGGAGTGAGACTGAGTGACAAAGGAACCCCTTGTCTCAGATTGCTCTGATCCTGCCACCACTGTAGGGCCTGGATCAGGGTTCGAGTCACTGGGATCAATTTGGTTAGAGGGTCTTTCCTTTGAGACCAAAAGGCTCTCAAATGGAACTGGATGTCCCTCATCTGTAATCTTGCTCCCTGCACTACTGCTGTAGAAGCAGCCATGTGCCCCAGGAGCTGTAGAAAATGCCTTGCTGGTCGAGAGACCTGCAGGGTGAATGAGGAGGCCAGAGAGACCAGGGTCCTTGCCCTGTCCAAAGGCTCTGGCTTTCTCTGTGTTTAGCTCTGCGCCTATGAAGGTGAGGAGCTGGACAGGCTCTAGAACTGACTTTGAAAGATTCAGAAGGAAACCTAGAGAGGTGAGCAGTTGCTGAGTTATCTGTAGGTGTAACTTGACTTGGTCTGGCCTACTATGAGCCAATCATCCAGGTAAGGGAAGATGGCAATTTTTTGCCTTCTTAGGGAAGCAACTGCTACTGCCAGGCATTTTGTGAATACCCTTGGAGCAGAGGTGAGGTCAATGGGCATTGCTCTGAACTGGTATTGGCCTGAGGGCAGCTCGAACCCGAGGTACTTTCAATGGGAGCTTCTGATGAGAATATGGAAGCAGGCATCCTTGAAGTCCAGGGACGCTAGCCAGTCCCCTGGCCTTAGAGAGGGTAGAATAATTCCCAGAGTCACCATTTTGAATTTTGGTTTTAAAAGGTGCTTGTTTAAGTATCTGAGATTCAGGATGGGCCGCCATTCTCCTGTCTTTTTTGGGGTAAGGAAGTACCTGGAGTACAATCCTTTGTCCTGGTGTAGGGGTGGAACCCTTTCCACAGCTCTGAGAGCCAGGAGGGAAGAGACCTCTGCCTCTAGGGCAAGTGCCTCTGGTGGATTTGCAGGTGGAAAGGATCTGGTTCTCATCGCTGGAAACTTTCTGAAGCTGAGAACTAGTCCCTGGCTTACTACTTCCAGGACCCACTTGTCTGATGTCACAGACTCCCAGTCCTGGACAAAGTAAGCCAGCCTGCCCCCTACAGGTAGCTGAGAATCGGCCCTGGCAACTCCATCAGGGTGCCTGCTTGGCAGGGGCTTTGGGCTGAGGGGTGAAGCAGGCCTGCTTGTACCCAGTCTGCCTCTCCTCTAAAGAACCCCTCTGGGCATAAGCAGAACAGGAGGCCTGGGCTTGGTAAAAACGTCTATGAAAAGGCCTGCCCCTGCCCCGGGAAGCTGCCTTTGAGAAGTGGCCTGCCTTTCCTTGGCCTGTGCACTCCTATAGGTGGTCCTATACTCATCCGTTTTCTTCATGTAATTCTTTGTCTGCTCCCCAAACAGAGAATTACCCACAACGGGAAAATCCATGGCTTTAGTCTGGGTATCCTGTGACAGGCTAGTACATCTGAGCCAAGCCATTCTGCGAAGTGCCACAGATGTAGCCATGACTCTTGATGACACATCATTTGAGTCCACTGCAGCATGGAATTGCACCTGGATGCCTCAATACCATCAGCAGCCACCTGCTCCAGCTCCTGGCAAGCTGGCCAGGGACCTGTTTTGCTACAGCCATAACAGTATCCCATCTGGATTTCTGGTACCTAGCAACATAAGCCATATAATTTGCCTGTCTGAGTCCCAAGGATGCTGCCATGTACTGTTTCTTTGCCATGGCATCAATCCTCCTGGAGTTCTTGTCCAGGGGGTGTGAAGCCAAGGGAATATTTGTCTTGTCACAGGCTGCAGCCTGCACTACCCCAACATGGCTGCATTGTTGTGTAAGGAACTCCATATCAGAGCCTGACAATGTGTACCTCTTGTCCATTCTCTTATCCACAGGAGGTATAGTGTGAGGAGTTTTTAGAATTTTAAATGTCTGTTTCCAAAAGATTTATGCAAGGGAATAGACAGTCTCCTAGACTCTGGGATATCCATCATTTCCACATAGTCAGGCTCCTCTTGATCATCCACAGCTTCCTCCATAGGGAGCTGGAGGGTTTCAGCCACTTTTTATAAAACATAAAATGAGAAGGGACTCAGAAAGCCTAGGAGGAGACACTCTGAAGGTCTGTCTGGGAGATGTCCAGGTCAATGGGCACATCCAGACTTTCAAATCCACATTCACTCTCCTCATACTCCTCTTCCCCTCTTCCGGTTCATAATATTCCTCTAAATCATAATCTTGAACCGTGGAACCGGGCCGAACCAGGCGCTTACCTGATGGTGCGGTCGGGCCAGAACCGGGAAAGCAACTGGACAATTTTAATCATGGCTATTTCTTCAGCGATTGGAGAGGAAAGTTTTGGTTCCACACCAGCTGATTTCCAGTCCTTTTGCTGGAACTGACTCTCAGAGTCGGTTTTCCTTTGCCCGAGGAAGATACGCCTGGTCAGAGGGTGCATCCGGTTCGGTTGGAACCGACCACTGGCCATCCTGCTCAGCGGACTTTGGCCTTCCTTTTCCTGAGCCTACCAACTCTCTTTTTCAGGGTAGCTGCAGGAAAATTTTTACAAATCTGGCAGTCTGCATTGAGGTGGTCAAACCCCAGACAATAAACACAGGTGGTGTGGGGGTCAGCCTTGGCAAAGACTTCCCCACACACACTGCAGTGCTGAAACCGAGTGGGCCCGGTTTTTCTTTTGGGTTTCTCAGACATAGTGCCAGTCCTAACCAAACTTACCCGTTTATGGCAATCTGCCAGGTAAGACCCTCTTATCGGTTCCCAACCGTGTCACGGGTCGTGGAAAAAAACGTAATAAAATCCATTTTTTTTTAGAACCGATAAGAACTGTTAATCACACTCTAAATCACAGATTAAGATATTTTAAACAACCTGATCGGTTCAAACCGAACCGATAAACCGTTTACAAGTTCCACACAGAAGAGAAATAATGTAAACCTATCTAGTACTCACAAATA
The DNA here is from genome assembly GCA_016271365.2 of Neoceratodus forsteri. Lineage (NCBI taxonomy): Eukaryota > Metazoa > Chordata > Ceratodontiformes > Ceratodontidae > Neoceratodus > Neoceratodus forsteri. The sequence continues at coordinate 1,441,759,343 of CM028130.1, read as the reverse complement.
CCACAGAGTCTGAACTGACCGGTTGCGGTTTAAATTCGGTCGAAAACCGAGAAAAACAATACTTTAACTGACAAAATGAACCGAGCAGAAGGAGAAATCTCCAGAGCGACTGTTCAGTGAGGCGGAGTAAAGAATCTGACGGTTTAAGTTTGAAGAACAACAGACAGAGTTTCAACCAAGCTCGAGCTCAGCGTTCCATGCCTGGCATGGAAAGTTAACTCTTTCACCTCCGGAGCAGTTCGAAGGTTGGGACTCACTGCACATGTCATAATATAGCAAGACTTCATGTTGTTTAAAGGCGGTCTTCCATGACAGGTGAGATGTCACCATGACAGGTGAGACATGTCACACATGTGCATCGGTTTGAATGGCTTGCCCATGAGCTTTGCCAACACCAGCAACAAGTCCCAAGGTGGTGGTAGTTCACGCACCCAGGAGAACAGATACAGAGAGTAAAGGAGTATTTTACTACCATTTTTGACTGAAATACTCCCACTTTTTGATTTTACAAAGTTTTTTTCTCACCCTACAAATTTACAATATGTGGTGCACATGTACAAAGTTAGCAATACCATGAGATGTTAGCAGCCATGGCATTACACAGGAAGCCACAGGGGTGGGGACAGGAGTTGCTCACTGGCTGCTTAGAAGGACTGTTGCAACATGACAATGTTAAAAATAAGGTCACAGCATGACTCCACAGCAGTATTAGACAGTTAATGACTGCAGGCGTCCAATGGGATTGAGACTTCATTTAGATGTGGGGGGGGTACAAGAGGGGTCAGTGGATGACAGTACTAACGTTTGGATGACAATACTACCAGGTGTAAGAAGGTAGTAGTAAATACTTACGAGTCCTAAAAATTATCTGGACCACCGCACGCACCAGAGGGGAAATGTGCTCAAGGCCTTTGAAAAAGCACCAGACCACCTTCTCCTGTGCCGACAGCATACCAGCTCATGCTTGGTATGCCAAGATGGCTGACAGGTGCACCTTAAAGGAAAACTGCACCCCTCATATCTTCTAAATGTCATTTGCTTCCATGTCAACAGACAACTCTTTTCATGTAGCTGTTAAAGATGTATGCAAAAGCTTCTGTTAGTTTTCACACTAGGCACTGCCACTCTCCTAGGAGGGTCCATTTCATGGTTGTTGAAATCTCATTGTCCCTGAGAGCTGTATTAGCATATGAGAACATGATGTCAGATCAACCATTTATATCATGTATTTCTATGCTAAAATAACAATCACCCTGCAAAAACTCTCTGGAAACTTATAAACAGAATGGAGTTTAAAGGGGAAAAAACAACTGCATTACAACTCATATAGCTTGTAAAACTCACTGAAGGCAATTGTGGTATTTCACACCTTCTTGCAGCTTGGTTCTTTTAAAACTACTTAAGCAGACAGGCATACTGGGGAGTTTAAAGGTTAATTATGCATCACATTCTCATATGCTAATACAGCTCTCAGGGACAATGAGATTTCAACAACCATGAAATGGACCCTCCCAGGAGAGTGACAGTGCCTAGTATGAAATGTGAAAACGAACAGAAGCAGTCGCATACATCTTTAACAGCTACATGAAAAGAGTCGTCTGTTGACATGGAAGCAAATGACATTTAGAAGATATGAGGGTGCAGTTTTCCTTTAGGGACTGTTGACTGACAGTCCAACTGGAAGAGGGATCAAAGGTAGTCGAGCATGCTAGCCACCAGTCAAGATAAGCCCCTAAAATCCCCATAGCTGCCTTAATACTAAACGGCTCCCCTCCAAGTAATACCCATGATCCAATACCCTCTAAAACTAGGTCCGTGCGCTTGTGCTGGGCACTCTGGTCATGCTATCTCAAGAGGCTAATCCTACTATTACTCCTAATATCCGGCAATGTGCACCTACACGCAGGCCCACCTCATGAAAGACACAACCCAAGCATGGGACAACTTATGACTGCCTAACTCAATATAGGGAGCCTTCTACCCAAGTTCTCACTGTTCGAGGCCTGGGTGGCAATGATCAAACCCTACTTCATTGCTCTCACTGAGACCTGGCTCTCCGCTAAGATTCCTGATTCTGCCATTTCCCTAAACAGCTACACCTCTTTGCGTCAGGACCGTTTGTCCACACGTGGAGGTGGTTGCATGATCTACCTCAGGAGTGACATCAAAGATCATGCCCTGCCCAGCAGCCTGCAATCTAAGGAAGCCCAAATCATGAGTTTTAAGCTCACCATCAGACAGCAAAACAAAGTTCTCCTCCTAGCCACAGTTTATATACCCCCTGGCAAGCACAAAGCTGGCCTGGAACAGTCTGTCATCAATCAACAGCAGCTGGGGTATAAATGTTAACGTGTAACTGTTGGTGACTTCAACACCTGACCTATCTGCAGTACTATCGCGCACATACCTTACGCCCCTTCAACCAGGTCAGCTTCCTTCCCTGCATACTCTTCCACCTAATAATAATGGAATACCACCATTCTATTTCAAGCAAGCTACTAGGTCTGAGACTATTATGTATATCAAGCAGGTCATTGGGAAGACTAGGATGGGGAGTGACCAAGCTGACATGAAGTTAGTAGCTCTCACCTTAAATGAACTAGTGGATCCTTTGACAAAAGTGTTCCAACGCCTCACTTAGGTCAGCTATGTTTCCAGACAGATGGAAGGCAGCAGTTGTCACCCAAGTTTTTAAAACTGGTGACAGGGCTAACACCTCCAACTACAGGCCCATCTCCATTCTGCCCCCCCTTCCTTCAAAGGCCCTGGAACAGATAGTCTGCGATCAACTCAAGAGCACCTGCAGAAGTACTGCCTGCTCTGCACCCAACAGCACGGCTTCCGCAAAAAGCACTCTACACTCACTGCCCTAGCTGAGTACACCTCCCTTCTATATGATTCATTGGATAGAGGAATGGCAGTGGGGTCTATCTTCATAGACCTCACTAAGGTGTTTGACTCCATCTACCACCAGTATCTTCTAAACTGCTTGCTGGCTGTTGGCCTATCCACAGACACTGTTGCCTTGTTTAACAGCTATCTCGTCCACAGGACACAATGTGTTGATATCAGTGGCATCCACTCCGAACCCAGGGAAGTGAATACTGGAGTCCCACAAGGGTCCATCTTAGGACCGCCCCCCTTCAGCCTCTTCATAAATTCACTCCCCTCCATCTGCCCAGCACACACTGTGCTCTATGCTGATGATGCTGTCATCTCCATCTCTGCTAAAGAACCATCCACAATCACAACACAGCTGCAAGACAGCTTCCTTATACTGGAATCATGGTTCTCCCAGAACAAACTTCTATTCAACCTCAAAAAGTCAAAAAGCATGCTCTCTACTGTAGCCCACAGCAAGAACAGATTTGGCCCACTGCTGATATAGAACTACAGGGGTGAGACCTTGGAACAAGCTTCTACCTTCAAATATCTAGGAGTACACCTGGACGAAATGCTCAGCTTCAATACCCATATCGATCATGTTGTTAAAACCGCAAGCATAAAACTGGGTGTCCTCTACCGGCACAGATGCTCTATGCCTCCTGCCACCCTGAAGCTTGCCACAAGCAGTTCAGTCCTAGCCACCATCGACTACGGCCTGCCGATCTATGGAGCCGGATCAGATAGCGCCCTAAAAAGAGTAAAAACACTCCTTAATAAGGCTTGCCGATTGACCCTAGGGGCTGATCACCTGACCCATACATGTTCACTTTACAATGAAACAGGTTGGCTCTCGCTTCACCTTAGGGTGCAGTACCAGACCTGCTTGCTGGTAAAAAAAAAAAAAAATTAGTACTAGGGCTCATGCTGGAGTCTACTTGCAGCCTCTTCAAAGCTGCACAACCCACAAAAAAGACTAGGAGTGTGACCAAAGGGGGCCTCCAGGTGCCTTTTAAGCGCACCAAGCTATCTCAGAAATCTCTGCCCTACCAAGGACTCAGGTGGTTCAATGAACTACCTATCACCCTCATGAAATGCACCAAACTTGGCTACCTCAACAAGGGCTACGATCTTACCCAACGCATACCTTGACCTGCAATTGCTGTCCCTAACACATGACCTCAGTATTCCCCGGCCTCCTCACGGAACCCACTGACGGCAGCCAAAGCCTACCCTCTCCCCTCTCTGCTCCACTCCCCCCTCCATCCTACCCCATTCCCCCACCCTCACCTCACCCCTATTCCCCTCCCACATCCTTCCCACCCCTTTTCACCCTCCTTGACTGCATCGCCCCACCCTCCTGCCTCCCATGGCTCTGCTCACTTTTGGCCCAGAGATATCACTCGAGAGACACCTTGCCCACACGGCAGAGGACATCCGACAAGTGGTTGGAGATGTCAGCTACATGGATGACCAGGAGATCAGCATCCAGGCTGAGCAGAAGGGTCCAGATGCAGAGAGCTTCCCTGCATAAAAGAAGAGAATGCATCCCACCCCGTTTGTTGAGGTAGTATATGGTTGTGGTGTTGTCCGTCTTGACCTAAACGACCCAACCCCAAATGTGCATGTGTGATTATCACTAGCATCAGATAGGAGGTGGTATAAAACATTGGTAAGACCTCACCTGGAGTACTACGTGCAGCTCTGGAGGCCAAACCTGCTCAAGGACATAGATAAGGTGGAGACTATCCAGAGAAGGGCAACAAAAATAGTGCACGGCTTGCACCACAAAACATATGAGGAGAGTAAGGGACCTCAATATGTACTCACTGAAGGAGAGGAGACAGTGGGGGGATATGATTGAAACTTTCAAGTACCTCAAGGGCATAAACAAGGTGCAAGTGGGGGACCTTTTCCAATGTAGAAATAATACTAGAACAAGGGGGCATAATATGAAATTGGAAGAGGGTAGATTAAGAGGTAATGTAAGGAAGTTTATACACAGAAACAGTAGTCGACGCTTGGAATAGTCTGCCACAGGAGGTAGTGGGGGCAAGCACAGTAGAGGAGTTTAAGCATGTCTGGGACAGGCACAAGGGAAGCTTGAGAGGGGAGGGAGTGATGAAAAGCCATTGATCACATAGGGTCAGTGGCCATATACAATGTATAGGGCCTACGGGGAGACTGGATGAGCCTAGCGGTCCTTATCTGCTGACAATTTCTATGTTTCCATGTGTGGAGCAAAGGCTGCTAGTGCCAAGCAAAGTGCCTGAAGCTCCAGCAGGTTGATATGGCATCAGGACTCCTTGGGGGTCTAGAGCCTGTGGACTCTGTGGTTCCCCAGGTCGGCACTCCAGCCCATCAGGGAGGCATCGATCATGATGATGATCATTGGTTCTGGGCGGACAAATGGGATTCCTTCCTGCAGATGTTCTGTGACTAACCACCACTGGAGGGCGTCCCACATCAGATGGGTCACACTGACCAGCTGGTCGAAGTGACCATGGCGCTGAGACCATTTGTGGGCGAGCTACCACTGCAGAGAGTGCATTCTCCATCTGGCCCAACAGACCACGCTGGTGCAAGCTGCCATGCATCCCAGGAGGCACAGGAAGTCCTGAACAGGGCACAACTGCCCAACCTGAAATGACTGGGCAAAGGAGGAGACAACCTCTGCCCGCTCCGCCGGATGCCAAGCCCTGGCTCTGCAAGACTCGAGCTCCGCCCTGATGAAGTGCATCATCTGTGATGGTACGAGTTCCGACTTGGCCTGGTTGAACCAGGAGGCCAAGGGACAAGCAGTTCTTGAGGGCGAGGTCCCAGGACCACTCCACCTCCTCCCTGGAAGGACCCATTGTGAGCAATCTGTCCATGTAGGGGTATACCCGGACCCCTCGGTGCCTCAGGTAGCCTGCCACCACTACGATGCATTTGGTGAAGACCCTGGGAGACGATGATAGAAACATAGACTTTGACTGCAGATAAGGACCTCTTGCCCCACCTAGTCTGCCAATTTCCCTACCTACTGGATAAGCTGCAGATCCTAGTTAACCAACAGCCTATTTCTTCCTACCCACCACAAGAACTGCCTTATGTCTGTCCCATGCATTCTTGTATTCCCCCACTGTTTTTGACCCCACAACCTCCTCAGGAAGGCCGTTCCATGCGTCCACCACCCTTTCTGTGAAAAAATACTTCCTCACATTAGCCTTGAGCTGTCCCCCCTCTATCTTCAAACTGTGTCCCCTTGTTCCTGTGCATCTCTTTTTCTGAAAGATGGTACCCTCTTGGACTTTGTTGATTCCCCTGAGGTACCTGAAAGTTTCTATCATGCCCCCCCCCTTCTTTTCCTCAAGGGTATACATATTAAGCTCCTTTAGACTCTCCTCATATGGCTTCTTTTGCAGACCCTGCACCATTTTACTTGCCCTCCTCGGGACTGTCTCCATCCTGTCTATGTCCTTGTGGAGATGGGGTCTCCAGAACTGGACGCAGTACTCCAGATGGGGTCTCACCAGCTGTCTGTACAGAGGGATAACAACTTCCTGTTTTCTACTGGTGATGCCTCTCCCTACACATCCCAGTATCCCCAGCCATCCCTACTGCCTTTTCACATTGCTTACTAACCTTTAGGTCATCAGATATGATTACCCCCAGGTCCCTTTCCATTTTTGTTGTTGTTACTACCCCAAATTGTGTACTCTTCCCCTGGGTTTTTGTTTCCCAGGTGCATTACTTTGCACTTCTTTGCGCTGAATCCAAGCTGCCATACTTTTGACCATTCCTCCAACCTTGCCAAGTCCCTTCTCATCCTTTCCACCCCCCTTGTGTTTCAACCCTGTTGCAGATCGTTGTGTTGTCTGCAAAGAGGCATACTTTTCCTTCCATTCCCTCTGCAATGTCACCTATAAAGACATTAAAAAGGACCAGACCCAGTACTGAACCCTGCGGTACCCCACAAGTAACCCCCCTTTCTTCAGAATGGACTCTGTTTACTATTACCTTCTGTGTCCTGTTGTCCAGCCAATGTTTTACCCAAGCTACCACCCTGTGACCCACTCCCAGGCTGGCTAAATTGTTTATTAATCTTCTGTGTGGGACTGTGTCAAATGCCTTGCTAAAGTCTAGGTAGGCCATATCCATAGCCCCTTCCCCTGGTCTACTACTTTGGTCATCCGGTCAAAGAAATTGATTAGATTCGTCTGACATTACCTATTCCAACGTTGTATAAAGAGAAGCTAGAGAAAGACCTAATTGCGTCAGCATGACTGGTGGCACAGAAAGGAGCGACTCTCCCTGGCTCCATGAAGAAGATTCCCGCGTCGGACTTTCGGTCGGATATCTGCTCTTTAGTTCGTAGAATATGGAGATCCTCCAAAATAAAAAAAGGGCACAGCACCTGAGAGAAGATCCAAACCTCCATGCGGAGACAGCAGACTCAACCTGAAGACTACATGCGGTAATCCCGATGGTGACCGACTCCTTCTTCTTCCTGCATATATAGCCCGGCTGATCTTCTCCCCACCTCAATTTTGAACTGTGGGGCCTAGACTTACTTGCAGCGGTCTCGGGACTGGATTGTTTGAGCGTTCGCCCATGCTAGCCTGCTGGATGATGTTTGGGCCTGCAGGACCTGGGGGTGGGTGGGAGCGGATATGCTGGGGTGGTAACGGCTTGGTGACCATTTTGAGGGAGGAGAGGGAGGGAATTGTAAAACTGGAGGGAGGGAGGGGCTGAACCTAGGACCAAGGGCCAAAGGGACTGTGATTCTGATGCCCACTAAGTTGAATGGCCCTAACGGGATCTAAACAGGAGAAGGCTGGTGGGATAAAAACTTGAAAGCTGGCCTTGAGAATAGGGAAGCTCCTAGACCACATCATGAGAACGGGGTGTGCATGATAAGGCAGAGGATAGACTAGCTGGCCCTGCCTCATCCTTATAAATGTCTGCTGAGATATACTGGGGATACAAATCTATTACTCACTGCAGAAGGCAGGAGATTCCCCCAGAGTAACATTTGTCATGCCCAAACTTAGGGAGTATAGAGCGCGAGCTCATGATGTGTCTGGATGAAGAAGGGGGGAGGCAAATTAATCTAAATCATAACAGGAAGAAATGGCTTTAATACTTGTTAAAATATTTTAATCTCGAAGTCGGGGAAGCGGGTGGGGGGGGGGACTGGGCATAGCTATTGAATGTAGATCTGGTCCACTATGATGCGTTGTCCTAAAAGAGTTTTCTCTGGGACTAATGGGGTTTCTCTTCCTGTTTTGGAGTCCCCTGATAACAGCACTAGGGGCTTATACGCACAAGCTGCATGACAACCAGCTAAGCCTAGGAAGTCTACAAAATCTAAAATCAATAAGCAGAATAGGGGGATGCTTTGTTCACTCCCCGCTGAAATGTTTTAATACTGTTTCGCTTTTAGGAAAGAAGTTAATGATGAAGGTTAAGTTCACTTGGTTACAAGGTTCACAAGTTTGTTTTCTGGTTATATTTGATAATTATATGGGTATCAGGTTTTTTAATTTTCCGAAGAACATCAGACATAACTTGGTAAAATGGTACACGTGCAAGGTAAGGTGGCAAAATAGTAAAAAGTCACATGAATAAGCACCCTAACGAAAATCCTATCATTTAATATAAATGGCTGCACAAGTCTGATAAAAAGAAGGAAATTGCTGAAATACCTAACACTCCAGGACTGTGGGGTAAACTTCCTTCAGGAAACACACCTTACCCCATTAGAGGCATTGAAACTGAAGTCCAGGAGATTCCCTCAGGTGTTTCACTCTTCTCTTCAGAAAGGTAGGAAGAGGGGAGTTGCAATTTTATGTGCAGCATCTCTTCCCTTTGAGATGCAGGAGGTGTTGGAGGACCGGGGGCCAGATACATCATAGTTATGGGGAGAGTTCAAGACATTACAGTCACATTTGGAATGTGTATGTCCCACCGATCACCAGTCTTTTACTCTTCACTTATTCAATTAATTGTAGAGAGGGCAAAGGGATATTAGTCATGGAGGGGACTGGAATTTAGTTTTAATAGAATGCTGGATACCACCTCTCAGATCCCAACAGCGGATATCAAAAAGGCCAGCTCGGTTGGGAAGATATTGGAACAAGGAGGGCTAAAGGATATTTGGAGGGAAAAATATCCTAAGGCCAGGGAACATACATGTTACTCCCCCAGGTTCAAGGTTTTTTCCAGACTGGACACTTTCTTTACTTTCTCACAGAACTTGACAGAGTTTCAGGAGATGTGGGTGGGAACCTCTATAATATCTGACCATAACCCATTATTTGTTGAAATAGATTTCTCTATCCCAAAAAAAAAAAAACACATTGGAGACTGAACTGTTCCCTCCTACAAGATAAAAATGTAATACAAGACATCAAGCAGCATATTGCCAGAGCATTGCAGGAAAATAATAGGGTAGGGGTTACCCCGCAGATAGTCTGGGATACCGTCCAGGCTATGACTAGAGGGAGACTGATAGCTATTGCAGTGGCAAGGAAGAGGGAAACTAAACAAAAGCAGCAAGACCTCATGTTACAAATTAAATGCTTGGAGGAAGCCCAAACGCTCAAGTGGGACAGACGCAGGGACCAAAAGATAAAAATCAAAAGAAAAGAGGGGGAAGATATGCAAAGGGCAGAGATGGAAAAGGCTTTGCATTTTTTAAGACAGAAATTCTACGAAGGAGGCCCAAGGGCTACAAAATTACTAGCCTTCAGACTGAGGAAACATCAGGCAGATACTGCCACTACTAAAATAGTTTCCCCAACTACAAATAAATTAGGCACTAAACTAACAGACATCTCAGAAGCCTTTGTCACATATTTTTCCAGACTCTATTGGGCCTCAGAGGAAACATCCCCTACAGAAAGACAGAGGTTTTTGGCCCCTCTTTCCCTCCCCACATTGACACAGGAGGCGAGCCTCTCCCTGACTAAACCCATCACTCAAACTGAAATTTTAAATACAATTAAAGAACTGAAATCAGGTAAATGCCCAGGGCCTGACGGCTTTAATGCAGAATTTTATAAAACATTTAAAAAGGAAGTGACCCCCCTCCTTCATGAGGCTTACTCAGCTATTTGGAAGGATGGTGCTCCCATCCCACTCTCATGGCAATATGCTACCATTTCCCTAATCCATAAGGAAAACAAGGATTCAACTAAATGTGAATCTTATAGGCCCATTTCTCTACTTAACACTGACTACAAAATACTAACTTCGATCATAGCTTCCAGATTGAACCCTCACCTACCGCTTTTACTTAACATGGATCAAACAGGCTTTGTCCCTGGACGCCAAGCGGCAGACAGTGTCCGGACCACTTTAAACACCATCGACTTAATACACAGAACACATACTCCAGCACGTCTTATGAGCCTTCATGTGGAGAAGGCTTTTGATAAAGTCTCCTGGAGCTTTCTTTTCCAGGTCTTAGAGACTATGGCCTTTCCCCAACCATTTATAGACAGCATAAAAATCGCTGTATACTGGCCCACAGGCCTACATCCGAGTGAATGGGAGCTTGTCAGAGAGGTTTAGATTGAGTAGGGGAACCAGACAAGGCTGCCCTCTCTCTCCAATCTTATTTGCACTATATATAGAGAATTTGGCAGAAGCCATACGCCAATCACAAAAGATACGGGGTACTGAGGTGGGAGGGATGGAGAGGAGAATCTCCCTATATGCAGATGACGTGCTCTTGACACTGGCAGACCCAGAGATATCCATTCCCGGGGTGTGGTCAATCCTAGAAGAGTTTGGGAGACACTCTGGGTATTCCCTGAACAAAATAAGACGGAGGTGCTGTGTTTTCACTACACAGCATCACAGGAGATCTCGAGCACTCCTATTAAAATGGAATGCCGAGAAGATGAAATACCTGGGCACTGTGATAACTAGACATCCTCTAAGCTCCTAGAGGCCAATTATAAACCCCTAATAGAACAGCTTAAAAAGGATTTTGGGAGGTGATCCCATTAACCTCCCAATGCACTCCAGAATTCAAATAATCACAATGAATGTCCTTCCAAGATTTCTTTATTTATTCCAATGCCTTCCTGTATATATAGGAAGACACAATTCATCAAATGGCACAAACTAATCTAACTTTGTCTGGCATAGCAAAAACCTAGGATTAACCTCAAAATAATGCAGATGCACAGAAGGGGAAGGGGACGGTCATTACCGGACTTAGAGGATTACTACTTGGCAGCTCAATTAAAGGCGGCCCTGGCCTGGACTACTCCCTCGTGTGCTTCTAATTGGAAGACAATAGAACTGGGAGAGACAGAGGGAGAGACCGCACTGGATGTCAGAACCCTACTCCCCAAAAACAAACTATCCACTACCGTACACCCACTCATGGCAGTCAGAAACACCATAACAGCCACCCACAGGATTTGGCAGAAATACAAGTTGACACGCTCCACCTGGCCCCTGGTTAGAATAGCGTGGGCCCCTGATTTCCTCCCAGCAAAGCTGGACCATGGTTTCAGAACATGGGAGAGCCTAGGCCTAATATACCCAGAACAGCTAATACAGGAAGGTCAAGTTATGACCTTTGCAGCTCTCAAAGAGACTTATAATTTGGGGAGGACGGAGCATTTTAGATACCTGCAAATTAGGGCCTACATTAGACACTGTCAGGGCTTAGATCATACCTCACTTCAAGCAGCCCCGCTGCTAAGTTGTATTCGAGAAATACACACGGGCGTAATTCAGAGGGGCCATATCTCAAATATTTATAAGCAATCTCAAGGATCAAAAAGATCCATTAAACAAAATCAAGGATAGATGGGAGGAGGAGGCTGCTGGCCATTGGGGGACTGGCCAGAATTTTCCCAAGTCACTGCCAAAACCACAAGCTCACCTTATTGGCAGGAGTTTGAGTGGAAAATTAAAACAAGATTTTTCCTCACCCCAGCTGCTCTGCATAAGAGAAACCCAGAACAGTCCCCAGAATGCTGGAGACACTGCAGAGAAAAGGAGGCGACACACACACATGTTTTTTGGGACTGCCCAAAGTTAGCAGACTACTGGGAAAGGATTAGAAACGCCCTAAAAGAGGTCTTCTCGACAGCGCAAGCTTTGGACTTCCTGGAGCTGGTCCTGGGTGCCCCCCTGGCTTGGGCTCCCCTGATGCCCTATATCTTTGGGCTATACTTATTGTAGCGGCACACAAATCTATAACACGCTTGTGGCGAAAGTCGGCCCCACCACAGATACAAAGTTGGGTTACTACAGTGCAGGAGATTTCTGAGATGGAGGAGTTGACTTTCAAGTTAAACCACAAAACACATATATACATAAGAAGGTGGACAAGATGGTATCTTTGGAGGGACAGATATCTGGAAATGCAAGCTGAACACAGTCTGTGAGGAGGGGAGGAGACTTAGCTAAGGGAGAGTAGGGATAAGTAAGGCAGACTACATAAACATTTGAGCCACTGATCCTTGCACTGTAAGATAAGGAAAAAGTACATTGCAATAAGATGAAATAATTAAAACTAAAAAAACAGTATTGAAAAAATGTAATTAATAACAGCACTGTAAACTAGATGGTATTTAAAGCAATGGACTGTAAAGTCTGATGGTGATGAATGAATTTGTACCCATTTGACGTTAATAAATCTGAGTATAAAAAAAAAAAAAAAGATTCGTCCGACATGACCTTCCCTCTGAGAATCCATGCTGCCTTGGGTCCTGTGCCCCACTGGCCTCTATGTACTCAACAATTCTTTCCTTCAGAAGGGATTCCATCATTTTCCCTACCACTGAGGTCAAACTGACAGGTCTGTAGTTTCCTGCCTCCATCTTGCTCCCACTTTTGTGAAGGGGAATCACATCCGCCCTCTTCCAGTTCTCAGGTACCACACCATCCTCCCATGATTTGTTAAAAAGGCTAGTCAGTGGTGTCACTGGTTCTCCCCCATAATTCTTTTAGAATTCTGGGGTGAATCCCGTCAGGCCCCACCTTCTTTGCCCACCTTCAGTTTTAGGAGTTCTTTCAGAACCTTTTCTTTCGTGAAAGGACTGGGATGGACCCCCCTACCTAGAGTGTTTCTATTGATTGGATTAGGTACCTCCCCCCCTCATCTTTTTTTTTTTTTTTGTAGAATATATTTATTAAATGAGAGAGATTACATCTTACATTTCCAGTCATTTCAATATCCAGACCAATCAGTCTGCATTATACATGTAGCCATAAGATACAATTTAGAGTTCATATAAGCATATCTGATCTTGCCATCCAAACTCTAATAGTCCCTCCCTGTCAAGTCTTATTTGTTTAAGACCGAAAGAAGAAAAAGGGAGAGGATAATTTTAACAACCAATAAAAACAACCCGCCCCCCCCAAAAAAAAAAAAAACTGGTAAACTCCATCAATTAAGTTGGTCTGTGTCTGTATCTGTGTCATTTTATTCATGTGGGTCGTGTACTAATACATATATTTCAATTTCTTTTTTTCTCCTTGCCTTATCCAAAGAGAGGAAGTATAGTACAGTTACGCAAGAACTTACCGTAACAGTAGATCTTCGAGAAGGACCCCACGGAAAAATTCTAGCTAGCTATCTTCAGCGGGGACTGCCCCCGACGTCGGTCCCGCCTCCGACGTCAGGCGTAGTACATAAGGAGGTGGTCCCACCAGATTCCCCAGTTCTCCCGCCGGAGACTTCCGGCCGCAGGCTGACATCGAAATGGGAGACCGAGGATCCACCGTCAGAAGACAAAAGGGTAAAAATCCCTGTTAAAAAAGGCTTAAGCCATGCCTCCTCCAAGGGGGAAGGTGGGCGGGAAGGTTTGTGCGAAGAGCTGTTCTCGAAGATCTACTGTTACGGTAAGTTCTTACATAACTGTACTATCTTACTGAGACACAGCTCTTGCAGCAGGTTACACCATTAGACTGATTCCCAAGCAGTATCGCTGCAAACATTCTGGGAGGAGGAAACTAGAAAGTACATTCCAGGTCCTGAATCTAGGACAGAGACCCTGTAGCACAGCCAGGCGGCTTGACTCTTACGCCCGTGAAGCGTGTCCAGGCTATAATGCCTGATAAAGGTATGTACAGAGCTCAAGTAGCTGCAGCACAAATGGCAGAAGTGGAGACGCTCCGGGGTTGCAAGAGGAGGTGGCCACTCCCCTAGTGGAATGGCCCGGACTGATCCCGGAGAGGTTTTTGTTTGATATCATAACAGTATGAGATGCACTGGACAAGCCAGCAGACAGGGACTGTTTGGATACTGGTTGGCCCATCATCCTTTCAGTAAAGGAAACGAAAAGTTGCTCCGATTTACGAAGCTGCTTAGTTCTGCTCAGGTAGTACCTTAAGCTGCGGTGAACATCCACGGTGTGAAGCAGCGCCTCTCCTCTATTAGAATAATTAGGGAAGTACACCAGCAGGTCAATAGCCTGATTGAGAGTGAGTGTGGAAACCACCTTAGGCAAGAATTTAGGATTTGTCCTCAGGGATACTCTGTCCCAGTGGAAAATTAAATAAGGCTCTTTGCACAGGAGAGCATGAAGCTCAGAAACTCTTCTCGCTGATGTAACAGCAACCAAAAACAACGTTTTCCACGACAGAAAACGCAGCTCGCAATCCGCGGCAGGCTCAAAGGGGGGGGAGCGTGAGTTGCTCCAGGACAAAGAGCAAGTCCCATGGAGGCACTGGGTCCTTAATGGGCGGCCTAAGATGTAACACCCCTCTCAAGAATTCTCGACAGGCATCTAATTGTGCCACTGTGCGCTGTCCCACCGGGAGGTGATAAGCTGAAATGGCACAGAGGTGCACCTTAATAGAGAAGTAGGCGAGACCCGAACGGAAAAGGGAGAGCAGGTACTCTAACACCGCTTTCACCGGACAACCTAAAGGGGAAAGGCCGCGTGCTTGCGACCAGAGACAAAAATGGCGCCATTTCATGGCGTACGTCGCATGCGTTGCCTGCTTTCTGGCTGCAGAAAGAACTTCCGCAACCTCTTGCGAGACCCCGTGTCACAAGATGGCTATGTCTCTAGGAGCCATGCATGCAGGTTCAGTGAGCGTAAGTCCGGGTGGACCAGTGAACCCTCCTCCTGAGACAAGAGATGGGAGCTGAATGGCAACGGGAGCGGAGGTTCCCGGGATAGCTGTATTAGCAAAGGGAACCAGATCTGTCGGATGGAAAGGGGCCACCAGGATTACTGTTGCATGCTCCCTGCGCAGTTTGAGAAGAACTCTCTGGATCAACAGGAAGGGAGGGAAAGCGTAGAGGAATCTGTCCGCCCAGGAGAGGGACAACGCGTCTCGCCAGAAAACACCAGGCCCTGGATCTAGCGAGCAAAAATTGGGCAGTTTTGCGTTGGATGGGGAAGCAAACAAGTCCAATTCTGGAGTTCCCCATCAAAGGAACAGATCCTCTGCTACCTCCTGAAGAAGTTCCCACTCGTGGACTCTGGCCTAGGAGCGACTCAGGCCGTCTGCAATTGTGTTGTCCACCCCCCGAACATGTACTGTGATCAGGTTCGTGCCGTGTCGGATTACCCAATCCCACACCCTCATGGCCTCCCTGCAAAGGGGGTAAGAGTGTGCGCCTCCTTGTTTGTTGAGGTAATACATCACCGCCGGGTTGTCTGTCTGAAGCAGGAGAGTACTCGGCGGGATCTCTGACTGAAATGCCTGCAGGGCATAAAGGACAGCCCTCATCTCTAGGACGTTGATATGGAGGTGGGCTCCTGAGGGGTCCACGCTCCTGGACTTCACCCCGCCCAGGTGTGCTCCCACCCTAGACCTGAGGCGTCTGTGGTGAGGATTACCTCCGGGGGCGGCGCTATAAGCGGGACGCCCGTAGAGAGTGTCCCTGGGTCTAGCCACCACTGCCAGTCTCGAATCACGGTATTCGTGATTCTGACCAGAATCATGCATGTGGTCTTGCCTTTGGTCCCATTGCACTTTGAGCATCCACTGAGTTACCCGCATGTGGAGCCTTGCGAAAGGGACAGTAGGAATGGCTGCAGCCATGTGTCCGAGCAAGCGAAGGACCGACCTGGCTGGGACGGTCTTGTTCGACAAAAGCTCCCTGATGAGGGATCTGATGCGCTCCGCTCTGTCGTCTGGAAGAAATGCTCTTCCTTGAACGGTGTCCAGTACTGCGCCTATGAACTGCAGCTTGCAACGGTACCAGGAGAGACTTCTCGTGGTTGATTAGATACCCAGAGATCGAACAGGTCCTGGGTACCCTGGATCGCCTTAAACGCTCTCTGAGGCGGCCATGAGAAGCCAATCGTCCCAGGTAATGGAACACATAATGGCCCTGTCTCCTTAGAGACGCTGCCACGACTGCCATGCATTTGGTAAAGACCCTGGTGCGATGACAGCTCGAATGGAAGGGCTCAGAACTGAAGATGATGGCCGAGAAACTCAAGTGCAGGAACCCCTTGTGCGCTTTGAGCTATAGGGATGTGCAAGTAAGCCGCCCCATGTCTAGAGACGCTAAAAAGGCGCCCTGCTTCAGCATGGGAATAAGACCCGAAGAGTTACCATGCGGAATTTTGTATGCGCATCGGCTGTTGAGGTCGCTGAGGTCCAGAATCGGACGGAGGTCCCCTGTCTTCTTTGGAACCAGGAAGAAGTGGGAATAGTATCCGTGTCCTCTCTGGTTCTCTGGGACGTACTCTATCGCTCCCTTTTGCAGGCGCGTGAGTACTTCTTGTCTGATCAATGACTTGTGCTGACCCGAGTATCGGGAGAGCAGAGGAGGCCTCAAGGGTGGCTTTTCCGTGAATTCTATAAAGTGGCCTCTTCCGACCATCTAGAGAACCCACCTGTCGGTGGTTATAGACTGCCATCCCGGCGGAAGTGCTGTCACGACCCCCGACCATGAAATCCGCTGATCCTGAGGCGGGGGCGAGGAAGGAGTCAGGCTGTGGCTGGCTTCTGGCCAGCTGGGCTGGCTTGGAGTGCGCTGGCCTCGACCCGCGGGTTGTTTTCCTGCCTCATGGGAAACCGGAGCCCCTCTGTTGTGGAATGGGGCGGACTGTTGTTCTACATTCCGTCCACCTGAATCGGCTTTGGTTCCTACTGAAGGAACTAAGCTTGGGTCGGACATGGCCTGAACCGACCTCACCGCCTTCCCCGCCTCTTGAGTTTGGTAATTATCTTCTCAGAGGGTTTACCAAATAAAACTTCTCCCTCGAATGGGGCGTCCATGATGTTTTTCTGGACGTCCGGGGTAAAACCGGAGACACAGTGCCAAGAGTGCCTCCGGAGGCATACGCCTGAAGCTGCTGCTCAGGCCGAGGAGTCCGCGGAGTCGCACACAGCTCGTAGCACCTGGGTTCCCACGTCCGAACCCGTACGACTGAGCTGCAACATCTCCTCCTCCTTCTGCTCACCTTCTGGCAATTTCTCAGCCGCGTCCAGACCCTGCTCCCACAGGGCATTTTGGAACTGCACCATGTGGGTCAAATAATTCAGGGATCTGATGGCGCAGGTAGCGGAAGCATACATGCGCCTACCCATGGCGTCCAGCTGCTTGGACTCTGGGTCCGGTGGCAAGGTGCTCAAATGTTGCGATCTCTGGGACCGGTCAGGTGAGGCTGTTATGACCAGAGAGTCAGCCTGAGGATGCTGAGCCAAGTACTGGTCCTCCCTTGGAGCCTTGTACAGGCGGTCAGCTTTCTTCGGCATCGCCGGGAGTGAATGTGGACGCTTCCACGCTGCCTTGGTAACGTCCACGAAAGTGTCTACCAAGGGTGGCACCACCACAGGCTTGGGGTCCTTCTGCCGAAGATACTTCGCAAGGTGTAGCCTTTCGGGGTCTAACTCTTCCGCATCCCATCCCATGTTCTCTTGGATGTGTCTCATGATATCCGAGAACAAAGGGTCATCCGGAGGAGACTTTGGAAGCTCACGTAGGTCCGGAGAAGGGATGGAGAGAGGAGATGGGGATCTGGATGTTGAAAACTCTGATCCCGTGTCCTCCGTCGAAGGCGAACGGCGGCGTCTTCTGGGTCTCTTAGGACTGGGTGACCTAGAAGAGGATCTGGACGGAGGTCTCCTTTTGTCTGGTCTCCCCCTTGGAGAGGTCCTGGGCTCCCGGGGAGGAGGTAACCGGCCTACAGACCCAGATGGAGAGGTGGGTGCAGGAACTGGAGGAGTAACCGGTGTAGGAGGAGGAGGAGGTGGAAGCGGAGGCGGAGTGGGGACCATGTCCTTTTTGATGGTATCCCACCAGTAACTGAAAAGCTCCTTCACCTCTGAAAAAGAAAGGCCCGACGACGGAACGGGCGCCGGTGGTCGGTCGTCGGGTCCCGGCGTCGGCTCCACAGGGGGCTCGGGTTGCAGAGAGGGTTCCCTGGGAGTCTCAACAGGGCCAGGGTCGCCCGTCTGGTCCTCGGGCTGAGTCAACTCCTCCTCAGTGATGGTCTCCTGACCGACGGTTAGGACTGTGTGCTTGCAGGCCATCCGAGCAAATGGCATAGGGCAAGAGGCAGGATGCTGCCAAAGCTCCAGAGCGGGGCCAAGAATGACCTCAGTGACCGGGAAGACCTATTCAGGGGAGTCAGCCTGGTCAAGAATTTCTGTCAGTTGCTACCTATCCAGTTTCTGGATGGGCTCCATCTGTAGACCAGTCGACTCAGAGATCAGTCAGAAAAGGCCCACGAAAGAGGTGGGACCATGCTCCATCAACAAATCCTCTCCCAACTCTGTGTCCAACAGACAGAAGTGTAGGGAGAAGCCCTCAGACTCCGAGGATTCATCAAAATGTGGTCAACCGCCAGAGTCCCCACTGACCCGATGGGGTCTATCAGGAGTCACGGTAACTGTCAGCCACAGAAAAAGCCCAGAAGTGGCACGAGCATCCATAGGGGGCAGACCCACTGGTGGCTGTTGGGTGGCAGCTCCACCTGAATAGGTGGAGAGGCCAGAATAGGCCAAGGTGGAGCAGGCCGTGCTGGGGTAGGCTGAGGTTGGATGGCTGGAGCCATGGAAGAGCAGGGGAGGGGACCGGAAGCAGCTTAACCCCGGTAAACATGAGATGATGCTCATGAGCTCCTCGTAGCACCAACACATTTTGCAATGGAGCCTCACCTCATCGGAGGAGGAAGAAGGGAAGGAGTAGCGGGGCCGCGCCTGCCAGAGTGCCAAGAGCGGGAACATCTATGTCAATGTGGGCTGCTCAACTCCGGGCTTTGGGTCTGAGACTTCATTCTTGATCGTTCGGGATGCCGATAACAAGACTCAGAGGGAACCGGCGAAAGCCAAGGAACCTCCTGGGTAATCGGATCCTGAGAGCTGGTGACTGGATCAGCGGGCTGGTCTGATCCACTCAGACGTAAGAGGCAGGACTGGAGTCCTAGAGAGGGAGGTGTCTGCCTCATCTGGTAAAAATGCATTGACTGGGTCAAGAAAACTCTTGGCAGGTTGGTAGATGGGTGTCTCAACCAACTGGCCTGACGGGGAGACCGTGGAGCCAGTGGCCTGGGCCAAAGGATCGACCATAGTCAAAACCTCCAGAGAAACATAGGAACTGCCAAAGAGCTTAGGATCCCATGGTCGACTTAAGAGACTTCTTTTTAGTCTCAGTCTTTGAGATTTCGATTTGTGCTCCTTTAGAAGGGCCCTGCCCAAAAGTTGGAAGGACTGGCACAATCGCAAATGCCTCTGAAAAGGTGGCACCAGTGCGAGCGGCACGGCGTTTAAACCGGGTGAGGTATGCTCCGTAGCCTGAGACGCAGCCTCTTCAAAAGCCGCAAGTTGTTCAGCAGTCCCCGACCTACAGGCAGCCTTCGAACAAACGGGGGGATCCCATTCATCAGGGCACCCTAAGAGAAGCTGAGCGCGCTGGTCTTCCAATGTTGTAGGATGCAAAGTGCAACAGAGGCCACATGCCTGTGGATTGTGTTTGTGGCCCAGGCAGTAAACGCGTGAGGTGTGCAGGTCCATCCGGGGCATCCTCTGCCTGCATTCACACTTTTTAAATCCCGGTGCCGATTAAGTCGTCTAAGCGGAGAGAGATGGAGGATCGCCAGAAAAACATAGACTTTTTGCAATATTCGCAAAGTATTGAAGCAAAGAGCCTGAAGATCCGACATCCCGGGGCAGTGCCGAGGAAGTTACCACCCGGATTGGTGGGAGGAGCCAGCTTGAAGACGTCCAGTAAGCCTTAAAAAGAAAGGAACACTGCCAGAAGTAAAGATAGGTACATCATATCCACATCCCTAGAAAAAGCCCTTTTTTAGTTGGACTTTTAAACTTTTTTCCTTCCCTTTCCCCTCATATTGCTTTGTACCTGTCAGCCGACTCTGGTAGGGCTACTCAGCTCCGTACCCCATCTCCTCCAGTACTCACCCTAATCTAGTAACCCCCACAGCTTGCTCCCCATGGCGGGGCCAGGACATATAGATCCCAGTGTGGATCTGGTGGTCTAGGTGGCGGTGCAGGCAAGGGCAGGTGAAATTTCAGGGAGCACGAGTCTGTCTGTTTCTGTTTTCTCCTTGTGTCCCCTGCCACAGCTGTGCATAAATGTGCATGCGTGGAGGCATGCACAACCACAGAACTGCAGCTCCTCCCTACCGAAGCCAGGGCTACTCCCCAGCCTCCACCTGGGGGCAGCCAAGGGCCAAGACAGCATGCCTCCCACCCTGGGAGACTTAATCCTCCACCCCCAACCCAGCAGACCCCCAGCAACCTGAGTTTGTTCCCGGAGTGGGATTGCTGATGTAGCAAGAGGTAAGGTGTGCAATGCCTCAGCCTCAGCCCTTCTTGCCACTGAGCCAGCTTGACTTTGAACTTTTAAAGTACTGAGAATTAATGACTGTTTTAGTTGCTACGTGAAGAACATCTGATTCTATGCATGGTTCTACTGTAGAATTAATCCTGACGCTGGGAGAGTGTCTCGGAATCACCCAGGCATGGATTAATTCTACAGTAGAACCATGCTGTGGAGTGATTAATGCACTTGTAACATGGCAAGTGCAGAAACAGGGAGTTATGCTTTTTAAGAGACTAACATGACATTGTATATTAGCAAGTACAATGAAACAATGACAAAGACAGACACAGGTAGTTGGAACTTGGGAATTCTGTATTGTGCTGAAAAGGCTGATTTTCCTTTTAATATTGTGAGTACAATGGTGAACAGTGATTCAATTACTGATTACATGCAGATCTGATCAACATTTCAGAATGTGTGTTGATTTTGGCAGACTTTTGTGAACTGTGGGATCATCTTCGTTTTTCTGTTATGTTTGTTGTTTGGGATTGCCTGCTGTGCATGATGGAAATGCATATATTTAGGTGCACAGGAGATTTGAATTCTGGTAGTGAATGACAGAATTTCAAGAGCAAGCATGGTTTATTTACGTGATAACATTCAGTTGCTTGGAGTATACGAAGCAATAACCGGCTTTTGTGGATGATTAAACGCCGAGCCGAAGCCGAGGAGTTTAATCATTCACAAAAGCCAGTTATTGCAAGTATACTCCAAGCAACTGAATGTTATTACTATTATGCGACTTGGAGTTATGTAGATGTGTGGCAAAATAGGAGTATAAATACATTTTGGGTGGCCAGCTGAAAAGCTGAGTGGCGCGTGTTAACTTACTGCAACAGCACAGAGCTGAGGGAATAGTCATTCGAACAAGTTAGATTTTTTTAATAAAACAGAAGTACAGCATAGTTTTTCATACATATAGCAGTAGAGAATAGCATAAATGTACTAACAGCCTGAAACGAGCAATGCAATGTTATGTATTTTTCTGCTGGAAAACTGAAGCGGGATTCCAAGCATGTGCATTAGCGGAGAAGTTAATGCGCATGTCTGGAATCCCCGTTCAGTTTTTGGACAGAGAAATACATAACTTTACAGTGCTCGTATCAGGGTGCCAGTATATTTATGCTGTTTTGTGGTGCTGTGTGTATAAAAGAGTATGGAGTACTTGTATTTAATCAAAAAATGTGTAACTCGTTTACGAACGAGTTTTTACTGGGCTCCGTGGTGCTGCAGAGAGTGAACAGTGAGTGAATGTGGGTCGGTGATGAGCTGTGCGACGGATTAATAGTACTGAAAATAAAAAGGAGCTCAGGATACATTTAAAAGATTTGTATTTTAAATTATCAGTTGGTAGTGCAGACATTTTAAATTGTTTTGTTCTGAATGTTGAGCGTATTCTGTGTGTGGGCTTGGGATAGTTATCATTAGAACTGTGGGTAGGGTTAATGTTTCATTAAACGACTCTGAGGGGTTTGGTTTGCAGTATGTGAGGGAATAACTGACAGCTTTTCTGTTCTGTGATTGGTTGAAAACAGAAACCTGTTGTATAATAGAAATTAAACCGTAGTCAGTAGAAATTAAACCATAGTCAGATGGTGTCTTTCGACCAAAGTGTTTGCCGCTTTACTTGCTGATACACAAAATTTATTTGCAATGGCATCCTGTATCTTATGACTGTTATAGCTAAAATATATAAATTTCATGCATCTCTTTCTTATGCTTGTTGGATATTAGAGATCATAGATTTTACTAAAAGTTATTAATCTAACTGACATTGGAATAGAAGCTTTTTAGTTAGGTTTTCTTTATTTGGGGAAAGAAAAATCCTTTGATTAAGTCTGTTATTATGGCTCCTTAAAATAATCTACTAGTTTCAGCCGATATGCTTAAAACTATGAAATAGAAGCAAGGGGGAAAAAAACGTAGCTGGAGGAAGAAAAAACCAAAACAAACCACAATTTACTTCTTAACCCCTGGTAGCCAGATCAAGCCAAGTTACCCTAGTGGTAAAATAAGAATTTGAGGACAAGTAAGAACTAAGAGCCAACAAGTTTCAGCACCTCTTTCCTTTATTGATTTATTTATTTACTTTATTTATAGTTTCAGATTAATACCTTTGAGTCGGAATGACTTTTACAAAGGTTCCATGTCAGTAAAACACAATACAAGACAGTACAGACATGAAGCATAATACCTAATACATAATAGCAGAGACAGGGTGATCAGTGGATACACATAAAACTAAGATAATTAAAATATCAGAAAGGATTCAGTGCTATTCTAATACAAATGTATGCCGACTACAGAGAAACTTCCAGTAAAGTTACAATTTTGTTACTGAGTGCTCGGTTTCAGTGAAGGAAGCAGCCAGGAAGCTTTGTCAAAAAAGGGGGGAGACTGGATAGCATAAGAGATAGCAGAGGGGTAATAAATAGCCGGGGCTCTACCAGGGGGCCATTGAGAAAGGACTGTGGCTTTCTGCCTGCTAAATAGTTTCACTGAAAAAGCTGTTCTTACTTGATATCCTGGTGAGCGCTCCCCTCGGGGTCCTCACTTTTGCTAAAGCGTACAGGAGACGTGATATACAGTTCTTTTGGTGAATGTTGATGTATATACATTGTCTAAAGATTGAATGAACTATCCTGAAAACTGCTGCCTACTGCTGCCATAGGGTACTATACCACCAAATATTTTTTCCTCGCTTTTCTTTGGCTCTCCTACTTCTCCCTCCCTAAAAACTGTATCCTTGCTTCCTTCTGTGTACTACACGCCCTTGTCTTTGTCTCTCTGCAACTTACGCCCTTCCTTTCTCTCCTGAAAACTCCCTCCCACTACCTGGCACTACTTAACCAGTCTCCCACTCTATTTTCCAGCTGTGAACCTGAGTTACCCACCGGGCGCGGAGCTTCGAGACCGCCCTGGGAGCGGCGGTACCAGGACCAGCCGCCTTCACCCTTCCTTTGCCTCACTACAGCTTCCCCTTCTTGCATGGCAGGAGTGCGATGACCGCCGGAGTCATCCCCACTACTGGAACCACGAGCCCTGCTGCAACTGGCTGGGGCGGGCGGAAAAGCCGTAACCTAACTCTAAGGTACGTTCTTCCGTGGACTGTTGAGTTTGCTTTGAAAAAAGGCGCGGCTTAGCCAATTGGCTGTTGCACTTGTGGCTGGACTGCTGATTGCGCGCCTCCTTCACTGCCTGCTGATTGCGCGCCTCTCAATCTCAGCTCTACCGAAGGTCTGGAGTGCCCTAGGTTACTTGTCATGTCGAGGAGTCAAAAGTATTTTCTGAACTTTCTGCCTGCTAAATAGTTTCACTGAAAAGCTGTTCTTACTTGATATCCTGGTGAGCGCCTCCCTCGGGCGCCCTGACTTTTGCTAAAAGTGCACAGGAGACGCCGCTACTGCCCCCACCCACCCCCCCCCACCGCCTCCTGGGTGGGCACTTACTTATATAGTTCTCGGCCCTGTCATATGACTAAGTCCCTAAAATCCCATTTGCTCCTTATACTGCACTACCACTAGGGGTTGTCTTAAACGGTAATTTGCAGAAAATAACTCGGCTTGTCTTAAACGGTAAACTGCAGAAAATAACTAGGCTTACTAAAAAGCTTGCACTAGCTATAAATCCTCCGCTGGTCCCTCACTTACTAGTTTCACCGTATTTCCTCCAAATTGTGCCTTACAAAGAGGATTGCTGCTTACTTTGTGGATTTTACTCCTTCTGCTCCATCAGTATCCTCTTATACTGCGATTATCAGCCATAGTCCTCTCTCGACTGCTGCCTACCACAGCTTAGTAAAAAAAAAAAATATATATATATTTTTTTTTTACCTTGATCTCTTGTTATCAGAGCTACGATGTACCCAAACTACTCCAAAATGCCACATACTATACTTAATAACACTGTCCCTAATCCCATAGAGTACCTTACACAAAGAAATAAGGATTTTCGCCATCCGGGGGTTATTCTCCTTGTCATTCTTACTCTTTTCTATACGAACATAGTGTCACTCCTATTTCCCAGTGACCATCTTGGTATAGGGTCTGATACCCGGGATTTTACTTTCTCCAACTCACTTGTAACCAAACATAGGCTGGCACCTGCTTGTCTATTTATCCTTTACCCTAAAGGCTGTACCTATTATATGCTTCTTGGCCGTCATAAGTGGTGCAGAAGGTTTGATCAGATCCAAATCTTTCTCCAGGAAAGGTCCTGCCTCATGGCACTGTTATTAATCCTCCTAGCAGGAGACATGGAGGTGAATCCTGCCCTCTCTCACCCCACTGCTCATACCTCATCTGACCTTCCAAGGAAAGGGTTCCTTATTGTCCACATGAACATCAGGAGTCTAACATGCCATAAGGATGAACTGGAGGCGTGGATAAAAGGTTACAACCCTGACATTCTCTGCCTCTCTGAAACATGGCTAAAACCTAGCATACCTGACACCCTATGCAAGATTGCCAACTACTCCCTGATACGAAGTGATAGATTAAAAACTAAGCGCGGGGGTGGTGTAGCCATCTATTACAGATCTCACCTCAACCTAAATACTGTCCTTAACCCGACCTCTGCTGAGGTATGTGAACATCTACACGTCACAGTTACATTAGGGGCAAAAAAGCTCCATGTCATATGTGCCTATAATCCTCCCTCTGGTGGCCTCACGGGATTACAAGACCTACTCGAAAAGCCTTTTCCAAACATAAACCAAAATGAGGCAATAATTCTTGGTGATCTTAACCTAAACTGGCTGGGTCCTGCTCATAGTTCCCTGGTATCAGTTACCAGCACCTTTAACCTACATCAGATGATTATTGAACCAACGAGGTCCCCAAATCCTACCAAAACTGGCACCCTCATTGACTGGTTACTCACAACACGACCTGAACATCTGATCTCCACAGGGATCCTTGCGGACGCCATCACAGACCATTCCCCAATTTTCTGCATGTGGGCCTCTGGTGCCCCACCACCTTCCCCACCGCGTTATGTCACCTTTTCGAACTTTGCACAACTTGATGAAAAGGCGTTCCTCCGGGACATTTCTTGTGTAGATTGGTCGGACATCTACCGCACAAACAGTGTTGATGAGGCCCTGCACATCTTTCTCAATAAGTTCACTGCTATCCAATCAAGGCATGTCCCCAAGATCACCAGGAGAGTTAAAGGCAAACAAACCAAGTGGCCACACAAGGATCTCCTTTCTGATCTACGCCGCAGAGATAAACTATGGAAATGTTTCAAACAAACCAGGCGTATGGATGGTTTTAACTCCTATAGGGCTAGTAGAAATCTATGCAAAAAGAAAATAAGATTAGCAAAAAGTAAATACTGCCAGGACCTGCTCGTGAGCGCAGCATCTGACGCAAGGAAATTTTGGGCCCATATCAAAACCTTTCTGGGATCCCCACAGGCCCATACCCCAAGGATATGATATTAAGTGTGGTGCACTGCAATGATCCTAAGACCATTGCAGATGCTCTTAACCAGAAATTCTCAGACCTGTCTTTGTATACCTCTGCCTTCACGCCAGAGACCTCTCTCTCCGGGTAGTGAACCTCAAAGACTACTCTGGCTCTACTACTCTCCAAATATCTCAGCATACACCTCCTTTTTACTTTAAAGAAATTACCACATTAGAGGTCTTTAAACTTCTCTTATCCATATCTGGAAACACCAGCATGGGGTCGGACCTCCTTGAACCACGCCTACTAAGACTTGCTGCTACCCACATAGCCTCACCACTGGCTAAAATATTTTCACTATCCCTGATCACTAGCACTGTCCCAGTCCTGTGGAAGTTTGCTCGAATAACTCCTGTATTTAAAAAAGGTGATGAAAAGGACAAACAACTACAGACCTATTGCTATTCTCTCCGTTTTGTCCAAACTACTAGAAAAGGTGGTTGCTATCCAAACACATGACTTTCTAAACAAGTGGGGTAACCTATCTGATGCCCAACATGGTTTCCGTAAAAACCATAGTACATCCACTGCACTACCGAAACTCACCTCTGACATAATCTCTAACATGGACGGAGGAAGACTCACAGGTGCTGTATTCATAGACCTTACAAAGGCTTTCGACCTTGTGGACCACCCCCTACTCCTATCCTGCTTGCATAGCCTAGGTTTCTCCTCTCCAGTTGTACGTTGGTTTAGTAGCCATCTATCCGATAGGTCTCAAGCAGTTCAATTTAACTCAGCCATTTCTGACTCAGCCTCAGTAAATGTGGGGGTTCCTCAAGGCTCCATCCTTGGTCCTCTCCTTTTCTCACTCTTTATAAATAATGTCCCCTGTGCCCTTCAGAATTGCTCATCTCTCTTGTATGCTGATGATCTTGTCATTTATGCCAGTGATAAAAAGGTGGAGAATCTGAACTCAGCACTTCAAACTGATTTCACAAATATACAAAACTGGCTGTATCAGCACAAGCTGGTCCTAAACATAAAGAAAACCAAGGCCATGCTTTTTAGCTCTGCCCCTAAACTCCGTAGGAGCCCTGTCTCCCTTACAGTCTATGACTCAGATGATACAACACTAGAAACTGTCTTATCTTTTAACTATCTTGGTGTCATGCTTGACCAATCCCTCGATCTGAGCCTGCACATTCAATCCATCTGCAAGGCTGTAAACTGCAAACTCTGTGCTGCTTACAAATCTGGATACTTGCTTATGCCATCTGCTAAAAAAGCCATCGTCAGGGGTGTACTCCTACCTTCCCCTAACCTACAGTGCCCCCATCCTCTCTAGTGCTCACAAAACTGCCCTCAAGAAATGGGATGTCACCTACAATAACATATGTCGATATGCATCCTCATCCTCAAGACAAAAGCACCGCTGTCAGCTTTATGATGACTTAGGATGGCTCTCCCCTATGGCCACAAGAAAATATTATCTTGGCTCCCTTACTGACTCTGTTGTAAGGCTCAAATCCCCTAAATCTCTGACAGAACTTTTTAATTCCACACTCCATCCTCAAGGGTCTGAGGTCTGCAGAAAACTCTCTACTCCAAGTTCCTAGATGCTCTACCACAAAAGATACTGGGGCCTTCAAATGTGCAGCTTCCATGTTCTGGAATACTCTTCCCCCTCAGCTCAAATCGGCTGAGACTCATCAGAATTTTAAAACAGAACTTCACTGCTATCTATTGCGCACTGGCCCCTGCAATTTCTTCTATCCTACCTGATGGCCTTGTTAAGGTGCATTGCCCCTGATTTCTCTCTCTTTCCTTTCCCTCTCAGATTAAGTCTGGTTCCCCATACTTTTTCCCTTAGCCCTAAAGACTTGCCCATCCTTGTTGTTTTTCCAATCTCTCAATCCTCTATCTCCCTCCTCCTGTATCCCCGCTCTTGTTTCTCCCTCATCCTGTATCCCATCTCTAGATTCCTCATGCAATGATCCCTTTGCCCTGGCTCTCTTGCCTGACCTCTACTTTCTACCTCCCTCTTACTCATGTTTCCCTCCCTACCCCAGCTCCTCCCGCGAATCCGCTGCCCTATCTCGCGCCTGCCCTATCACCCACCTTTCTCTTTTTCCCCGGCCACTCTTTCTTTCCCCTTGTCTCTTCTCACTTTCCTCCCTGCCTCCTCCTCTACTCTAATTTCTAAAGACCTTTAGTTTGACCTTTACACGAAATCTCTGCTGAACTGTAATTTGCTTGACCTATCCTTGTTTGCCCTCAACAATTGCTACTTACCTTGCCCACCGTGGGCTCACTGATCTTTTGTTTACCTCCTATTTAAGCCCTGGTATCTGTTTCCTCACCACGTAAACCTGAAATGCTTCCTATTAACTCTGTTATGTTAAAATGTTTTTACATTGTGTACCGTTGCCTAAAACTTCTGTTCGCTTTCTCCTCATGTTAAAAATGGAAATGTTTTGTACCTGTCTTATTTTATGTTGTACTCTCCCAGGTCGTACCTGAAAATAGTCATTGTGTTGGCTAGTGTACTTACCCGGTAAACAAAAACTAAATAAAAAATAGGGCACTAGGATTGCGATGGGGTAAGGGGGGGGGGAGGATATAGAGGCAGGGGAGGGGTAACCAGTATGTTAGGGATAGCAGTTACATTGGTTTTCAGTGGCCAGGAAGGCACGCAGGTCTTTTTCTAAAAGGTCCAATTTTTGTGAGCTCTAAGAGGGAGGTGGGTAGGTCATTTATCCATTTAGGCCAAGATAGGCTAGAGATCACTGGGCAAGGGAAGTTTGTTTAAGTGGAACATGGAGTGCACCCTTGGCTGAGCTCCTAGTAACTTTTGGGTTCTGGGTGCACTGGAACAGAGTGGTTGGTTCACAGGAGTGAATCATAGGAGGGCTTTTTTACCCATCAAGCAAGCCTGATACCTGGCTCCAACGTTCAGCAGAAGCCAGCCTGTGGAGTTGTAGAGGCTACAGGTGTGGGAGCAGTGTTTAGACCCTAGTACTAAATCGACAGGTCTTGTTAAGCATAAGTTTCACATGACTAAGCATCGTGTCAGATGCAGCACAACAGATGACTAGGCCATAATCTACGATAGACAGACCAGAGCTACGGGTAAAGTACGGTTACGTAAGAACTTACCATAACAGTAGATCTTCGAGAAGACCTCCTGCAGCAGGCTACACCATAAGGACTATGCCGACAGGCACTAGGAATCCACAGAAAACTTCTAGCCAGCAGTACCAGCTGGGCCTGCACCCTGCATCGGTCCGCCCATTCACATCACCCTCTATATAAAAGAGGCAGTCCCCAGCCCCACCTCAGTTCACCCACCAGAGACCTGGAGGTTACTTAGCAGGCAAGATCTGAGGCAGAGGCCAAAAACAAACCCCAGAAGGAAAAACTTAATAGGGGGATGGAGAGAGGGAAAATAGTGCCTGTTGCAGAAGCTCTTCTCGAAGATCTACTATTACGGTAAGGTCTTACACAACTGTATTAGCTTACATCGAGCATGAACTCCTGCAGCAGGCTACACCATAAGGACTCGGTTCCAAGCAGTGTCCCCAAAGGGAAGAAAAAAGGGAGACGGGGTATAAATGCCTGAATTATTGAATTTAATCATATAAGAAATTAGACCTTGGAGCACAGCGAGGCCGAATCCTGCCCTCTTTCTGGAAGCAAATAGCCAGGGTGTAGTGCTTAACAAAAGTATGCACAGAGTTACATGTTGACATTTTTCGTGGCTGCAAAGGATGCAGCCATCCCCCCCCCCGAATGTCCCTTCACCAGTTCCGGTAAGGGTTTTTCATACTTGTTGTAGATGAAGGTAATGCAATTGGTCAACCATTTAGACATGGTCTGCCTTGCAACTGGTTTCTCCAGAACCCTGGGGGCAAAGGACACAAATAACTGATCCGATCGTTGGATCGATTTGGTGCAACTTAAATAGTAACAGGGGATCCTATGAACATCTAGTGTGTGAAGGAGGGCCTCCCCTTTATGCAAATATTCAGGATAATAAACCGGAAGGGAGATGTCTTGATTCAAAGTTAACTCAGACAAAACCTTCAGAAAAAACTTAGTATTAGTGCGCAGAGACACCCTGTCCCTGTGAAAAATTAAATAAGGTTCTTTACACACCAAAGCTTGCAGCTCGGAAACCCTCCAAGCTGAAGTGATGGCAACTAATAATAGCATTTTCCAAGAGAGAAAACGTAGGTTGCAATCTGCGGCCAGTTCGAAGGGAGGTAATGTCAATTTCTCTAGAACAAAAAGTAGGTCCATGTAGGAACAGGATCCCTAATGGGAGGCTTCATATGAAGCATGCCCTGAAGGAATGCATGGGTAAGGTCCAGTTGGGCAATATTCTTACCCTCCACTGGTGCGTGATAAGCAGAAATGGCACAGAGATGCACCTTTATGGAATCGTATCTCGGCCCCGCATCTGAAAGTGATAGGAGATATTCTAG
Organism: Neoceratodus forsteri; assembly: GCA_016271365.2. Taxonomy (NCBI): domain Eukaryota; kingdom Metazoa; phylum Chordata; order Ceratodontiformes; family Ceratodontidae; genus Neoceratodus; species Neoceratodus forsteri. The sequence continues at coordinate 1,441,728,792 of CM028130.1, read as the reverse complement.
AATGGATTTCACTGAGCAAGACAGTGGGTCCAGGGAACGTGCAGCTGGCCAGATACAGAAACGTTTCCATTTCATGGCATAGGATGCCCTTGTAGAAGGTTTTCTCGCTTCTACTAGAACTTCTGCGACCCTTTGTGAAACTCCATGCCTGGAAATGGCTAAGTCTGCAGGAGCCATGCATGAAGGTGTAGGGACCAAAGGTCCGGGTGGACCAATGTTCCCATGTCTTGAGACAGCAAGCTGGTAGCTGAAGAGAAGGTTCCACTGCTAACTGTTGCAAAAGAGGGAACCATATCTGACACGGCCAGAAAAAAGCTACCAGGATCATTGTGGTACGATCCATCTGTAGTTTGAGCAACACCTTCAGTAGAAGGGGAAAGGGAGGGAAGGCGTACAGGAACCTCCCTGTCCAGCAAAAGGACGATGCATCTCGCCAGAAAACATCATGCCCGGGATCTAGCGAGCAGAAACTGGACAGTTTTGCATTGCACGGGGATGCAAACAGGTATAGCTCTCTACATCCCCATCTTTCGAAGAGGTCGTCCACCACTTCTTAAAGCAGCTCCCACTCGTAGTTTCCGGATTGCGAGCGGCAGAGTGCATCTGCCAGGACATTTTCGACTCCTGGAACATGAACTGCTGTTAAGAGTAAATCCATGTTCTAGGGCCCAGTACCACACTCTCATGGCTTCTCTGCACAGAGAGTAGGAGTGCATCCCTCCCTGCTTGTTGATATAAAAGACCACCGACATATTGTCAGTCTGGAAAAGCATAGGACCCTGGGAAAGGTGAGTCTGAAAAGCCTGCATGGCATATAGGCTCACCCTCATCTCCAAGACGCTGATGTGCAGGGACACCTCCATGTCTGACCATGTGCCCTGAGTACGGTGATTCTGAAAATGAGCTCCCCATCCTAGACCCGATGCATTCGTAGTGAGGATCTGGCTCAGTGAATACGTTTGGAATGGAACTCCTGAATCCAGTTTGGGGGAAGTCAGCCACCATGACAGCATTTGCTGGACAGCCCTTGATACCCTTATCGGGTGTTCGAGATTGTCTGACATCTGGTCCCACTGCACCCTTAAGTTCATTGAGGAACTCTGATATGCAAGCGTGCTATTGGTACCGTGGGTATGGCCGAAGCCATATGTCCTAGGAGCTGTAACATGGTTCTTGCTGTGACTATATTGACAGCAGCTACCCTGGAGGCCTGGTCTCACAGTCGAGTGGTCCTGTTGGGTGGCAGAAAGGCTCTTCCCTGTTGGGTACCCAGGATGGCCCCTATGTATTGTAGGCGCTAGCAGGGCCAAGGACAGGACTTTGGGAGACTGATTATTATCCCCAGCTGTTGAAACATTTGAAAAGTGTCCGAGAGGGTGTGGATTAACTGCAATCTGGTGGGAGCAGTTATCAGCCAATCGTCTAGGGAAGGGTAGACAAAATGACCATGTCTGAGAAGAGCAGCTGCCACTACTGCTAAGCATTTGGTGAACACCCTCGGAGCCGAGGAGAGACCGAAAGGCAAAGCCCGGAATTGGTAATGGTTCCCTTGAAAGGCGAACCGAAGATACCTCTTGTGAGCTGGAAACACTGGTAAGTACAAGTATGCATCCTGCATGTCCGGAGAGCATAGCCAGTCCCCTTAGCGCAGCATAGGTATCAATCCTGGTAAGGTTACCATTCGGAACTTTTTGTATTCGATGTACTGGTTCAGATGACTCAGGTCCAATATGGGTCTTAAGTCCCCTATCTTCTTGGGGACCAAGAAGAAATGGGAGTAATACCTAGTTCCCAGATGGGAAGGGGGAAGAGGCTCTATCACTCGTTTGGAAAGCAATGTCTGTATTTGTTCTCTGATGAGGTTTATGTGGGTGGGAGGGTATCGAGAGGGGGGCTGGAGGTTTGTCCAGAGGGAATTTGGTAAACTCCAGCATTTAACCCTTCTCGATAATGTCCTTCACCCATACATCTGCTGTGATTTTGGTCCACCCATCTAGGTAGAAGGAGAACCGACACCCTACTGCTTCCCCCATCCACTCCGCAGGAGCAGGGGGGTTGGCAGGAAGTCATGAGTGGGTGCCTTGGGTGGGCTGGGAGAATTCTGGATTCCTAGGTCCACTGTTCCCTGCTGGTTGTGAGGGAGCCTTTCTCTTGAAAGGGCCTCGGGGCTGTTGTTTTTTCTGTCGGCTAGCAACTTGGCGCCAAAAGGGCTTGCGCTTAGGTGGCTGAGGGACTGACCAGTACATGTGATGAACGGACTGGACCGCTTTGCCAGAGTCTTGCAGTTCTGTTATAATCTTTTGTACCTCCTCTCCGAAAAGGACAGACCCGTAGAATGGGGCATTAAGGACTGAATCTTGGAGGTCCTGCCAAAAGCCGGATACTCTCAGTCAGGAGTGGCGACGGAGATGCACCCCAGTGGCCGCTGCTCTGGCTGCTGTGTCCACAGAGTCATAGGGGTGCTCTTAATACGCGTTTTCCTACGTCCAGGCCAGACAGACGTCCAAAAGCTCAGTGTGTGAAGGATTATCTTGCTGCTTTTGCTCCAACTCGATGGCTTTCTTCCATAAAGATTTTTGATATTGCACCATATGGGCCAAAAATTTTAGGGACCGAATGGAGCAAGTGGAAGACGCGCAGACTCTCCTACCAAACTGATCTAATTTCTTAGATTCCTTGTCAGGGGACTGAGAGCGCATATGTTTAGGTTGTTTTGTCCTGCTGTGAGCTGCAGTCAGGACCATGGAGTCTGCCCCTGGATTTTCTCCCAAACAGAGCTCTGCTTTGGGAGGTTTATGCAGTCAGTCTGCCTTCTAAGGGACAGCTGAAAAGGAGGATGGGTGGTCCCATGCCAGCCTGGTTAAATCTTGAAACGGAGGGACCAGAGGGGGAATGACCAAAGGTCTCAGGTCACTCATTCCCAAAAAAGTATGAAGCCTTTTCCTCTCCGGGTCCAATTCCTCAGTGTCCCACTGATTTAGGAACTGGATGAGATGCATCACATCCATAAATGTTGGGTCATCTGGGAGGACCTGGATAAACTGCAGGGGCCCTCTGACTCAGGAGAGTAACCTCTGGAAGAGGAGTCTGAGGAGTGAAGGCAACTTCTGGAGGAGTTAGCGGAGGCTGACCGCGAGCGTTTATGCCCAAGCCGATGTCTGCTCCGGTCGTCCAAGAAAGATGACATGGAGGAGGAGCAGTGACATCTACCCCTACGCCTGGTATGCTCGGAGTCTGATCTTCTTGGAGTCGGGCTCCTGGGTGTGGGACTGGTACTTTGTCCGGAACCGGAGTAGGGGGTTGTGGAGGCGGTGTAGGAGGGAGGTCATCCTTTTTTAATAAATCTCCCTTTACTGTGTTCCACCACGAAGCAAAGAGTTTTCCCACGTCCGCCAGGGGGACCACTGACAACTGGGGTGGTGGTGTACCACTGGGTTCTGCAGGAGTAACGACAGGGTTGCTTGGTCCTCGAGTCTCCTCGTGGGGAACATGAGGACTCTGTGGAGTCGCACAGTCTGTCGTCTGGTTGCTTGTCGTCTGGTTCCTGATGTCAGGTCGTCGGGTACCGACAGGGTTTTATCTGGCAACTTGTCAACAGGTGGCCTGTCAGGCTGTCAAATGGTCAGAGCAGACATCTGCTTCTGAAGTGGCTGCTCCACAGGCGTCCAACTTGTAGTGGTCATAGTGGATGTCTTGGTGCTTGATGCCTTACCTTGTGACGTCTGCCACTGGTCCTTCCGTTTGTCGGAAGACTGTTAGTCAGGGACATGCATCAGAGTCTTAGGCATATTGGTCGATGACTTGTCCCTGGGGGATCGTTCCACAGAGCAGGAATGCTCCCGGCGTCTGTGTCTGTTGTTAGAGGCCAACAACGAGCTAGAAGATGAAGACGCCTGAACCTTATTGGTTGAAGTCCCCGGCTTAGGCCCTGAGGGTTGCTGGAAGGGCCCAAAGCTGAGGGATGGACCCGAGGGTCCTTGCCCCAAATAGCTGCCACACGCAGAGAGGGTAAGGGCGGGAGCCTTTGTCAACGGCAGGCCGGAGGAAGATGGGCCTGATGGAGGAGCAGAGTCCTCTCTCTCTCTCTCTCCAGAGCTCGAACTAGAGTGCTTCTCCTTATAAGGAAACCTCGATCTGGACTCTGACCTACTGTGCTCCTTGTCCCGCTGTTGGTGCTTCCCTCCTGAGTGCTTCTCCTTGTGGGAAGTTGGCAACCGGGAGGCTGAGGAGACACCCGTCGAAGGCTATTGAAGGGTGGCAAGCTGCTGCTCAATGATAAAGGCCTGGAGAGTCTTGTGGCGGCGGGTCTGCGTTTGCTGGTTGAACATGACGCAGTCCGGACAGGCCTGGACGTCGTGATGAGGCCCCAAACAGAAGAAGCACTGAGAATGACTGTCTTTGGCAGGAATCTCCCGCCCGCACAAGCACTTGGATTTCCATCATGAGGTTTAAGAAAATGGAGACAATATAAACTAGCGATCTGTCAGTACTTTTATGGAAAAAATAAAAGAAAAACGGTTACTTTTGACAGAAGAAAATGGCAGTCGACAGATGCAACGAGGAGTCCCAGGACCGAAGCGCACAGGTCAACGGTGGAAAAAGAACTGGGGTGGGATTGGGAACTGCCCCTTTACATAGAAGGTGATGGTGGGTGGACCGATGTAAGGGGCGGGCCCCAGCTGGGTACTGCTGGCTAGACGTTTCCTGTGGAGTCCTAGTGCCTGGCGGCATAGTCCTTAATGGTGTAGCCTGCAGCAGGAGCTCATACTCGAAGTAAGATCTAGGTTTAGAGCCTCTGGGGTCATGGCCTGTCTGTGTCAATCTAGAATTCCAAGTTTTATATTTGCAGATTTTACAATGTGGTGTATACATGGAGCAAAAGAGAGGGTATCATCAATGTAAATTCCAAGGTATTTGAAGCAAGAGACCTGTTCAATAAGGTCTCCTTTTTGACTTAGGATGGCCAGGGGGGCAGCTTTCTTTTTTGCGTGTGGCAAGGAGAAACTGCATTATATTCGACTTCTTATAATTCAGCAGCAATCTGTTTTGGGTAAACCAGGACTCAAGAATTTTGAAATGATGCTGCAGATCCAAGCTGATTTCCTCAGTGTTGGTTCCAGAAACAGAGTACTGTGTCATCTGCATAAATAGCATTTTGGAAGGACACTCATTTGGGAGGGAACTGGTAAACAGATTTAACAGGAGGGGTCCAAGGATTGACCCCTGAGGGACCCCAAGTGTTACTGTCCTTGGGTCGGAGGTTGTCCCTCTAATCATCACACACTGGGTCCTGTTGGTTAGGTAGTTACTGCTCCAAGAGGTGGTATCTGTGGAGAGGCCTATAGCCCCAAGGTGGCTGGTCAGAATCTGGTGGTTAACTGTATCAAGTGCTTTGGTGAGGTCTATAAATATAGACCCCACTGTCCTACATGAATAAAGTGCCTTGTACAAGTGGGAGGTAAAAATCAATTAGCGCTGTTACGGTGCTATGTTTTTGTCAAAACCCTTGCTGCTGTGGGCAGAGTAGGTCAAACCTGCTAAGGTAGTCTGTGAGCTGGTCTAAGATATCTTTCTCAAGAGCTTTCGAGAGGGGTGAAAGTATGGAGATTGGGTGATGGGGATATTCTACCCCCATTTTTGGAAACAGATTGACCAGGGCAGTCTTCCACTTGTCTGGGAAGATGCCTGTCTGAAGTGATATGTTAAACAGATTGCTTATTGGAAGAGCTAGTTCATTCAAGGAGAGAACTAGTATCTTCATATCTACCATGTCACTACCGATTCTGGTTTTTCCCAGGAGACTCTGGACATAATTGATAATTTTCGTTATGGTGATTTGCTTGAAGTAGAACCGACGATGGCCGATTTTGTCAATGGGGGGGGTTTGTGGTGGATGGGGTTTTGAAGTAATCAGGAGGCAGAATGGAGCTTAGGTCCATGAATGCACAGTTTAAGGCATTGGCTAGGTCCCTTGGATGCTGCAGCGGGCCAGACTGGGCTACAATAAGGTCAGGTGGTGCTCTTGATTCCTTACTAGTCAGGGACTTAACGTTGTTCCAGAATTCTCTTCCATTGGTTTTAGAGAGCTTCTCCTTGTAGTAAGAGGCCTCGACGTTCCTTATTAGTCTAGAGCACTGGGGAATACTTAAGAAAATTGTCTTTTTTCTAATATATGGACTTTTGAAACCTCTTCAGTTTGATAGAGCAGCCTTCAATTGCCAGAATAGGTAATGCTCATAAGGATAAGACAGCCACAGAGGGAGGAAAAAATAAAAGTACTTCTGCAGTTCAATCTTTGTGGTCGGGGTGGAATTCCTGGCTGCAGCTGGACAGGGCCCGAAGGAAACTCTGCAAACATTGGGGTTGAAATTGCAACAACTTATTCTTTCTATAACCAACCTGAACATGAAGGTAGACTTCTTCAATAGAACAGTCAGCACTGGAGGCAGCAGTGGATTCGCTCAAATTGAATATCTCGGAGGTGCAGCAACAAACGGCATCAACCACTACAACTGCTCTAGTGGTGAAAACAGAACTTCCACTTCAGGTCTCATATCAAAACCTTGGAAAACCAAACAAAAATGGCTAATATTTGAATACTAGGGCTACTTGAGGGGATGGGGGGGGCATCTAATCATGTTCTCAATAGACTGGAACAAAGACAACCTAATTCCTCCCGGAGGGACAGACAATCGATTATAACTTATAAAAAGCTTACTGGATAACCCCACATAGCCGACTAACTCTTTCTCAGCACCTTGCACTATGCTATCGATCACGGACAGAATTGGCACCAGAGATTGGATTCTGCAGCTGGCAAGGTGACATGGTACAATTATGCAGGACAATCAGCAAATATACTTGTTCCCTGGCATTAGTTACACAACCAGACAATGACATAAATAATTCAATGAGGTTCACCAACAGCTCCAAGAAGCTTCCATAATCCACACCATGACATATCCTGCATGTCTCAGGACAGCCAATGATAAGGTATGGGCTTTCTCCGAACCAACGGAGGTAGGTAAATGGGTCTCCCAAGCATTCTGCCAGTGGCAACCACGGGTCTTAAGCTGGTGGAGAGGCTGCCCCAGATGAAAGCCTGTGAGGGCCCAATACCTTCCTATTACTCGGAACGTTGCTTCCTTGTAACATTGGTCAGGCCCAGTTGGCCGGCTGAGGCTGATTTCAGTGACTTTCTGTGACTGATGTGCTTAAATCCAAGATACTGCGTTTAAAATGGCTGTGAGATGTGAAACTCCATTTGGTTCTTAAACTTTTGAGTATCCATGTTTCTAGCTGCACAGGTTTTCTCCAGCAGTATTTTGTTCTGTGTCTTGCCTTACCCCAGGTTTGTGGGTCCAGGATTACTCCCTTGTTTAAATCCTCCCCCCATATACATTATTTTATGCTCCCCGTGGAACTGGCAGGTGGCTCGCTCTCCGGTCCCGACTCTCCCGCACCCAACCCTCCCGGCAATCCCCCATGGGATGCCCCCCCAGTGAGAGGGCAAAGGGAGTCAACTTTCCCCTCTCCCCCAGAGACCAACATCCAGACTCCAGGGGGCCAGCGCGGGCGCTCCGGGGCCATCGTGGAGCCTGCCAGCTCCATTTTCCACTTTTTCTGCCCCTCTCCTTGCCGCAGTTGCTCGTGTGTATGTGGAGGCACGCACACGCAGCAATACGTGGCATCCTCCCTATGCTAGCTGCTCCCGTCTGTGCTACCCTTGGGCCTCCACCCGGGGGCAGCCTTGCAGCAGGAGAGACTGGGACCCTACCTGGGTGAGGAGAGCAACCCATGACCGCTCAATCCATCTCCCCGGCCTCCCCCCTGCCGACCCCCAATGTCCCAGGCTCATTCCCAAACCTGGGTCGTCACCATGGCATGAGGTTTGGCAGCATCCAGTGCCTCAACTCTCAGCGCCACTGGGCCAGCTTATTTAAATTGTTCTTCTAACTGAACATATTCAATTCAGCTGAATATCAACTAATGGTTTAAAAGTTCATGCCTTGCATTTAGGTTAAATATGTATTTTACTGCGTTGAGGGAAGGGGTGATGGCTATTAAATTATGCATTATGGAATTATGTTAACATTAATAGTACATTAATTCCAGTTGCTGCCATATAATTCACTGGACATGAGTTCAGTTTTAAAGCATGACGCTAATAGCCCTTTTGAGGGTGACAGTTTTCTGGACTATGTCTCGGGACTTACAGTACGTCAAAATTAGTCCTGTTGCGCTTGGGTACTGCTCACCAGCAAAATCAATGATACTTCCTAGGAATGTATATCTAATTACCCCTCTATGCTGTAGCAAAATACTTTAGGTACACTGAAATCCTGTGAATAAGGGCTGTCACCTCAGAAGGTAACTATATTACATATATGGCTCGTCTATTGTGTAGCAAACTATCACTTGTTATCCAGTTAATGAAAGAAGTAAAAAAAAAAAAAAGTAAAAAAAAAAAAAAATAAGGATTTATGGACAATTTTACCATAATGTTCCTCCAACTCTTGTTAGTAAAAAAAGAATAATAAGCACCCTTTACTGAAAAAAAATTAGTCAGCTAGAATCACAACATAAAACTGAACCCTCCACAAGAACCACTAGAATTAGAGCAAGACTTAAAATAGATACACAGGAACATAGAATTTGACAGCAGATAAGGACCGCTTGGCCCGCCTAGTCTGCCCATTTCCCTACCTAATGGATAAGCTGCAGATTCTAGATAACCAACAGCCTACTTCTTCCTAGCCCCACTAGAATAACCTTATGTCTGTCCCACGCATTCTTGAATTTCCCCACTGTTTTTGACTCCACTACCTCCTCAGGAAGGCTGTTCCATGTATCCACAACCCTCTCCATGAAAAAATACTTCCTCACATTACCTCTGAGCCATCCCCCTTCTATCTTCAAATTGTGCCCCCTTGTTCTAGTACATCTCTTTTTCTGAAAGATGCTACCCTCAGACTTTGTTGATTCCCTTGAGGTACTTGAAAGTTTCTATCATGTCCCCCCTCTCCTCAAGGGTATACATATTAAGCTCCTTTAATCCTTCTTCATAGGTCTTCTGGTGCAGACCCTGCACCATTTTAGTTACCCTCCTCTGGACAGCTTCCATTCTATCTATGTCTTTGCGAAGATGGGGTTTCCAGAACCACACGCAGTACTCCAGATGGGGTCTCACCAACTGTCTGTATAGAGGGATAACAACTTCCTGTTTTCTACTGGTGATATCTCTCCCTATGCATCCCAGTATGCCGCAAGCCCCCCTTACTGCCTTCTCACATTGCTTGCCCACCTTAAGATCATCTGATATGACTACCCCCAGGTCCCTTTCCATTTTTGTTGCTGTTAGTATCTCACCCCCCATTGTGTACTCTTCTCCTGGGTTTTTGTTTCCCAGGTGCATAACTTTGCACTTCTTTGCACTGAATCTAAGCTGCCATACATCTGACCATTCCTCCAACCTTGCCAAGTCCCTTTGCATCCTTTCCACCCCACCTTCTGTGTCAACCTAGCAGAAATTAAATCTAATAATGAAACGCACGCCATTGTTTGAGGAGGAGACAACAGTAGCAAGACTGTTACTCTAGTTTTATTTTTTTTTATTTTTTATTTATTTATTTAGGGATTCGGATCATACCTTTGAGCTCAGAGCTCTTTTACAAAGGTTCCATGTCAAACAGTGACAATGACAGCAATAACAGTTTACATACAATACTCGAATAGTAGGTAGCTAGTATACAATAAGGTTACAATTTCATTCATAGTACCAATGGTGATAGTAAAGAATCAAGAGCATTCAACTAGAGTAAAGGACAGTGTTTATATGTAGCGAAGGAGACAAAGGTGTGTGACACCTAGTGTGAGAGTCCAAGGAGGAGTCAAGGTGAGGGGGGGAAGGGAGACTGGGGGGGGGTGGCCAAAACAAGTGGCTTTGTCTAGGAGGTTGGGAGGTAGTGGTAGTAGGTTGGTTTTAAGGTTGATCCAGTAGGATTTTAAAAAGATATGCCATCTATGCTACGAGTTTTGCAGTCTTTTCAGAACATCTTTTTGCATACTCTGCCTGTGTGGCCCGCTATCCCCTGTTTTGCGTTTGTTTGTAGGAAATGTTGATGGCAAGAGAGAACAACCAGAGCAAAACGCCATTCGGACTGCGAAAGGGGAGAAAAGGATCACAAGTCTGCTAAGTGGAGAGAAGCAAAAGACAACGAAAGTTGAATCTTTGGGAAGTGGAGTGCTAGTTCTTCTTCAATCCACTGTATATCCACCGCTGTATTTTGTAAATTTGAATTTTTTTTTTTTTAGAAATATACGCGCTTATGCATTCTTTTAGTGTAGCAGTGTTAGGATTTTATTTACACATGGGCGGCATGTGTGTGTTTTAGGGGTGTTTATGAACAGTTTGAGAGTTCACATAATTATACTCCGTGATGATTTTATTTATTTATATACTAAAAAAAAAAAAGTCAAGTTTTCAAGTTTCCCACTGCTGCTTAGGTCATCTGACCATTTATACCCCAATAAGAATTTCTCGTTCTAATCCACAGCAGTATAGGAGGCATAAACAGCGTGTAAGGGAACCAGAATCAACAAGGATTGCAAGTAGTAAGTGGCGTGTAGCAGTGTACCAGCGGCAGCTGGAACAATTATTACCGTCCAGTACTTCTGCTCACAGAATTTGTTCGAACTAGAACTTTACAGCGAGTGAGTAGTGCTCCAGAAAAAAAAAAAAAAAAGGACAGACTGGTCAGTAGTTTGCAGATGTCAGAAGTTAACAGCTTTTTTTCTTCTAAATGCCCATATCATCAGAACGGAGAGTAAGTAAGAACCGCTTATATTTTTATAGCCCCTCTAGGAACTGAATTTGTTTTTGTTTTTATCAAACTAGAGAAATGAGAGACTTCTGTTTATTGAAATTTGAATAGCTGATTACTGCAGGGGGTTGGCTAATTAGTTGCTAATTAGTTCTTCATGCGTTTCCAAGCGTTTTCATGCAACATACTGGTTTACTGCTTTTGTAGTCATTTTCTTGCACAAATAACTAGCCAAATTGGGGGTGTGCATACATTTTCTGTGTGTCTGTGTGTGTTTACTGTGAATCTCACTTCAGTACTTAAGTTTTTAGTTTTAATTTTTAAGTTTACATCAAATTGTTAAAGTGTATCATTGTAGAGTGCTGAGTCTTCGCTAAAACTCGCTCCACTTTTCTTTTTCTCTCAGTGAGTACTTTGAGGGAATCGACTGAGTGGTGGCTATGGCAGTGGTGCCTGGTCAAGCTTGCCCCAAAGTATTTTTTTGGATCAGCTACAGCTGGCCTATGAACTTTTCAACATCAACACTGCTACAGTCTCGATTCCCTTAAGCAAGTTTTCTCTGCCTTTTATACCGACTTACACAGTCTTAAAAACTCGCACTACTGGATTTTATGAACGCGCCATGTGGATGATACGGGACTTTTTCTGACAAGTCATTATTTTTATTCTTTGAAGCAGCATCATTAAGGACATTGGCCTGAACTATTAACTATACTGGACTATATTACTAACCATTACTGGTAGTCTGCAGCAATCAGCATGTATTAATTAGCAAATTAGTAATCCATACTTATTAATTAACACATTAATACATTATTGTGTATAGTTTATCTGCTGATTTATATTCTGGAATGGTTAAAAAAAAAACCTCTGGTATCTTAGCTGTGCTTTACTGATTTGATCAGCTCACCGGCTAGTAGCCGGCTAGCTGATTGGCTGATCAATTATTTAATGTAATTAATAGATTGAACTGATTTGTATTATTTATATAATCTTTTGATATTTTTTCCCTGAAAGTTTCCAGTGTTTTTTTGCAATATGGTGTTGACACGGAAACAAGTTCATGAAAAGGGTTTAGGAAAGGGTTTTGTTGAGCCTTCCGATTATTCAATTATACCTGAGCTATCAACATCATCATGTATTGTGCTAGCTGTCAATGGTTGCTCAGATGTTACCTATTTTAATTTTGATACTCACTCAACCCCTTTACAAAGTTGTCAAGCAGTGGGTATTATTAAAGGCAAACAAAATTGAAAGAAAAAGGTTCTCAAACCCCCTAAAGCTTTAAAGAAAGCACAGGGAAGTAAGTTAATCAAGCAATATCCCTTAAATACTAACAGTACTAGGAGTTTAGAAAAGGTACTCTCCATAAAGGGGAACAATTATTCTGAGGCAAAAAAAATCAATCTCTGGTTAAACAGCCAACCACAAGACAAATTAAAATATTTGATCATTTTGAACCCCTCGACCCTGAGTGCTTTTGTGAAAGGGATTCTGACACCTTAGTTTTGGGTGTAAATTATTCTGTTGAGCAATCTGCAGTGTCATCTGTGTCTCTGGTAGTGGCTGAATCTATTCACAGTATTGCTGCCTCTGAGGATAATGACGCTGTTATTATTAGTGAGACTCCAGTGCCAGTACCAATGGTTTGCTCTGTGGAAGTGGTGGAATCCAATTATACCATTGCTGCCATACAGGGCAACAATGTCACCAATCTGTCTGATATATCGGTGCCACTAGCCTGTTCTGGCACAGCGAGCCATGATTTATGCTCCAGCTCTAATACTGAGGCAGTGGACCACAGTTACAACAATTTAATATTTCTTGATGCTTTATATTCATCAGTTTATGAGTATAGTAAAAGTATTTCTAGATCTCTGGAATTTTCTCCAGAATATTGTCTGGACTCTAGCCCCAGACCAACATGGAACAATGATTTAAGAGGACTTGTAACTGAGTTACAAGAAACTATAGAGGGGTTGAAACAAATTCACATCCCGAGTACCAGTTGTGTAGACATTCAGAGGACTGCGGTCCAGAATGGGTTAAGGATTGATTATATCAACCCTGTTGTGTTGAATTTTAACTCCCCTCTTATTTTTATTTTAATTCATATATCGGATTTACAACCTTTGAGTCAGACTCATTTACAAAGGCACCTCGTCGCAGGGAGGGGAAACAATCAACTTGTGAGACAAGACAGTGTGGAACAATACAGGTGAGATACATGCAGCATACATAACAGAATTTTCAGACAGCAAATAAACATAGGCAGTTAGTTTAAGTGATAACATCAAAAAAACTGCCCAAGACTCATATGTTGCCAATCTTATGATTTTTGATTATTTAGTTAATTTGCATCATGAAATTGATACTCTTAAAGGAAGTATGGCCATTAATGGCAGTAGGTTAGATGACATTCTACTTAAACTAAATAAATTAGTTCCAGACCTTGAATCATCGGTAGAAGTTCCACAGCCTGCTTCACCATTACGTCCCAAATTCCCTACAATTGTGATTCCAGATTCCCCAGTTGCTAATAGGAGATCTAACCTAGGTAATAGGAAAATAAAAATAGGAAATCTAAAGTGGGTAAAAAGAACGCAAAGGCTAATAATTCTAATATCTCTCCTTTAGCTGTTTCTCAATTAGTAATTGCTGATAAGAAAATTGACCCACAGATAGTAACAAAAGTTGGAACAAACTTCTCTCTACTGTCGCTATAGGTGAGGTAGTCATCACAGTGTCTACTTCTGCCCATCTGCTGGATAAATCAGTTTGTAAAACAAATAATTTTGAGACTAAATCCCAGTCCACTACAAAGGAGAGGAGAGATCAATTTTTATCAGGTGTTCATGATCACAACTCCTCTAATGTTCCTATTCCGGTATTATTACCGGCTAAGGGTGGAATTTCTCAGTCGGTTACCAAAAGTGGGACTTTTGACATTATGGATTGCGCTATTCTTTGTCTGTATGGTGCAGTATTCCCTCAGGACCTGTGCTCCAATTCCATTAATGGGCAGATTGTGCAGCTGCTTAGGGTTACAACTGGGGCGGATATTGCCCCAGCTGATGTTATACAGGTCTGGAGGGACAAACACCATTCAGGAAAGGATTGTTACTTTATTTTTTGTTCTGCCCCTCGTTATAGCAAATCAGATATGGCTAAATGACACTGGGCTGACAGATATGGGCTACTCAATTGATTCTGTCAACAGGGATTCGCTAAATCGCTAAACTCCCATCCTTGACTCCAGGGCCCAGGCGCTTATGCTGAAACTAACCCCTGACCCTTTAAAGGGACCCCTTTATCTGACTACTGCATACGTGCCCCCCAGGGACCAAACGCAGGCCATTGCCTCTCTTACAGAATACCTTACCTCTCTACCTCCTTCCGCTGATCAAATTCTGGTGGGTGACTTAAATGTCAACTGGCTCAGCCCCTCCTCCTCCTCTACCCGAGACTCCTTTTCTGCAATAGACCTAGCGCAACTAGTTACCCACCCTACCAGGACTAACCCCAAGAAAGGCTCCAGTACCCTGCTTGATGTGGTACTCACCAACCGCCCCTAATCGGATCCCCAATGTACAAGTCCTCCCAGACTCTCTCAGCGATCACTCCCCATTCTATTCCACTGGTCAACCTCAGTCCCCAAACCCATAGCACAGTCCACATGCCGGGAGGCGTCTAATACCTGGTGGACTGATAAACTTAAGGAACTTCTGTCCCAAATTGACTGGTCTCCTATACAGGCAACTCCTGACATTGACACAGCTCTCTTCTTTACCCAAACTTTTAATAATGCCTGTGATGTCTTTGCCCCAGTGTTGACCCTTCTGCCTAAAAGGAAGAATGCCCCTAGTTACCCCAGCTTTGATCCACCAGCTCAAACATACGGACAACCTATGGCACCATGCCATTGAGACTGGCCGCCCACTGACAGGCGGTTATATGCTGCCCAAACAAGTGCACTCGGCCATCAGAAAGGCCAAGTCTGAGTACTATCGGTCCTCACTCACTGCCTCATGGGGAATCCCAGAACCTTCTGGGATAACATTAAACAGTTAAATGGGAGTGCACACCCCCCACCCACCCAGATCAACATTAATGGTGTGATCTCCTCAGACCCAGCCCTCATAGCCAACCACCTCAACACCTCATTCACTGACCTTAGCCCTATCCTCCCTACAAATTTTTTGACCCTCCTCCCCAGCACCTGCCATAAATCTTTCGCCTCTTATTTTCTCCTCCGCCTGTTTCTGCCCAAGAACTTAGGCCGCACCTTGTCACTGCCCTCAAGAGATAATAGTACAGGCAGTGACACCCTGGATCCGTGGTATCCCACGGCTGGTCTTAGCCACAGTCCTTACCCCGATCACATGCCCCATCAACCACTCTCTTGCCTGGGAAGGTTCCAACTGCCTGAAAGTCGCCACTGTCACCCCTATCTTTAAAGGTGGTGATAGGACTGTGGCTGGAAACTATCGACCGATCTCCATTCTCTCTCCTCTCTCCAAGGCCTTGGAAAAAGTGGTGGCCTCTCAAATCTCTGACTACCTCTCCACCTACAATGTCCTTTGTCCTGAGCAGCATGGCTTCCGAGCGGGCCACAGTACCAACACAGCCCTCCTAGAGTTCTCCAACTTTCTCCACTCCTCCTTAGACACTGGTTCTCTGGCTGGTGCTGTCTTCATTGACCTCTCGAAAGCTTTCGACACTGTCTCCCACCCCCTCCTTCTTGATGCTCTTAGTCTCTCTGGTTTTGCTGCTGGGCCTATCTCCTGGTGCACCAGTTATCTGTCTGACCGCTCACAGCGTGTAAAAATTAATGGGACCTACTCAGACATCTGTCCCATCTTTTCTGGGGTTCCCCAGGGCTCCATTCTGGGCCCCTTACTGTTCTCCCTTTACCTTAACACCCTTCCACGCTCTTGCTCGGGGAACATTCTATTGTACGCTGATGATGCAGTCATCTTTGCCTCAAGTCGTAACCCTACTGCCCTCCAGGACTCGCTGCAGAAGTCCTTCACTGAAGCCGAGGGCTGGTTCAAGGAACATAGATTGGTGATAAATCTTAAAAAAACAAAAACCATGTTCTTCACTCATCCCCAAAACAAGTCCTTCAACTTCAAACTCCCTCATTCACTCTGGGTCCTCATTCCCACTCGAACAAGTTTGCTCCTATAAATACAAGGGATCCATTTGACCCTCCCTCTCCTTCCATGGACACATCGCTGCTCTAGCCACTGCCACTAATATCCGATTGGGCATCTTACATCGGTATAAACACTGCCTCCCTGAGGCTCTTCGACATGCAGTCACCTCCTCTATCCTGTCCCTAGTGGATTATGGACTGCGGTGTATGGTGCTGCTGATCAGACCGCACTCCATAAAATTGCACTACTCTGAATAAGGCCTGCAGGTTAATTACTGGAGCACCTAGGATGACACACACCCTGTCTACTGTATGCTAGCGCTGGTACTTGATCTCGGCCAGGCCTCAAATATCTTACCTGTACCCTTACAAAAAGACCCTCCTTGGGCTTTTCCCACCAGGATTGACCACCACCATACGCCTGTCCCACTATTTCATACTGGACCTCTGGGAAAACCTCTTGTTATCCCTAGAGCTAGGACCTCTCACGGCCAAAGAGCCTTCAGCTTTAGGGCCCCTCCTGGTTCAACACACTGCCCCTCCATCTCCAGGCTCCAACTATATCGTGCTTTCAAAACTTCTTTATAACCACCTTATTAACACCCGATGCTGTAACTGCCACTAGGTCAAAGCCAGACTAATACTTATGACAAAGCTTATTACTAAGCTGCTAAGGACGATATAACTCTGGTATTGTTTGCATCCATCCTACCTGTACCAGCTTGTTTGTATCTATGTCTTAATTTTACTGTTATACTTATGTGTTGTACTGCTATACTGTGTATTTTGGTTTGTCTTACTGTGACAAGGTACCTTTGTAAATGAGCCTATGGCTCAAAGGTTTTCCAAACTGCTGTTTAAATAAAATAAAAATAAATAAAAATAAAAATTCCAATGGAAATACTGTGACGTCGAAGCCCACTCAATTGAGTATATTTGGGCTGAAGTCATCCCCAAATGAAACCACATCTAAGCTAGAACAAACAATATACAACTTATTGGCTCATGTCCTGAAGATGCCAATTATTGACCTTAAAATTACGAATGTCTTTAAACATGAATCATGGGGTACATATGGTAGTTGATTCTGTGATCAATAGTCAGGCTCTGGCAAAAGCCATAATGTCTAAGGTTGCCATTTTGTATAATGTTGATTATATACATACACACATACATGTACACACACACACACACACACATACATCAATCAATCAAAATCTTTATTTAACCTGGTGGTCACCGTTGAGCAAGGCTCATTCTCAAGGTGGACCTGGATGTAAAAAATACAGAATAAGGTATCATACACAATAATTACAATACAATAGCATAAACTGTGTGGAGATAAACAGAGATAATAATATGTGATGCAGGTTAAATGAACATGTGTCAGGTCAAGCAGAGTGCAATAATGTTGAGACACAAGGGGAAAGAAGGAGATACACAACATTACAATGTACTAGCAAGAAAGCGGGGCGAGAGCAGCAGTTGATAGAAATAAGTGAATAGCCAAACAAACTGTCCAGGCAATCAGTATTGCAGATGGCTTCCGCAACTAAGAAGGATGGAGAGCGGGGCGTGAGTGAAGCCAGTGCAGTGCCGGTCGGGGGAGGAAAGAGGAGGAGAGAAGACAAGAAGGTGTATATGTATGTGTATATATATATATACACACACACACACACACACACACACACACACACACACGTGAGACTCCATCTATGCAGAATCCGGGAAGTCCAGTAGATTAATGGTTGACAGAACCTCATTTACCTTGTGCTTGTATGGTCTTGGTCGTACGAAACGGGAGAATCCTAAGACATTACATAGTACTGTTCTGGATTTAATTGAGAAGCTTCTAAATATCTCTGTTGATGATCCTACTACTCTTATGGCATCCAGGCAGAGTTCGGATCCTGACTGTAATCTTGTATTTGTGAAAGCTGCTTATAAGAGCCTTTCCAATAAAATACTGGAGAATGCTGCTCTGCTGGACTCGATGGGTCTTTACGTTGTTCCCTCCGATAGTATCTTTGGGTCCGTTTTATGTACAGACTACCCCCTGAGTGTAAACCCCTTTGTTAATTCAGTTGACAACTTGGTATATAACATTCCAGTAAAAAATAGATTTGAGATTTTCTCCAATAATCATGGGTGACTAATTTGGATGTGATGAACCCACCCATTATTAAATTAATATCTTGGAACATAGCTGAACTTAGTTCGAAATGGGCGGATTCTGAATGGACAGAACTAATTAGGAGTCACAACCTGATTTGTTTACAAGAGTCCTGGCATAAGTCTGATCAAGATCTTTGTCTGAATGGTTACGTAACTTATGTTTCTGGTCATAGGTCTGCCAATTTTGGTAGACATGTCGGGGGTTTACTTACCTGTATCAGAATTAGCTCACTAATCAAGGTTCAGATTATTTTGTCTAATCCTAATTTTCAGGTTTTTGTTATTAATTTTTCTAAGAAAACTTTTTGTTTAATGCTTATATACCACTGGTAAGACCTAGAAGAAAAAATTACTCACCTTAGTAATTGCTTTTCTTCTCATGGAGTCTTGCTATATTATAACAATAGCAGTCAGCCACTGCAGCTGAACTGCCCCGGAGAGGAAGGAGTTAACTCCAGAGGATCTGGAGTTCTACAGCGCGAGGGCGCTCTGCCAAAGCTCTATCTGGCCAGTTTCAAATGAAACTGTCAGATCTTTACGGAGCTAACACTAAGCAACAAGTCTGTGTGGAAAGCTCTACACTAGCCAAATGGCTACTTACTAGTAGTAATAACAACAATATAAACAACAATAGAAACATCAATAACCATAATAACAATGAATAATGGTATTATTATTATTAGTTTTCCCCCCTTGACAAGCACCATTAGGACCCCCCCTTCCCCCAAAGACTCAAGTCCAGGAAGGGGGCCAATATATTACCTAACTAACGAACCTAGTTCCCTAACCCTAAAAGAAAGAGGGTAAAGGAAAAACTACAATGGCATGACACAGTGCTTGCACTAATTTGCCACCCTACCCAAGTAGAAGTTCTGAGAGGGGCAGGAGGGAGTGGTTATAATATAGCAAGACTCCATGAGAAGAAAAGCAATTACTAAGGTAGTAATTTTTCTTCAAACACCATGAAGTCTTTGCTATATTATAACAATAGCAGATTACACAGCAGTACCTCCATGGAGGAGGGTCAGGACCTACTTAGGAAATAGGCTCTGAAGCACAGCTGTACCAAACCGAGCATCTCTCCTGGACTGGACATCCAGGGAATAATGCTTGGTAAAAGTGTGAACTGTCTTCCAGGTAGCAGCTTGATAAATTTCCAGAATGGGAATGTCTCTAGCAGCCGCTAGAGACGCAGCTGTACCCCTGGTGGAGTGGGCCCTCAGTCCTGAAGGGGGTTCTCTACCTAGTTTTTGGTAACAAAATTGGATACAAGAGACAATCCACCTTGCAATTGTCCTCTTAGTGGCAGGTTTCCCCTTGCCAACCTCGCCATAAGTAAGGAAGAGTTGGAGGATTCGAACCTGTGACCCTTAGTGCTCAAATAGTAGCTTAAGGCTCTTTTGACGCCAAGCTGTGCAGCAGTCTCCTCTCACCTGAGGAAGAATGCTCAGTGAAAAATACTGGAGAGAGATGGATTGGTTCAGGTGGAAATCTGAAACCACCTTAGGCAAAACTTTCTATTAGTCCTGAGGACTACCTTATCTCTGTGGAAAGAAATAAAATCTTCTTCCACTGACAGGGCCTGTAATTCACTTATGCGTCTGGCAGAAGTGATAGCCACCAGGAAAACAGTTTTCACGTTAGATACTTGAGCCTGCTGAGGACAGAGGCTCAAAGGAGGTTGCATTAACTGAGCAATGCAAACATTCAGGTCCCAGGCAGGAGCTGGTTCCCAAAAGGGGGGTTAGTATGAAGTAACCCTTTAAAAAACTTGGAAAACACAGGGTGAGAAGAAAGGGAGGCAGGCTTCCCTGCTGACACAAAAGCAGAGACAGCTGCCAGATGAACTTTCAAGGTAGCTGGCCTAAGGCCTAGGGAATTTAAATGGACCAAATAGTCCAATAAAATGGGAAGATCAGCGGATTCTGGAATAATTTGCCTCTCAGAGCACCAGATGGAAAACCTCTTCCACTTAGAATTGTAAGTGGCCCTAGTGGAAGGCTTCCTTGAAGCCTTTAAAATATCCAGGACACCTTGAGAAAGGTGTAAATCAGCAAATTCTAACTCCTCAAGAGCCAGGCCTTGAGATGGAGGGATTTGAGGTCCGGATACACTCTCCCTGTGCACAGGCCAGCAAGTCGTGACTCTGGGCAGGCTCAGGGCAGGGTGGACTGTCAAGGACAGAAGCAGAGGGTACCAGGGCTGTCTGGCTCAATCTGGGGCAATCAGAATCACTTCGAGGGTTGAGATCTGATTTTCACTAGTACCCTGAAAAGAAGAGGAAAGGGGGGAAAGGCATACAGGAACTTCCCTTTCCAGTCCAACAGAAAGGCGTCCAGGGGGACTGAGCCCAGCACTGGAGGCCTGCAACAAAATAGAGGAAGTTGGTGGTTGTCTGGGGCTGCGAAAAGATCTATCTGAGGGGTGCCCCATCTGGCAAAGACAGAGCCCAGCACCTGTGGATTCAGAGCCCATTCGTGATGGCCCTGAGAAATTCTGCTGAGGGCATCCGCCAGGACATTGTCCTTCCCTGGGAGTTGAACTGCTATCAGGGAGGTGTTCAGGGAGTAGGCCAGAGACCACAACTTCATTGCTTCGGTGCACAAGGCTGATGACCGAGTGCCCCCTTGCTTGTTGATGTACCACATTGTGGTGGTGTTGTCTGTCCTGACTTGAACCACTTTGTTCTGGACAGAAACTGAAAATACCTGAAGAGCTAAAAAGACAGCTCTGAGTTCCAAAAGATTGATGTGGAGCAGAGATTCCTGAGGAGACCACACTCCCTGAGTGGACAGGTCGCCCAAGTGAGCTCCCCACCCTAACAGGGAGGCATCCGTGGTGAGGGTGAGGGAGTGGGAAATGGGAATGAAGGGAACCCCTTGTTTTAGATTGCTTCGGTCCTGCCACCAGTGGAGGCCAGGATCAGAGTTTGAGTCACTGGGACCAATTTGAAGGGGTCCTTCCTTTGAGACCAATAGGCCCTCAAATGGAACTGAATGTCCCTCATCTGGAATCTTGCTCCTTGCACTACAGCTGTGGAAGCAGCCATGTGCCCCAGGAGTTGCAGAAAATGCCTTGCTGGTGGGGACTTGCCGGGTAAGGAGGATGCCAGGGCAATGAGTCTGTCTACCCTTTCCGAGGAAGAAATGCCCTGGCTAACTTTGTGTTCAATTCTGCACCTATGAAAGTTAGGACCTGAACTGGTTCCAGAACTGACTTTGGTAAATTTAGCAGGAATCCCAGGGAAGTGAGAAGCTGCTGGGTGACTTGCAAGTGGATTTCACCTGATCTGGAGACTGACCCACAATGAGCCAGTCGTCCAGGTAGGGAAACACAGCAACCCTTGCCTTCTTAAGTGAGCCACTACCACAGCTAGACATTTTGTGAATACCCTTGGCGCAGAGGTAGGCGAAAGGCATTGCCCTGAACTGGTAGTGGCCTGAGGGTAGTTCGAACCTGAGGTACTTTCGGTGAGAAGGCCTGATCAGAACATGAAGATAGGCATCCTTGAGGTCCAGGGAAGCTAGCCAGTCCCCTGGCCTTAGAGAAGGCAATGTCATTGCCAGAGTCAACATTCTGAACTTTGGTTTCAAAAGATGCTTGTTCAGGTACCTTAAATCTAGAATGGGCCGCCATTCTCCTGTCTTTTTTGGGGTAAGAAAGTATCTTGAATATAGCCCCTTGCCCTGATGGCAAGGAGGGACCCTTTCCACTGCTTTGCAGTCCAGAAGAGAAGAAACCTCTGCTTCCAAAGCAAGGGCTTCTGAAGGATTTGTAGGTAGGAAAATGTCTGGCTCTCATCTTTGGAAACTGTTTGAAGCTGAGAATCAGACCCTGAGCTGATTACCGCCAGAACCCATCTGTCCGGTTAAGGACAGCCAGTTCTGGCTGAAATAAGCCAACCTGCCCCCACTGGTACAGGAGACCGGCCCTGGGCACCCCATCAGGTGCCTGCTTGGCAGCAGCCTTAGGCTGAGGGAGGGGACTACTTTACTTGTGCCTCGCTCACCCCTGCCTCTGAAGAAACCCCTCTGCACAAAAGCAGAGGCGGCTTGAAATTGGTAAAAAGGCCTGTGGAAAGGCCTGCCCCTACCTCTGGGAGCATGCCTTTGTGGAGTGGCATGCCTCTCCTTAGCCTGGGCACTTTTGTAGGTAGTTCTGTATTCATCCATCTTTTTCATATAGTTTTCTGTTTGTTCCCCAAACAGAGAATTTCCCACTACAGGAAAATCCATAGCCTCTGACTGAGTGTCCTGGGACAGATTAGTGCATCTGAGCCATGCCAACCTACAGAAAGCTACAGAAGTGGCCATGACCCTAGAGGAGACATCATTAACATCAACAGCAGTATGAAATTGAACATTAGAGGCTTCAATGCCATCAGCAGCCACCTGTTCCAACTCACTAGCCAGCTGGCCATGGGCCTGCTTGGCTAACTGCAATATTGTGTCCCATCTAGATTTCTGATATCTAGCTACATAAGCCATATAATTTGCCTGCCTGAGTCCCAAAGAAGCTGCCATATACTGTTTTTTCGCCATGGCATCAATCTTCCTGGAATCCTTATCAGGAGGATGTGAGGCCAGGGAATATTAGCTTGTCACAGGCTGCAGCTTGTACCACACCTACATGACTACACTGTTCAGTGAGGAAGTCTGTATCAGAGCCTGACAAAGTATACCTTCTGTCCATTTTTTTATCTACAGGAGGGACAGAATGAGGATTTTTTAAAATCTTTGTTGTTTGCTTCCTAAATGACTTATGCAAAGGAACAGACAACCTCCTAGACTCTGGTATATCCATCATTTCTACATAATCAGGCTCCTCTTGCTCATCCACAGCCTCCTCTAAAGGAAGCTGGAGGGTTTCTGCAACCTTTTTGTAAAACATAAAATGAGAAGGGGACTCAGACAGAATAGGAGGAGATTCTAAAGGTCTGTCTGGAGAAATGTCCGGTTCAATGGGCACGTCCAGACCCTCCCAGCCACACATATATTGATCAAATTCCTCCTCCCCCTCCTGTGGTTCATAAAATTCCTCAACATCATACTACTGAACCACTGGAACTGAACGAACCAACCTTTTACCAACTGTTGGTGGTTCACAGGTCCCTGAGACAGTGACTGGACAATCTGAATGGCTTTAGCTATCTCTGCAGCAGTTGGAGAGACAATTTTGGACTCAAACCTACTGATTTCTTTGTCTTTTTAACTGGGACTGGTTCATCTGAACAGCCTTTCTTTTGCCGAGGAAGTCTCGCCCTGGTCAGAGGGCACTCCCTCTGGTCCAGTGGGTGCTGGACCGGCTGGCCATCCGGTCAGCGGACTTTTGGTTCTCGTCCTGAGCCAGCCCAATCTCTTTTCCAGGGTGGCTGCAGGAAATTTTACACACCTGGCAGTCTGACAGGAGGTGGTCAACCCCAGACAATGACACAAGTGGTGTGTGGGTCAGCCTTGGCAAGGCTTCCCCACAGACATCACAGTGTTGAAACCAGTGGGCCGGTTTTCTTTTGGGTTTCTCAGACATAATGCCAGCCTATCCAAAAACTTGCCCTTTTGATGGCAGTGCCAGGTAAGACACCCTTATCGGTTCCTAACCGGTGTCACGGTATTTGAAAAACCTATTTAAAAACAGGTTTTTAGAACCAATAAGAACCGGGAACCGCACTCTAAAACCCAACCAAACACTTCAAAACGTTAAAATCAGCAAACCGATCGGTTCAAAACCGAACCGATAATTGAATTTCCACACAGACTTTAAATTTGTACTTACGGTTTACCAGATAGAGCTTTTAACTGAAATGCAGTAAAATAAATACTTTTTGCCGGTTCAAATGAACCGAAAAATACTCGCTTGAACCAAGAATGAACCGAGCTGAAGGAGCTGATCTCCGGAGCGACTGTTCAGTGGAGCGGAGTAAAGAATCTGACAGTTTCATTTGAAACTGGCCAGATACAGCTTTGGCACAGCGCCCTCGCGCTGTAGAACTCCAGATCCTCTGGAGTTAACTCCTTCCTCTCCGGGGCAGTTCAGCTGCAGTGGCTGACTGCTATTGTTATAATATAGCAAGACTTCATGGTGTTTGAAACTACAGTTCTGAAATATGGAAAACTTTAGAGGAAGCAATTCATTTGATTTGGGCTGGCACTGGTTGTGAAGAAATGTTACTATGTGGTGACTTTAATGCCAGGATTGGTAACTATGATGGGTACGGGGATTGTAGTTTTCACTTGCTTTCTCATCAGCAATCCTACAATTTGGTTAGGCAAGCAAAGGATTTGAAGGTAAACAGCTCTGGCCTTAGGTTAATTGGGCTACTGTCATTATTTTCTAGCTCCAATTAGCAGTCGAATTAAGGGTGACTGTATGGGTGATTTCACACATTATTCTGCAAAGGGGCCTTCTACAATAGATTATCTGCTGTGGAATGGAGATATGTATTTTTGGGAATCATGTAAGGTGATGGTAAGAGCAGAAAGCGACCACTTTCCCTTGGTCCTTTCTTCCATTAAGCTTTCAGAGAGCTCTGAACAGTGTGTTCCCCTACTTCCTGTTGAAATAAGAAACCAAGTAAGAGTTAAATGGCAGGTGTCTAAAAGTCCTCAGATTTTACATACTCTACAAGATTTCAAAGGCCAGAATCTCTGATGTGGATTATTCTACTAAGAGTATTTTGGAGTCGTAATTTGAACATATCAGAGATCTACTAATGGCTAAGGATAAAAGTGTTAACTCTGCACATTTAAAGTATGGTTGGTTTGATGGGGACTGCATGTTTGCCAAGTCTCAGTTAAACCACTTAAATCAGATGTTGCAGAGTAGATTCTTCTGGTATGAATTTTAGGAAATTAAACAGGGCTAGGGACAGCTGCAAGAGCTTACTGAAAGTAAAAAGAAAACAATTTCAACAATATCAATGGGATAGGATGTTGGAAACTATTAATCATAATGATATCCACTCTTATTGGTTAATGGTGGCCAATGACACCAATAACCTTTAAGTTTGAAATCTATTCACACATCAGCCTTGACACCTGGGTAAATTATTATAACAGTAAATTTTTTCAGCCTAATACTGTACAGAGTAAACGTCAGGATATCATCATGACCGGTTTCAAGTTTTTTATGAGATCTGAGGTATATTTTACTACAGCTTCACTAAAATGTAATAAGGCCTCAGGCCCTGGCCTTATTCCCAATGAAGTTTTTCTTGCTGCAGTTTCAGATTGGTAATCTATTCTGATGTATTTTTTCAACTAACTCTGTTTTCACTTATGTCTCCCTAAATCTTGGAAGGGGACATTATAATACCCATTTAGAAAAAGGGCGACAAAGCTGATCCATCAGTGTATCGTCCTATTTCTTTACTGGATAATTTAGGTAAGATCTTTCCGAAATTAGTTTTGAATATATTGATGGAACAGCTTCAATTTATTGGTGGTATATACGAGTTACAGTCCGAATTTAGAAGAGGGTTTAGCACAGTAGATAATTGTTTCGTAATAACGCACCTTTATGAAAAATATATTCATATCGGAAAACAAAAACTCTTTGCTACTTTCATAGATTTTAGTTCAGCATTTGACACCTTGGACAGAGCTCTTTTGTGGTTATGGTTGGAGGAAAAAGACTTTTCCCCTGAAATAACTGCAATAATTAGGGAGCTCTATACGCAGACTTGGGCCTAAGCAAGGCTAGGCAGAAACTGTCAACTTTCTGCTAACTTTGAAACAAACACTGGGGTAAGGCAAGGCTGTGTTCTTGCCCCAATACTGTTTTGTCTTTATGTAGACAAATTGCTCAATCAGTTACAGTCATCAAATACTGACTCCCCGAAAATCTTAAACCGGCATGTTGCGTACGTGGACAACTTGGTGTGGTTTTCTCTCTCAAAATCAGGATTACTTCTCAAATTAAAAATCTTGGCAGATTATGTGGATGGATTTAAAAACTTAGGAATAATGCAGGTAAATGTCAGGTTTTGGCATTTGGCTCCAATCGTATACACAAATTGTGGAAGGTGGGATCACAAGATCGTAATACTGTTTCTCAGTATACATAACTAGGTTTCTTTCTTTCTTTCTTGGAATTGTAAATGGACAACTCATATTAAGAATTTAAAAATTAGATTAAAACAAACTGCCAGCTCACTTGGTTGTTTCAATAGAAAGTATGTTGGTAACACCATTAGGCCATTAATAACAGCTATTAAGGCAAAATATTATGCACAAGCATCCTTCTTCAGTGAAATATGGTCCGTTACCAGCGGTATTTTATTGGAGACCCCTTTAAATAACTTACTGAGATCCAGTTTGGGCCTTAGTAATTCAGTCCCCTCTTCTATTGTAAGAACTGAATTGGGTTTAACAAATTAAAGTGCCATCTAGGCAGCCAGAAAAGTAAATTACTAGATTAAGCTGTTACAATATAAACCTAATCTAATAGCCTATTCTGCCCTGATTAAAAAGTACTCATGGTCCAATTTAGGGCATTTACAATCAAAATGGCTCCTGGGTATCTTTCAGATTCTTGGTGAAAATGACCTAGATTATTTAAAATTTTATCAAGAGAGGGGTATAAAAATTAGTTTAAAGTACCAAAAATCTGTGTCAAATAAAATTGCTGCCAATTAGGATAATTATGATTAGAAGAGTATCCTAGCCTTTCACGTCTCTCCTTGGTTAAGACAATGACAAAGCCCACTATTTGCATCCTTATCTTGATATAATCCCAGATATCAATAGTAAATCACCGTATACCAAATACAGACTAGAAGTTTTTCCAAGTTCTGTACTTTTGGCTAGATTTCAGAAGAGTTCTAATATACATGACAAATTTTGCCCTTGTACTTTTCAACATATGGAGAATTTGTCTCACGTTATTTTTGACTGTGCCTGGTACTCTGTTCAGGAATAAGTGGTTAAACCCAAATTTTGATTCAATATTGACCAAAGATCAATCTGTTCTATTGAGAATTCTCTTTACTACATGTGATGAAATGATAGTATTGGCATTATCAAAATACATTAATGCAATACATAGACTACATACAAGGTTAATTAAGGCTGGGGGTTCTTGAGACAGTTTTTTCTTTTTGCTCGTTTACCTTTATTCCTGTATTGCTAATAACATAAGTGTCTGTAAAATAATATTGTGGGTTCTTAATGCTGTATTTTGAAGGAAGCATTTAATGATGTGTCAGATTTGATGATCTGTGTTAGATGATGCTGCCGTAAGTCACTTGTATGCTGCTTGATTGATTTATGTAAATGCTTTTACTGTCGTCTGCACTTCCACTGGTGCATTTTATTTATGATTATTGTATTTTGAATGCTAAATCGTAATGGTCTGATGACCAATCAATATTTATTACTGACTGCAAAAAGAAATAAGAAAAAAAAATACACCCTGTATGAAAGAAGATCAGGATGTTCAATTAATGAGTACTGGTAAGAGTGGCTGACAAGAACAAGATAGTATAAGCAACTATTACATACACTGTACACTCAATCCTGCAAGAAGTTGAAAACAAAATAGATTTAGCAAATGCACTGCATCGCAAAGTAGTGGTTAAAAAAAAAAAAAAAAAAAAAAAGTACCACCACCCACGGAAAATCATATTTGGTAGATAATTTAATCTCCCGCTATATTAATTAGAAGGCTGAGCACAGACCCACCTACATTTTACTCACCTGATATCCCCCACCTCTGGAGAGAGTTGTTGGTAAGGGGTCAACAGCCTTGAGATTACAAGAAGGGCAAAGATGCTCATACTGCACCTAAAGGAAACAGCGACAGGCCTTTTGATGATACGGGCCCTCATGAAGACAGTCTTTATGAAATTAAAAATGAACTGGTCAAGACAAATGTGTTAATGAGAGAACTGACAGATTTAATGAAACTATAAGTAGACATCAACATGGAAATACAAACAGCACTAATTAAAGGGACACTGTCAGCTTGCCCCCCTTTTTTTTTTTTTTTTTTAAACCAGATTTCAGCAATGTGCCTCTATGCAAATATTTGTCACACAGGTTTTCTATAATGTCTCTGCATATGCCAAAATTAACATTTCTTACCACTTTTTTGTATTTTAACACAATTTTGTTCTGGAGCAGTCCGACCTTAAATGAGCCATCCACTGGAAACATATGCATGCTGAGAACACGCATTTCAAGTGGAGCACTGGCATGAAGTGCAACTTTTTACATGCCCATTGTAAAAAGCTGCTTATACTGTGCATTTTCATATGCAGAACTGTATTTGCCATCTTGGAATCAAAACCGAGCACTGATAGTGCCACTAAATACATTTGAAAACCGGTGCTGAAATCCCGCGCATGTGCAAGAGCAGGATGCTCCTGCGCATGCGCGGCATCTGTACTCCAGCTGCTCTCACACATGCACGGGATTTCAGCACTGGTTTTAAAATGTATTTAGTGGCACGATCAGTGCTCGGTTTTAGCTCCAAGATGGCAAATACAATTCTACATACGAAATGCACAGTACAAGCAGCTCTTACAATAGGTATGTAAAAGTTGCACTGTACAGCACTTGTTTGAGACGCTGGCGATTCTCTGTAGACGATATGCCTTCCGTGGACGGCTCATTTAAGGTCGGACCACTCCAGGACATAATAGTGCAAAAATACGAAAAAGTTGTAAGAAATATAAATTTTGGCATATACAAGGACATTATAGAGAACTTATGTGACATATATGCATAGAGGCACACTGCTAAGATCTGGTTAAAAAAAAAAAAAAGAGGGGCAAAGCTGACAGTGTCCCTTTAATAAAGAGAGCACAGAACTAATGCTGAAATAAGGGAAGACAATTCAGGAAATAACCGAGGATACAGGAAACGGCTGAGTGAGATAAACCAAGTAGTAGAAAATCTGAAACGGCTAAGCATAAAAATAATAAGCCACATAAAAACGAAAATTTGTCAAGGCAAAAGAAGAAAAAAGGGCAAAGCAAATGATGAAAGTAATATAAACCAGACCAGGCACAATCTAACCCAGACCAGGCTATCCAGACAGCGGAGAAAGAAGGATTTTCAAAACTAGGCTTGATCTCTGGTTATTGGCCTAATAATAATAATATTTAACCAAATGTCCCACTATTGAGGGAGGACAATCTAGATGGGCCTTGAGCCTTCTTTTGTCCTACTTTATCCAGTAAAGGATTCAACAAGTACAAGGAAAAAATGGCACAATTTAAACACAATATCAATACACCACGGGGGGGAACTTTAAGTAACAAAAGAGAAAAGAATACAACCAATGGCATGACACCAAATCTAATGCAATTTCCAAAAAAAAATATGCCCGAGTATGGAAGTGAAAGAAAAGAGCAGCATGAACATAAAAAATAATTAGTATAGCAAGGTAAATTCTCCAAATAATATTTATTCGAGCACTTCAGAAAGTGCCTAATGAAAAATCATACTGTATGTCACTTAAAGGTGATAGGAAATGTGGGTCGGGGGGGAGATAAGGATACTGATCAGGCGATACTGAAGGTTTGGCTGAACAGTACAAGCGGGATCAGTGTGGCAATCAGGGAGGGGGCACCACTACAGCCAAGGAATGAGTTGCTAGACTGAACTGTAGAATCAGTGATCGTGTGGTGGTGGGGGGAAACTGACTACTGGACACCAGGAAATAGGATCTAACAGGGCAATGTTACCAAAACCGTGATGTTACCAAAATAGTATAACAAGGCATGTTGGGGAGACAGCAAGGAAGAGATTTACCCAAGGAAGAACACATACCCAAAACAGCAACAGAAAATCCTATCAGTAGAAAATAGCAGCTGAAACATGCGACTCTACTCAATATGAGTTCAGAAAGCACACTAGGATTTTTTTTAGTTTTTTTTATTTTTATTTATTTAGTTGTTTAACCAGGTATAGCACACTAAGCTGAAAGCTTTTTTACAGGAGCGACCTGGAAGCACAAGGAGGTTAAGTGACTTAAGTAAGGATCATGAATGCGCTTCAGTAAGGACAAATGGAAGTAAACACACAGCCTGCAGGAATGTCCAGGGAGCAAGCAGCTGTAAATAGAGGGCCAGCAATATTTCCAGTGGATCCACAGCACTATTACAATTCATTAAAAATATTAAACTCTAAAGCTCAGTTTAGAGTAAAATTTTGCAATACTCAAACTGGAACTAAAGCAGGATAAGGCCATCAAAAAAAAAAATGCTGCTTTAAGATCATGATCTATAATTTTTGTAAAGGAGTGCTAAGCAATAAATCTAGTTGGATGAATACAAGAACAGCATATAGATTTTGTGACAACCCAAGTAAAGACTGGATATGTCTCACACTAGCGAATCTTAAGATAAATTTTACTGAAGACAAGGAAGGCGTTTGAGGCCGTAGGTATCAAACTGAATATTTTTACATTAGATCAGATTGGCAAAGAAAATGATACATTGAAATAGCTTAGAAACAAATACAGTAAAAATTAACAAACAAGACAGTAGGAAAGGAGCAGGAAAAAATGGCAACTTGCAGCAGCACATTACAAACTACTTATAACCCACAGAAATCAACTACTGATTTGGCAGTGATTCAGATCTAGATATTATCTCAAGGACAGAGGTAGAAGAAAATTAGGTGAAAAAAATAACACCAGTGTTGTACTCTCGAGTGTCAGTAAGGACTTTGTGGAGAAAGAATCAAGTATATCAGAAAATCTAATTATACTGGAATCCTCTATAACCAGTGATGAAGAAACAGACAAAGAATCTGAAACATGACCATTAAATACTATTGGAAATAGCCTAAAAATTCTACCATGCAATTTAGTAGGGCTGGGGCCAGAATTAAAGGGGAACAGTCAGCACCAAGGGCACCACACTCAAGTGTAGGGCTG
This sequence comes from Neoceratodus forsteri, assembly GCA_016271365.2. Classification (NCBI taxonomy): domain Eukaryota; kingdom Metazoa; phylum Chordata; order Ceratodontiformes; family Ceratodontidae; genus Neoceratodus; species Neoceratodus forsteri. The sequence goes on along the minus strand of CM028130.1, from coordinate 1,441,697,754 downwards.
GTCTCAATGTACACTTTCTTCACAAAAACATTTTGGTTTACTTTTACTGTACTATAGTAGATTGCAGAAGACTATATTTGCTTAGTTCTAGGCTGACATCTTCTGTTACTACAAATCCCAGAACCCCCTGCAGCTGACATTACAGCAATAGGCAGCTGTGGGAGACTCAGTCTGTAGTGCAATAAGCTCTGATCTTTTGTTTGCTGATCCTGCTGTCCTCCCTGTGCTAAGTACAGTCACAGAGGACTGTACCAAGCCCCTGGATAAAAGCAGATCCACAAAACATCTAATCAGAGATTACAAAATCTCTATCATGCATTGCAGGCTACTGAATCTCCCACTCCTGTCGACTGCTCCGAGGTCAACTGCAGAGGATTCTGGTATTTGTAGTAACAGAAGATGATTAACATAAATTAAAGTAACTACAAACAATTTTATGGGCTGAATTTCAATATGCAATTTTAAAACAAAGATACAAGTAAATTCTAGGAAATGGCAGTTTCTAGGTAAGGAAACCTAGGTAATGAAATGGACACTGGAATCCCAGCTATTTTACATATACAGCATTTTTAGTTGCTGTACCAACCAAAAGTTACAATCACATATACTAATAGTTTGCAAAATCATCCAACCATAAATATACATACCATGTTTTTAACCCTTAGACTGCCAATATAATTGGAACATACTGGAGTTCTGGACAGATATATCCGTCCATGACCCTACAAGGATTGAGTGTGGAAAAAGCTTACTGTTTTAAAGAAACAACCGTGCCATATACACCCATGTGCTTTGTGGACGTGCCAAAATCTGAAGTAGTTACTGAGCGAAACATTAGTTACCAAATTATCAAGTCATTCATTAGGGGCTGGCACAGTTTCTCCATTCCCAACCTAGGTGATGGAGTTTTGCATGTCCACACAGCACATGAGTGTATATGTCATGTTTGTTTCATCAGAACAGTAAAAGCTTTTTTCTACATTACTGAATGTTGAGGTTTTTGTTGTGGATTCTGTATCTTTTGTTGCTTGTTTGTACTTTATCTTGATGATAGCACCACAACTTGTTCCTGGTGATGACCGCAGTTTTGTTGTTTGTGAAGCTGTAAGTGTGCAGGAAGTCCAACAAGCCATTTTGGCTCAAATAAATAATAAGAGCCATAAATGAGAATTTTTAATTTCCCAACTCTCCAGCCCCACAAACAAAACCACATTTTGATGACACAAAGTAGGAAGGCAGCTGCAGAGCTATAGATAGTACAGTATTACAATGCTACCAGGGGTAGCAACGGCCTTTACATGCTACTTGAACTTATTAGTAGCGGGGTCGTCAAGGTTAATATTTTATGACCTTATGTATTTTCTGGTCAAATGTGTCTGGCTTGTGCAGCTTCTTTATCCAATGTGTGTGTTGGTTTTTAAATGGATTGTATTAACTGTGGTATAAAAAAAGAATTGCATGTTACGTATTTTTATACTAAGTTGTTGAATGCAATGATCTTGTGATTTTATACAGCTCCAATTCCTTTTTCATCTCCAGTGCCCATTCACTCTCTCCTCCTCACTGCCCTTCTCTTCCCTCTCACTCTTCTCATCTACCTGTCCTACAGCTCCCCTCATCCCTTTTTTCTTTCTCAACCATTACCCATGTTGATGCTCTTCAGGCCCTCTTGGCTCTAGATCCTCACGGGGTGGGAATCCAGATAGTCTTCACACTACACTATTTCTCTCTGCTTATGCCACTGCCCTCCCTATTACCTACCTCCACAACCTCTCTTTCTCCTTATCGTGAAGATGTCTCCTCCTTCGAGTACCTCTGGGTCTGGTCTGGCTGGATCGCCACCTATATTTTTTTCATGTGGATGCTATCCACAAGAAGCTCCACCCCAAGTTTGGGGCACTATACAGAAATAAGAGAAGCATTCGTTGTCCTGTACACAGGGAAATCCTCACTATGATGATTCTCCTCAATTTCAACTACAGAGACATTATTTTATAGTGCTGCTCCAAAATCCACTTTAGCTAGACTGAACCCTTTCTTTCACTCCTTTTGTTGCTTTGTCCTTGACAACCCCCCCCCCCCAAAGTACACATCATTGTACTTTGTATTCTTCCCTCTCCCTCCCCTCTCTTGATGCCAGGCACCTTACCCACAGTGCTTCCTTTATCCAAAATAGTGGTTTGACTCATTCCCCTTGTATCTTGCTGCTCTCCTCTCTTTCCTCCCTTTGTCCTCCTACTCCTTTCACTATCTTTGCTCTCACCCTCTTGCTCTCCCTAAAATGAAATCTACTGCTGGCCAAGCTACCTTCTCGTTCTGTTTCCCTAACCTATAGGATACTCCTCCCTCTTCCATTCGCTCTGCTCCTTCCTTTCCTGCTCTGAAATCTCTCCTCCATGAATTCTCTGCTCACGCCTACAGCTGCTTCTGATATTGGGCTGGACTCCTATTTACCTACAACACAACCAACACTAACACCAGCACTGCCCTGCTCCCCTAGTATAAGTCATTTCCCTTTGTTACTTATTTTGTTGTGCCAATTATTGTTTTTCTTTTTCCTGTTCCACAATTTACTGTAAGGTAATTTATTTTTTAAATGTTCTTGAAACTGAATGTTTTGTTATATTTATTTCCATATTATTGTATTTTATACATTGCACTTCATATTAGTTCTCGTCTTCTCACTTCCCTTCACCCCAGGACGCACCTGGAAATGAGCTAATACCAGCTCAGTACGTCTTCCATGGTAAAACTTTTAAAATAAATAAATAGTAACTACAACTCTTCAAATAAAGCAACCTTGAACCTGTTCTGTTCACATCTAAAGCTAGCCAGTGGAAAAATTCAAACCTGAAGTTAATTCAATGTGATCAGGAAATCTAATACAATTTACACCATAAACTATCCTGGGGGTAATCACGAAGACACATCTGTCATTTAAAACCACACACTAAGTCTCTATAACATAGATGCAAACTGATTATGTTTAACTCCATTAAACCTCTTCTCTCACAAGTCAAAAACCTTATTCCAATGCCACACAACCTATGGCATTACTGTGTAGGGACAGGTTACTACAATTTTTCACTAACCAATCTGATCCCTTTATTTTTTTTAGTTATTCGAAACAGCTTGTTAGACACACAGTCCAGATATATCATATTCAACAGTTCATTATAATACAAATTTCAAATCAAGACTGAAGAATTCAATACTGCTGTCTTCTGATCCAAGAAAAAAGACAGGTTTCACCACATTTGCCTAATCTGACTTAATCCTCATCACAAATGCAAAGGGCCATGTTGGTGCTCTTCATGTCTTGCTCGAGGATGCTGCATGGTCTAAACTGTAGCAATGGTGCTCCATAGAAGAGGTAACTGGAATAAAAAATTATGCAGAATGCCTGGTATAGAGAACTGCTCACTGACTCCATGAGTGAGAGGTTTCCTCTCATCTGCAGTTTTCCATGGCATGTCTAAGGCTGGTGTCTTTGCATTCACTTGGCATTTCCTTAGCGTTGCTGTGGTATTATCTGCTGCTGCATTCACTGACACTGGTACTCTGTTCCCTGCTGATTTCCTAAATGAGTGCTGTTCCTTACTCTCAGCTTGGGTGCTACTGAAAACAACACGGACTGCCCTGCAACAGGTAAAAGCTGCAGGCACTAAAGACATTCTCACCTATGATTGTTGTTGCCACCATCTTGCCGAGCCATTCCCACCACATGGCTTCTAGGACATCGCCACTCCACAAATACAAATACTGTAAACAGAAAAACGAAATTTAAATACCTGTAAATTTTCTTTCTCCGACAGCTGGTCTCTGGGCTTCTATACAGAAGGGCTGTACCTCCTGATGCAGATATGCAGGCAGGAACTGAACTCTGCAGCTAGGGATATCCAGCTCTCCACTTCCTGTTTCCACAAGTTCTTCAGAAAGCAGTCCAAACGTGGCAATACTATATGAATTTGGAAACAAAAACAAGAAAATTTGCCATACACGGCCAAATGGCCAACTTTATATATTCTGGGAGGGAAGCAGGAGCCCAGAGACCAGCCATCAGAGAAAGAAAATTTACAGGTAGTTAAATTTCGTTTTCTCTCCCCTAAGCTGGTCTCTGGGCTTCCATACAGATGGGATATAAAAAAGCAGTACATCCCGAGATATCCTGTGCCCTTAGGGGTCCACCACTGCTTGAAGAACTCGGTGGCCAAAGGATGCCTCTGCTGAGGCCATTGCATCCAGCTTTTAAAATTTTGTGAACTTGTGAATGGATGACCATGTGGCCGCCCTGCATAGGTCTGCTGGAGATGCTTCTCTGAAGTCCGCCCATGAAGTGGCCATAGCTCGTGTTGAATGGGCTCTCACTGGGTCAGGCAAAGTTATTCCAGCCTGATAAGCAGTGGTGATGACAAAACGGATTCATCTGGCTAGAGTGTCTTTCGAAGCTTTTTCACCCATATTTTGACCTGTAGTTAGAATGAACTGGAAGTTTTTCAAATAGAATCCGTTGTTTTAATATTAAACTTTCACCGCTCTTCCTGGATCCAGCATGTGAAATTCCCTTTCCTTTTCATTTTTTGGGTGTGGGCAGAAGGAAGGTAGAATCATCTCCTGGTTGTAATGGAATGGAGACATAACTTTTGGCAACAAACCTGGATCTGTTCAAAGCACCACAGAGTCCTGATGAAAAAACAGTATACGGCTTTTTGGTGGACAGGGTTCCCAGTTCGCTGATTCTCCTGGCTGAAGTAATAGCTGTGAGAAAAGTGACCTTCATTGTGAGATGCATGAGGGATGTCTCCTGGACAGGCTCAAAAGGAGCCTCGGTCAAAACACTGAGAACCAGATTAAGTCTCCAAGGTGGTACTCGTTTGCTTGATTGGAGGGCGTTTTAATGTTACTGCCCTTAAAAACCTCCTGACATGGGGATGTGAACCCGACGACTCCCCTGAATCCACCAACAAGAGCGCCCCCAGCATGGAAACCTGAACTCTTAAGGTGGCTGGTTGCAGTCCTTTGTCAAACCCATCTTGAAGAAACTGCAGTAGTACAGGCAATGATACTGGATGGTTCTGTATGTGTGTTTGGATTGAAGCCAGAACAAGAATTTCCTCCAAATTCTCTAATACACTTTACAGGAAGAGGGGCAATGTGAGTTCACCACCATTTCAATAACAGGAGCTGTGTAGCCTAGTTCTTTGAAAGTTTCCCACTTAATCTCCAGGCTGAGAGGGACAGGTTGTTCAGACTGGGATGTAGTACTGGACCCTGGTGGAGAAGATCTGGGCTCATCTGGAAGGTCAGAGGTGGTCGCCTTGACAGATGACCGAGAAGTGGGAACCACGGGCGACGAGGCCATCGGAGATGGACTAGAATTAGTTCTGCCCGGTCCAGAGCCACTTTGTGGAGGACTCTGGTTAGAAGCGGTATTGGAGGAAAGCCGTACAGGAGACCGAACTGATCCCAGTCTAGGGAAAAGGTGTCCCGAACCACCACTAGTTCATCCTTGGCCAGGGAGCAGAACTGTTTTACCTTGGAGTTTCGCCAGCAAGCGAAAAGATCTATCAGAGGACTGCACCACTGTTCTGTTAGGCTATGGAAGGCACCATCTTTCAGCTCCCATTCCCCTGGTAGAACATTCTTGCGACTGAGCCAGTCTGCTGTGACATTTTCCTGTCCTGGAATATACACTGCTCTTATACTTGCCAGGTGGTGCTCGGCCCACTGAAAGAGAAGAAGGGATTCCTGTAGCATTTTTGAGCTTCTTGTGCCGCCCTGATGGTTGATGTATGCCATCGTTGTCAGACCGTCTGGTAGAATCCATACGTCCTGACTGAGGACTTGCTGTTCAATGTGTATCAGGGCAAGGCATACTGCTCCCATCTCAAGGACGTCTATGCTGTACCTTGTTTCTACCAGCGACCACTTGCCCTTCGCTGACAGCTGATGCAGCTGAGCCCCCAGCCTGAGGCTGGCATGGGTCGTGAGTCAGATTTGGTGTGCATGGCCCAACTTGAGACCCCTCATGACATTTGTCCTCTGAGTCCACCACTGGAGGGAAGTTTTATCTGTTGAGAATCTGGGATCAGTTGGTGCTGGCTGTGTCTGGACTGGAACCACAACCTGCACAAGTGTGCTTGAATGGGACACATGTGGACTAGAGCCCAAGGGACTGAATCCGTCAGTGATACTAGAGTCTCAATTAGCTGCATGAAGGAGTGAGCAGGCAGCTGAGGAGCTGTGTGAAACGTCTTGAGGAGTTTCAGCAGGTTCCTGAATTTTGCTTCCGGGGGAAGATCTTGTTGGCTTGTGTCATAAAGTCTGCCCCCAGGTGGTTCAAGGTCTTGCTTGGAGTTAGGGAACTTTTTCTCCCGTTGATGACAAATCTGTGTGCCGACAGGTACCGGACTACCTCCGCTACTGCTTGTACTGCCTGGTCAAGCTGCGAGCCTTGATGAGAATATCGTCCAAGTAAGGGAAAAGTTGTATCCCTCGGTTCCGAAGGTGAGCTATGACCACTACTAGCTCCTTGGAAAATGTCCTTAGGGCTGCAGAAAGCCAAAATGGCAGTGTTTTGAATTGGAAGTGCTGCTCCCCCACATTGAACCTGAGGTATTGCCTGTGTAGTCCCTGGATGGGAATATGCAAATATGCATCTTGCAGATCGATGGATGCCAGAAAATCCCCTTGTTGTAACTCCTTGATGATAAGGTTTCCATCTTGAAGGGTCTGCTGCAGACAAAGCGATTCAGGAATTTGAGGTCTAGGACTGGTCTGAATCCCCCTGTGCGTTTTGGCACGATGAAGAATAGGGAGTAGACCCCCCCCAGACTGAGCTCTGTGGGGGGAACTTGCTCGATAGCCCCTGCTTGAAGAATGTCTGTAATAGCCTGTAACATCGCTTGTCTTTTGGATGGGTTGCCCAAGATAGGGGAGGGCACCACATAAAGTAGTGAGGGCTTGGATTCGAATTCTATTAGGTAACCCTTGCTGATGATGTCTAAGATCCATCGGTCTGACGTGGTTTGGACCCATTCCTCAAGAAAATTTGAAAGTCTGCCCCCTACTCGAGGATGGGCCCAAACAGCTTCATTGTGACTTCTTGTTGCTATTGCTGGTGTCTGGTGCCACCACCGACACCAGATCTGCCTCCTCTGAAGTTACACTGGTTACAGTGGCGGGGGAGGAGTAGCTCTCTATGTAAAGGAAGGGATAAAAGCAACTGAACAAAAGAGTAAACAGGGAGGAGAGGAGGCACTGTGGGTCACCTTAGAGACTGGAAAGGGCACCACAATCCGCACAGGGGTTGTGTACAGACCCCCATGTCAGGGGGAAGGAATGGACAAGGATATGATGGAAGGCATTCTTAGAATGGCAGAGAAAGGGGAGATACTGTTGATGGGAGACCTGAATATGCCAGATGTTAACTGGAGCACATTTGCTACAGCCACATCCAAGAGCAGGGCCATTCTTGACGCCCTACTGGTGGCAGGCATTAGACAGCTAGTTTCGGAACCCACTCGTGAGGGAGCAATCTTAGACCTCATACCCTCAAACGGGGGCAGTGAGAGGATCTCAGATCTAGAAGTGGGTTGCCATCTGGGGACAAGTGACCATCAAACAGTGTGGTTCACATTAAACTCAGCTACAGAGTCAAGCCATACAAAAGTGAGGGTACTGGACTTTAGGAGGGCTGACTTGGCAAGATGGGAGAGTGCCTCAGAAAAGCACTAGCAAACAGGCTAGAAGGAGGTGGAGCAACAATGGGGAATTATCAAAACTGCCATCACAGAGGCAACAAGCCTTTGTGTGAAGCAAATAAACAAATCAAAACGAAAGAAAAGCCACTATGGTTCTCAAGAGAGGTGGCTGTGAAAGTCAGGAAGAAAAGATAGCATTCTGGAAGTATAAGGAAACACAGAAGGAGCAGGACAGAGAGCTGTACCAGTTAAGGCAGAAAGAAGCAGGAGGAAGTCAGAATAGCAAAGGCCCAAACTGAGGAAAAGATAGCCAACTCAGTTAAGAAGGGGGATAAAACCTTTTATAGGTACATCAGCGAGCGTAGAAAGACAAAGGGAGGGATAGTGAGGCTGAATAGAATGAACGGTGGGTGGGCAGAGGGGGACAGTGAAAAAGCAGGAATACTGAACGAATATTTCTGCTCAGTATTCACAAAAGAGGAGGGGGAAGTTCCTAATCCAATTAACAGAAGCACTCTTGATAGGGGGGTCGATCCCAGTCCTTTCACAGAAGAAAAGGTTCTGCAAGAACTCCTAAAACTGAAGGTGGGCAAAGCAATGGGTCCTGATGGAATTCACTCCAGAATTCTAAAAGAATTAAGGAAGGAACTAGTGAAACCACTGGCTATTCTTTTTAATAAATCATGGGAGGATGGTGTGGTACCCGAGAACTGGAGGAAGGCGGATGTGATTCCCCTTCACAAAAGTGGGACCAAGACAGAGGCAGAAAACTACAGACCTGTCAGTCGGACCTCTGTGGTAGGGAAAGTGATGGAGTCACTTCTGAAGGAAAGAATAGTTGAGTACCTAGAGGCCAGTGGAGCACAGGATCCAAGGCAGCATGGGTTCACAGCGGGAAGGTCATGTCAGATGAATCTAATAGATTTCTTTGACTGGGTGACCAAAGTAGTAGACCGGGGGGGCTGTGGACATGGCCTACCTAGACTTTAGCAAGGCATTTGACACAGTCCCACACAAAAGATTATTAGTCAAATTAACCAGCCTGGGAGTGGGTCCCAGGGTGGTAGCCTGGGTAAAACATTGGCTGGACAACAGGACACAGAAGGTAACTAAATGGAGTCCACTCTGAAGAAAGGGCAGTTACTAGTGGGGTACCGCAGGGTTCAGTATTGGGTCCAGTCCTTTTTAATGTCTTCATCAGTGATCTTGCAGAGGGACTGGAAGGAAAAGTATGCCTTTTTGCAGATGACACAAAGATCTGCAACAGGGTTGATACACAAGGAGGCGTGGAAAGGATGAAAAGGGACTTGGCAAGGTTGGAGGAATGGTCAGAAGTATGGCAGCTAGGATTCAATGCAAAAGTGCAAATAATGCACCTGGGAAACAAGAACCCAGGGGAAGAATACACAATGGGTGGGGAGGTAGTAACAACAACAAAACAGGAAAGGGACCTGGGGTAATCATATCAGATGACCTTAATGTTAGCAAGCAATGTGAGAAGGCAGTAGGGAGGGCCAGGGGTATACTGGGATGTATAGGGATAGGCATCAGCAGCAGAAAACAGGAGCTGTTATCCCTCTGTACAGACAGTTGGTGAGACCCCATCTGGAATACTGTGTCCAGTTCTGGAGACCCCATCTCCGCAAGGACATAGACAGGATAGAGGCAGTCCAGAGGAGGGCAACTAAAATGGTGCAGGGTCTGCAAGAGAAGCCGTATGAGGAGAGACTAAAGGAGCTTAATATGTATACCCTTGAGGAAAGAAGGAGAGGGGGACATGATAGAAACTTTCAAGGACCTCAAGGGAATCAACAAAGTCCAAGAGGGTAGCATCTTTCAGAAAAAGAGACTTGCAAGAACAAGGGGACACAATTTAAAGATGGAAGGAGGGCGGTTCAGGGGCAATTGAGGAAGTATTATTTCACAGAGAGGGTAGTGGATGCACGGAACAGTCTTCCTGAGGAAGCTGTGGGGTCTAAAACTGTGGGAGAATTCAAGAATGCATGGGACAGACATACGGCAATTCTTGTGGGGGGGCAGGAAGATATAGGCTGTTGGTTAACTAGGATCTGCGGCCTATCCTGTAGGTAGGGAAATGGGCAGACTAGATGGGCCTAGCGGTCCTTATCTGCCGTCAAAGTCTATGTTTCTACACGAAGAGAACCATGTTTTTTTTTTCAGAGAAATTAAGAGTTCTGACCCTTGTTGTGCCCTCGGTCACGAAAATTGCATCTGGGGCCTGAGGACCATGATTTGCCCCTGCCTCTTGACTGGGGCATGTGCACCTTCGCAGTCTCCCAGGATTCCTTCACCACCTCCTTCAGAGCTGAGCCAAACAGAAGATTAACTTTGTAGTGGGTGTTTATCAAATGGCTCTTCGAAGAGGCGTCTGCTTGCCAGGCCGAAGTCAGAGGTTGCAGCAAGCCAAAGTTTGATAAAACATGGTCCGAGCGGCATACCTGACCACCTCCTGACACATCTACTGCGTAAGCCAATGCCAAACCTATGAATTGCAGCTGATGAATAACAGCCTAGTACTCCCCTGGGTCCTCAGTGAATTGAAAGGCTAATTCCGAGGCCTAGGACAGAGCGGCTCTGGCTGAAAAAAGATTGGCAGTTGCAGCCTTGAGAGAAGTTGCTGATGCCTGAAAGGCCTTCTTGAGTGAAGCATCCACTTTCCGGTCCACTGGGTCTCAGAGTGATACCCCTCTCTCGACTGGGATGAAAGTCTTCTTGGTGAGGTTCGAAATCAGAGGGTCAATTCTGGGGCAGTCCAGCCACTTTTCAGATCGTTTCTTGTCAAACCTGAGGAGCTTAGAGATCCACCGGGGCACTGGATAGGTGCGTTCTGGACTTTGCCATTCCTCCTTTAGCAAGTCCTGTATGGCTGGAGGAATAAGGAAAGCTGTGACCGGTTTGGCGGCAGATGCCAGGCGAAAAGCCTGTTTCGGCTGAGTTGGAGCCGCTGGGGAAGATCCAAGATGAATCTCAGCTATAACATTTTTCTGAAAAACTCTAGGTCCTCCAGGTTTTGGACAGGGAGTCGTCCAAGTCCAATGATGAGTCCACTAGCTCCCCCTCTTCTGGAGAAGAGGAACTGGAGTCTAAGGAGTCCGGGGAACAGTCCCTGCGATGTTTCCCCTCGTGGGTGCCCCTAGATCTACTCCAAGAACAAGATATTTTCTTTCTCTTGTGGCATAAGGAATGCTGATCCCTCCTCATCAGAGGATCTGCTCCTGCATCGGAATTTTTTCTTCCTGTGAGGTCTCACATCTGGTGACCCCAGAGGTTACCAGTCGAAGCATGCAGGGTCCAGAGCAAAGGCCCTATTTAGTTTGTCTATGAGATCTGGGGCCAGAGAGAGGGGGGGCTGTGGACTGCTGGATCTCCCTGGTGGCTGCTACTCTCTCAAACCTGATGGCTGCTGCTCGCTCAGATCTGTCTGTCTGTTGGCCATTGGTCTGAGCCGAGGAAAGGGAGGCCTCTGTCACGTCCTCCCCATTTGCAGATGCTGCCTTCTCATATTTTATGCAAAGCGAACCTGCGCAGGTGATTAGAAGAGGGGATTTGCAACACTGGCATTTTCCACCCCTGGCAGGCTTGTCTGAGGCCATAATGGAAAATGGCTCGAATCCCCTTTGAGTCACTGTAGCTCCCCCCCCCTCCCCCCAGAGGTTTCCCGATAATACGGGAGGCTGTCTGGAAGTATGCTGAAGCTCAGACGGAACACTGCTGCTGGCCCCTCAAGGACAAAAAGCTGAGCTGTTTAAATTGCTGCCTTGGTCCTGATTAATCTTTTCTTGCTCCCTTACTGCTGTGGGATGGGGGGGGGGGGCCTGCAGCCCGAGTGAGAAGCTCCATTACTCCTGAGCAGCACTCCTTGAGAACTGCAGCGCTCATCGACGAGAGAGCACTGCAATGTCAACAAGCAGCTGAATTAGAGCTGCAGGCCCACCATCAATGAGCGTCTGAAAGAGTCAGAAAGCCAGTCGACAGGAGAAAAACGGCACTGCTGTCAATGAGGAGAGAATCCTCTCAGAGCACTGAGGTGCTCTTACTGTCCAATCGCCAAAAAACGGCACCCGATGAAATCCACCAGTTGACAAACTCCAGGGCTAAAATGAACACTGGGTTGAGCCCAAAATTGCGGGAAAAATCTCTGCGGTAAAGTGGGGTCAGTCTGTGCAGCTTGCAAGGCTGAGACTGGGACCCACACAGGAGTACTCTAAAGTGCTGCATTTCTTCAGCAATCCCAATAAAAAATTAAATTTTGTGACTTAAAGTCTGATGTCTTCAGCCCTGCCACATGGTAACAGAGCTCTGCTGCAGAGTACCTGCTAGCTGGAAGGCAGGAAGTAAACTGGTGGAAACACAAAGTGAAGGGCTGAATATCCCCAGCTGCAGAGTTCAGTTCCTGCCTGCATGTCTGCATCAGGAGGTACAGTCTATCTGTATGAAAGCCCGGAGACCAGTTTAGGAGAGAGAACAGCTCTCTGCACATCCAACCTTCCCTACCTTTCAAAGGGCATGGGTTCAAGCCTCCTATGGTCAGAGGGAAGTCTAGAAATTGTGGTAACCAAGCGATGACGGCATCTCCCTCACAGAAATTGTCAGCAGGCTAGTGAGTTTTTATCATGCTGGGGAGGTGGGCTCTGAGCACATGAAGCAGGGTGATGCCACACTCTACTGCTCAAACCACTGGCCTCAGCCACATGAGTATGACACTGCACCCAGAAGCAGCATCAGATGGGTCCTTTAATGGTCCAGATCTGTTTGTAGAGTTGGAACAGGCACAAAGCTGAATAGCAGTCACAGCTCTAAGTAGCAAAAACTATGGCAACCTCTGTCAGTCTTACACAGAAACATAGACGCTGATAGAAAAAAAATGCTCTACAGCCCATCCAGTCTGTCCAGCCCTACTTAAGGTTGAATGTGATGGCCCTAGTGGCAATTTTATTTATTCATAATTTTTGACCAGAAAAGGCATTCTAAGCTGTGCTAGCTTGTTTACAGGTGCTCCCAATCTCTTTCATCCTCCCCCCTCCACTTCTCTTACTGCCTTTACTAGTCCCACATGTCTGTCCCACTAATGTTTGAATCCTACCACTTATACAGCAAGACAACTTCCTTTGTCAGTCTGTTCCACCGATCTAACACCCTTTCCACGAAAACCTATTTCCCCGACATCCTTCTTCTATCTTTCCCCTGCCAGCTTAAGTGAGTGCCTGCATTTCCACTCAGTGTAACTAGCTGTCTGCTGCCCATCTTGTTTATTCCATAAAGGCACTTGAACATCTTTATCATACCCCCCCCCCTTGCTTCCAGGATATGTATGCTGATGTCTTCCAACTTCTCCAGCTAGGTTCCATTGTTGTCCCTGGATCATTCTAGGTATCTTCTCCTGCTCTGCCTTCACACCATCCCTGTCCTTCCTCAAGTGTTTACTCCAGAACCGTATGCAGTACTGCAAGGGTGGTCAAACCAGGGATCTGTACAAGGGTAGAATCACCTCCCTCCTCCTACTGATGATTCCCCTTTCTATGCACTCCAGAATTCTATCCGATCTCTCCACAGCCCTGTCACAACATTTTCAAGATGTCCATAATTGCCACCCCCAGGTCCCTTTCCTCCGTCATTCTCAACCTTTAGCCCTCCCATTCTGTACTCCATCTTGCATGGCAGCCCAAGTTCATGCAACCCTGGGAGTGCACTGGTAGCTTAACAAGCCAACCCAAACCAGGTCTCAGTACATGGGAAGCTTTCTGCATGTTGTTGGAGGAGGGCAGTGGTCTGGATCAGACGCCTGGTATCTTTGACTAGACAAACAGCCAGAGCACCTTAAAATAGTCCAATTCAGAGTGTCGGTCCTTGTCCTCATGTCTTTCACCACTGGGCCCGAAAGCCAGAATTGTGCATAATCACACAAAGTATTACTGGCGGAAAAAAAATGTGGTGCTCGGGGCCAATGGTGAGATATGCGAGGATCAGAATTTGTTACACGCTGCATTGGCTGCCTTTTTTTGACAGCTTTATTGCAAGCACAGATGCTAGAATACACTACAGCTTCAATGAACTAAGGCTGACGGAGGAACCATTCCCCCCATCTCCCCCCCCCCCACCACCACCACCACCGATTACAGCACTGTTCTTGGTACACAGAACATTCGGCATGCAACATCTTATTAGCAAAGCTGTGTCTTCCCTGCACTGGACTTCAGTGACAAAATACTTTGCATGTTACAGAAAGGAAACGAGGTTGGCCAGGTGTGATAGGTATGGCTAAAGTCTGGGTGGGGAGGGCAGTGGGGCTCAGATAGGTGGACGGTGTTTTTTTACCATGGCAGTCCTGGAAGCTGTGCTCATGTGTCTCATGGATGCATCTCTGGTACACAAGCATGTCCTGACTCACCCACTGTGCCCACATCCCCTGCCTATGTGCTGTGATCTGTAACTGTCTAAAGCACACCACGGTTAGGCTGGAAAAGGGAAACATGCCTTGGGTAAGCCAAGATCATGTAGAATGGTATGCAGTGACTGAACTGTAGGGTTCCCGCAGCTAGTAAGCAGTCATCCAGGACAGGCAGCAGGCGAGGGGCCAATCAAAAGACAGCTGTGCTGTAAAATAATAAGTCAATTAAATGGGAATTGAGGGGAGACAACAGGACACCAGGAAAGTGCTTAAACAGGGGATCAGGTAAAAGGGCTATATCACTACCACCAGGGGAATAATATTTGGGGAATGCCGGGGGAGCCACCATTGGGCTGTTTGCGCAGATTTAAAACATGCTTTTTGGAACAGTCAACTAGCACTGCGCAGGTAGCTAGTTAGTACATCCAGAAAACTTTAAAATCTGGTAGGGCACACTATGCATTACAAAGCCTATCAGCAGCATACGTACGTGGTGTTCATTAGCACTCTCGTGCTAACATCTTTGTGTTGTGCTAACTGTGCCTTTCAGCCACGCAAAGCACAGTTAGCCCGGCATTAACTCTTCTAATATGGAGCACTCAGGAGTCATCCTGAGCTCTTTTTTGATTTTTTGCAGAAGAATGTCATGAGACAGTCAGCAATGAATACATATATATTTGCATATTTTAGTAGTAAACACAGACAGCTGGGCTATAGCATGCTGATACCCACTTATGGCTACCATCAGCTTCTAGAGACTATATCACTCAGCAAACTGCACACACAACCCAGCAAACACCTCAGTTCACAGTTCCACATTCAAAGCCCTGTCTCGAATCTGGCCAGTTGGTGGAACAGTAGGGCTACAACTTGCAACACCAACAAGCTGGGTTCAGGAAAGAGCCTGCATTGTCAGGGACGGCCAAAGGGTGGCTGATTGAGTGTTCCACAGCACAGGTGGGAATACAGCAGGGAGGTAGTGTGGGTGGGGCAGACATCGGCTGGGACCTGCTCTGCGCATGCAGACGCACTGGTTTCCCTGAGTGTGCAGACATCTGCAGGGGATATGGAGAAAACAGCCCCCATCTCGGCTCCCAGAGTAGAATCCCTGGTATATCCAGACTAGCCCTGCCACCTTCATCCACACAGCCCAATCCATGATTCTATATGAGGCAGATCCCCCTCTACCAGGAACCCTGCTTTGGGGGGGGGGGGTAAACCATGTCTCCATGGGGCCACAATACATAAGTGGGGAGGGGAAAGAGATGTGCCGGGTACGCCTCCGCGGTGTCAGACCAGAGAGTGATGGGCATAAAATATCAATCGCAAAGCACCATCTCAAAAAGAACTAGAAATGTGGGCAATAATGACATACAGATTCATAGTGCCATCAGGCAAATAACTAGAGACCTTGGCTATTTGCCTACTAACAAAAGAATCTACTTCGTTCTCTGGATCAGCAAACAATAGCCATGTTGTATCCTCCACTTAACCAACTCCAACTTGAAGTCACTGTCTGGAATTACTGTGTTTAAAATCACTCTGTCCGTGTAGAGTAATACAGCTACCAAACCACTGAGGCCACATACGGTGCTTGCAGGCAACACTATACAAATGGAGCCAAACATAGAAACACAGAATTTGACGGCAGATGAGGACCGCTTGGCCCACCTAGTCTGCCCATTTTCCTACCCAACAGATAAGCTGCAGATCCTAGTTAACCAACAGCTGACTTCCTCCTACCCCCCACTAGGACTGCCTTATGTCTGTCCAATGCATTCTTTAATTCCCCCACTGTTCTTGACTCCACGACCTCCTCAGGGAGACTGTTCCATGCATCCACAACCCTCTCTGTGAAAAAATACTTCCTCACATTACCTCTGAACCATCCCCCATCTTCAAATTGTGCCCCCTTCTTCTTGCACATCTCTTTTTCTGAAAGAGGCCATCCTCCTGGACTTTATCGATTCCCTTGAGGTACTTAAAAGTTTCTATCATGTCCTGTCTTTCTCCCTCCTTTCCTCAAGGGTATACATATTAAGCTCCTTTAGTCTTTCTTCGCATGTCTTCTGGTGCAGACACTGCACCATTTTGGTTGCTCTCCTCTGGACAACCTCCACTCTGTGTGTCTTTGCGGAGATGGAGTCTCCAGAACTGCACACAGTACTCTAGATGGGGTCTCACCAACTCTCTGTACAGAGGGATAACAACTTCCTGTTTTCTACTATTGATGACTCTCCTTATGCATCCCAATATCCCCCCAGCCTTCCTTACTGCCTTCTCACATTGTTTGCCCACCTTAAGGTCATCCGCTATAAGTACCCCCAGGTCCCTTTCCATTTTCACTGTTGTCAGTATCTCACCCCCATTGTGTACTCTTCCCCTGGGTTTTTGTTTCCCAGGTGCATTATCTTGGCAATTCTTTGCATTGAATCTGAGCTGCCATACATTTGACCATTCCTCCAACCATGCCAAGTCCCTTCTCATCCTTTCCACTCCATCTTGTGTATCAACCCTGTTACAGATCTGTGTGTCGTCTGCAAAAAGACATACTTTTCCTTCCAGTTCCTCTGCAATGTCACTTATAAAGACATTAAAAAGGACCGGTCCCAGTACTGAACCCTGCGGTACCCCGTTAGTAACCCTCCTTTCTTTACTGTGGACTCCATTTACTACTACCCTTTGCGTCCTGTTGTCTAGCCAACTTTTATCCAGGCTACCACCTTGGGACCCACTCCAAAGCTGGCTAACCTGTATATTAATCTTGTGTGTGGGACTGTATCAAATGCCTTGCTAAAATCTAGGTAGGCCATGTCCACAGCCCCTCCCTGGTCTACTACTTTGGTCACCCAGTCAAAGACATCTATTAGATTTGTCTGACACAACCTTCCCATCATGAATCCATGTTGCCTTGGGTCCTGTGCCCCACTGGCCTCTAGGTACTCAACAATTCTTTCCTTCAGAAGTGATTCCATCATTTTCCCTACCACTGAGGTCAAACTAACTGGTCTATAGTTTCCTGCCTCAGTCCTGCTCCCACTTTTGTGAAGAGGAATCACATCTGCCCTCCTCCAGTCTTCAGGTACCACCCCATCCTCCCATGATTTGTTAAACAGAGTAGTCAGCGGTGTCACTAGTTCTACCCTTAGGTCTTTTAGAATTCATGGGCGATTCCCATCAGGCCCCATTGCTTTATCCACCTTCAATTTTATTAGTTCTTTCAGAACCCTTTCTTCTGTAAATGGACTTGTATTGACACCCCATCTTCAGAGTGTTTCTCTGGTTTGGTTTAGGTATCTCCCCCTCCTCTTCCTTTGTGAATACTGAGCAGAAATATTTGTTCAGTATCCCTACTTTTTCACTGTCACCCTCTACCCACATCCCCTCCCCTTTATTAAGCCTCAGTATCCCTCCTTTGGTCTTTCTTCGCTCCCTAATGTTATGTATAAAAGGTCTTATCCCCCTTCCTAAAAGAGTTGGCTATCCTTTCCTTGGTTTGGGCCTTTGCTATTCTGACTGCCTTCCCAGCCTCTTTCTGCTTTAACTGATAAAGTTCTCTGTCCTGCTCCTTCTGTGTTTCCTTATATTTCCTGAATGCTACCCTTTTCTCCTTAACCTTCCCTGCCACCTCTTTTGAGAACCATAGCGGTTTTTTCTTTCATTGTGTTTTGTTGATTTACTTTACACAAAGGCTTGTTGCCTCTGTGATGGCTGTTTTGATTACTCCCCATTGTTCCTCCATCCCTCCTTCTTGCCTGTTTGCTAGTGCTTTTCTGAGGCACGCTCTCATTTTCCCCAAAGTCAGCCCTCCTAAAGTCCAATACTCTTGCTTTTGTATGGCTTGATTGTATGACTGTGTTTATCGTGAACCACACTGTTTGGTGCTCGCTTGTTCTCAGATGGCTACCCACTTCTAAATCTGCGATTCTTTCTCCGTCCCCATTTGAGAGTACCAGGTCTAAGATTGCTCCCTCCCGACTGGGTTCCAATACTAGCTGTCTGAGGCATACCCCCTGTAGGGCATCAAGAATGACCTTGCTCTTGGATGTGCCTGCAGCAAAGGTGCTCCAGTTAACATCTGGCATATTCAGGTCCCCCATCAACAATATCTCCTTTTCCTGCCATTCTAAGGAAGCCTATCATTTCCTTGTCCAGTCCCTCTCCCTGAGATGGGGGTCTGTATACAACCCCCATGCGGATTGTGGTGCCATTTCCTGTCTCCAGGGTGACCCAGAGTGTCTCATCTGCTCCCTGTTTACTCTTTAGTTCTGTTGCTTTGATCTCTTCATTTACATAGAGAAGTCCAGATGACCCGGTTTGCTGGACAGCCAGCTTGGGGGAGAAGGATCGAGTGCCCGGTGAGCTGCTATCCTTCTCCGGAGAGGGTGGGTTGCAGGTCCCGCTGTAATACAGCCACCGGCAGTGCAGACAGGGATCACAGAGTACAGGGAGGGGTAGATGTCGGCCAAGGTCCAGAGCGGTGGCACATCTCAGCATGCCCTCATCCCCTCTGACCTCCAGGCATACCATCATCTATGGGAGGGACCAGAACATCGAAAACATCCTACGTCAGCTCACGGAGATGGGCCCTGGTGCCTTAGCCTCACACAACCAGGATCTGGGGGCGGGGGAGGCTAGGTAGGACCACCTCACATTGAAAACTGGCTGGGGGGGGTGATCCGGGAGTCTCCCTCCTACCCCGCTTGGATGGGGGGATTCCAAGGCTTATGGGGAGTTTGGTCCACCAAAGCGCATTTCCCCAAGATACCTGTCGTAGTCCAGTAGAGGTTGCCTAGGGAGTCCCTGAGGGAAGGAGCAGACATGGCGAGGAAGGGGGCATAAATAGCAAGTTAAAAAAAAAATAAATAAATTCCAGATGACGACAGAAAGGGGTGGGAGCCAGCAACCATCAAGACAAGACACGTTTCACTCGAGTTGCTGTATTAGCACTGTAATAATCTTATTTTTCACATCTGCTTAACAAATTTCAGCTGAGCTTACTTTACTTGAAGCCAAAAATTCCGAGACTCATGGGAAGAAATCCCCAAAAAAGGTGCCAGGGAGAGCTGCAGGAAGAAAGGGTAGCAGGCCACAATCTTTCAGCAGGGGAAATGCTTTGATAATGCCCAGCACTGAAGAGGCAAAGATTACTCTAAAAGACGTCCTACAAATGGTTTGGGCTTTAGATCCAAGAGTAGTTACTTTGGACCAAAAGTGACTTTTAGTTAGAGAATCAGCCTGTGAAACCCAGTCTACAGTCGCCTTAGGGGAAACAAAAGAGGCAACAGGGGTGGCAATGCCAGCAGTTAATGCAACGACCACCCTGGTGAAAGAAGAAAGAAAAAAAAAAAAAACAGCCCTAAAATACAGGCTGCAAGCGCCTGCGAAATTCCACAAGATCCCCTAATCTCAGAGTGCATCGGCTCCCAGAGTCTTCAAAGGAGATATCTCAGAATTTGCAGCTACTTGGCTGATTTAAAAAATTGCTATAGCTAGACTGGACACCTACAGCACACTGGGCATACAGTATTACTCCACAGAGGAAACCAGACAGCATAGACACTCCTAGGACCTTCCTAACAGTCAAGCTGAGAATGCACCAAAGGGACAATATACTGGATTCAGCTCGAAGGAGCGGGCCACTAACATGGAAAGATGGGACATGTGTTTCAATTTATTCCAACTTCAGCTACTCGACCCGTAGCCGGCGCAAATCATTCGATGCACTGAAGAGAGTCGCACAAGCCTTCCAATATCCAGCAAGACTCAAGACTGTGTATTTGGGAAGACAGTATCTGTTTAGTGACCCTCAGGAAGCCATTAAACTTCAGAACATTTCAAAAGACTTTGGTGACTGAACATAAGTAGAGGTCGACTTGAACTGTGAATCATGAAAACGAACTCCATTCTGCGAGTACATGAACTGGGTGGGCAGGCAGTGGGGAAAGAATAATTCACAGACGAGTCATAAATTTACAAAGACCGATTTAATGTTTTTGACCTTTTATAGGGTTTTAAATAGCCAGTATCACATTGCCTTTTGCGATGTGAACCGGCTACTCATGCGATGCATTTTTAGCTACAGATTTCAAAAAATGCGATCCATTTTCCCATATGAGCCAGCCAGCCAACAAGGTCAGGAAGATTCTCGGGTGGGGGGTCTGGAGACTGCTATGCACCTCCACATTCACGACTGATCAACAGGGGTCGACAGCGGGGGGACTATCGGCCAGAGACTCCCAATAATTTGGTGGCCCACCGTACTTCAATGTGGACCGTAACTGTTTTTGAAAATTTAAGGTGGAACGAGATGTCGACGTTACGGGAGTGTTGAAGTCCATTAAACTGGCCATTTATTTATTTAATCCACCTATAAGAAGAAGACAAATGCATTGCATTTTTCATTCTGACTTGTCCAACTGCTCTTACTCTAACTGGGGAAGGAGAGGGCCTTTTCCAGACAGTGGCAGTAAGGGGTCTGTACTGACTGTATCCCAGAGATGAGGCAGCAAGTAATTACTAGTGATACGGTTCAGACATGACTAGCAGCCCTGAAATGTCACGGGGGACCAAGTGGGACAGATGACAAGCGGTGTGCTTAAGGAACTGCCAATGTAACAAACTGAACCCCTGGTAGGGCTGTTCAGTAGCTTAATTCAGACACTGGCAGCTGCAAAAGACTGGAGTGTAGTAGACAGTCCCAATTCATGGTGGTGGGGGGAAGGGGGTGCAAACAGCAACTCTAGCTACAGACCTTCCAGTGACCTACCTCTACTGTGGCGAAGCTGATGGCAGTTACATTAGTCAAAGAGGACCTCGTGGACTACCTTGAGCGCAGTGAACCGAGTCCATGACAGTAAACAGCATGGGTTTGTGGCAGTGAGTTGTCAGAACAGCCTGACAGTATTGATGGGTTACCAGCCGTAGTGGATATACGTCCACACTGTGGATTTACCCTGTTTCAGTTACAGCAAGGCATTCAACTCAGTGCCTCACAAAAGGCTGCAGAAGAAGCTAGAGAATAAGGTTGTAGCGAAAGATGCACTTAAATGGGAAAGAAACTGTTGGAAGGGATACTACAGAGGGTTTTGGTTAACAGAATCAAATCAGAGCAAAGAAGTCACCAATGGGGTGCCACATTGGATTGGTCAGTCACTAGTATCTGAATTATGGGTGAAGGCAGGCATACTCCATGTACACCATGATGTACAGTTTTAATTAAAGGGGCAAAAAATAGGCTTGTAACTGCTTCCTTTGTCCATGAAAATAGAACCAGTTGAACCTTTCTGTAATGTCATTCACTGGAGTCATAACTAGAAGAATTAGTCACTGATATTGTCTTTGCATCCCAAGGACTATACAACTCTAAAGGGTCTGGGCTGGTGTGTGTGTCTGAGCAAGCAATGTAGGGCATCTGTATTCTCCCATGCTGGGGTCAGCAATCAGTGTCATGGTGTACAAAAGTAGTATTTATTGTGCCAGATGGGGCAACAAATATGGTCCTGGTGTACATATTTATATTTTCTGGCTACACCCCTGTGTCTTGGTGCATTTCAACACCTTCAAGGTCCGTCACACTGTCATCGGAGTCCTTGCTTGAATCGGAGCCGTCTGCAATTTCAGCAGCAGCTGTATCGGTTTTTCTCCTGTGAGATCCACTGCATGGTCTTCTAACTCGCTGCCCAGAGGCTAGCCACAAACTGACAACACCTGTTGCATCAAAATCTTCAATGGCCAGTGAGTGCAGTTTAATTCGTAACAGATCTGTGAGTGTATCACTTCTGAGTTTACTCCTCCAATCTGACTTCACAGATTTCTTGTGTGAAAATCCAAATTCACACTCCACAGAAGTGCTTGGCAAAGATAAGAAGAAGTCAACAAGGGATAGAATATTATGGTGTCCATCTGCAAAGCTTTCATCTCTTCCCATGTAGTGACACTTGAGGTACAAGAGCTCAGGGAAATTTTTTTTTTTTTATATACAGTAAAGAGGCCCACTCAAACTCCACATCTTCCAGTTTTACACCATTTTTCTTTCTGTTTAAGCCCCCTCTTACTCCACACCTGCTCCTCTCATCAGGGCTCCTAACGTGACCACTCAGGCTGTGCCGGAGAACAGGAGGATATCCACTCCCACAAGTGCCTGCCCCTATGTAACCTTCAAGCCCTCAGATTGCCCCCCAAAGTGGGGTGGAGGAGTCCCCCTTCCCCTCCTTACCTTAGGTAGACTGGACACTCAGCGGAGCTTCTCCCCCGATCACCGGTGCCGAGACCCATCTTCAGGAACCAACGTGGGACTCTCTCTCTCATTTTTCTGGTCCCACCCCCTGCAGACTCCGACACAAAGGAAGTGACAAAGAAGACGAAGGCACACTGAGACATACCTTCGCTCTGAACCCTCAGTTAGCGTCCACCCCTCCTTGAGACTACTGCTCCCTCAGCTGCACCACCACCCGTGCCATCCAGGTGGTGGTATAGCAGCGAGAATGCAGCCTCCTCCCGGAGAAGGAGAGCAGCCTCTGCGCCGACCACCCCCGCTGGCTTGCTACTGAACCTAGGTCACTGCAGTCACAAGCGGAAGCACTACCACTGAGCCGGTGGGCCAGCAGTTTTACACCATTTTTCTTAAGTACATCACTGTGTTCAATAATAAGCTCTTCAATTTCGCTATCACCAAAATCAATGCAGTTTGTCAAATCTGGCCACATTTTGGGGTTTAGAAGTGTTACACCTGCTTTCCTTACAGTAGACAGGTCATTGAATGGAAACTTGGGGCACCGATTCCAAGACGCGTTACACCTGGCGCAAGGCGATTTACGCCAAACCCTCATGGCACAAATCGCACCTTACGCCAGGCATCATGCAAGTTGCAATTCCAAAAGGTGCCTTGCGCCATGCCGTATGCGGGTTGCACCAAAGGTGGGTTACATCACCCACTATGCCCGCAACCCGCTGCAACATGACGCAAGGGTGGGTTACGGCAGCACCTGCACCCTATTCCAGAAGGGCAGCTGCCATAAACCACTTCGCCATTCCAGAACAGGGAACGGCATAGCAGGGTTAGACCAGCTAGGAGGTGGTCTAAGGGGCATCCGTCTTGGCAAAACGACAGCTGCCCCTCAGCCAAGACAAATGTGTTGCCTGTGCCCCACATCGCCCCTGCACAGACATGCGCCTCCCAACCTCAAATGTCAGGTATCCCGGGTCCATTTGCACTTTGCCCCCCATTTGCCAGTGCCACCTGGCCAGCTACCCCAATGCCCACAGGTGCTTGCAGCGTGTCCGGGGCTGTTCTCTCAATGGCTGCGACTTGTGGCGCCCAGGTCCATTACGCCGTGCCCGTGACACTAGTCTGCAGCTGCTGCAAGTCGCAGGACATAAGTGCCGGGGACCCTGTCTCTCTTGGAATAAAGCACAGGGTCCCCGGTGTACCTGCAACTCGCATACGCCTGCGAGTTACGCCATGCATCTTGGAATTGGGCCCCTGCTCTTAACCTCTGTTAAAAGAGTTTCTAGAAATCTTGTAAAGGAGTCTGTATCTCGTTTTTCTGTAGATATTTGCTTTAAGGGAATACCTTTAAATGTTTCCTTTGTGAACATTCGGGCCATTGGTCCCAATTTGGTTTTCAATTTTTCAAGGCTGTTACGTACAATCATCAATCCCTACATCGCTTTACTAATATTAACCTGTTCTTCCTGCAACAACAAGGGAAGTCTTGCTATTACGATAATTACATCATTAAGCTCCAAGGCACTGTGGACAAATTGTTCTGATGTGACAAGTGACCTGGCAAGGAATGGGATTAGAGCAGTGCAGGGGGAGTTTGTAGAGCTGGGGAGGGGCCTTAGACAAGTAGCATGCACGGTAATCTTCTCAGAGGTGCTGCCTATCAATGGCATGGGTGAGTCTAGGGTGCTCCGCACCATGGGATTCAATCAATGGTTGAAAAACTGGTGCAGAGCTCGGGGTTTTGGCTTCACTGGGGACTGGGGGTCCACCTGGAGGGATACAGGCCTATAATGGTGCAATGGTCTGCATCTGTCCAGGAGAAGAACCAGGATCCTAGGTAACACAAACGCAGAAGCTGACGGCAGAAGGAGATAGCTAGGTCCATCTAGTCTGCCCATTTATTTTAGACCTATTTGACACTCTAGTTGCCCTTTGTAGTCAGGGCTTTCTTGTGTCTTTCCCATGAATTCTTGAATCCCCCCACAGTGCTGACCCCCACAACCTCTTGGGGCAGGCTATTGCAGGCATCCACCACTCTTTCTGTGAAGAAAAACTTCCTGGTGTTAGTAGAGAACCTCCCTCCTTGAAGCCTGAGATCATGTCCCCTGGTCCAGGAGCCCTTCTTGATGCCTCAAGACAGCTAGTGTTGGAACCTACTCGGGAAGGAGCAGTCTTAGACCTGGTACTCTCAAATGGGGACAGAGAGAAGGTCTCTGATTTAGAAGTGGGTAGCCATCTGGGAACAAGTGACCACCAAACACTGTGGTTCACGATAAACACAGCCATCGAGTCAAGCTATACAAATGTGAGGGTACTGGACTTTAGGAGGGCTGACTCTGGCAAAATGGGAGTGTGCCTCAGAAAAGCACTTGCAAACAGGCAACAAGGAGGGGGTGGAGGAACAATGGGGAAACATCAAAACTGCCATCACAGAGGCAAGAAGCCTTTGTGTGAAGCAAATAAACATAGAAACATAGAATCTGATGGCAGACAAGGACCGCTTGGCCCACCTAGTCTGCCCATTTCCCTACCTGATGGATAAGCTGCAGATTCTAGTTAACCAACAGCTTACTTCCTCCTACCCCCTACTAGAATTGCTTTAGGTCTGTCCCATGCATTCTTGAATTCTCCCACTGCTCTCGACTCCACAACCTCCTCAGGAAGGCTGTTCCATGCATCCACAACCCTCTCCGTGAAAAAATACTTTCTAACATTACCTCTGAGCCATCCCCCCTCTATCTTCAAATTGTGCCCACTTGTTCTTGCACATCTCTTTTTCTGAAAGATACTACCCGCTTGAACTTTGTTATTTCCCTTGAGGTACTTGAAAGTTTCTATCATGTCCCCCCTTTCCTCAAGAATATACATATTAAGCTGCTTTAGTCTCTTCATATGTCTTCTGGTGCAGACCCTGAACCATTTTGGTTGCCCTCCTCTGGATAGCCTCCACTCTATGTCTTTGCAGAGATGGGGTCTCCAGAACTGCACGCAGTACTCCAGATGGTGTCTCACCAACTGTCTGTACAGAGGGATAACAACTTCCTGTTTTCTACTGTTGATGCCTCTCCCTATGCATCCCAGTATCCCTCAGCCCTCCTTACTGTCTCCTCATATTGCTTACCCACCTTAAGGTCATCTGATATAATTACTCCCAGGTCCCTTTCAATTTTTGTTGTTGTTAGTATCTCACCCCCCATTGTGTACTCTTCCCCTGGGTTTTTGTTTCTCCAGGTGCATTACCTTGCACTTCTTTGCACAACAAATCAAAACGAAGGAAAAACCCACTATGGTTCTCAAAAGAGGTGGCAGGGAAGGTTAGGGAGAAAAAGACAGCATTCAGGAAGTATAAGGAAACACAGAAGGAGTAGGACAGAGAACTGTATTAGTTAAAGCAGAAGGAAGCGGGGAAGGCTGCCAGAATAGCAAAGGCCCAAACTGAGGAAAAGATACCAACTCGGTTAAGAAGAGGGATAAAACCTATTATAGGTACATTAGGGAGCAAAGAAAGGGATAGTGAGGCTTAAAAAAGGGGAGGGTGCGTGGGCAGAGGGTGACAGTGAAAAAGCAAGGATACTGAACGAATACTTCTGCTCAGTATTCACAAAAGAAGAGGAGGGGGAGGTACCTAATCCAATCCACAGCAGCACTCTGGATTTGGGGGGGGGTCGATAGATACCAGTTCATTCACAGAAGAAAGGTTTCTGAAATAACTCATGAAACTAAAGGTGGACAAAGCAATGGGCCCTAAAGGGATTCGCCCCAGAATTCCAAAAGAACTAAGGGGAGAACTGGTGACACCACTGACTACCATTTTTAACAAATCATGGGAGGATGGTGTGGTACTGGAGGAGGGTAGATGTGATTCCCCTTCACAAAAGTGGGAGCAAAGTAGAGGCAGGAAACTTCAAACCTGTTAGTTTGACCTCAGTGGCAAGGAAAATTATGGAATCACTTGTGAAACAAAGAAAGAACTCTTGAGTACCTAGAGGCCAGTGGGGCACAGAACCCAAGGCAGCATGGATTCACAGCAGGAAGGTCATGTTAGACGAATCTAATAGATCTCTTTGACTGGGAGACCAAAGTAGTAGACCAGGGAGGGGCTGTGGACACGGCTTACCTAGACTTTAGCAAGGCATCTGACACAGTCCCACACAAAAGATTAATAAACAGGGGTGCAGTCCTCAAAGTTATTACCTACTGCAAGAGCCCCTCTCAAAGATCTACTGTTACGGTGTTTACGTAACTGTACTTTTTTTTCTCTGCATCATACCTAACCTATGAAAAGTTAGTTTGCCAAGCTGTCTTAAATGTCCTGCACCTGCCATTTTTTTCATAAGCTCCATCACTTTCCAATTTTTCATTTGTTTTATTTATTTACTTTTTTGAAGGAGGAGGCTCAACATTTGAAAGAAATTGCCACGTGATATGTTCCGCATGTAATAAAACCTTTTTCAAAGCAAACTCTGGCTCTGTGTTTTTTTTATTTACAGTGTGACTTCACAAGCTAAAGACTGAAAGACTCACTGTAGCTCTTACTAAAATCAGGTCGATTATGTTTTTATTTATTTATTTTCACAAAGGTTTGATGACACTGAGCGGAGAATATGACAATAAAAATTAGGATATAAGGACTTTTTAGAAATGTGAAGGGTGTTTTATGTGCTTAGTACACCAGGTCCACAATAGCTGCAAAAGCTCACATTAGCAATGAGCAAACCCCTGATACCACAAGTACCACAGACTGTGACCTACTCGAACGAATGACTTCAAATACTAGAAAAGGAAGGAAACTTATTGTTTTGTTGTTTTTTTCCTTCACAAGGAAGATCAGACTATCTGCACAAACATCAAGTAGACTGACAGCCCCTGCCCCCCACTCAACCACAGATGCTCCTTTCCTCTTGGACTATCAGAGTAGTCTGTTCAATTACAAATTAGTGAATGAACTTTTTTTTTTTTTTTTATTTAAACAAGGATGGACAGCTATAGGAAAAGCAGTAATTTGCCCTGCCACATTCACCACATACTTCTTATTCTTAGTACTTTAAGATTGGTAGACTTTACAACAAAACTCACAGTTTAGTTGATGCATCTCTGTTTTCAACAGTAAGTCCAATTAGTCTGTAAAAGCTGCAGCATGCAAAATGCAAGCCCCTGCCTCCAGTTCAAACTTCACCACAGACTGCTTTCCGTTTTGCTTCTCAGACTGCAATAAGTGTGTATAAATTAGGCAGCAATTCAAGTAACTCAGGTGGTTTTATTTATTTGACTAAATCTTTACTGTTGACTGCAGAGGCAGCAAGCTGAGCTTCAGCCCCTCCCCCACACGTCTGCCCCAGCTTCTGTGCTGTAAAACTCTCAGTCCAATCGGTTGCTTAATTTTTATTTAATCAGTACACTAGTGAAATACACCTTTTTTTCCTAATAGTTATGAACAAACTGGCCAGACAGACCAATCAATCAAAATCAGTCTATGTTTCCTCAGAACACGCGTTCCGACTATCAATCGGAACCTCTCCTCTCAAGAACACTGACATGGTGGCACTGAATGTTGAGGCGCTGGACTCCACGCCAGCAACCAGGGTTCTGGAATGGACCTGAGCCGGGTGGGGAGGGAAGGATTGGCGTCTGGAGGACTGCTCTCCCTTCCGGGGAAGGAATCTGGGTCAAGCACCGCTTAGCAGCCCCTGATGGAGATCAGGGGCAGTGCAAGGAACTCCGATGCAGTGACTAGGGTGGAATGGCGGCAGACATCAGCACATCCGTGCCAAGACATCATTGCATGACCATGCTCCAAGAAGGGAAACCATCACGCTAAAATACCCTGGAGGACCAGGAAGACGACGAGGCTCAGGGATGCAGCCCATCTCCACGCCAATGTTACTGTCACAACCACGCTTTCTCAAGAGCCTTGAGAAAGTGTAGTTGTGACGCAAAAACGTTTGGTTCCGTGGGGAGGGGGCAAGGTGTATTGAGCTCACATCTTGTATGCCTGCTGACCTGTTTGCCTATTTTGGAAATAAAAGACTTTTATCCTGATACATCGTATGTGGATTTCATCTCAAAGAATAGATGGTTATGAGGTGCCGACCTACTTTGGACAGTTTGTGAGTACCTTTTGGATTTGGTTTTGGCCCCATTTCTGTGGTGTTTGTAGCTGACTATGTACGTCTGTGGCATTATCCTGATTGCTAGAGATCGGAAGTGTCGTTCAATCTTGGTCCTTCTTGATCTTTCTTCAGCCTTTGACACTGTGGACCATGCGGGGCTGCCTGAGTGCCTGAGAGACATCTGTGGCCTGTCTGGTACAGTCCTCAGTTGGTTTAGATCTTTCCTCACTGGCAGAACTCAGAGAACGGAATCAGGGATATTTTCCTCAGCTCCATTCTCTCTGCCATGTGGGGTTCCTTAGGACTCTGTGCTGTCCCCCATGTTGTTCGCGGTGTATTTGCTGCCACTGGGAGACACTGTAAGGCGGTATGGGCTGCAGTTTCATCGCTACGCAGATGATACCCAGCTCTACCTGTCTTTTGCCCCCAACCAGGATAGTGCAGTCTCTGTCTTTCATAACAGCCTTTTAGAACTCCAGGACTGGATACGGGCCAGTTGACTAAAGTTGAATCCTGATAAGACTGAGGTGTTGGTGGTGAATCAAGGTCGTGGAATAGAGAGGATGGGAGCACAGCTTGACTCCGGGCTTTTGCTCAGGGGTCACCAGCTTGTGTCCTCTGTTCAGGTGTGGAATATAGGCGTTATATCTGATGAGGGGCAGACACTTCGTTCGCAGGTGTCGGCTGTTGTCAAATCCTCTTTTTTTCATCTGAGAATATCACCCAGATTAAGCACCTTGTTCCATCTCATGACCTTCCAACGCTGATCCACGCCCTGGTGACCTCCCGCCTTGATTACTGCAACTCCCTGTACCTAGGGCTTCCAGGGGTTGATATTCGCCGCTTGCAGCTGGTGCAGAACGCTGCAGCCAGGTTGCTAACTGGGGTTTCTCGGATTAGTCATATCACCCTTGTGCTGCACAAACTGCACTGGCTGCCTGTTCAGTGGCGAATCACCTTCAAGGTCGGTTTACTGACCTATAACGCCCTGCACGGACTGGGTCCTGGCTACCTGCAAGAGCTCCTGGTTTCTTACCACCCATTTCGACCACTCCATTCAGCCGACGAGGGATTGACAGAGGTTCCCAAGGTTCGACTGAAAACTTCTGGTGTGAGAGCATTTATGTATGCAGCCCCGACCCTGTGGAACTCTCTACCTTGTCGGATTAGAGAGTGCCTGACCATGGAGAGCTTTAAGACAGTCCTAAAAACATACTTATTTAGCTGTGCCTATGGGGACTGTTGAATATTATTTCATTGTATTATACTGGTTTTTAATATTTAATGATTATCTGTATTTTAATTCTTGTACAGCGCTTTGATATATGTTTGAATTGCACTATATAAATAAATTTTCTCATTATTATTATTATTTTGTCCCCATTTCAGTTTTCCTCCCTTCCTCCTCCCCGGCAGGAACAAACAGCTACATCGGCCACGCACAACCACAGCATCCCCTGTGCAGCAGGAGCAAGCTCCCTGGCCAAACTGCAGGGGTCTCAAAGTCCACCACCAACCCTCCCAAACCGAGACACAGGCAGCTGTCTCAGTCACAGCATGCCTTCCCTATGGGACTTCCTGAGTTCAGAATGCATGGCAGTGGGTTTTCTGAGGAGTGCTTGTTCACTTATCAATTCAGCCTATTTAGGGTTGAAGATTATACCATTCTTATTTTTGCAGTGCACGTTACAGGGTGTGTAGGCTAATACACATTGTGATGTTTTATAATGACTAGTCTATTTAGACCATTTTATTTTACTAAGGCCTGTTTAACAGTATGTTAATTTTTGCATTTTGGAACAGATCAGGTCTGTTATGGCAAAGCAGGTTAACAGGATTAGATTTATGTAAATTATTTCCAGATTTAGTGTAGCCTCCACTGTAGACAAACCTTGGACTGCAATTTCACATGCCCTGCAATAAATATGCAGATTTTATCATCAGTTAGTTGTGACTAAACGTTTTTAAAAGATCTTACAAAATGAATAAGAATACATTTAAATAAAGTCCAGATAACAAGACAGCAAACTTGGTTTGTTGCCTAAAAACTGGGGGAAAAAAAATTCTAAGCAATGTTGATTGTAGTGAAAACTATGCGTCGTCAATGCTACTGGCCAAATGAGAAAGCACAGTGACTCTTATACAGCAACTCAGTCATTCCTAAGTAATTATATTGGTTTATTTAACATTGTAGGTCACTAGTATCCTACTTCTGATAATCTCTGGGAAATCAGATTAAAGGATTACATAAAATGTGCTTATTAGCCACTTAATAAAGAGTGCTACATGATGCCTCTTGAATAATGCAATCTGCCTAAAGACAGGACAATCATTACTGCTAATGTGCAAGCTACAGCTTTTCAATTTCTTCTGTATTGTAATGCAGTGAACATAAAAAGCAATCCCGCTATAATGAGTAATTTAAAGCATGAAAACAAAATAAATCTGACAGAGAAGAATAAACTGGCTACGTAGAGTAAGATGTGGTGTAGTAAAATTTTGACATTATCTGTATAAAGAAGCATCAACAGATGTATATCTCAATAACATGAAAAACTGATGACATGACAAATTTTTTTTTTTTAACAAGAAAACTTAGTTTTTTATTTATTTAAAAGCGGGCCAGCACATCTCAGTTGTGCCATCTGACAGTGCGTTGCACTACTAGATGGAAACCACAGTGTCAAGTGGTGATTTTTTTTCCCCATTCCAGGAGAGAGAGAGAGAGAGAGAGAGAGAAGAAAAGATGACCACCTCCTAGCTGAGCCTGAGGAGCGACAGCATGGACCCAACAATCAGGAATTAGTCTTAGAAGGAGGAGGAGGAGGAACTGAGGAAGTCAGAGGCTCGTGTCCTTTCCTACCTTTATCACTAGAAGCATCTCTTGTTACATAAAACATCTGGAAGTATGGTCTGTTTTGGAGGACCCATCCCATAACCTACCCAGCAGTAAAATCTAAAATAGCTACAACCTCTGCTATCTTGTCTGGTGAGGGTCCTGTATGTGATCTGTTTACTGACCTTCTCCGTGTAGACATCTGTTCCGTCTCCGAACAGAGACTACGGAAATCACCAGGACATCATGTGAGATGTCAGTTTTAGTCTCCTGTTTGCCAGCAGCAAAGGGAGAAGCTACCCAGTAGTGAGTTTAACAACTACACCCTTTGCGCTGGAGAAAAACAAACAAACCTGACTGTCCAAGAATGGTGTCATGGTTTATAATAAAGGATCCTGTTAAATTTCCTCCCCATTTTCTGAAGAGAGTTAATATTACAATAAGTCTTTCAAAGGTGAAGAAGACGACATTCAATCTACATGACATGGCCTACATGATATCCCCACCTCCGCGCTGTGGAACCAAGGCTAATAACAGGTACATTTTCTGTATTGTTAAAAAGCAAATCCTATAAAGACCACTATGTCATAGCTACAGGCATGACAAAATATGATACACTGGGAAAAAGGACAAACAGGACAAGGTTCTAAAAACTGCAAGACTGAAGACAAATATGGTATAAGCCTACAATACAACCAGAAACAAGACACTCCAAGTCTCATCTTCTAAGAACGGGCACAGGTTCAAAAGAAGATCGCAAATGTCACCCTAACGTTACAGTTCAAAGGATGCAATGCTTATTCCCCAGAAAAATGTAAGAGAGTGAAGTAATAAGTGGAATGCTAAAGACACAATACCCGGTCTTCCCATGTATGTTCCAATTACCTTCCCTTTTTTTCTCTTGCACCCCACTTCTCTCTTTTTTGCTAACAGCTTATGAATACAGTCGAAGACAAGGGCTAAAATCACCAAGTATATCTTAGCCACCGCTCTTTCGTGGCTAGCAACCGACCTGTCACACTGACATTGTGCCCAAAAGGAGACTATGAAATCAGAGTATGACATTTTGGGGTGGGGGAGTGCATGCCTTTTTTTGGCATGTACATTTCAAAAATTTGTGTTAATTAAATAAGATAATATTCCCATTACTGGTTTTTAGATCTGCACTCAGTATTTAACCTTTAAAGGGACTTTTTTTGTTTTTACTCAACTAGCACTTAAAAAGGCATTTTAAAAGTATCTGTCCTGTCCCAGCCCTTTGATTAGTTAACATTTTATACCCCATTGCATTAGTACCATTGCCTTTAAACTACATCCCCTCTTGGAATGCTCTGACAACTCTTTAAATCCTTTTCTCCCTTTATTCTATGACCCCCCACGGGGCTCTTTCTATTTCCCTTTATTCAGTGTCCTTTGCTCCCTATGCCTTCTTTATCCTAGGTCACTTTGCTTGCTCTCTCGCTGCCTTGTTTTTGTGGACCTTTTCTCCCTTTCTGTCCCATGTTACCTTCACAGTGCCCCTCTTCTCTCTTTGTGCCTTAAAGCCTCATAACTCCTCTCTGCTTGCATCACCCTTGCTGAAGTATAACTCTTATGTAGAGAAAAGTACATTGGCACTCTATAGCCTGATACGCTAGTACAAAAGTTTTCCACTAGAATGTGCTGCACCCTTAAAGAATAACTATCCTGCCCATTTTCAAAATGCCCCCCCAAGAAAGGGGCGCACTCTGGAGCCCGAGCTGAGCAGTGGCAGATTTTATCAGCTCTCCATTAACTTTATAAAAATCGCATAAATCCTCAACTTCGGATTTCAGAATCGACTTTCCAATGCAACCAACAGAAAGAGCAACTTTGACTGAGGGGAAATGGGCAACCCTAAGAAAGAAAAATCTCAAGGTGGAGCAGAGAGAAGTAAGGGAACTGGTGGGGCCTTGCGATCTCTTTCAGTCCAGCAGGCTGAAGTAGAATCCAGACTCACAGAAACTATGGCATCATTGGGACAAAAACTTCAGAATTTAATTGCCTCAGTTTCTACCTTAAACCAGAAGGTAGATGACTTCAACAGTCAAGTTCTGGTGGTTGAAAACGTGGTAGATGGACTTACAAGTGAGGTGCAGGACATTCAGAAACAAGCAGATGCTAATTCTATTACTAATGCCCTCATGGTTAAGGAGAATCAACATCTTCGGGCTAGGCTTGAGGCCCTGGAGAACCAGACCCGGTCTGGGAACATTCGGATCATTGGTCTCCCTGAAGGCAGTGAGGAAGATCATCCGATCATGTATATACATGAATGGCTTACTGAAATGTTGCTGTCAGAGGGCGACAATGTTTCCTGGGACATCCAGAAAGTGTACCGCATCACACCCAGAGGGCGACCCCAGAACTCTGAGGAACCCCGCATGCTAATGGTCGTGATGTCCGAGTTGGTAACCATGACTGCATCTTAAGGTGTGCCCGGCGAACTAGCCCTCTCATGCAAGATGAGTCAAGTTTATATCTTCCCGGATAGAAGTTATTCCACACGACAGTGAAGGAAGAGGTCTGACTGCATGCGACGATCCTTGAGGGAAGCGGGAATAACAACACACACCATGATCTTTCCAGCGAGGCTCCGGATCACTCACCAGGGAAAAGTATTTCTGTTTTCGGATCCAGTAGAGAGCAGCAAATGGGCTACTCGTCTGGTAGCTGCTTCCAGGTATCGAGGAGAGGATGCTGTGAACAAAGATGTCTGGAGACACTTGAATAGTGAGGCCCTACAGTAGGACTAATTTAGCCCACATGTACTTACTTATAAGCTAAGTGCTCAGTATTATTTAGTACAATATTGTACTGCTCTGATTACTCTGTTATTTACCTTATAATAGAGGGATTAAAGAAGAGGCTCTAACGTTTAATGTTACACAACGTATTTTTTTTTTTTTTTTTTTTTTAAGTTTTTAGGCCCTGTAATACCCATAATATTTCTGTATAGAGAGGCAGATTCAGATTCTGAAAAGGGGGAATCTTAAGTTTAAACTTAAATCCCTCTACTTACATATTGATTTTGGTTGGTGATGAATAAAAGATGGGGACATAACTCTCTGATTGTATGCTGTAATTTAAATCTGCTGCAGAAATCTAGTTGGGCAGACTGGGTGGGCCAAGCGGTCCTTATCTGCCGTCAAATTCTATGTAGTTTCAAAATGTTTTTTCACATTAAGGCTAACACATGGCAACACTATTCCCTGCGGGGCCACGTTCCCTTTATTAGGCTGGACACGAACGGACAACCGTTTAATTCCAAATTAGCCATGTTGCTCTTGGACTCTAGAACACAGCAAATGTGGATTATTATTTAGTTTAATTATATAGCTACTCTCTCTTGATGTCACACTATCTAGTGTAGAGTGGAGTGTTGTTCCGTATATAATTCCATCCCTTTCAAAATGCTGTTCTACCACAGTTCCAAGGTCATGGAATGCTGTTCTACCCTACTGTGGTAGAACAGCATTCTAGAACCTCTAGAGACTGCATGAGTCAGTTTCATTTTGAAAGCAAAAGCTCACAAAACACATTTTTCACACAGTACTATACACTATAAACAATACAGGATGAGCAACTCTATGCACAATCAGTGCTGTTTTGCCACCTCGGGGTTCCATTCCCATGGACCTCTCGAGCTTCGCTCTCAAGGTCAGAGGGAATCAGAATACCTCTGTGGCAGAGCACACTGGTTCTGCATGGTTGCCCATCCAGTATTCTTTATATAGTGAATGCAAGTTTTTCCTTCTATCCTATGATTAGGGGGTCAACTCCCCCAATGGAACGATGTTACATGGTCTATTCACTATATGTAATATATAATGTCATGTTATATGATAAAATGCTAAAAATAAAGTAAAAAACATACAAATGCCCCCCAAGAAGCATGAATAACCCTTATCTGCCCCCAAGTAATATGGTGCCATATCTCCATCTGTAGTTGCTTCTATTTTGGAAGGGAAGGGATCATATTTTGGCTCCATGGAGCCATGTCATGCCGATGCCTTCCACTTCCTGGTACTCCCCAAGACTGTGATCCACCCCCAATCCTCCCCCGCACTAGCACATTTTCTGATGTCACTATATGGAGCGTGTGGGGGTGTGCTCCACAGACTTAAATGGGGCTGTGTTTTGTTTTTTGTATTTTAGATGCCCATCCTGAACAAATCAAGGGCATAGAAACATAGAAGTTGACGGCAGATAAGGACCGCAAGGCCCATCCAGTCTGCCCATTTCTTTTTCTACCTTATAAATGTGCCTTCGGCCTTTGCTCTGTCAGTGACCTATCTATTCATAGTCATTTGTATTGCTCCCTTATGCCTATCCCATGCCTGTTTGAAGCCCTGCACTGTATTCATAGCCACCACTTCTTGTGGTAAGCCATTCCATGCATCCACCACCCTTTCTGTGAAAAGAATTTCCTCATTCCCTCTTAATCGGCCTCCTCTAATCTCATGCTGTGTCCTCTTGTCCTGCTATTTTTTATATTTAAACATGTTAGACTCTTTCACCTTGTTTATGCCCTTAAGGTGTTTGAATGCCTCGATCATATCACCTCTCTCCTCCTTTGCTCAAGGGTATACATATTGAGCTCCGTTAATCTGTCCTCATATGTCTTCTGATGCAGTCCCTGCACCATTTTTGTTGCCCTTCTCTGACTGCCTCAATTTGGTTAATGTCCTTGTGAAGGTGTGGCCTCCAATACTGCATGCAGTACTCCAGATGGGGCCTAACCAGTGTCTTGTACAGAGGGATTATTACCTCCTCTTATGACTTGTGATACCCTACTAATACACCTAACACCCCCTAGCCTTACCTACTGCTTTAGAGGTCTGCTTGGATGATTTTAGGTCATCAGTGATGATGATGCCCAAGTCTCTTTCTTCCTATGTGACTGCTAGCAACTCCTCCCAGCCTATAGGTGGCTTCAGGTTTCTCCCTATGTGCATGATTTTACACTTTTTGCATTAAATCCAGTTGCCACTCTTCTGACCATTCTGCTAGTTTATCCAGATCTCTTCTCATTCTGCCCACCCCATCTGGATCATCTACTCTGTTGCAGATCTTGGTGTCATCTGCAAACAGACAAGCCTTACCCTCTAGTCCATCTGCAAGGTCACTAATGAAGATGTTGAAGAGGACTGGCCCCAGGACTGATCCCTGAGGTACCCCACTTGTGACTTGCATCTCTTCTGACTGTATACCATTTACCACCACTCTCTGTTTTCTGCCGTCAACCAGTTTGCCACCCAGTTGACCAACTTCTGACCCACCCCGAGCCTACCCAGCTTATTTATCAATCTTCTATGTGGAACAGTGTCAAAGCTTTGCTGAAGTCAAGGTAGGCGTACGATCAACTGCCCCTTGGTCCACCACTCTGGTTACCCAGTCAAAGAAATCTATGAGATTAGTTTGACAGGACCTTCCTTTTGTAAACCCATGCTGTCTTGGATCCTGTGCCCCTATGGATTCCAGGTGTTGCACTATCCTTTCCTTAAGGAGTGCCTCCATAATCTTGCCCACTACTGAAGTAAGACTGACCGGTCTGTAGTTCCCCGCCTCCTCCCTGCTACCACTCTTGTGGAGCGGGATCACATGAGCCCTTCTCCAGTCTTCTGGGACCTCTCCTGTGCTCAGAGACTCACTAAACAATTCTGCTAATGGCTCTGCTAGTTCCTCCTTTAGCTCCTTAAGTACCCTGGGATGTATGCCATCAGGTCCCATTGCCTTATCCACCCTGAGCTTAGCAAGCTCTTGTAGGACCCTTTCTTTTGTGAAGGGAGTAGTGCTCACCTCCCTCCCCCTGTGTCCATGATGCTGAGCTGTGGGCCCTGTCCTACCTTCTCTTCAGTAAATACTAGCAAAAGTATCTATTTAGGATAGATGCCTTTACAGGGTCCTCCTCCTCACATGCTCCCTTTTCTCCATTAAGCTTAGCAATACCCCCTCTGGACTTTCTCCTTTCACTAATGTATCTATAGAAAGTCTTGTCACCTTCTTTTACTGTTCGTGCTAGTGTTTCCTCAGTTTGGGACTTTGCCTGCCTTACTGCCTTACCTGCTTCCCTTAGGCAGTTTGGTATGCCTCCTATCTTCATCCCGCTGTGTTCCTTATATTTCCTGAAGGCCAGCCTTTGGCTCTGACCTTTCTGCTACTGTATTTGAGAACCAAAGTGGTTTCTTCTTCTTTGCACTTCCTTTCTGTCTAACACAATGGGATGTTGCTTCAAGTATTGCATCCTTAATGCTTGCCCACTTTGCCTGTACCCCTCACCTGTGTTTCTTTTGCCAGGGCTAGCTTAACTCTGTAGGCCATCTTATCAAAGTCAGCTCCTCTGAAGTCCCATATGTTTGCCTTGGAATGGGATGATTTAGATGTAGTAGCCAAACTGAACCATACCATGTGATGGTCACTGGCCCCAGGTGACCTACCTGGAGATCTGTGATCCTTCTTTGTTAGTCAGTACTAGATCTAGGATAGCCCTGTCTCCTGTGGGTTGCTGTACCAGTTGTTTGAGGCCCTCCCTGCAGGGAATCCACTATGAGTCTAGTTCTGGCAGATGTTCCTGCTGGTATTGACCAATCTGTATCTGGCATGTTGAAGTCTCCCATTATCAGAACCTCCCTTTAGCTGTCATGTTTTGTATATCTTCTAACAGTAATGTATCTATGTCCTCCCTCTGGTCTGGGGCCTGTAGACAACCCCAGTTCTTATGGCTGTCCCATTTCCTGTTTCCAGGGTGACCCACAGTTCTTCTGGCTCCTTATGTAGTATTCTGAATTTCTGTAGCTTTGATATTTCATTAACATACAGGGGCCACTCCTCCCCCCTTTTTGCTGCAGTCTCTTCTGAACAATACATTAGCCAGGTACTGAAGTCTCCTAAGTGTAGTTCTAGTAAACCACGTCTCACTAATTGCTACTATGTCCAGTTTAGCCTCTGACATTATTGCCTGCAGGTCTGGGATCTTATTTCCCAGGCTGTGAGCATTTGTGTACATGATTTTCCATTGGCCAGATTTTGTGTGTGTTAGTTGTTGGGTGAAGTTTGGCATTACCCTGTGCATCGTATGGGGAGACAAACCTTTTTCTTACCTGGTGATGCAAATGAACGGCAAACATGCTGAATTCCTGTTTGACCACTAGCTGAGGGGGGAAGGGTGTTCTTCCCATTCGACGTATGGGGTGCTGCACCCCTCTCCCCATTTGCTAGTTTAAATATTCTGCAAAGACGTCAAACTTCTGCCCCAATGCACTGACTCCCACTGCAATGCTCAATTAACAAGGACACTTAGTTGAGCAGCATCCTTGATTTGTTCACGATGGGCATCTAAAATATGAAAAAACAGAGTTTAAAACATGGCCAAATTCATGTCTATGGAGCGCACCCCAGCGCGTTCTATACAGCGACATCAGAAAACGTGCTAGCACGGGGGCAGATGGCAGTCTCAGGCGGTATCAGAAAGTGGAAAGGATCGGCACAGCTCCGCAGAGCCAAAATACAATCCCTTCCCTTTCAAAATACAGGCAACTACAGATGGTGATATTGGCACCATATTACTTGGGGGGCAGGTAAGGGTTCTGCTTGAGTCTTGTTGTGAGCACCTGGAAAGTTGCTCTCTAATCAATTTCATGTTCAAGAAAATGCTTCAGGCTACAGAGCTACTGCTCTCCACTCTACAGTGCTGCAGTGGTCAAAACTGGCACTGTCCTACTAGCCAAATGCAGGTAGATTATGCATTGGGCTAGTAACATTTTCCTTTAACTAGATCTGCTAGCTTGCATTAGAGGAGGTAACATTTCAATAAGTACACCAGTCAGGCCAGTGGAAACATATGTGGGGCCAGTGAATTTTTCCAGTCCTTAGCCCTACTGGCTAGTTGCTGCAAAACTTACTTTTGACCTCTAGTGCTATACAAACCAGGGGCTCAAGCTTGCCAAATGATCCTAATAGCTACCTGCCTACATCAAAATACAGTGTAACTGAAAATATCTTCTAGCTGGGAGAGTCCAACAAGCAGCTGCCTGCAAAGCTGAGGTCAGTGATACTCCTGGGTTTATTGGCAGTCAGTCACATGGGCAGCTAGGGCCTTCTCCTATTTTATTTATTTATTTTGATGACTGGGTAGGTGCACTAGACACAAGAGTGACTATTTTCAGGCACGACCCGGGAGGTCAACAACACAGAGAGATAGAAATAC
The DNA here is from genome assembly GCA_016271365.2 of Neoceratodus forsteri. Classification (NCBI taxonomy): domain Eukaryota; kingdom Metazoa; phylum Chordata; order Ceratodontiformes; family Ceratodontidae; genus Neoceratodus; species Neoceratodus forsteri. Next base: position 1,441,658,239 of record CM028130.1, on the reverse strand, counting down.
ACAGGATACAGTGTCAAGAAATCTGCAAATGCATCACAGTCAGAGGTGAGACAAATTTAAGACAATATTTATACTAAGGCACGTAGAAGTGTAATTATACAAATAGAAGGTAAGTGCCCATGTGTAATCAGTAATAGTAATATCAAAATTTAAAAGTGCAGAAAAATTGCCACAGGGTAACATTACATTACATCCGGCAGAAACTTAAAACAGCTAACTGGAATGAGGCAGGGAGGGAGGTAAATGCTGAGATACAGCCCAGCACGTCACCTAAATGGTGTAGTTCAGTCTCTACGAGCCTCAGGAAACCACTCCAAGGTCAGTGCTGAAAGAAGGGTCTTCCACATAAGGCACAGTACAGTTGAGGCACCACTGGAAGGGTCCTATGCTGGCCTTTTTCTCTCAAAGGCTAAAGACACTTATTTCCATCAAGTCATGCAGAACCATCTAAGATATTTTAACAGCATGGTTACAAAGCACAGAGTGAAATGATGGTGTATTACACAGGTGTGAAAGATCATAGCTACTAGGTATCACTATACAATGTAGGAATGACAGTCTGGTTCAGCCTTGCGATGTACAATCCTGGTAACATAACCGTAATGCTACACAATAACCAAATATGTCTCTTACTAAATATTTTTGTTTCCCAGATATGAAGTGCATCATAATATATTACTGCTAATTTATTCCATCATAAGTAAGGTAATAAAAGGCAACTTGTACTATGAAATGATGCAATTCTTGTTCCCAATCATCCTTTCATCCTTAGCAGCTGTCACGCAGACGGTGAGCCTTTCAGGCAGGAGGAGGCAACTTGCGAAAATAAGATGCAGGACCCAGAAAAATCTCTAAAAGAGGCAAGCATTTCCTCTTGGGCTGCGTTGGAGAAAGGAAGAGGAGGAGGATCAAAGACCAGAGGGCCTGGTACATCCCACTCCTCTTCTCCTGCCAGGCACAATCAAGTTTATTAATAAGGCTTTCCACCAGTCCAAAAATGCAGCAGCACCTGCTATTCCCGCTCCTCCCTGGAAACCCAAGCACAAGGCAGCAAACTCCAAGTCTCTACACAGTTACAAGATGACAAGCACCGCTCCTACACTGCCACCAAATGGAGGCCTGGTGGTAGGGCAGCGGTTGCAGCCAGAATGCGGGCAGTCAGCAGCGACACAAGGTGTGTGTATGCCTCTACACATATGTGCATCTGTGCCACTGCACGCCATTGGCTGCCACTGGGGAGAAAAACAGAGGCAGAAAATCACAGTGCCCACCCCGCTCCAGACCCGCAGTGTTGCCCAGGCTAGGCCACAACTGGACTGAGTCCCTGGGAAGGATGAAGACGGCCCCTTCCCTCCTGGGGGGGTAATCCGTGGGGATTCGAATGGCCAGTAAGTCCTAGGAAAGATATGTGCTGGCTGAGAGCAGGATGGGGCTGAAGGGGGCCAGTACTACAAAGAGACAAATGGCATGAATTATAAAATAAAACAAAACAGGCACCACAGCAGGCATTTCTCAGGTTCAGACTAGGAAGACTCTGAGTTATCATACCTGTGAGAGCCTTCCTCAGAGTCAGAGTACTAACTGGCTTTTTCAGCCCTTGCACTTGATCAGGTACTGGTCTCGTTGATGCAAAAGTGGTCACCACCCCTTCTGGGTCAGCCAGCCAAGCCCACCCCACCCCACTCTACCCAGCTGGCTAAATACTGGTTCACCACTGTTCCCTCATATTTCTCTTCTCTCTCCCACCCCCATTCTGTCCTCCTATTTCTTCTGCTCATCTGATGCTTGCTCCTTCCATATTCCTCGCTGCATATCTACAACAGGTCAGCCTGCCTTCTCTATCTGCCTCCCTACATTGTAGAACAACAACCATCTTTCTCTCTCCCCATCAGACTCATCTTCATTCAGCTCCCTTTAACCACTGCAACTTTGTGAACAGAAACATAGACTTCGATGGCAGATAAGGACCGCTTGGCCCACCTAGTCTGCCCATTTCCCTACCTACTGGATAAGCTGCAGATCCTAGCTAACCAACAGCCTACTTCTTCCTACCCCCACCAGAACTGCCTTATGTCTGTCCCATGCATTCTTGAATTTCCCCAGTTTTTGACCCCCACAACCTCCTCAGGAAGGCCATTCCATGCGCCCACCACCCTCTCTGCGAATAAACATTCCTTACATTGCCCTGAGCCATCCCCCAAATCTTCAAATTGTGTCCCTTCTTGCACATCTTTCTCTGAATGATGCTACCCTCTTGGACTTTGATGATTCCCTTGAGGTACTTGAAAGTTTCTATCATGTCCCCACTCTCCCTCCTTTCCTCAAGGGTATACATATTAAGCTCCTTTAGGCTCTCTTCGTATGGCTTCTGTTGCAGACCCTGCACCATTTTAGTTGCCCTCCTCTGGACTGCCGCCATCCTGTCTATGTCTCTGCCAAGATGGGATCTCCAGAACTGCACACAGTACTCCAGATGGGGTCTCACCAATTGTCTGTACAGGAGGGATAACAACTTTTTGTTTTCTACTAGCGATGCCTCTCCCTATACATCCCAGTATCCCCCTAGCAATCCTTACCACCTTCTCACACTGCTTGCTTCCTTTAGGTCATCTGATATGACTACCCCCAGGTCCCTTTCCATTTTTGTTAATACCTCTCCCCCTTCCCCAACTGTGTACTCTTCCCTTGGGTTGTTTCCCAGGTGCATTAATTTTTTCTCTTTTTTTGCATTGAATCTAAGCTGCCATACTTCTGACCATTCCTCCAACCTTGCCAAGTCCCTTCTCATCCATTCCACCTCCCGTGTATCAACCCTGTGTGTCGTCTGCAAAGAGGTATACTTTTCCTTCCAGTGCCTCAGCAATATCACTTATAAAGACATTAAAAAGGACTGGACCCAGTACTGAACCTTACGGTACCCCTTTCTTCGGAGTCCACTCCGTTTACTATTACCCTCTGTATCCTGTTGCCCAGCCAATATTTTACCCAGGCTACCACCCTGGGACCCATTCCCAGGCTGGTTAATTTGTTTATTAATCTTTTGTGTGGGACTGTGTCTAATGCCTTGCTAAAGTCTAGGTAGGCCATATCCAGAGCCCCTGCCTAGTTTACTACTTTGGTCACCCAGTCAAAAAAAAATATTAAATTCGTCTGACATGACCTTCCCCTTGTGAATCCATGCTGCCTTGGGTCCTGTGCCCCGCTGGCCACTAGGTACGCAACATTTCTTTCTTTTACAAGTGATTCCATAATTTTCCCTACCACCGAGCTTAAGTGAGTAGGTCTGTAGTTTCCTGCCTCTGCTCTGCTCCCACTTTTGTGAAGAGGAATCACATCCACCTCCTCCAGTCCTTAGGTACCACACCATCCTCCCATGATTTGTTAAAAAGGGCAGAAAGTGGTGTCTCTAGTTCTCCCCTTAGTTCCTTTAGAATTTTGGGCTGAATCCCATCAGGCCTCATTGTTCTGTCCACCTTCAGTTTTAGAAGTTCTTTCAGAACCCTTTCTTCTGTGAAAAGACTGGTACTGACCCCCCTATCCAGAGTCCGCGTATTGACTGGATTAGGTACCTCCCCCTCCTCCTCTTTTGTGAATACTAAGCAGAAGTATTAGTTCAGTATCCCTGCTTTTTCCCCCCCTGTTCCTCTCTGCCCATCCACCCTCTCCTTTATTAAGCCTCACTATTCCTCCCTTGGTCTTTCTTTGCTCCCTAATGTACCTATAAAAGGCTTTATCCCCCTTCTTCACCGAATACGCTATCTTTTGCTCGGTTTGGGTCTTTGCTATTCTGACTGCCTTCCCCGCTTCCTTCTGCTTTAACTGGTACAGTTTTCTGTCCTGCTCCTTCCGTGTTTCCTTATACGTCCTGAATGCCATCTTTTTCTCCCCAACCTTCCCTGCCACCTCTTTTGAGAACCATAGTGGTTTTTTTTCTTTCATTTTGATTTGTTTACTTCACACAAAGGTTTATTGCCTCTGTGATGGCAGTTTTGACGTTCCTCCATTGTTCCTCCACCCCTCCTTCTTGCCAGTTTGCTAGTGCTTTTCTGAAGCACTCTCCCATTTTGAAAAAGTCAGCCTTCCTAAAGTCCAGTACCCTTACTTTTGTATGGCTCGACTCCACGGTTGTGTTTATCGTGAACCACACCATTTGGTGGTCATTTGGTCCCAGATGGCTATCCACTTCTAGATCCGAGATCCTCTCTCCATCCCCCATTTGAGAGTACCAGGTCTAAGATTGCTCCCTCCACAGTAGGTTCCAACACTAGCTGTCTGAGGCATGCTCCCTGTATGGCATCGAGAATGGCCCTGCTCTTGGATGTGTCTGCAGCAAAGGTGCTCCAGTTAACATCTGGCATATTAAGGTCCCCTATTAACAATATATCCCCCATTTTTCTGCCATCCTAAGGATGCCTTCCATCATATCCATGTCCATTTCCTCCCCCCTGAGACTGGGGTCTATATACAACCTCCACGCAGACTGTGGTGCCATTTTCGGTCTCCAGGGTGACCCACAGTGCCTCCTCTCCTCTCCTCCCCATTTACCCTTTAGTTCCGTTGCTTTGATCCCTTCCCTTTCGTAAAGAGCTCCTCCTCCTCCTCCTCTACCCTCCCTGTCCCTCCTGCAGATTGTGTACCGCAGTATGCTGACATCCCAGTCATGGTTCTCTGTGTACCATGTTTCTGAGACTGCCACGATGTCCAGGCATCCCTATTCCATCAAGGCCACCAGTTCAGGGAGCTTGTTACCTAGACTACAGGCATTGTTACTCATTACCCTTCATTTTTTGATGGCCTTACCCCTTTTTGCCCCATCCCTGTCCTTACTAAAACGGTATATTTTCACAAATCTGTATACACAGCCAATTATTTTTCACTTCCAAAAATGAACAATTCCCTTTGGCAAAATTTTAAAACCCTTTTCTTTTTCTCTTTTTTTGCAAAACAACAAACATTTGTCTCAGTATGGAGGCATCTGCCCAAAAAGGTGGTGCAAAGTGGGTCAGTGGGGATCATGATAAAGCAGTGTACAGAGTTTCTGATTAAACACCAACTCCCAAGTGCTGGCTTAAAAGTGACAAACGAGTTTTTTTACTGGTGTTTTCCGTTGAAAATGGAAAATCATTGGCCCTTTCCTGTCATTTCTATTTTTATATATGCACCTTACTTGCTGTATACTCCCCCCTCATAAAAAGTGCCTTAATTTCCTGGTCTACAAATTTAAAAAGATAAAGAAGGGCTTTTTGGCAAACATCTTTACTCCATGCTTAAACGGTCCCATGATCTTTTAGCCATGTCCCTCACAGTGGCGATCTGCACTGCCCTCGCAGCTCATGCCACCAAAAATGGCTGAACCTGTATAGGGTCCTAGACAAGCACATGCACAAGGACAAGCGCCATGGCCCGCAAGATCCAACAAAACCTAGTCAAGGGCTCTGGCCTTTCTCAGAGATGTAGCTCTGGATGCAGCTATCCTAATCTGCAGGGGGTGTCCATGGTGGTCCTAGCCAGACACAGTATGTGGTTTTGCCCTTGTCCAATTACCAGTTCTTGGAGGGGGAGGGGTAGTTAGTGCACCTCCTTGAATGGTTTCTGTCTTTTCGGGGACCCACTAGACAAGTTCATGAAGTCGATGAGGGGCATGCTTTTTTTTCCCCCTATTTGTTTCTGCTCCCTTGAAGCCTGGCAGGTGGCTATGGCCCTCCTTCGGAGAGAGACATCCTCCAGCCCATGCGTCCCCTGCTCAGACCGACCCCCGGTAATTCCCCCGTGGTGGGGCCTCGGAGGAGAGCACCGGCTTTCTCCCCCCTCCAGGGCATTATCCAGAAGCCAGGGGTGGCCAGGGAGGTAACGGGCCATCATGGAATCTATCAGCTCCTTTCCATGTTTTCTCCGTTCCCCTCCATTATTAAGGACCAGTACGTGCCTCCCAACCCGTACTGCCCTCCAGCCACTGCCAGAGGGCATTCAACAAGCAGGACGACAGGACTGCCCTCCCCCAAGAGAAGACAGCAGTCCTCCAGATGCTCAATCCTCTCTCGCCCCTGTTGACTCCCGGCGGTCCAAGCCTGTTCCCAAACCCAGGTCACCAGCATGGAACAAAGTGTAGTGACCAGCGCCTCACCCTCCAGCACCACCAGCCAGCCCAAGGGCAGGCTTTTAAACATAGGAGGAAGGGCTCTTGCTCTTTTCCTGGCCTCTGTGTATCCATGTTTTAGGTAGATACAGCCCAGAAAAAGTTATGAGAGGGTATTGTCTCACAATCAGGGATGCACCTGGGACAGTAACAGCCCCCCAAGGTCTCCTTCTGAAGGTCTGAGAGTCCATTTCATACATAAAACTACTGGGGGGCAGGTTCCGGTTGTCTGCAGCAAACAGATGCATCAAGAAGACAGAGGAGGGCTACAAAGATGATAGCAGGTCAGCAGTGTAAGGCATACGAGGAGAAATTGAGAGCACTGAACATGTACTCTCTAGAAGACGGGGGGGGGGAGAGAGAAGAGAGAGAGGAGACATGATTGGGACCTTCAAGTACTTGAAAGGAATACATAAGGTTGATAAGGACAGTCTCTAAGCTGAGTAGCACCCATAACACGAGGGGGCACAGTTTTAAGCTGGAGGGTGGGAGGTTTAAGAAGGAGGTCAGGAAGCATTTCTTCACAGAGATGGTGGTGGACACTTGGAATGTGCTGAAAGAAGAAGTCATCTCATTTAAGACAGTGGGCAGCTTTAAGAGAGGCTGGGACAGGCATAGGGGAAAGGTAAGTATCATGGGTAGAGAGGATGGGAATAGTGTGGAGGGAGGGCAGGGACAGTAGCTCAAGCTGTGGACCCTGCAATACAAGCAGACTTGATAGACCAAATGGCCTTCCTCTACTGGCTTCTTCGTATGTTTGTATGTATGTTCATATAAAAATTCTGGCTGTTCTGCCTGCACCAGGACCTCTTTCCCTCTGTTCAAACTATTAAGCAAACGTATAAATGGTCTTGTAGACAGTTCAGAAACTCCTTTTCCTGGAACAGTGTCTCTGGTTCCTCTGGAGGAGAACTGAGGGATTCAGTCTCTGTTCTTCATGGATCCCAAGAAGATGGGGGGGGGGGGGTTTGATGGTCTTAATCCTAAAGTATCTCAACTGTCTGACTCAGCATGCACACATCTGGATGGAACCATAAGGCTGGTAATACAGACAGCTCAGCAGGGCAAACGTCTCATGTACAGATCTCACCTGCACATCCCATTGATCCCAAAGCACTGGAATTTCCTACATTTTGTGATTCAGGGAAAACATTATCAGTACAATCACAGCCAGGCCTGCTCATCTTTTGGACCAGTGTCATAAAAACGTAGAGAAACAGAAGTTGTTGGCAGATAAGGACCTCTTGGTCCATTTAGTCTTCCCAGGTCTCCCTGCAGTGTCATATTCATCAGAATCACTATAGTACTCCAGGGCCTCAAGGTAAAGCACCAAGCATGTTAGATCAGGATGCTGAGCAGGAAGAAAAAATTACTCACCTTAGTAATGTTGTTTCTTCTAATGGAGTCTTGCTATATTATGACAATTGCAGTTTGTCCCACCATTAGAACTGCTCCGGAGGTGAAAGCGTTAACTCCCATTCTAAGAATGGAACTTGGAGCGCGAGCTCGGGTTAGAGAAGCTCTGTCTGGGTTATTTCAAACCTAAACTGTCAGATCTTTACGAGCAAAACTCACTAAGGTCTGTGTGGAAGCTGTAACCTACACTAGCCAACTGGCTACCTGACTATTAACACATACTCCTGGTCCCAACACAAAGACTCAAGTCAGGGGACCAGAAGTAATAATATAATATAAGCAATATTATGACATAAAATAAAAACATCACACCCTAAAACCCCAAGAAGGGGTGGAAAACATATAATGGGCATAACTAGCACCCACACTAGGCTGCCCACCCCATACCCAAGTAGAAGTTCTGAGAGGGGCAGGCTGGGGGGGAGGTCATAATATAGCAAGACTCCATTAGAAGAAACAACATTACTAAGGTGAGTAATTTTTTCTTCAAACAACATGAAGTCTTGCTATATTATGACAATTGCAGACTACACAGCAGTACCTCCAGGGAGGAGGGACAGAACCTACTTAGGGAATAGGCTCTGAAGCACAGCTGTGCCAAACCGAGCATCTCTCCTGGCCTGGACATCCAGGGAGTAATGCTTGGTGAAAGTGTGTACCGTTTTCCAGGTAGCTGCTTGACATATCTCTAAGATAGGGATGTCTCTGGCAGCAGCTAGAGACGAGCTGTACCTCTGGTAGAATGAGCCCTCAGGCCAGAAGGGGAACTTTCCCCAGTTTCTGATAAATTGGAACAAGAGACAATCCACCTGGCAACTGATCTCTTAGTGGCAGGTCTCCTTTCCCACCTCACCATAAGTGAGAAAAAGTTGGAGGGATTCGAACCTGTGACCCTTGGTACGTTCTATATAGTAACTTAGGGCCCTCTTAACATCTAAACTGTGCAATCTCCTCTCGCCAGAGGAGGAATGTTCAGTGAAAAACACTGGAAGGGAGATAGATTGATTAAGATGGAAATCTGAAACCACCTTAGGCAAAAACTTCCTGTTAGTCCTGAGGACTACCTTATCCCTGTGGAAAGAAATAAAGTCAGTTTCTACTGACAGGGCTTGCAACTCACTTATGCACCTGGCAGAAGTGATAGCCACTAGGAAAACAGTTTTCCAAGTTAAGTACTTAAGCTCTGCAGAAGACAGAGGTTCAAAAGGAGGTTGCATTAACTGGGCAATGCAAACACTAAGGTCCCAGGCAGGGCCGGATCCCAAAAGGTGGATTAGAATGAAGTAATCCTTTAAAAACTTGGAAAATACAGGGTGAGCGGAAAGAGAGGAGGGCTTTCCTGCTGAAACAAAAGCAGAGACAGCTGCCAAATGTACTTTCAGGGTAGCTAGTCTCAGTCCCAAGGAATTAAGGTGGACCATATAGTCCAAAACAATGGGCAAATCAGCAGATTCCGGGGAAATATGTTTCCCAGAACACCAAATGGAAAACCTTTTCCACTTAGAATTGTAAGCAGCCCTAGTGGAAGGCTTCCTAGAAGCCTTTAGGATTTCAAGAACACCCAGAGAAAGGTGTAGGTCAGCAAATTCTAACTCCTCAAGAGCCAGGCCTTGAGGTTGAGGGATTTGAGGTTCGGATACCAAACTCTCCCCTGTGCACAGGTTAACAGGTTGTGATTCCTGGGGAGACACAGGGGAAGATGGACTGCTAGTGACAGAAGGAGTGGGTACCAGGGCTGCCTGGCCCAATCTGGGGCAATCAGAATCACCCTGCAAGGCTGGGATCTCATTTTGACTAGCACCTTGACTAGGAGAGGGAAGGGGAAAGCAAAAGAAACTTCCTTCCCAATCTAGGAGAAAGGCATCCAGGGGATTGAGCCCAACACTGGGGCCTGCAACAGAACAGTGGAAGTTGGTGATTGTCTGGGGCTGAAAAAGATCCATCTGAGGGTGCCCCATCTGGCAAAACTATCCCCAGTACTTGAGGATCCAGAGACCATTCGTGATGGCCCTGGGAAATCCTGCTGAGAGCATCTGCTAGGACATTGTCCTTTCCTGGAAGGTGAACTGCTATGAGGGAAGTGTTCAGGGAATAGGCCAGAGACCACAACTTCATTGCCTCGGTGCACAAGGCCGAAGACCAGTGCCCCCTGCTGTTGATGTACCACATTGTTGTGGTGTTGTCTGTTCTGACTTGCACCACTTTGTTCTGAACAGACGAGAGAACACTTGAAGTGCTAAAAGACAGCTCTGAGTTCCAGCAAATTGATGTGGAGCAGAGATTCCTGGGGGACCACACTCCCTGAGTGGAGAGGTCGCCCATGTGAGCTCCCACCCCAGGAGGGAAGCATCCGTAGTGAGGGTCAAGGAGGAGACAGAGGAATGAAGGGGACCCCAGTCTTAAATTGCTCTGATCCTGCCACCACTGGAGGGCCTGGATCAGGGTTCGGTCACTGGGACCAACTTGGAAAGAGGGTCTCCTCTGAGACCAAAAGGCTCTCAAGTGAAACTGAATGTCCCTCATCTGAAATCTTGCTCCTTGCACTACGGCTGTGGACGCAGCCATGTGCCCCAGGAGCTGCAAAAAGCGTCTTGCTGGTCGAGAGACCTGCAGAGTGAAGGAGGAGGCCAGAGCCACCAAGTTCCTTACCCTCTCTAAGGGTAGGAAGGCTCTGGCCTGCTTTGTGTCCAATTCTGCACCTATGAAGGTGAGCACCTGAACTGGTTCCAGAACTGATTTTGGAAGATTGAGCAAGAAGCCCAGGGAGGAGAGCAGCTGCTGGGTAACTTGCAGGTGAGATCTTACCTGTTCTGGGGACTGGCATACAATGAGCCAGTCGTCCAGATAGGGAAAGACAGCAATCCTTTGCCTTCTTAAATGAGCCACTGCTACTGCCAGACATTTTGTGAATACCCTTGGGGCAGAGGTGAGGTCGAAGGGCATTGCTCTGAACTGGTAGTGACCTGAGGGCAGTTCGAATCTGAGGTACTTTCGGTGGGAGCTTCTGATTAGGATGTGACAATAGGCATCCTTGAGGTCCAGGGAGGCTAGCCAGTCCCCTGGCCTTAGAGAAGGTAAAATCATTGCCAGAGTTACCATTTTGAACTTTGGTTTCAAAAGGTGTTTGTTCAGATATCTCAGGTCTAAAATGGGCCGCCATTCTCCTGTCTTTTTTGGGGTAAGGAAATATCTGGAGTACAGACCCTTGCCCTGGTGTAGGGGAGAAACCCTTTCTACAGCTCACAGCCAGGAGGGTTGAGACTTCAGTTTCTAAAGTAAAGGTCTCTAAAGAGTTTGCAGGTGGGAAAGACCTGATTCTCATCTTTGGGAACTTTTTGAAGCCGAGAACCAGACCCTGGCTTACTACTTCCAGGACCCACTTGTCTGAAGTTAGAGACACCCAGTTCTGAACGAAGTAAGCCAACCTGCCCCCTACAGGTAAAGAAGAATCGGCCCTATGCACCCCATCAGGGTGTCTGTTTGGCAGGTGTTTTAGGCTGAGGGGTGGGAGCAGGCCTGCCCACACCCCGTCTGCCTCTCCCTCTGAAGAACCCCCTCTGAGCATAAGCAGAGGAGGCCTGGGTTTGGTAAAAAGGCCTGTGAAAGGCCTACCTCTCACCCTGGAGGCCTGCCTCTGAGGAGTGGCTTGCAGCTCCTTAGCCTGAGCCCTCTTATAGGTAGTCCTATATTCATCCATTTCTTCATATAATTCTCTGTCTGCTCCCAAACAGAGAATTTCCAACCACAGGAAAATCCATAGCCTTAGTCTGGGTATCCTGTGACAAGCTAGTACACCTGAGCCAGGCCAATCATCGTAAAAGCTACAGACGTAGCCATGACTCTAGAGGATACATCATTAAAATCCACAGCAGCATGAAACTGCACCTTAGATGCCTCAATGCCATCAGCAGCCACCTGTTCCAGCTCACTAGCAAGCTGGCCAGAGGCCTGTTTGGCCAAGGCCATGACAGTGTCCCATCTAGATTTCTGATACCTTGCTACATAAGCCATGTAATTTGCTTGCCTGAGTCCCAAGGACGCTGCCATGTATTGTTTTTTAGCCATGGCATCAATTTTCCTGGAATCCTTGTCAGGAGGATGTGAAGCCAAAGGAATATTAGCTTTATCACAGGCTGCAGCCTGAACCACACCAACGTGACTGCATTGCTGTGAAAGGAATTCTGTATCAGGACCTGACAGAGTGTACCTCCTGTCCATCTTTTTGTCCACAGGAGACACAGAATTAGGAGTTTTTAAAATCTTTATTGTCTGTTTCCTAAATGATTTATGCAAGGGAATAGACAATCTCCTAGACTCTGGAATATCCATCATTTCTACAAAATCAGGTTCCTCTTGTTCATCCACAGCTTCCTCCAATGGAAGCTGGAGGGTTTCAGCAACTTTTTTGTAAAACACAAAGTAAGAGGGGGACTCAGAAAGCAAAGGGGGAGATTCTAAAGGTTTGTCTGGGGAGATGTCCGGTTCAATGGGCACACCCAGACCCTCAAGTCACATTCATACTGTTCATAATCATCCTCCCTCCTCTGGTTCATAAAATTCTTCAACAACATATTCCTGAACGGTGGAACCGACCGAACCGACCTTTTACCAGACAGTGGCGGTTGGACGGAGACGAAAAAGTGAGTGGACAATCTGAATAGCTCTTGCTATCTCTGCAGCAGTTGGAGAAGGAATTTGGGCCCACACCTGCTGATTTTCTTGTTTTCTTTACTGGAACTGGCTCCTCCGAGCCAGCTACGTTGCCGAAGTCTCGCCTGGTCAGAGGGCACTCCTCCGGTTCGTTGGCACCAACCGGCTGGCCATCCGGTCAGCGGACTTTGGCCTCTCGTTCCCTGAGCCTGCCAACTCTTATCCAGGGTGGCTGCAGGGAAATTTTTACAAATCTGGCAGTCTGAATTGAGGTGGTCAAACCCCAGACAATATACACATGTGGTGTGTGGGTCAGCCTTGGCAAAGACTTCCCCACAGGCATCACAGTGTTGAAACCCAGTGAGCACGGTTTTCTTTTGGGTTTTCAGACATAATGCCAGCCTAACCAAAAACTTGCCCTTTTAATGGCTGGTGCCAGGCAGGTTCCCAAACCGTGTCATGGGTCTTGGAAAAACCGTAATGAAATCTGCTTTTTAGAACCGATAAGAACCGAACCGCACTTCAAAACCTTCAATTCAAGTTTTAAAACAAGCTGATCGGTTCAAAACCGAACCGATAACATTTACAAGTTCCACACAGAAAATAAACTGAAATTACTTACATTTAAACCGAGAAATGAACCGAGCAGTAGGAGAAATCTCCGGAGCGACTGTTCAGTGAGGCGGAGTAAAGAATCTGACAGTTTAGGTTTGAAATAACCCAGACAGAGCTTCTCTAACCGAGCTCACGCTCCAGGTTCCATTCTTAGAATGGGAGTTAACTCTTTCACCTCCGGAGCAGTTCTAATGGTGGGACAAACTGCAATTGTCATAATATAGCAAGACTTCATGTTGTTTGAATGGCAGTCAGAGCACAACAAGAGACTCAAAAGAGCTCATCGCCACATAACGGTTGGTGGTAGCTCCAGTACAGCAGACCCAGGTTCAGAAATGTTACCTGGCTCACTAAAAACAAACTGGTATGTGGTCTGTAAGGGAAGTCCAATGGTGCCTAAACTGATCAGGGTGGCAGGTGAGACTGACGATAAAACTCCCATGAACAATAAACAGACGTCTGTCCTACCTGTAACTGCAGCACCGGGCAAGCAAATGGATTTATAACAGAAATTCTAGAGCAATCCAGTAAATAAATCTGTGGAGCAACAGAAAGTGGTTACTTCAATCCAGATGGAGAGCAAGGCCCCTGGAATTCTGTGACCCCACGGCTGCAGAATTTTGCACAGAACACATGAAGTGCTGTGGAATTCATTGCTCAATTTTGAAAATGTAGCTTTTCATAGTGAAGGGCTCCCTACTTCTTACTATGCTGGGGGTTGGCAAGGAAGTGGGGGTTGAAGTTCAATGCAGGGAAATGTAGGGTGCTGCATCTGGAGGTCAGAAACCTGGGACATGCATACACCCGGGGGGGGGAAGAGAACACACTGCAAGTCACATCAGGCGAGAGGGACTTAGGGATAGTGGTGGACAGCAAAATGAATAACGCAGAGAATTGTCGAAGAGCTGCTGCAAAAGCAAACAGGATACTGGGCTGCATAACCAGGGGGATTACCTACAGGAGGAAGGAGGTGATCCTTCCTCTGTATAATGCCCTGGTTAGGCCACATCTTAAGTACTGTGTGCAGTTCTGGAGACCCCATTTTAAGAAGGACATAGCGCTGCTGGAGAGGGTCCAGAGGAGGGTGACCAGGATGATTCAGGGCATGGAGGGTAGGACCTATGAGGAGAGACTGGATGAACTCAATCTGTACACACTGGAGGAGAGGAGGGACAGAGGGGACATGATAGAGACTTTCAAGTATGTAAAGGGGATAAATAAGGGTGGAGCCAGGGAAGTGTTCAGGCTTAAGAAGGGGGGGAACTATCAGGGGCGCTGATTGAAGCTGGAAGGGGGGTTAATACAGGGAAGCACAGGAGACACTTCTTTACAGAAAGGGTGGTAGAAAATGGAACGCACTGCTCAGGAGTCTGGTGGAAGAGACCACAGTGGAAGGATTCAAGAAGGGCTGGGACAGGTACAGGGGGAAACTGAGGCCAGGGAGGGCCAGCTCTGGGGCCGGGGGGTGGAGAAGCGAGCTCCCAGTAGTGGGCTAGCTTCTGAGCAGTCACAATAGACCATGGGGCCTATTCTGCTGGCTTTCACTATGATACTATTATCCTTATGTCCCACCTCAATGTTTAACATGTGATGCCATCAACAGTATCACATTTTAACCAAGAGCAGGATTGCATTCTGTCACAGAAACCCATAATTCATGCCGTAGGAGGGAGCAAACCCAGGTAGCGAAGGCTAGAAGCCCTAAAGTAGAAATCAAGAATGATTTGCCACGGGGAACAAGGAACAATGAAGGAGACAGAGGATGACTGGAACATGCTGTGTGAAGGATCAGTTTTTCTAACTCCAAGTAATAAATAAATAAACGTACGTAGCCGTGCCAAAGAAGATAAGGTACGGTTCCAGGAGTAACTAGCTCCAAAAAATAAACCATGCCGAAAAAGGGAACCACACTCAAAATGGCAAATAAACAGTGTTTTATTTATTTTTTTTTTTACATATAGAGAGGTTAGTGTAGGCTTCCCAGCCTACTCAGACCACTCAAGATGAGCGCTATCCATTTGCTCTTTTGAGTGCAGTCCTTCCATCTCTGCCTGCTATGCGGAGGAGTCAACCTGAAGGTCTGGAATGCAAAGAGATGCTGAAGAATCCAGTGGTAAGCATGACGAAGTGGCTGCTACTACACCGGACCATAACATGAACTGTGCAGGTTATAGAAAACACTAAGTTGTTTTTTTCTTCTTTTTCTTGCCAGTTTTATTTATTAGCCTTTACTTACTCTAAACCACTGCTAAGAGGTGTACCGCAAGGCTCTACTCTTGGCCCCATCCTCTTTGCCATTTATATTAATAATATCGATGCCAACCTCTCTCAATCTAACATTCATCTGTTTGCTGATGATACTGTATTATATGTCAGCAATCCCTCATTATCAAAAGCCTGTGAACTGTTACAGTCAGAATTCTCCATCCTACAACACAATCTATTGGAAAAATTACTTCTAAATGCCAAAAAACAAAAGCTATGTTCTTTGCCACAAAGAGTTGCTCTGCCATTACCCCATCACCCATTATCCCACAATTATCCACCTTACTTGGAGAGAAGCTGGAATTTGTGGACAAATTCAAATATCTTGGAGTCTGGATTGATAATAAGCTTGACTACTCTGTCCATATTGAAGAGCTACTAAAAAGTTGAGACAAAGGCTTGGCCTATTTTTCAGAATAAAACACTACCTTACCAGAGACTCCAAACAAAGATTAATCCAGGCATCATTCCTATCCTCATTGATTATGCTGACTTTCTCTATGGCCATTGCTCACTTTCCTCTTAAATAAGCTGGACACCCTGTATCATAGATCCATCAGATTTATTACTGACCTTCCCTCCAGCACCCATCATTGCTCTCTTTATATGGCAGTTAATTGGACATCCCTACAACACAGAAGAAATAGGAATGCTGCAGTCTGGATCTTCAAAGCTTTATCAGGCAAACTCCTCCTATATCACAGACTGTTTTACCTGAATTACTGCCATACACCTTAAGGATCAGTAAACTCATCATGTTAAAGGTTCCCAATGCCTGCACCCGGTTTGGGAGGGCTGCTATCAGCTACTCCCTAGCAATTACTTGGAACTCACTCCAAAATCTATGAATCTAAATATCCTCTTACCCTTATATCATCCTTCAAAGATTATTCTCCACCCTATTTCCAGAGTCCTGCAATTTCTTCCATAAGGCCTAGTCTCCCATCCAACCTACATCCCCCCCTTCCGTATTCCATTCTGTTTAGTTCTCCTTCTATTATCCAGTCAGTTGCTATATTCTTATAAAAGCCATAAAGACCCTATTTGTACACTATCCCTGCTATATCTATTATCTCCATTTTTTTTTTTTTTTTTTTTACAGGTTAAGTGATTTTTATTGTTCCTTGTATATATGTAAATTTTTGTATATTCTCAATTTATGTAATTGTATTATTGTTTATGTTATTATCTTGTCCATGTAAAAATACTTGTACTCTTATTTGTATGACCACTCAGGTCCATCTTGCAAATGAGCTACGCTCAATGATGTTCGCCTGACTAAATAAAGATTTTGATTGATTGATTGATTGACTAGCCCCTCCACTCCCAGATCTCCAAACACAGAGACCACATGGCAGGAGCCGTCCTCTGAGATCAAAAGGCAACAACATAATGCTCCTTTGCTATTGTATACCAAGGATAACTTGCTTGTCGATCAGACAAGTAAAATGCTACAGTTGCGGGCCAGAATTTCATGACAACAGTTCACATTTACATAGGTACAGAAGCTTGGACAGTGTATAGTCAGTTTCAGTGCTCTCTGTATTGTACATTACAGACACACCCACACACCACTTTATCCCAAATGAGGGACAGAGCTTGAATGCCATTCCTTGGCTAAGAGAAAGGTGTTTCTGTGCCTGTCAGTCTACACTCTACACCCCCGGCATTACTACAATTCATGCAGCCTCCAACAGCCTGTGTTCTTCTAAACCTGGGCTAGTCCATCTCATTTATCTTGCCTCCTCCTTCAGTCAGCCAATTTTCCACTCGTCCCTCTGTCCACTATTCAAGTGCTCATTCAGTGTATCACATTACTCTGTTTTGGTCACAAGGGGCACAGGTACTGGTCCTGCTCATAAACTGCCGTCTGAGATTTGACCCTCTTTTGTTATGTCCCTCTCCCACATCTATTTGCTTCCCATCCTCCACTGCTCTCTTGGTACCCCCTTTCTCTATCTTGCCCAAATATAGCGAGTGTCTGAAAAAAAATGCAGACAACACAATGAAACTAAAGGTACAATCACAAACTCTGCATTTTTGCAGCATTTCTCTGGCACAGATCGCTGCAGTCATTTCCTGCCCATTCACACACAAGAGCTATGGTGTACTGCAAGCAATCTGGCTCCCTAGCCATACCCCAGTTTTTTTCCTCCTTCCACACCCCTGGGCACCTTACTCCTTCAGGCTTCATCAACAGCCCAAGACCAGAGTATCCCTTCAATGGTGTCTCCTCCCCCTCTCCCCGTAAGGGGGTGTGGGAGGGGTGAGAAAATGACTGTGGTGTTGGGTGTGTGGGGAACACTGCGGTGCATGGAGGGGCCTGGTGGCAAGGGAGAAGAGACCGGTCATCCAGAGTGCCTACCTGGGGCCTTGATTTTCCCCGTTCTCCCTCCCTTCTCACCCCCTCAACCCCACCCGCAGGTACACAGACACACTCACTCATATGGGTAGGGGTACACCAAGTTGTATATGGTCACCCACACCACCACTACAAATTGCTCTCCAACCAGCACCCAGTCTACATATGGGTATATTTCATCATGCACCCCACTCTGCCAAAGAGCTCACTAAATATTTAACCGAGCCCAAGAGACTGATCACACAATGCAGTTTTTGTTTTTTTGTAAATACATGTATCTATATGTATATTAAAAGATTTTTGTTTACAAAACAATGACTCATTTCTGTTGCAAGTATGCAGTATAGTGGATAACAGTTTGCAGAGCAGCATGTGAATTTGTCATGTTACACTGCACATCTTCAAGAACGTGACTTGGGGCTTTAATCAGCTTTCAAGTCCATCTGTAAATCCCAACAAAAATCTTTCTTTCACATAGCTAGTACACGCTTAATAGATTTAAGCAGAGGTAGATGTCACACGACAAGCTATGTGGTCTCCAGTAGAGAAACATTCCCCCCATTTCTCCTCTGCTCCCCGCCATATGTCCCGCTTTAGTATTGTGATTTACGTCACAAAAAGTGGAACATGTTGAATGCACAGCATACAATAACCAAGTACTTCCCCTAGACGTGAACATTTCTAATTTGTCATTAAGCCTATAAGTGATGCGTTCCGTCTTGTATACAAGACTGACTGTTTCTCTCCATTCTGTTACTCCTGGTATTTGATCAGAGTCTCAGTTTCTGACATGGCACTTTCTGGCAGTTACCAGTAATATAACCAAAAGATATTTGGCCTGTCTACCTCTCAGATGTTTGGGATATTGATGAAAAAGATACATCTTAAGAGCCAGGGTAAATCCAAGGGATAGTATGTATAATTAGGTGGACAAGGCAATGGGGCCAGACAGGATACATCCAAGGTTTTTGAGGAAGCTCAAACAGGTGCTGACTGACTGCACCTCTGACAGTTCTGTTCAACCACTGACTGGAAACGGGAGTGGTCCCTGAGTACTGGAGGAGGGCACATTTAGTACCACTTCACAGAAGTGGGAGCACGGAGGAGGCTGGCAATTACAGGCCAGTCAGCCTGACTTCGGTGGTAGGGAAATTAATGGAATCACTACTGAAAGAAAAGACTGCGGAATATCTCGAATCCAGTGGCTTACAAGATCCGAGCAAGCATGGATTCACGGGGTGGGGTTCATATCAAACTAATCGTATAGGTTTCTTTGACTGGGTAACTAGGGAAGTAGATCAGGGTGGAATGGTGGATGTGCCTATCTCGATTTCAGTAAGGCCTTCAACACTGTTCCATATAGGAGACTCAAACAAGCTGGGCAGCCTAGGAGTGGGACTAAAAATGGAAAACTGGGTAAGAAATTGGCTGGAGGATCGGTGACAGAAGGTAGTGGTAAACCGAGTTCACTCAGAGGAAGGGAGGGTGACTAGCGGGATGCCGTAAGGATCAGTACTGGAACCAGTCCTCTTTAATATCTTTATAAGTAACAATGCAGAGGGACTAGAAGGGAGGGTATGTTTTTGCAGATGACACAAAAATCTGCAATAGAATGGACACTCCAGAGTGTGGGGAAAAATGAAGAAAGATCTAGGTAAGTTTGAGGAGTGGTTTAGAAAGTGGCAACTAAGTTTTAATGCAAAAAAAAAAAAAAGAATCACTTGGGGCGTAGAAACCCAGTGTCAGAGTACAATATGGGGGAGTGGTACTGGAGACCACCAAACAGGAAAGAGACCTGGGTGTTACCATATCTGACAACCTAAAGGTGGCCAAACAGTGTGACAAGGCAGTGGAGAGAGCCAATAGGATGCTAAGGTACATAGGGAGAGGTATCGCCAATAGAAAGAGGGAGGTGGTGATACCTCTGTATAAATCTCTGGTGAGACCCCACGTAGAGTACTGCGTCCAGTTCTGGAGTCCTCATCTCCGAAAGGACATGGATAGAGTTGAGGCAGTCCACAGGAGGGCAACTAAAATGGTGCAGGATCTGCATCAAAAGCCCTATGAGGAGAGAATGAAGGACCTCAATGTGTACAGACTGGAGGGAAGGAGGGATATGATAGAGACTTTCAAATACCTCAAGGGTATAAATAAGATTCAAGAAGGAATCCTTTTTCAGAGAAAAGGATGCATAAGAACAAGGGGTTATGTGATTAAGCTGGAGGGGGGTGAGAATCAGGGAACACTTCCTCACAGAAAGGGTGGTGGATGCCTGGAAATGAAAAGTACATACCCATCGTAATTGTTTTTTTTTTTTTTTTTTAAACTTTAACCTTTATTCATGTTCTGCAATAATTTAATTACATGTTCAAGGATCACAGGTGCAGACTTAGTATATTATATACACATCCATGGCATATTTCATTATTGTACAAGTTATGTGTACATTAGAGAGACTCAGAAGTAATAGATTTACTTCTAGTGACAGACCATATATTAGTTTAAATCTTACAACCAACTTACTTATGGGACTCCCAAGCCCAGCGGAGGGACCCCTACCCCATCCCAGGTCCTTGCTGCTGTTACTTCGACAGAGTAATACCAATTTGTCCACCTGGCCCATCTCTGGGCATATAAAGGAGTCTTCTGATTTAGTTTAAAGGTGAGCTCCTCTAATTCGGTTAGGCCCTTAGTAACCAAGATCCAATCCTGCTTTTGTGGCATTACTGGGCTAAGCCATGTTCTGGTTATCGCTTTAAGGGCGGCTGCTGTTAAAATTGCCCAGAGGTAGTGCGAGTCTATTCCCCTGAGCTCCTGTGGGGTGACCCCAGTATCATTTCGTACCAGTTCAGTTGCTGAGTAATGGCTAATATTTATTTTATTGCAGATATAATATCAGCCCAGAACCTGGCCAGCCTGGGGCATGCCCAGAAAATATGTACGTACCCTGCTTTGTCTTCCCCACATCTTCAACAACCAGCCGGAAGGGAGGGGTCTCTCCTGTTCAGCATCTCAGGGGTATAGAAAAAGCGCATCCTAACCTTCCAGGCAAATTCTTGCCAGAGAGGTGACCTGGTAGTTAGCCTGGCTATACTAAAGATCAATTTCCAATTGAGGGGTGAAGAACCCGGGCTCATCTCCTCCTGCCACTTATTTTTAAGTTTTATAAGAGGGTCCGATTTTATAGTCCCTAAGGTCTTATATAAGATGGAAATTTGACCCTTCTGATCCGTTGCGGTCTTTATTTGTTGGATAGTTTCCAGAAGAGGTATAACCCTTTCGGAGTCTTTCACTTTCCTCTGAAGGGAATTTATATATGTTTGAACCTAAAGGAACCTAAAGAAGTCTGTGTTCCTGCGGCTATATTTGTTCTTCAAGGAGTCAAAGTACAGGATAGAAGCTCCTTGAATGAACTGTCCTAGGTAGGACAAGCCAAACCTAGTCCAGTGTTTGTAGGCAAGGTCAGTGCGGTTTGGTGGGAAGTCTTCAGCCCAGGCTAGCTTTTTGAGAGGCCACAATGTTGGTAGCAGTTTATATTTTTGCCAAAGTCTATGTACCACTCGGAGGGTCTCGCCTACTGAATTTAGTTTGGGAGTGGGGTGGTGACGAGTCAGCTGTGGGATGACCACCCGATCCTCAAGAGGAAGCCTCCCCCCCCCTCCTCCCCACTCTCCATCTCCCTCCAACTCGAGGTGGAGCTGGGACCGGACCACTGAAGAGACTGTTTCAGTTGCACCACTAGGAAGTAGTCTTCCAGGTCGGGTAAAGATCTGCCTCCATCCTCCCTCCAGGTCTGCAGTGTTTTTAGTCTGATTCTTGGTCTTTTATTCGACCAGATAAATCTAAAGACCATCTTATTCCAGACCATATCGATTTGTGGATATACAGGGGTATACATTGGAACAGGTATAGAAATTTAGGTAGTACATTCATGGTTATGGCTTGGATTCTAGCATGCATGGGTAAATTAATCAGAGACCATTTCTCAATGTCTCTCTTCAGGGAGTTAGTTAAGGGGGTATAGTTCGCTCTAAACAACTTGGATGAGTGTTTGATGATATATATCCCCAAATATTTCATCCCCTTAGCTGCCCAGTTCAGGGGAAGAAGTCGACTAATGCCCTCGGGGGGGGGGGTTAAAGAAAAAACTCAGTACCTCTGTTTTTAATCTATTGATGGAGTAGCCTGAGTGCTTCCTGAAGCTCTCCAAAATGGACCATGCTTGTTCTATAGATTTATGTGGCTGAGATAGTGTCAGTAAAACATCGTCCGCATACAGCAAGATTTTCTTCTGGACACCCCCACCTCTATTCCCGTCACCTCCTGTGCCCTTCTGATGGCCTCAGCCAAGGGTTCAATATATAGGGCAAAGGGGAGAGGAGGGACAACCTTGGCTGGTTCCCCTGCCCAAGGAAAATCTCTTAGACAATCCCCCATTGACTCTGACGTAAGCTTGGGGCCCTGTGTATAGGGATCTAATGATACCAATAAATAGTTCAGGGAATCCCCTGTGTTCGAGGACCGCAAACAAGAAGCCCCATGAGACCCTATCAAAGGCCTTTTCGGCATCTAAACTCAGTATACAAGAGGGAGTCTGGATTCGTTGAATCTTATCTATCATGTTCAAGGCTGAACGCACACCGTCAGGTGCTTGTCGACCCATCACAAAGCCAGATTGGTCTGGGTGTATTAATTCTGGGAGAATGGGGTTAATTCTTGAGGCTCATATGGAGGTAAAGATCTTATAGTCCTGGTTTAGTAGGGATATGGGAGGGTAAGATTCACATTTCGAGGGGTCTTTGCCCTCTTTATGTAAGATTGCAATGGTGGCATATTGCCAGGAAGGGGAGGGGGACAGCTCCCCAACCAGATATTTGAGAAAGCCTTGTGGAAAAGGGGCACTACTTCTGGGGCCAGAGTTTTATAAAATTCAGGACCAAATCCATCTGGACCAGGGCATTTGGCTGATTTAAGCTTTTTAATTGTGAGAGTGATTTCTTCATGAGTGATGGGCCTAAT
This sequence comes from Neoceratodus forsteri, assembly GCA_016271365.2. Lineage (NCBI taxonomy): Eukaryota > Metazoa > Chordata > Ceratodontiformes > Ceratodontidae > Neoceratodus > Neoceratodus forsteri. The sequence goes on along the minus strand of CM028130.1, from coordinate 1,441,635,776 downwards.
TAGGGTTTGGGCTATGTCAGGTGACAAGGAGGGAAGGGGGATGGAGTTTAAGTAATCAAGTTTATCTTGCTTGGAGGTGGTCTCCGATGCCCTATATAGGTTGGAATAATATTCCACAAATGAGTCAGCAATCTGGGTAGTCTGTCTAACTAGTTGGCCAGTGCGGGGAGAGGCTATTTTGGTTATAGCGGCTTTGGCTGCAAAGTGTCACAGTCTATACGTCAATAGTTTGGTGCCTCAAGGCCCACCTTCATAATATTTTTGTTTTAAGTAAAATAAAACTTTTTCTACTTCTATTTTTTGAAGGTTATGTAGTGATTCCCTACACTTCTGTAGGTCCCTTTCCCTAGTTTTCTCCTATTTAATCTTCTGGGCATCTTCAAGCTCTTTAATTTGTGTTATTAGTTTCTGCTGGTTTTGCTTTAGTTCCAGCACCCATCTTAACTGTTGATCTTTCTGTGTATCTTCACCATTCATCACTAGTGGGTACAGCGCCGGAGCTAGGACCCCGCGGAGACTTTTTTCCCCTATGGGCCGAGTTGATGCAGGTCAGCGCATCCTCGAGGCAGACGTTTCTAATGGAGCGCCCAAGGGTTGGCCATTATCTGTCGTCGACTCCGCCCTAGCCCCAGTTCTGAGACGCTGGAGTGTGTAAGAAAAGGGAGGTGGGGTGGAGCAAGGGAGCCCAAGGGATAGATAAAAAGGAAAGGATATATAAAAACTAAAAGAAGAAATAAAACAGAGGAGACAGGAAGGAGAAACCAGACATGGGAAACTGTAGAAAAAGGGAAGGAGCCCCAATCTCTGGAAAGGAGGAGAGGGATTTGGGGGGGGGGGAGAAGAGGAGAGGACCACACCCCTAGATGAGATCCTGAACCCCAGGGTTTTAACAAGAACGATAGACCAGAATCTGGACTATCAAGGTTAAGAGCTGCTGGGAGGCAAAGCCTGAAACTGAATAAGCAGCATTCGCCTGGGAAGGTCCAACCTTAAGAATGGGGGTCAGGAATAGGGTTGTCTCTCTTTCTCCCCCCCCCCAAAATAAGGGAAAATCCTAAATGCTAGGAAGGACATCCAAAGGATATCCAAACTTAGGTTATTAAAACAAAGGTTTGTTTTAAGGACTTCCGGTGACGTCACGCGCATGACTGCAGCTTGAATCAAGAGGCTCCATCGAGACTCAAACAAATAACCTCAAAAACCACTCTAAAAATTCAAAAAGCTTTTTACATTGGTAATAGACGAGGTTAAAAATGCCTAAAAAGAACGACCGAGCAAAAAGTAGACCTCCAGACCTGCCTGATGGAGAAGGATTGCGAGAGGATGGCTCCTTAAAGCCACCCTCTCATGAAACAGGAATAGTAGAATAAGGGGCCCAAATGGGGGGGGGGGGGGAGAGAGGGGATTAGGAAGAGCTAACGATAAGAGGGATACCTAGCGAACCAGTCCAAAGTGGGTTTTTCCTCACACAATACTGAGTCAGATAAGTAGGAAGCTTAAACTATCTCAATGTAACTGTAACTCTGAACATGTATGAATGGTCTGTGGGGTGGAGAGGGAAGAACTGGGGAAGCATTTTCATTTGCTATTTCGTTAAGCACCAACGGTTGTTTTACTCCTAGCCCACAGAATGGATAGGCCTTGGAAATGCCAATAGTGAAATACATATAATCAGGCCCCCGGGAGGAAAATGAGGGGAAGGGGGGGATTTGATGACAGCTAATAGAGCAGACCCAGGGAATGTCTCCCGACTGCATCCCCCAGACAACCTGAGTGGCTGCATTCAATAAAGGGCTGACATGCCTCAGGGAGATAATGTAACCAGCTGAGAGCTGGTGAAGCACAGGCTCAGACCTACACCCTACACCCAAAAGACCCTACTGCAGGGAAATGAAAACTCATGCAGGAGGGTCTGGTGAGGGGTCTGGCTACTAGGGAGGGCTCTGGTGCCCACTAGGCCACTCAGTAAATGGACATCATGGAGACCAGGGATTCTTTTCCCCCGGGAGACCCAAAATGGCCGACCTGAGTTCTCACAAAGTGGGAAAGCACTGTTTCCATTGGACGCCCTTCTAGCTCTCTCCCTCTGAGCCTAGACCAGAAAGAATTTACCACGGCAGCCATCAACCAGGTCCTAATGACAATGGTAACCACTAGAGGTTTAAAATATAACAGATTGAAGAGAAGTCTCGACGGACCAGCCGTAACGTTACCCTTTTTCCCTTTTCCCATTCCCGAACAGACACTATAAGTGTCTAGAGGCAACTCATTGAGAGTTGAAGCCTCAAGGTAAGGTTTGAACCTTACCACAGAATCCACATTGGATTCACATGTGTGGAAGCCCTGACACATTAGCACCTGTGCTGAATACCCAGTTGGTCTCAGCACAGTACAAGTTTTGTCTATGTTTGTTCAAAACCCTTTTAAAAGTTAACTGCTGTAATAAGCAAAGTTATTGTTATGTTTGTTATTTGTTTAATATGACAGGTATACGCCAACAGGTCTACAGTACTGGCAGATCATATGTAATTTCGGTGCTTCCAAGAGAATATAATCTATGCAGGTTTCAAGATGGTTAATCCACATATAACGTTATTGTCTCAAAACATAAATGGGATATCTTCCCCTGTTAAACGTTCACAAGTTATGTCATATCTGCGTAAGAGTAAGGCAGATCTGATCTACCTATAAGAGACGCACTTAAATGCTAAAGAGCATCTGAAGTTAGCCAAATTAAGTCGGGGAACTCTATTTAGCTCATCCAGTGAAAGGGGTAGACGGAGAGGAGTGGCTATAATTACACCGCCTGGAACTCCCTTTCAACACAGCCACACGGTACAGGACCCAGAGGGGAGAATGATTATGGTTCAGGGTACAATAAATGGAGCTGAGGTTATCCTGGCCAATGCATACTTCCCACCTGCTCTGCCTGTTTCCCAGCTGAGAACGCTTCTGGATAGAATTGTACAAAACTCAAAAGGTCTTCTCTTAATAGCAGGAGACTTTAACCTAACTCAGGACCCTGCTCTGGACGCCTCTAACCGAAAAACACCAAGACAATCACCAGCACAAAAATTTTTCAGGCGCTTCACAGCGGAAGTGGGATGGGTAGATGTCTGGAGACACTTACACCCCACACACTAAAAATTACTCGCACTATTCTGCGGTACATAGGACATACTCGCGTATAGATCACACCTATACGCAGCAGGAAAACAGCCAGCTAGAAGATGCTCGACTGGGCGATATAGTCCTCTCGGATCACGCTCCACTAATTTCCTCATGGGAGATGGGCCTACAACCTAAAAACACTAGATGGAGACTTAACCCATATTATTTGCGTTCCGAGCAGTTCAGGAAATTTATTTTGGATAAATTATCTGAAATCAGAGAACTCAACCCCTTTAATGATACAACTCCATCTACCCACTGGGACACAATAAAAGCAGTACTCAGAGGTCATATAATACAGCATACCTCGGAGCTAAATAGGCAGCGCCAGGGAGAGCAGGGCTAGGCTGGAGGAGACTTCATTTTCTCCAGATGGCACACAAACAAGGAGACACCTCGGTTTTACCTCTTCTCCAGGAAACTAAAGCTGAACTACATAGCTTGGCTTTACAACATACAGAGATTGCCTTGACTTTTTTGAGACCGAGGTATTACGAGGTAGGCCCTACAGCAACCAGATTGCAGGCATACCAGGTAAGAAGGCAAAGGAAGGCTACAACTATTACTACCCTAAGGGCCCCATCCACTCTACACCACTCAGACCCCGTTACGGACAGAAACCGTTACAGCCAGGGAGCGGAAGAGTGTGTCCACGCTGCAGCGGTGACCGGTACGAGACCGGTACCGCCAGTCTACCTACTCGGGAACTGGGCGGCCGTTACCTGGCACCCAATCCCACAATGCAGCTCATACGCCACGGGCCCTGCAGGGGACCATTACCACCGTCCACACTACCGCCGGTAACGTTACCGAGGCGGGACCGGTTTCATAACCGTTGTTGAAACCACCTCATATGTGGTTTCAACAATGGTTACGAAAACACCTTCTGTAACGTTACAGGTGTAAACGGAAAGCGTTGAGGTAACGGTTTGGGCACTCTGTAACGTTACAGAGGCGTAGTGTGGACAGGACCTTAAGACACCCACAGGGCAGCCACCCTTTAAATAGCTTACATGATATTACAGAAGCCTTTACAGAATATTATTCCACTCTCTATACCCCTGAGGTAACTCCCAGAGATCAAAAGATTTCAGAATATTTGCAGGGGATAACCTTGCCTTCCCTTTCAAAATCCCAAGGTGAAGCACTAACTTCCCCTATCACAGCACAAGAAATTGCGATCACAATAAGTTCTCTAAAGACATTAAAATCCCCAGACCCAGACGGCTACAGGAATGAGTTCTATAAAAGTATGAAGCAACAAAGTACGCCTGATCTCCTCAGATTGTTCAACACGATCCTGGAGGATGATTCCCCCCCGGTCCTTTGCTACTATTTTGGTTATTCTGGAACCTGGGAAAAACACCCAATTATGTAGCTCTCACAGACTAATCTCGGTCTTAAATACTGACTATAAACTTTTTATGCATATTCTGGCTAAATGCCTAGATCAGGTCATGCCCCAACTAACTGATCAGGATCAAACTGGTTTCGATAGGAACCGTTCCACTACTGATATTAGACGAACGCTTCACATTTTCAAAAAAAATGCAAACTTCAAACACCCCCTCCATTCTGATTAGCCTAGACGCTGAAAAAGCGTTCGATAGGGTGGCGTGGCCCTTCTTGTATAAAACCCTGGAGAAGTTAGGCATCCCAAAATCCCCGATAATGGTACTACAAAATATCTATGCATCCTCTCAGGCATGCATAAAGGTGGGGGGTCATCATTCCAAATACTTTTCCCTCAAAAGAGGGACCCGCCAGGGATGCCCTCTATCCCCTCTCCTGTTTGCGGCCTATATTGAGCCATTAGCACAATATATAAGGGAATCCCATGATATTAATGGGATACGAATTGGAGACACAGAACATCGTATAGCTTTATATGCCAATGATGTTCTTTTATATCTCTCAAATCCTGAAAAAACTCTACCAGCCATAAGACGAACCCTGGATGGATTCGCCCAAGTATCGGGGTATAAATTAAACCTAGCAAAAACTGAGATCCTAACTTTTCATTATACCCCTTCTGCCATCATTCACAACACGATACCCTGCCAATGGAATCTGGCCAAATTAAAATACCTTGGGGTGTTCATCTCACAAAGAAGTGAATCAGCTTACAAAGATAATTATGAGAATTTTACATCTCAGTTAAAAGCGGATTTGGCAGCTTGGGCTACACTACCCCTGAGCCTTAGCAAAAGGATAGAACTGATACGCATGATCACTCTTCCTACAGCCCTATATCTGTTCCAAAATATCTCGACTTTCATACCCGGGAAAGTGTTTAAGGCATGGAAAGTATTATCTCAAAATTCATATGGGCTGCTCAGAGACCCAGGGTCAGGTTAAAAGTGCTTTTTCTCCCACGCCAATCCGGAGGACTCTCTCTCCCTAACTTGCAATTATATTATTTCGCAGCAAAGTGAACACACCTTATGGCCAGACAGAACAGAACAACCACTCTGCACTGGCTCCAAATATAACAGACGTTTATCCCCGACAGGGAATATTTTCAATACTTATATAATCAACAGGTGAGCAGGGGGCCAACCCCCCTTTTGAGCTATTGGCTTAGATGCGGCTGGAGAACTTGGCAGAGCAGCGGCTGTCCCCATTCCTGGTACTGATGTGTCCGATAGCGAGTCTTAATGACTTTCCTCCAAATAGACTGGACCATGGCTACCAAACCTGGAAGAGATACAACCTGAAATATCTGTTACAAATTACTAATCAGGGCATACTCTGGGCCTTTGACTCTATACAGAGAAGATTTAGAATCTCCCAACAGAACTTTTACAGATATTTACAACTCCAGCATTTCTACCAAAGTTTGTCGGGGGAGGTGAGAACCACAGCTAAGTACCCGCCCTTGCTGAATGCCCAGCTTCACCTTAACATAAACCCCGAAGCACCACACTTGGTTTCCTGGTACTATCGCTCTTTAAATGACCGGGGAGAAACATATACTGAAAGCATATACCTGCAGTGGCAGGAAGAAATAGGCAGTCCTCTAACATACGAATCCTGGCAGAAGGCATGCACAAATGTTTCCCGAGTTACTAGTTCGCACCAATGGCGTGAATACGCTTGGAAGCATCTTATTAGATACTTCTGGACCCAGTACTGACAAGGCACTATTCCCCCATGGGCACGGCGTCTTGCTGGAGAAACTGCAGAGAAGAGAGAGATACACACACTCATGTTATGTGGTCCTGCTCAGTACTTACCCCTTTCTTGACCCAAACAGAACTGCAAATTAGAGAATTAACAGACCCCCAATTACTCCTTACCAAAGAAATGTATCTCTTCCTTACACTACCGAAAGAATATAGGAACACTAACATTAAATACCTTATCCACCTACTAATAACTGCAGCTAAAAAAACCATAACCAAACTGTGGTTAACTGATAAAACACCTACAATAAAAGATTGGTGGGAGACCACTAAATTATATGAATTAGAGCGAATCACCTTCAAGTTAAATGAAAGAGAAGAAAACTTCTCCTCGTAAGTAAGTCCGGAGAACCCTAGGACAGAATATAAAGCCTTCAGAATGATTGGATTACATCAACTTAGGGCAGATAGAAACTGTAAGAGTTACCGCTAAGAGACCCTAATGTGACAGTAAGAGAATCAAAATAAGTAGAAAGAATCCATGGAACCCACTGATTCAATGCATATCTACAAAATGCCAACTAAAGGGCATGCAGAAGGGAATATATTTAAAACCAAAGCTGCTAAATATGAATATGAAGTACCGATATTTCTGTTAGAAATGCACTCAAAGATAAGATTATTACTCACTATAATTGAAGGTCTGTAACCTGATCTAACAAGCACTACGAATTAACTGTTATTTATCTGTCATCTGTTGTCTTGTATAAATGTAAATAAGTTATTCTGTGTATAAAATCAATAAAAAGTCCATAACAAAAAAAAAAAAAAAAAAAAGGTTTGAGGTCAAGCAACAGGGGGGCAGCCACCCCATCCCTCACTCCAGACAGACATGAGGAGAAGACAAGACCAATGAAGAGGAAGAGAACCCCCCCAACCCCAATAATAACTCCTACAGGAGAAAACTCCTCCCTGTGTGTCTCCAGGGTCCCCCTTCCTCCTAACCACAAGGGAGAGGAAAGTGAGGAGAAAAATAATGGAGAGACACACAGGAGGGAGAAGGGAGCCCAGAGACTGAGGCCCCAGGGGGAAGGAGGGCAGGATTCAGTAATGAATGGTGAAGATATACAGAAAGATCAACAATTACGGTAGGTACGTAATTTTCATATCTTATCTGTGTCAGTCTTCACCATTCATCACTAGTGGGTGAGTACCAAGCCCCCTGAAGGGGGCCCTAGACTTCCCTAAGGGACTAAGTCCCTTAGCCTCCAATGGGTGAGACACTGGAGGAGAGAACCCTTACAGGCCTGAGAAGGCCAGAGACTGGCCCGGGTGAGACGGGGAGCCCCCATTGGGGGAGGGAAAGTGGCCTGAAAGTCGCCGTCTCACTCTGCGGGAGAAGAGGTGGGTTCTCCGGTATGCAGAGGAAATCACCCTACGCCGGACTGGGGGTGACAACCTGGATAAGCGAAGCCATGCCGTCCGCCTAATACAGATTGCTGTCCCTATAGCTCTGGAGGCTACCTCATTGGCATCATAAGATGCCCTTGCTTGGTGCCTTGCGAGCTCCAGGCCCTGAGCAGAGAGGGCAGTGGCTTGCCTGGTTTCCTCCGTATCAGGCACTGATGGACCACAAGAACCTATCGTAGGAAGCAAAATGGGCCTAATGAAAAGCAACAGAAAATCCTTCTCCCCCAAAAATCGAAGTCCGCAGAGTCCAAGTCTGGGGGTCGCCCTGCACGGGTGGGAGGTGCATGCCAACCCGGTCAGGGATGAGGCAGGGAACCTGAGACTGGGGACGTGAATACTATTGGCGTAGGGTCCTTGGGGCTGGAAACAGTGGAGAAGGGACATAGCGAAGCCGATGTAACGCTTCCTGAAACGGAACAGGCCAGGTGGGAACCACTAGGTTGGCCACACTGTACTCGCCTAAGAAGGCGCAAGTCACATGCTCGGGATTGCTGACAGTGACCGGGATAAGATGGAGCTTCTCCAACATCCTCACGAGGAAGGGCTGATAGGAAGAAAGATCAGACGCAGAGGAGATGTGAACAGATAATTCCTCTCCCTCCAAGGAGGAGGAAGATGATACAGGTGAGCTCCAAGGTTCAGGGACCGGCTGCACGGAAGCCTGGTGGAACACCTGCTGTTCCAGGGCATGGATGTAGGTAGGGAAATGTGTAGCTGAACCTCTGAACTGTTCCCAGGTGAGAGGTCCCCTAGGACCGGGAATGCCTGGGAATAGCTAGGGATGGAGGCAGAGGCACGGGGGACAAGCTCCTAACAGCAGGAGAACGGCCTCTGTCAAGGCAGGAGGGCCTAGAGGAAACTCCCCGCAAGGGGCGGGGAGACCCGAAGGTCCCAGCAGCTAACAGCCATTCAACCGGATCGGAACGGTCAGAGCTGTGTCCATGGGAAGAAATCCCCCCCGTGAGGTGACCAGAACCGTGAGTGTCCAGACAGATGGCCCTTGACCTCTGAAGTTGAAGTCCTTCTCAAGGACCAATCCAGGGAAGAGCTAGGATCCAGGCAGCACCTCCCAGAACCCAGCCGGTCTGGGTGACGGCGCGCTGCGCCACACCCCAACTCCTCAACCCATCAGAGTCCAAGAGGGACCTCGCCCTCATAGCCACCAGCCTAGGCAGCTGACAACTCTGGGCAGACTCAGAGGAGTCCACCCAGGGAACAGTAACCTCCCCTTCCTGGTGTGCCCTGGGCTTTCCCAAACTTGGACTGTCCAAACAAACCAGGAAAGGGGGTGCCCCAGCTGGATAAGCAGATGTGCCAGTGGCCCCAGGTTGCACGGCAGTGACCATGAGGACCACTGCTGGCTGGTCAGTACCACTAAACCCAGAGTCTACAGGCAATGCCTGACCCCCAGAGGGGGGCCGAGGTGCTGGAGACTGAGGGATCGGAGGATTCTGAAGAATCCGGACCCAATCCAGATCAGACCCAGAGTCCGAGGAAGAGGAGGTAGACCCCGAGGCCAGATCACCCCTTGATCCGCGCCAGTTCCTGGACCATGAGCTGGACCAGCTTCAACCCTGGCACCGCAGGCGGCACCAGAGCCAAGCACAGCACTGCGCCCGATGCCGCCACCCTCCCCAGCACCACGAGCAGCACTGGAGTCGGGCATGACACCGAACACGGCGCCACCCCCATCCACGGCACCTCAAACTGCACCAGAGTCGGGAGCAGCGCCAACTCCAGTCCCAGCGCTGCACACGGCACCAGGACCAGATCCAGAAACTGCAGCAGCACTTCTGACATTGCTGACATCCCCAGTGCCGCAAATGGCGCCAGGAGTGACACAGAAGAAAAAATTACTCACCTTAGTAATGTTGTTTCTTCTAATGGAGTCTTGCTATATTATGACAATTGCAGTTTGTCCCACCATTAGAACTGCCCCGGAGGTGAAATAGTTAACTTCCATGCCAGGCATGGAACTTGGAGCGCGAGCTCGGTTAGAGAAGCTCTGTCTGTGTAATTTCAAACTGAAACTGTCAGATCTTTACGAGCAAAACTCACTAAGGTTCTGTGTGGAAGCTGTAACCTACACTAGCCAACTGGCTACCTAAATATTAACACATATTCCTGGTCCCAACACAAAGACTCAAGTCAGGGGCCAGAAAATAAGATAAGATAAGATGAGAAAAGATAAAACAAAACACAACACCCCAAAAGCCCCCAAGAAAAAAGGGGGTGGAAAAAACATAAAATGGGCATAAACAAGTGCCCACACTGGACTGCCCACCCCATACCCAAGTAGAAGTTCTGAGAGGGGCAGGCTGGGGGGGAGGTCATAATATAGCAAGACTCCATTAGAAGAAACAACATTACTAAGATGAGTAATTTTTCTTCAAACAACATGAAGTCTTGCTATATTATGACAATTGCAGACTACACAGCAGTACCTCCATGGAGGAGGGACAGAACCTACTTAGGGAATAGGCTCTGAGCACGGCTGTGTTAAACCGAGCATCCCTCCTGGCCTGGACATCCAGAGAGTAATGCTTGGTGAAAGTGTACTGCTTTCCAAGTAGCTGCTTGACATATCTCTAAGATAGGGATGTCTCTGGCAGCAGCTAGAGACGAGCTGTACCTCTGGTAGAGTGAGCCCTCAGGCCTGAAGGGGAACTTCCCAGTTTTGATAAAATTGATACAAGAGACAATCCACCTGGCAATGGATCTCTTAGTGGCAGGTTTCCTTTCCCAACCTCACCATAAGTGAGAAAAAGTTGGAGGATTCAACCTGTGACCCTTGGTACGCCTATATAGTAACTTGAGCCTCTTAACATCTAAATTGTGCAACCTCCTCTCACCAGAGGAGGAATGGTCAGTGAAGAACACTGGAAGGAGATAGATTGATTAAGATGGAAATCTGAAACCACCTTAGGCAAAAACTTCCTGTTAGTCCTAAGGACTACCTTATCCCTGTGGAAGGAAATAAAGTCAGTATCTACTGACAAAGCCTGTAACTCACTTATGCGCCTGGCAGAAGTGATAGCTACTAGGAAAACAGTTTTCCAAGTCAAGTACTTAAGTTCTGCAGAAGACAGAGGTTCAAAGGGGGGTTGCATCAACTGAGCAATGCAAACATTAAGATCCCAGGCAGGGGCCAGGTCCCTGAAAGGTGGATTAGTATGAAGTAATCCTTTAAAAAACTTGGAAAATACAGGGTGAGCGGAAAGAGAGGAGGGCTTTCCTGCTGAAATAAAGGCAGACACAGCTGCCAAATGTACTTTCAGGGTAGCTGGTCTCAGACCCAAAGAATTAAGATGGACCATATAGTCCAAAACGATGGGCAAGTCAGCAGATTCCGGGGAAATATGTTTCCCAGAACACCAGATGGAAAACCTTTTCCATTTAGAGTTATAAGTAGCCCTAGTGGAAGGCTTCCTAGAAGCCTTCAGGATTTCAAGAACACCCTGAGAAAGTGTGGTCAGCAATTCTAACTCCTCAAGAGCCAGGCCTTGAGGTTGAGGGATTTGAGATTCGGATACCAAACTCTCCCCTGGGCACAGGTTAACAGGTTGTGATTCCTGGGGAGACACAGGGGAAGATGGACTGCTAAAGACAGAAGGAGTGGGTACCAGGGCTGCCTGGCCCAATCTGGAGCAATCAGAATCATCCTGCAAGGCTGGGATCTGATTTTGACTAGCACCTTGACTAGGAGAGGGAAGGGGGAAAGGCATATAGAAACTTCCCTTCCCAATCTAGGAGAAAGGCATCCAGGGGATTGAGCCCATCACTGGGGGCCTGCAACAAAACAGTGGAAGTTGGTGATTGTCTGGGGCTGCGAAAAGATCTATCTGAGGGGTGCCCCATCTGGCAAAAACTATCCCCAGTACTTGGGGATCCAGAGACCATTCGTGATGGCCCTGGGAAATCCTGCTGAGAGCATCTGCCAGGACATTGTCCTTTCCTGGGAGGTGAACTGCTATGAGGGAAGTGTTCAGGGAATAAGCCAGAGACCACAACTCATTGCCTCGGTGCACAAGGTCAAGACCGAGTGCCCCTTGTTTGTTGATGTACCACATTGTAGTGGTGTTGTCTGTTCTGACTTGTACCACTTTGTTCTGAACAGATGCAGAAACACCTGAAGTGCTAGAAAAACAGCTCTGAGTTCCAGCAAATTGATGTGGAGCAGAGATTCCTGAGGGGACCACACTCCCTGGGTGGAGAGGTCGCCCATGTGAGCTCCCCAACCCAGAAGGGACGCATCTGTAGTAAGGGTCAAGGAGTGAGACAGGGGGATGAAGGGGACCCCTAGTCTCAAATTGCTCTGATCCTGCCACCACTGAAGGGCCTGGATCAGGTTCAGTCACTGGGATCAACTTGAAAGGATCTTCCTTTGGGACCAGAAGGCTCTCAAATGAAACTGAATGTCCCTCATCTGAAACCTTGCTCCTTGCACTACAGCTGTGGAAGCAGCCATGTGTCCTAGAGCTGTAAGAAGTGCCTTGCTGGTCGAGAGACCTGCAGAGTGAAGGAGGAGGCCAGGCCACTAGGTTCTTACCCTTTCTAGGGGCAGGAAAGCTCTGGCCTGCTTTGTGTCCAATTCTGCACCTATAAAGGTGAGTACCTGGACAGGTTCCAGAACTGACTTTGGAAGGTTGAGAAGAAACCCAGAGAGGTGAGCAGCTGCTGGGTAACTTGCAGGTGTGATTTGACCTGGTCTGGAGACTGACCTACAATGAGCCAGTCGTCTAGGTAGGGAAAGATGGCAATCTTTTGCCTTCTTAAATGAGCAACTGCTACTGCTAGACATTTTGTGAATACCCTTGGGGCAGAGGTAAGGCCGAAGGGCATTGCTCTGAACTGGTAACGGCCTGAGGGCAGTTCGAATCTGAGGTACTTTCGGTGGGAGCTTCTGAAGAGAACATGGAAATAGGCATCCTTGAGGTCCAGGGAAGTTAGCCAGTCCCCTGGCCTTAGAGAAGGTAAAATCATTGCCAGAGTCACCATTTTGAATTTTGGTTTCAAAAGGTGCTTGTTTAGATATCTTAGGTCCAAGATGGACCGCCATTCTCCTGTCTTTTTTGGGGTAAGGAAGTACCTGGAGTACAGACCCTTGCCCTGGTGTAGGGCAGAAACCCTTTCTACAGCTCTGAGAGCCAGGAGGGTTGAGACTTCTGTCTCTAAGGCAAAGGTCTCTAGAGGGTTTGCAGGTGGAAAAGATCTGATTCTCATGTTTGGAAATTTTTTGAAGCTGAGAACCAGACCCCGGCTTACTACTTCCAGGACCCACTTGTCTGATGTTAGAGACTCCCAGTTCTGAACGAAGTAAGCCAACCTGCCCCCTAATGGTAATGGAGAATCTGCCCTGGGCACCCCATCAGGGTGCCTGTTTGGCAGGGGCTTTAGGCTGAGGGGTGGGAGCAGGCCTGCTTGCAACCCGTCTGCCTCTCCGTCTGAAGAACCCCCTCTGAGCATAAGCAGAGGAGGCCTGGGTTTGGTAAAAAGGCCTGTGAAAAGGCCTACTCTACCCCTGGGGTCTGCCTCTGAGGAGTGGCTTGCCGCCCTTGGCCTGGAGCACTCTTATAGGTTGTCCTATATTCATCCATTTTCTTCATATAATTCTCTGTCTGCTCCCCAAACAGAGAATTTCCTACCACAGGAAAATCCATAGCCTTAGTCTGGGTATCCTGTGACAAGCTAGTACACCTGAGCCAAGCCAACCTACTAAAAGCCACAGATGTAGCCATGACTCTAGAGGATACATCATTAAAATCCACAGCAGCATGGAACTGCACCTTGATGCCTCAATACCATCAGCAGCCACCTGTTCCAGCTCCTTAGCAAGCTGGCCAGGGCCTGTTTGGCCAAGCCATGACAGTGTCCCATCTAGATTTTGGTATCTTGCCACATAAGCCATGTAATTTGCTTGCCTGAGTCCCAAGGACGCTGCCATGTATTGTTTTTAGCCACTGCATCAATCTTCCTGGAGTCCTTGTCAGGAGGATGTGAAGCCAAGGGAATATTAGCTTTATCACAGGCTGCAGCCTGAACTACTCCAACATGACTGCATTGCTGTGAAAGGAATTCTGTATCAGGACCTGACAAAGTGTACCTCCTGTCCATCTTCTTGTCCACAGGAGGCACAGAATTAGGAGCTTTAAAATTTTTATTGTTTGTTTCCTAAATGACTTGTGTAAAGGGATAGACAATCTCCTAGACTCTGGGATATCCATCATTTCTACAAAATCAGGTTCCTCTTGCTCATCCACAGCTTCCTCCAATGGGAGCTGGAGGGTTTCAGCAACCTTCTTATAAAACAAAGTGAGAAGGGGACTCAGAAAGCGTAGGGGGAGATTCTAAAGATCTGTCTGGGGAGATGTCCGGTTCAATGGGCACACCCAGACTCTCAAAGTCACATTCATACTGTTCATAATCATCCTCCCTCCTCTGGTTCATAAAACTCTTCTAAATCATATTCTTGAACCTGTGAACCGCCGAACCGACCTTTACTAGATAGTGGCGTTCGGACGGAACCGGAGAAAGTGACTGGACAATTTGTATAGCTCTTGCTATCTCTGCAGCAGTTGGAGAAGGAATTTTAGACTCCACATCTGCTGATTTTCTAGTTTTCTTTACTGGAACTGGCTCCTCAGAGGCAGTTTTACGTTTGCCCGAGGAAGTCTCGCCCTGGTCAGAGGGCACTCCCTCCGGTTCGGTTGGCACCAAACAGGGCTGGCCATCCGGGTCAGTGGACTTTTTGGCCTCTCGTTCCCTGAGCCTGTCAACTCTCTTATCCAGGGTGGCTGCAGGGAAATTCTTACAAATCTGGCAGTCTGAATTGAGGTGGTCAAACCCAGACACATATACATGTGGTGTGGTCAGCCTTGGCAAAGGCTTCCCACAGACACCACAGTGTTGAAACCCAGTGGCCCGGTTTTCTTTGGGTTTCAGACATAATGCCAGCTCAACCAAAACTTGCCCTTTAACTGCAGTGCCAGGTAAGACACCCTTATCGGTTCCCAACCGTGTCACGGGTCGTGGAAAAACCGTAATGAAATTTTTTTTAGAACCGATAAGAACCGGGAACCGCACTCTAAAAGCTTTTAAATGCTTGATTTTTAAAGTTTTAAAACAACCTTATCTGTTCAAACCGAACCGATAAACATTTACAAGTTCCACACAGAAATAAACCTGTCTATTACTTACAATACCACAGACAGCGCTTGAACCGATCGGTTTGCGGTTAAAATAATAATACTCGAGGTTGAACTTAACCGAGAAAACACTGTTTAAACCGAGAAATGAACCGAGCAGTAGGAGAAATCTCCGGAGCGACTGTTCAGTGAGGCCGAGTAAAGAATCTGACAGTTTCAGTTTGAAATTACACAGACAGAGCTTCTCTAACCGAGCTCGCGCTCCAAGT
Organism: Neoceratodus forsteri; assembly: GCA_016271365.2. Classification (NCBI taxonomy): domain Eukaryota; kingdom Metazoa; phylum Chordata; order Ceratodontiformes; family Ceratodontidae; genus Neoceratodus; species Neoceratodus forsteri. Next base: position 1,441,620,596 of record CM028130.1, on the reverse strand, counting down.
TCCATGCCTGGCATGGAAGTTAACTATTTCACCTCCGGGGCAGTTCTAATGGTGGGACAAACTGCAATTGTCATAATATAGCAATACTTCATGTTGTTTGAAGGATGACCTGGCGCAGAACGTGATGTCACCCTCCAAGCCTCAGACACCACAAACGGCACCAGAACCAAGGGTGGCGCTGCCAGTCGACATAGAGGACAGTGCCAGTCCGGGACAGAGGGGCCCAGAATACAACACTGCGGGAGCCTTCCCCTCCGAAAAGATAACTGCCATAGCGGTGCCTCCCATCTGCCCCCCCAGAGAGGAGCAGACTGGGCCTACTGCACCGCGGAAGGAGTCTCCGCCGCGGCAAGGCTGAGAGAGGCAGAGGCCCCCCATGGACTGTATAGGACTGGGAGGGGACACAGAGGAAGGGCAGAGAATCCCAGCCTTAGCCTGCCGACTGTGAACCCACCCCCGAAAGTTGGCAGCGCATGTCCGACTTTAAACGCATGGATCTCAAGAACTCGATGGTCCATAGCAAAGCAGGCATCGCAGTTGTCCATGTCGCGGGCCTGGCCAACGCAGGAGAGGCAACGGTCATGCTGGTCCGTCACAGAATAAAGGTGGCCACAGGGGCACAGACGCATTGGTAGCCTCCCCGCCTTCGATGATTTTTTGCTCAAGGGACGAGCCATGACCACACAGCAAACAAACAAAAACAGTACTCAACATCGCCTAAAAGTAATGAAACGGTCTTACCGGCAGAAGCGACATCGAGCAGGGCGAAACAGAACTGAGACACACACAAGGCCACGACGAAACTAGGCCGCACATGCAGTTGATTGAAGAGTCTCCACACGAGGTCTACACCTGACGGTGGGAGAAGAAGAACTGGGGCTAGGGCGGGAGTCGACTACAGATAACGGCCAATCCATGAAAGCGCCCATGTAGAATGACAGCCTTGAGGGCTGCACCAGCCCCTGCGTCGACTCTGCCCATGGGGAGTCTCCCACGGGTACTAGCCCCGGTGCTGTACCCACTAGTGATAAATGGTGAAGACTGACACATAGAAACACAGACTTTGACAGCAGATAAACAGCACTTGGCCCACCTTGTCTGCCCATTTTCCTACCTAACAGATAAGCTGCAGATCCTAGTTAATGAACAGCTTACTTCCTCCTACCCCCCCACTAGGACTGCCTTATGTCTGTCCCACGCATTCTTGAATTCACCCACTGTTCTTGACTCCACAACCTCCTCAGGGAGGCTGTTCCATGCATCCACAACCCTCCTGTGAAAAATACTCCTCACATTACCTCTGAGCCTTCCCCTATCTTCAAATTGTGCCCTTGTTCTTAGCATCTCTTTTCTGAAAGATACTACCCTCTTGGACTTTGTTGATTCCCCTGAGGTACTTGAAAGTTTCTATCATGTCCCTCTCTCCCTTCTTTCCTCAAGGGTATACATATTAAGCTCCTTTAGTCTTTCTTCACATGTCTTCTGGTGCAGACCCTGCACCATTATGGTTGCCCTCCTCTAGACAGCCTCCACTGTCTATGTCTTTGCAGAGATGGGGTCTCCAGAACTGCAGACAGTACTCCAGATGGGGTCTCACCAACTGTCTGTACAGAGGGATAACAAACTTCCTGTTTTCTACTACTGATGCCTCTCCCTATGCATCCCAGTATCCCACCAGCCTTCCTTACTGCCTTCTCACATTGCTTGCCCACCTTTAGGTCATCTGATATAATTACCCCCCGGTCCCTTTCCATTTTTACTGTTATGAGTATCTCACCCCCCATTGTGTACTCTTCCCCTGGGTTTTTGTTTCCCAGTTGCATTACCTTGCACATTTTTGCATTGAATCTGAGCTGCCATACATCTGACCATTCCTCCAACCTTGCCATGTCCCTTCTCATCCTTTTCCACTCCATCTTGTGTATCAACCCTGTTGCAGATCTTGGTGTCGTCTGCAAAGAGACATACTTTTCCTTCCAGTCCCTCTGCAATGTCACTTATAAAGACATTAAAAAGGACTGGACCCAGTACTGAACCCTGCGGTACCCCACTAGTAACCCTCCTTTCTTCACTGTGGACTCCATTTACTACTACCCCTTGCGTCCTGTTGTCTAGACAATTTTTTATCCAGGCTACCACCTTGGGACCTACTCCAAGGCTGGCTAACTTGTGTATTAATTTTTTGTGTAGGACTGTATCAAATGCCTTGCTAAAATCTAGGTAGGCCATGTCCACAGCCCCTCCCTGGTCTACTACTTTGACACAGATAAGATCAGCCTCCCTGAGGAGGTAGTGGGAATGAAAACTGTAATGGGATTTAAGAAGGCATGGGATAGGTATAAGGGAACCTTAGAAGCAAGGGGGGTGGAGTAAAATGAAATTTAAATACCCGTAAATTTTCTTTCTCCGATTGCTGGTCTCCAGGCTTCATAACTACTGGGAGGCACCTCCTCTTGCTACATAACAGGCAGGAATACAAAGCTCTGCAGCCTTGACATCCTCCCTCCCACTTCCTGTGACCGCCAGTTCTTCCCAAAGCAGTTCCAACCTGGCAGTACGATACAGACTTGGGAAACGGAAAAAGACAACATCTTGAACATTCCGCCGGCTGGCCGCCAGCTTGCTACATTCTGGGAGGGAAGAAGTCCGGAGACCAGCGGTCGGAGAAAGAAAATTTATAGGTATTTAAATTTTGTTTTCTCTGTCCTTATGCTGGTCTCCAGGCTTCATAACTACTGGGATATACTAAAGCAGTACATCCCCTGGTTACCCGGGTTGGAGAATGTAAATGCCCCTTTAAGGGATCACCACCATGTAAAGAACCAAGATGCCCCAGATGAGGCAGTCAAACCCAGCTGGTAGAATTTGGAGACGGCGTGAATAGGTGACCAAATAGCCACCCTGCATATTTAATTGGTTCCAGTAAATGCATCCCCGCTAGCTGGTAGGCTGTGATTATGGATGCACAATCCCATCTGTCGATAGAGCTTAGGGGTCCCTCTTTTAATGGTTTGGTCCTTGGTGAGGATGAGTAGGCAGGAAGCTTAACATATGGACTCTGCTTATTTAAGGCAGTGCTTCACTGCTCTTTTAGGATCCAGAGTATGAAAGTATTTCTCCTAGTCATATTTGGGAGAAGGGTAGCAGGAAGGAAGACACAACCTCTGGATGCAGAGAAACAACACCTTTGGTACAAGAAAGCTGGATCTATTCAGAGGACCACCGAGTCCTTATGAAAAAGTACACACAAATACTATATACAGAAATATTATGAGGATCCTTACAGGAGATATCTCCTGGCTCATTGATGGGATTGGCTACAGAGGTAGCTACGGGGAATGAGAATTTAATTGTCAGGTATATGATGGATGCCTCTTTGGCCCAGCTGAGTCTCCAGGTGGTCTGGAGGGCGTTTGAAGGCTGCTGCCCTCAAAATTCATTTCACATGGGGACGAGATCACAAGGACTCTCCTGCATCTATCAATAAAGGTGCTCCCAATGCGGAATCGACGCTCGCCAGGAGGCTAGTTGTAGCTCTTTCTCAAATTTTTTGGGAGGGACTGAAGGATGATGAATAGCGATACCACCTGGTCAACCTTTGCTGTAAGTGAAACGAGAAAGGAAAACTGCTCCACATACTGTATTAGACATCAGATGAAAAAGAGGAAGCATCATTTCGATGCTATATTCTGTAGGAAATATGTGCCATATTCTGTACTGGACATCAAATGATGCCATATTTTGTAGTGGCCCTTAGATGAAGAGGAAGCATCATTTCAATGCCAGGAGACAGCAATCTGAGCTTTTTGAGTCTCTCCTGTTCAACCTCCCCACTGTGAGAGAGAGAGAGAGAGAGAGAGAGAGAGAGAGAGAGCGCGCCTTGCAGATTGAGGTGCAGTACCGGGCATGAGTAGAATGTCCGGTCTGATTTATGAATGAGACGTGTGAACCATGAATGCCGGGGCCTAGTATGGGCAAGCCAGAAACAGTTCTGCCAAATCCACATGTACAATACCTTGTGCAGGACCCTGAAAAGTAGTGAAACTGGGCAAAAGACCCATGGGAGTTTTGTCGACAGGCGAAGAGATCTACCCCCCCCCCCGAGGGGTGCTGAAGGGCATTGCCCTTCAGCTCCCCTTCCCCTTGAAAGGAGTCCTTGTGGCTCAGCCGGTCTGCCAGTATGGTTTTCTGAGCAGGAATGTATACTGCCAAAAGGCTTGCCAGACATCATATGACCCATTGAAAGAGCAGAAGAAATTCCTTGCGCCTCCCTGGTGATCAGTACGTTATCGATGTTCAGCAGTCCATGATGCTGGGTCTGGACTCCAGCAGAGACCACTTGCCTAGTGTGGAGACCTAACACAGATGATCTCCCAAGCCCCCTAGTCAGTTATCAATAGTAATTCATGCTCAGTGAGGGTGCCCCAAAATGCGACCTCTCCTAATATTGGTCCTCCGAGCCCACCAATGAACAGATGCTCCCCTGGCGAGGAACTGGGGACTCTGGCCCTTTCTGTCTCTAAACTGAGATCACAGGTTTAGAGTGCTTGCATGGATGGGTTGCTTGTGAATTAGTGCCCAAAAGAGTATGTCTATGAAGGAGAGCATGTCCATGCACCAGAAACTACGTCTACAAGGGAGAGCATGTCCCATATGAGCTTTATGTAATAGTGAGCCGTCAGGAGGTGAGCAGATTGAGAACGCTGAAGAGGCTCTGGAGGTCCATGGATTTCCTTTCTGTGTGAAACCCGACTTGTGTTTCAAGGCCTGCTCCCACATAGGGTAGGGACTGGGGTGGAAATAAAGGGCCCCTTTTCCCGAAACAAGATAAATCTGTGCCTAAAGAGGCACCCGACAACCTCCGCTACTGCTGGCATTCCCTGATCAAACTGTGGGGCCTTGGAGGATGTTGACCAGGCAGGGGAAGAGCTGCATCCTGGTTGTGTAAGGCGAGCAACTACTGTCACTAGGAGCAAATACCGCCCCTATATGCCCTTGTCCCATCCTCTGGGCTCAAAGGGAAGCGTTGAGAATTGAAAGAGATGTTTCCCCACCCTGAATCTGATATATTATGCTACTCCCGGATGGGTATATGCGGATCGGCATCTCGTCAATCTATAGATGGCAGGACAATCCCCTGGTGGAGTTTTCTGATGGCGGGTGATAGCGTTTCCATCTTGACGGAGCTGCTGTGCACAAAGCGGTGCCAAAGTTTTAGGTCCAAGACTGGCCTGAATCCTGCTGTGCCTTCACGGGTTATGAAGAAGAGTGATGAAACAATTCTATCCCAGCTGTGGGGGAACCTGCTCATGAGCCCCTGCTGGAAGAAGATTAGTAATTGAGTGAACTTTGCCAAGACTAACTGCTTGGGGTTCTGCTGGTAGAAATTGGCAGGGGAGCCGCGTGTGGCCAATGGTGGCTTTGAGTTGAATTTGTTTGGGTATCGGTGATGCACTGTGTTCCGAACCTGTGTGTGTCTTGGTAAGAACCCGTTTGCCCTTCACTCAAGACTAGGCCCGAGATCTTCATTGTGAATTTTTGTTGCCGCCCCCTCCAGTGCCACCTCATCCTCCCCTGAAGTTACACTGGTTACTGGAGAAGAACCATATGAGTTTTCCTGCTGAAGTGTCATTCTGCCCTTTGCTGTAGTCGTTGGCACAAAAATCCTTTCAGAAGCCTGGTGACCAGGAGTCGTCCCTGTCCCTTGATGTGGCATGCATACCTTCTCCGCTTTCTCAAATTTAGTTATCCCCTCTTTGAGGGTGGATCCGCATTTCTAAAGGTGCATCCACCTGCCGAGGTTGGTAAGGCCTGGAATTTGCTGCACAGCTGTTTACTGAAGCATGACGGCTGAGTGAGCAAAGGCTAGACGCATGAGCTAAATTAGTTGCCAGGTCATTTTTTTAATTTTTTTTTCTCACTGGGACATGAAAGGATTGGCCAAAGTACTAAATGAGAAAGACTGGCCGTTGCAGTCATGACTTATGTTGCGGACGCCTGGATGGTCTGTTCTGGAGGTACCTACACTTGCATGTCCATTGGGTCCCAGGAGGCTCCAGGTTCGAACCCAGAAAACCCATTCTTTGACGGCCTTGCCCAGAAACCAGAGAGCCCATTCTGTGGTGGCCTCCCCCAGTTTCTGAATGTTTACTGTCGAACTTGGGGTGAACTTTGAGGCTGATGCTTTCCGGATTAGCGCAGGAGGGCAATTGTGGGGGATCTTGGCAGAATTTGTGCCAGGCTTATCCTAGGACATACTGGGGAGTATGTCGTCCCCCGTTGCTGGCGGGAACAGCTGGGTACCCTATACCAGTCCAATACTCCACTAAATCCATACCCCTGGGTGCCCCTATACCAGTCCCATAATCCACAAAATATTGTAATCCACGTGTTAGGGGATAGGACCCACATCAAGTGACAGATTCCCTTATTTGCACTTGTGGACCGGTTATTAAATCCAAAAAGGGGGTGGGAGCCCAGATTCAAACTCAGGTCTTAGCTCACCAGGACTCCAGGTTTGCAGGCCACTGTTAACTACTAAGCAGGATCGCCTAAGATGGTGATTCCTTATTGTGAGCCCCCCCCCCCCCCGAGGTTCTATACCACAGCCATTGCTGCTGGAAATGTACGGAAAGCCTCCCATTAAATTGCCTGTGGAAGTCTCCCCCGTTCACTCCTGGTAGTGGCCTCTGTAGACGAGCATTTGACACCAGTGCTCAATGACCTGTGCACCTGCTAGCAGAACAGCTAGTTTAATGAGGCCCCTGTCGACGAGCCAAGAGCCCAAGGAGCTTGTCGATGGCTTGGGCAGACTGCTGCCAGAATAGCGGTGCTCTACGCGGCTTCCATTGATGAGCTGATACCTTTAAAGTGCTCGACGACAGAATAATGCTCTCTGACAGAGCTTTTGCCCTGGTAGAAATGATGGTAAATGAACTGTGCACCTCAGCGGCCGAGTAGCTGAGCTGATGGCCTGTGTCAACAAGCCCTGAGTCACCCTAGGTGCTCATCAACGAACCGTGTGGCCGAGCGGCCTGCTAGTAGTGCCGCCAGCTGCTGGAAGCCCAAGGGACTCAGCGACTTCCTCCGTGAAAGTGCTACTGTGCCCTGGCTTCAATCGCGGGCAGCACTCCACGTGTAGTGGCTCTCTGCTGCCTGAAGCCTCCTTTTGTGTACAATTCCCATTTTATCCTCTGACCGGACTTGAGTCCGTGGCAGGGGCAGCCGCTAAGTCCATTAGCGAGAGAAGAAAATGGCAGGCCAGGCTATTCAGAAAGTGTGCTGAGCCTGCAGCAGCGCTGGGGCAAAGCTGAGAAGGGGCCAGTCTGTCCAGCATGCACGTCTGAGACCCCCAGAAGCAAACAGAGAGTGTTATCCTGGGCAACTGAGATGAAAGGTATTAGAGAGAAAGGCAGAGAGCGCGTTATTGTGGGCAACTGAGAGGGGCCAGTCTGTTCAGCATGCACGGCTGAGACTGGGACCCCTTTACAGCAGAGAAGAGCTTTGTCTCTTGATCCACCCATCCATTCTCTCTGTGGATGTCCAGTAACACAAAATGTCCAAACTTACAGTCCTGAAGTTTTCAGCCCTGTCACCACAGTGGCAGAGCTCTGTTACAGAGTACCTACTCTTGGAAGGCAGGAAGTAAACTGGCGGTCACATGAAGTGGGAAGGAGGGAAGGAGGATGTCAAAGCTGCAGAGCTTTGTATTCCTGCCTGTCACATGGCAAGAGGAGGTGCCTCCCAGTAGTTATGAAGCACGGACACCAGCATAAGGAGAGAGAAAGTCGGAGATCAAGTAGGGTCTACGGTGTGACAGTAGGTAGGGAACATGGGCAGACAAGGTTGGCCAAGCAGTCATCATCTGCCATCAAATTCTATGTTTAGGTCTCTAACAGCCCATTCCAATTCCTGGCAGAAGACTATAAGTTGGGAGCAGGACCACATAATGCATGTGCGCGTGCCACCCTCCCATCACCACAGCTACTCCAGCAGGCTATACTATGCCCCCCTCTGAAGCTAGCCGTGATAACCGACGTGTGAAAATATCTCACCAGGTGCTTCCAAGCGTACTCCCTCCACACATGGGAGAATGTTACCCACCCTACCTCTTGGCACCCCAGGTCCCACTATTTCTGCTTTTGTGCTTTTCCCAATTCCTCCACTCACTTGGGATACTACAGAGTAGTATAAAGTTGAGAATCCTGTGGGGCTCAATATATGTGGGCAGTGAGGTCTGTGCCTTGGTTTGCAGGGACACTACTGCAGTTAGGGAGAGGGTAGCTATGCGGTCTCTGATCTCTGAGGACTGAGTTTCTAAGAAATGGCACACATAGAGATATCCCAGCTATTTAAGAACAGACGGCATATTTGATCTGTGAAGGGTTTTACCTTGGATCCTTCACAGAACTGTGTGAGGCAGGCAAGTCCTCAATGCCTCCACCTATGGAAATGCAGGGTCATGAGTGCCGGATGATCATCAGAAAGAAGGGTCAACAGACAGACTCAAACTAAATGGGGATTTAGTAGAGTTTTGTAACCATTTTCCAGCTGTCCTGCCCAGGTTTTTAGCATCCAAGGGGCCAGCTAGCTCTTTGGAACAGAAAAGATGCCTGGACATTTCCCAAAATGGTCAGAGGATCTACTGGAGCTGCAGCCACTGCAGGCCGCCACGTACTGTGTGCCTATGAAACAGGACCCTTAGCTGCACTGCCATACAAGTACGGAGGTCTGGTAGTGGCATTGCTCCTCGGGCTTTTGGAAGCATCACTGTGTCTCATCTAATATGGGGAGTTTGCCAGTTCCAGATGAAATCTGGAAATTACAGTCTGCCATTTTCATCAAGCCTGATCAGGAAGCGGTACTGGTATGTTTCAGAATATGTAAAGGAAGCATGGTAGAGTAATCATACAGATCGTATCAATCAGACAGACAGATCACGCTCGGTCAGCCTTTAGGTCTTACAGTCACAGGCCCCACCTAAATCTGGACCACCAAATTACAAACTGACGGGGGTCTTCCTTAGTCCTAGAGGTCAACTCCCTATCCTGCTAAACATCTCTGTATAACAGGTCTCAGTGGGAGTGTGGAAGTGGCCATTTAAACAAATAAAAAAAAAAAAAAAGAAACTACTGTAAGCAATAAGGGGAAAAGGGCCTAAAAGTAACCCACCCTCCCCACTCAACTGGGACCTAAGGCAATGTATTCTGAACAAAAGGAAGGTCTATGACTGCCAGAAAGAGACAGATTGCTTCCAGACCAGAGAAGTGCAGAAAACACCAAGAGACTGAAAAACTAGAATTTAGACAACTGTTTTTTTTTTTTTGTGGGGACGAGGGGACAGCAGACTGAGCTGCAGACACCACCAAATCCTTCTTCAAGTACGAAACTAGAAGGAAAGTGAAGGAGGGGATTGGGCCCCTGAAAACATTTGTTGGGGGAATAAAATCAGAAATAATTCAACCATTCGTAAATGGGGTCTCTCTTAGTGCAACCCTGGGCAGCGCTCCTATACTCACTAGCAAACAAGAGACAGGTGCATGCAAACTTACAGTGAGGCTACAAACAAACTGCACAGCAGTCAGCAATCTGCATTACTGCAGTTGTGGATTTATTAGCAACATCAGAGCAACAGCCAGTGCTAGTACAAACAAACTGCAGAAGCTGTATAAGGTACAATTACTTCAAGAACAGAAAGTAGCCTCACAGATACACGGACTGCTGACTGATCCCGGCACTTTGCTCCTATGAACTTTGTCAGGGATCCTCCACGACTGCCCTCATGCCGATTACAGACTGCAGTGCAATTTATCATTGGTATCCTCACTACAAGTCTGAGTGTACCCCTCTCTTTGTTCTTGTGTGTGTGAGACCAGCGGGAAAGCCAAATGCAAATGCTTCACTTCAGTGCTCATAACATCAGGGGTGGCAAAGCAGCAGTCACTGGACATCACCCCTGCCCTGGAAGCTGACTACATGGTACAGATGAAAAAATTACTCACCACAGTAATGTTTTTTCTAATGGAGTCTTGCTGTATTCAGTCATAATGCAGTTAGCCCCAGCACTTGAACTGCCCCAGACAGGAAAGAGTTAACTCCATGAAGAAGCATGGAACGTTGAGCTCGAGCTCAGTTTTCAAACCTCTGTCTGTGGTACTTACCAGTGCAACCGTCAGATTCTTATGAGCAACTAACTAATTTAACACTAACATGGGGAAATTGTTTGAACACAATGCCAAAAGGCAAAATACTTTTTGGGGTCCAAAAAAGACTCAAGTCGAGAACCCAAGAAGAAATAAGGTAGTGACAAATCAAACTATGCAACACAAAAAGGAAAAACATAACAGTTACCCTACCAAGAGGGAGGGTACAATGTACACCCCTGAGGTGCAACACTGTGCCTGCCAACCCACTTCCCAAAAACAGGTTCTGAGAGGGGAGGCGGCGGGGGGGGATGGTCTGAATACAGCACGACTCCATTAGAAGAAACAACATTACTATGGTGAGTAATTTTTTCTTCAAACATGAAATCTTGCTGTATTCAGACATAATGCAGACTACCAAGCAGTTCCCTATGGAGGAGGGAATGCAGAACCTACTTTGGGAACAGACTCTGCAGTACTGCTGTGTCAAACCTAGCATCACTCCTAGCCTGGATGTCCAGAGAGTAATGCTTGGTGAATGAATGTACTGTTTTCCAGGTGGCTGCTTTACAGATCTCTAACAAGGGTATATCTCTGGCCTCAGCTAGAGTAGCAGCTGTAACCCTAGTCGAGTGAGCCCTCAGGCCTGAAGGGGGTGTTCTACCCAATTTGTCATAGCAAAATTGTATACAGGAAACAATCCACCTGGCAATAGTTCTTAGTGGCAGGCTTACCTTTCCCGACTTCACCATAAGCGAGGAACAATTGAAGACCGTCATTTCTGTGTGCCTTAGTATGCTCTATGTAGTAACTAAGTGCCCTTTTAACATCCAAACTGTGTAATCTTCTTTCCCCTTGGGAAGAATGGTCAGTGAAAAATACAGGAAGAGACATAGACTGGTGTAAATGAAAATCCGATACCACCTTAGGCAAGAACCTCCTATTAGTTCTTAGGACCACTTTATCCCTATGGAAGGATATGAAGTCAGGTTCAACTGACAGGGCCTGTAATTCACTAATCCATCTGGCAGAAGTAATAGCTACCAGGAACACAGTTTTCCAGGTCAAGTACTTCAATTCAGCCGAAGCCATAGGCTCAAAGGGTGGCTGCATAAGCTGAGCAATGTAGACATTAAGATCCCAAGGCGCAGTAGGCTCCCTAAAGGGAGGGTTAATGTGAACCAAGCCTTTGAAAAACCTCCTGAAAACAGGATGAGATGCCAGGGAAGAGCCCTTCCCTGCTGAAAGGAATGCAGAGACAGCTGCTAGATGAACCTTCAGAGTGGCAGGCCTAACGCCTAGACTATTCAGATGAGCTAGATAATCTAAGGTTGTGGAAATGCCTGCAGAATCATGCACAATACCTTTCTGAGAGCACCAAATACTGAACCTCTTCCATTTGGAATTGTTAGTTTTTCTAGTGGAAGGTTTTCTGGAGACCTTCAGAATATCCAGAACTCCCTGAGAGAGATGTAGAGCTGCATATTCTAACTCTTCAAGAGCCAGGCCTTGAGGTTGAGAGACTGGAGACTGGGGTACCAGATCCACCCCTGGGAGGAGGAGAGAAGGCTGCATCTCCTGGGAAGAGCCAGGGGCCGTGAGACAGCCAAAGATAGCAGTAGAGGATACCAGGGTTGTCTGGCCCAATCTGAAGCCACCAGTATCACTGTGCAGGGTTGAGTTCTTATCTTGATCAGAACTCTGAACAGGAGAAGGAAAGGAGGGAAGACATAGAGAAACCTGCCCTTCCAGTTCAGAATGAGGGCATCCTGGGGAACTGTCCCCAAGACTGGAGGTCTGCAGCAAACAGAGGAAGTTGATGATTGTCTGGTGCTGCAAATAGGTCTATTTCTGGAATGCCCCACTTGAGAAAATGATCCTCAGAATGTGAGGATTCAAGGACCATTCGTGATGCCCTGTGAAATCCTGCTCAGGGCATCTGCTCAGCATTGTCCTTCCCTGGAAGATGAACTGCTACCAGGAAGTCTGAAGGAATAGGCCAGAGACCAAATCTTCATGGCCTCTGTGCACAAGGCCGTGGACCGAGTGCCTCCCTGCTTGTTGATGTACCACATCGTGGTAGTGTTGCCCGTTCTGACTTGGACCACCTTGCCTTTGACTGAATCCGGAAAGGTCTGAAGGGCTAAGAGACTCCTGCGGGGACCAGATCCCCTGAGCTGTTAGGGCTCCCAGGTGGGCTCCCCAGCCTAGGAGAGAAGCATCTGTAGTCAGTACTACTGATGGAAGTTGAGGGAGAAATGTAACCCTTTGTCTGAGGTTGTCCTGGTCAAGCCACCACTGGAAAGCCTGGACCAGAGTTCGGGTCACTGGAATCAGTTTGGTGAGAGAATCTGTTCTCTCTGTGACCAAAAGGGCCTTAGATGGAACTGAAAGTCCCGCATCTGAAATCTGGCTCCTTGAACCACTGCAGTGGAGGCTGCCATGTGGCCCAGGAGTTGGAGGAACTGCCTCGCTGGAACAGAAACATGAGGCCGAAAGGAGGAAGCGAGGTCTACTAAGGCCTTCACCCTTGCCAGAGGTCAAGTCATCATCTCGCACACTTCAACATTATGTATGTAACCCCTAGATGGTGCTATCCCAGGGGCTACTACCCCTGCCTGATTTGCCACTAACAGGTTGAGGGGCCTGGATCCAATGGCGGGTGCCTCCACCCAGAGGTCAGGGTTTGCAATAGTTAAACTTACTTGGTCACAGCCCTCTGGGACACTGCAACCCCCCTTTCTTCCCACTAGTGGCCCACAAAATATATCAGAATTACCTTCACAGTATACACTTACCCCCAGGACTAGTTCCGCACTGGGACCTCCTGTGAAATAAGATACAGTGCAACAATCACAGTACAGTACTTTAACATAGACAAATACCTCAGGGCAGTATAACTTTGCTGAAACAAGCAGCTCTGATTTATTTCGGGGGATATAACAAGGACAGGGGGAAATCAGGTTAATTAGCTTATCACTTTACTCATCTACCTATGGCTCTGTGCACAGGCCTATCCCTACCAGTTACTGTCCCTGGGTACCCAAGCCCTAGTGACTAGTCCAAACCGTGGCAGCTGGTAGGGGCCCTTTCACACAGTGAAAAGAAAAATTAGTTTAAACAGTCAGCAGCTCTGATTTACAGTGATTCCATTTGGATTTAATGTGGCAATTCAACAGGGAGCGACCTGAATTAGTACTCACGACCTCCAAACAAGATAGGGTCCTTCAACGTCAGCAGGGCTACTCTTGAGCTCCACTGAGACTCTTCACACATTTATATGGTAAAAAGAAAGTACTATACCAGGCAGGCTGCTTCTCTATCCCGATCGCATTACTGCACAATACCCGGGAGAACACACAGCAGATTCAGTTCCTGACAGACCGAGCAATTCAACAATTTCTCCAGTCTTCTACAGGGTGAGCCTGGTTTCTACCTTCAGAGATCCTTTGATTCTTTTCACAGGACGGATTCAGTCCTAACATGCAGTTACACAAGCTGCAGACCGGAACTCTGGGCCTTACACACGTTTTTTGACTGAAACTGTGCACTGAAGGAGCACAGGGTTTCTTTCCCCTTCACTGCCAGATCTAAACTGAAACTCCAACAGACAAAACCGAGCACTTCCTTTGAGTTCCTCCCAGTTCTTGACTGGATTGGCTGTCACTCACAATAGACTGCTGCTGTTGGTCCAAAAAGGCGCAAGTCTAAACTACATCTCCCAGAGTCACTGCCCATACAATCCTCTTGTGGCTGGCTCAGATTATGAGTCCAAGTTCTGATTCGCTCAAGGCACCATTTTAGAGCTAGCTTACCCCACACTGATTGGTCCAGTTCAGCAGTTCAAAACTAGAATGGGGAACTAGGCAAACACAGTTCTGACTGCAAAGAAAGCAGGTTAGACAAACTGTATTTTCATTATTACTCTAAATTATTTCTGGCAAACAGTTACATCTTTCAGATAGGTTCCCTTTGCACTCCTAGTGACTGCAAAAATGGAGTGAATTGACAGCAGTTCGAGTGGTACTCAAACAGAGAAACACACAGTCCCCCCATACAAACTAATTATGTCTGCAAGCAGACAGCTCTTAAAGAGACAGTACCAGAGGCTCTAAAAACACTCACTGATAAATGGCTTAAACGCCAAACACCATTCAGGCTTGGAGCATTCAAGCAAGCTCCTGGAAGTCTTTTGGGAACCCCCATTTGCAGGGGGGTTACATGTGTCATAGGGTGCTATAGACCTCCTTCTGCCGATCTACAATTGTTAACTCATCTGAGTAATATCATCGAACAACAATCCTCAGAAATAATTATTCTTCGGGATCTTAATTTAGACTGGCTATCTAAAACCGCCGCTCCTCTCGTAGCTTTCTACGACACCCATGGATTATCGCAACTCACTGTCGAACCAACACAAGTAAATCAAAAGAACGTGGATAACAGCTCCCTGCTAGATGTTATCCTAGTGAATAAACCACATCTCTTCTCCTTTGCCGGCACCTTCTTCAGTGATATCAGTGATCACTCATTTATTGCTTGCATAAGATCAAGCAACAAACCTACAACTTTGATCTCACTGCCTACATAAAAACGAACTGAAACACTCCTTGTATTGGCAAGAGTTCTATTTGGCAAAAAACACGCAATCAGCATTCAACATATTCAGCAAAATTATCCTAGACGCCCTAAATAAATATGCCCCTATAGTTAAGGTGCAAATAGCGAAAAATGCATGTAGATGGTTCACACCATTATTAAAATCTGCATTGACTGAAGAAGATAACCTATGGAAAAAAGCACGTAAAACACAGTCTGCTGCGAACTGGTGCAAGTTCAAAAGGGCACGAAACTCATGTACTAGAATGGTTAGAGATACATGTACTAGAATGGTTAGAGATACAAAAGCTGCATACTATCATTCTGAATTTCCTTCTGCCTCCAAAAATCCTACAAAATTTTGGAAAACCGTCATGGACTTGTCTGGTCACACGTCCGGTGGCTCACTACCTGATGAAATGTCCTTAAACACTAGCACCATTAGTGACAGACTGGAAGTTCTGGATGCCTTCAATAATCACTTTGCGACTGCAGGCTTAGCCTTCGACAATTCCCCTGCAAATCTGATACACTCTCAGGTGGATAATCAAGGTGCAGATCCCAGCATCACTGATTTAGTCTTCTCCTTGCGTCCTACTACTCTGAAAGAAGTTGAAGACCTATTGCTCAAACTGGATGTAAAAAAAAAAAAAAAAAAAAAAGTGTTGGTGCGGATACACTCGACCCACATTTCTTGAAGGTGGCCATCCATGTGTTAGCCGTGCCCATAACCCATTTATTTAACCCATCATTAACTCAAGGATCCATTCCTTCAATATGGAAAACAGCGCACATCATACCCCTGTTCAAGTCCGGAAATCCCTGTTATCTAAATAATTATAGACCAATTTCGATTCTCCCGGTCTTGTCAAAATTACTGGAAAAAGTCGTAAGTAACCAGCTGAGGCAGTATCTAGAAGCTAATAACCTGCCTAATCCAGTCCAATCAGGGTTTAGAGCTAAACACAGCACCATCACAGCACTTGCCAAAGTGACTAATGACTGGCAAAGAGAGCTAGACAACAGGAATTACACCTGCACCGTATTCTTGGACCTAAGCAAGGCCTTCGACACTGTCCACCATTCTCTGCTACTCTCTTCCCTGACCTCACTAGGTGCTGACCCATTATCTTTACAGTGGTTCAACAACTACCTCTCTGATAGTTTCCAGCAGGTGAAAGCGGAAGGAGATCTCTCAACTCTCAAACCTCTCCTAAGAGGTGTTCCCCAGGGTTCTATCTTAGGACCGACCTTATTTGCAGTATACATCAACAATACTGATGAAAGCATAACTAAGGCCAACATTCATCTGTTTGCAGATGACAGTTCTTTACGTAAGCCGCCCGTCATTACAATCTGCATGTAATGACCTTCAATCTGAGTTCAACCTGCTGCAACACCAACTCCTAAACAAAATACTATTACTTAACGCCAAGAAAACAAAAGCAATGCTCTTTTCTCCTCTGCCCAAATGGTAAATTCAGCACTATCAGATCCTGTGACGCAGATTACTACAATTCTTGGCGAGAAGTTGGAATTTGTCCCTAAATTCAAATACCTGGGAGTATGGCTGGACCATAGGCCCTCCTTTATAGAGCACGTTGAAGAATTACTCAAAAAATTACGACAGAGACTTGGCCTGTTCTTTAGGATAGCCAGCTTGTTAACTAGAGATGCCAAACTACAGCTGGTACAATCAACCTTTCTATCCTGGATAGATTATGCTGACATCCTCTACAGTCACTGTCCCATTTCCTACCTCACCAAACTTGACACATTATATCATAGAGCTTTGAGGTTCATCACAGGCCTGCCTTATTCCACTCACCACTGCTCCCTATATCAATCAGTGGGGTGGAGTTCTCTTCAATTCAGGCGTGATAAAAATGCAGCCTTATGGACCCTGAGAGCCATCTCCAAAAAACTGCCCCAATACATTACAGACGGTCTTCCTATAAAACCAAAAGGGAATTACGCCCTGAGAAGTTGCAAATCTCTCCTACTGATGGTTCCCAAAGTTAACTCTTGCTTTGGCAGGGTTGTTACAAGCTTTACACTGTCCTCCTTGTGGAATAAATTGCAAAAAAAACTGAAACTCAGGTCACCCCTCGGCATCTCCTCTTTCAAGCTCTTATGTTCACGTCTCAGAAATTATCAGTGCAATTGTTTTCCATGACCATGAATTGTCATCATGCTAACCTGTACCATTTAACCATGAATTAATTACTTCTAGTGCTCGTCTCCTCCTTGGCCCTGGTCTGTCATCATGCTTTCATGCAACACCTTGATGCCTCTGTCCTCCCTTTGATACTGGTCTATCTTCCCGCTTTCTCCAGCCTTCTTTTCACAACTCTATACTGTACTCATCCACAATCTACACTCAATCATACTATAAAAGTCCTAACTCCCCTTTCCCTCTCCCCGTAGGCACCACCGCCGCATCAGTTCTACCGACCTATCCTTGGGACTTCACGTCTTACAATGTTTATCCTTCGCTTACATATTACATACCCCTCCTGGTACCCCATCTGCCATTAGTTGGTGGTTCTCCAAACCATTTTCATGGCAAGTACTAGTGACTGCCCCTGGTAAATGAACTAACTGGTACTTCTACACAGAAAACATGGTTTATATACAGTTGCATGGTTCAATGGTGGACCTGCCCCCTTGTATTTGAATCCTCCTCTGTCATGGCTTGCCTTGTCTTCCTTTTATCATTTGACTCCCCTATTACTGCACCATTGTGTTTGTGTTTATATACTTATTTACATGCATTTCTATGTTTTTATGATGGATGTTACCCGGCCCTGTTCTAACCAGGTCCATCTTGTAAAAGAGCTTTGCTCAATGATGTTCGCCTGGATAAATAAAGATTTTGATTGATTGATTGAGAGGAAGGAAAGCTTTTGCTTGGGTAGTATTCAATTCCACCCCTATGAAGGTGAGAAGCTGTACTGGTTCGAAGACAGATTTTGGCAGATTGAGAAGACCCCAGGGAACTGAGCCAGTCCTAAGTGGTTTGCAGAGCTGATATGACCTGGTCTGAAGACTGCCCTACTAGGAGCCAGTCATCCAGATATGGAAAAATGGTGATACCCTGTCTTCTGAGGTAAGCCACCACTACTGCAAGGCACTTTGTGAACACCCTTGGAGCTGATGTTAGGCCAAAAGGCATGGCCTTGAACTGATAATGGCCTGAAGGCAACTCGAACCTGAGGTATTTTCTGTGGGAGCACCTTATAGAGATATGGAAGTAGGCATCCTTGAGGTCCAGTGATGCTAGCCAATCTCCTGGCCTTAAAGAGGGAAGGATTATTCCCAGAGTTACCATTTTCAATTTGGGTTTTGAAATGTGTTTGTTCAGATACCTTAGATCCAGGATGGGTCGCCACTCCCCTGTTTTCTTTGGGGTGAGGAAGTACCTGGAGTACAGGCCTTTTCCCCTGTGTTGAGTAGGAACCTTCTCTACAGCTCTGAGAGCCAGGAGAGAGGAAACATCTGCCTCTAGGGCAAGAGTTTCTGAAACTGATGCAGGTAGAAAAGACTTGGCCCTCCTTTTTTGGGTACCTTCTGAAGCTGAGGGCTAGTCCCTGGCTTACTACTTCCAGGACCCACTTGTCTGAGGTAACAGACTTCCAGGCCTGAAAGCAGTAAGCCAGCCTGCCTTCTACTGGGATTGGAGAGTCGACCCGGGCTGACACCTCAGGGTGTCTGCTTGGCAGGAGCCTTAGACTGGGAGGAAGAAGCAGCCCTGCTCACCCCCCTCTATCCCTCCCTCAGAAAAACCCACCTCTGTGGGTAAGACGAGGAGGCCTAGGCTTGGTAAAAAGGCATGTGAAAAGGCCTGCCCCTGGACTGCTGCTTCTGAGGAGTGGCTTGCCTTTCCTTGGCCTGTGCACTGCTGTAAGTGGTTCTATATTCGTCCATTTTCTTCATGTAAGCCTCTGTCTGCTCCCCAAACAGAGAGTTACCAACTACAGGAAAATCCATAGCCTTAGACTGGGTGTCCTGTGATAGGCTAGTACATCTGAGCCAAGCATGCCTTCTGAGAGACACAGATGTAGCCATGACTGTGGATGCCACATCGCTGGAGTCGACAGCAGCATGAAATTGTACTTTGGATGCCTCAATTCCATCCGCAGCCACCTCCTCCAGCTCTTTGGCTAGCTGGGGGGAGGCCTTTTTAGCCAGTTCCAGAACCATATCCCACCTGGACGTCTGGTACCTGGCTGTGTAGGCCATATAATTTGCCTGCCTGAGTCCCAAAGAGGATGCCAAGCATAGTTTCCTGGCCATGGCATCGACTTTCCTGGAGTCCTTGTCTGGGGGTGTGAAGCCAAAGGAATGTTTGCCCTGTCACAGGCTGCAGCCTGCACTACCCCAACATGGCTATGTGAATAAAGGAACTCCGCAGCTGAGCCTAATAACATACATCTCCTGTCCATTCTTTTATCTACAGGAGGTAAAGAGCTAGGAGTCTGTAGAATATTTTGTGTCTGTTTCCCCAAGGACTTGTGAAGGGGAACAGACAACCTTTTGGACTCTGGGATGTCCATCATCTCCACAAAATCAGGCTCTTCTTCCTCCTCAGCAGCTTCAACCAAAAGGGAGCTGGAGGGTTTCCGCCACCTTCTTGTAAAACAAGAAGTGAGAAGGGGACTCAGAAAGCCTGGGAGGAGAGACATCAGAGGGTCTGTCTGGGGAGATGTCCGGTTCAATGGGCACAACCAGACCCCCATCGTCGTCATCGTCGGGATAGTCTTCGCCTCCTCCCACTCCTCATAGAAAACATCTGGATCGTAATCCAGAGCGGTTCCAACCTAACCAGCAGCACTGGTTCGGACGGAACGGAGCCAAACTGTGGACAATACTAATCGCTTTGGCTATCTGAATCTCGGTTGGAGTAAGCAGTACTGGATCGAAGCGGCGGACTTCCGTTTCTTTTTGACAGAACCAACCCCTCAGAGTGACTCTCCTTTTGCCTGAGGGAGGTATCGCCTAGGTCAGTAGGCACCTCCTCAGGTTCGGCCGTAACCGAACCAGGCTGGCCATCCGGGTGTACGGACTTCTCGGCCTCTCTTTCCTTCGACCTACTCAGTCTTTTTTCTAGAGTGGTTTTAGGAAAGTTTTTGCAAATTTGGCAGTCTGACTGGAGGTGGTCAAACCCCAGACAATAAACACAGAGGAGGTGGGGGTCGACCATGGCAAAGGCCTCCCTACACTCAGTACAGTGCTGAAACCCAGTGGAACCGGTTTTCTTTTTGGGTTTCTCAGACATGTCCAACCTACCAAAATTACCCTGCAGAAGCGTTCAAGCCAGGTAATAGCAACCGACAGGTAACAACAGTGTCATGGGTTGGGAAAAGAACTGAGAAAAAGCCCGGTTCTTTTGAAACCGATCGGTACTGGAACACCACTCTAAAATAACAAATTTAAAATTAGAAGGAAACAAGGTCAGTTCCTAACCGGACCGACCAGGAAGAAACCGAAGAAACCAACAATTTCCACAAGTTATTTTAAAATAAAATACAGTCACTACCTACTGTATCTACCACACTACCTGTACCGTAGACAGAGACTGGAAATCAAAAAAAACAAACAAACAAAAAAAAAAACAACAAACAAACAACAATAAAGAACAAGTTTTAACCGAACGCTTTACTTTTACCGAACCGAGCAGAGGAATCTCCGGAGCGACTTCACTGTTAGGCGGAGTAAAGAATCTGACGGTTGCACTGGTAAGTACCACAAACAGAGGTTTGAAAACCGAACTCGAGCTCAACGTTCCATGCTTCTGCATGGAGTTAACTCTTTCCTCTCCGGGGCAGTTCAAGTACTGGGGCTAACTGCATTATGTCTGAATACAGCAAGACTTCATGTTGTTTGAATAAGCCAGGTTAAGTCCCACAGAAAGGACACAATAAACCCCAGGATCAGAGAGAAACTAAAAAGAACAATATACATTGCCACTTGCAATAATCTTTCAGGAGTTCACCCAGACAGGTGCCGTACCAGATAAAATCTTCAAGAAGGGGCAAGGTTGGCTCAGGCCAACTAGAGGCCCAACAGCCTGACATCAGTGCTGGAACCAATTATCAAGAACAGAATAATGGAGCATTTGGTTAAGGTAGACATTCTTGCCCCTTTCGGCATGGCTTTGAGGGACAGATCATGCCAAACCAATCTGACCACCCTCTAGGAGGGGGTGACTAGGGAAGTGAGCAGGGCCATGGATGCAGTCAGGGCTTGACAAATCCCATAGCCCAACGTCCCGGGCTATCAGAAAAACGTCAAGGACAAGCAGTTTGATTACTCTGTGCCAACTGTCCCCGGGCTAGCACTGTTTTTCGTTATCAGACTGCAGTACAGTCCTCCACCAGTAGGCTGCTCCTCACTCCAGGTAGTTCATGCAGCTATCCCCGTCCCGTCTCCCTAGTGCTCCCGAGTCCCGGTGGTCATCTGACCTGCTGACTGAGCGACACTCACGTGATCGCGGTTGTGGTGTGGGTAAGAGCGTGATCACCTATTTCATGGTAGCGAGCGGCGTCTGTGAGGGTTCAGAGGAGAAGGCAGTCCTCGAGTGGCAGACCTGCAGAGTCGATGCGGAAGCAAGCTCCAAGGTAGGGGAAGCCCACTGGCCACGGCGGTGATTTCCCGGGCATAGGATGGGATGGAGACGTCTCACGCTCAGTCCCTTATTCACTGTTTGGCTTTCACAGTGAAGGGACATCTCTTCAGTTGTACCATTACAGCTGTCTTGTTGAGTGCAGGACTGGGAGACCACTGCATTTAAAATGGTTACTGTTGCAATTTGCTCATCAGCTGTGTAAGCCTTGCCTGGGTGGGGGGGCTGCAGCACTTGAATTTGAAGGAGGGAGACAGACGGAGGGTGAGGGTGAAGAGGGGGGAAAAGGCGGGAGCCGCGAGGTAACTGTCTGAAGAAGACCAGAGGCAGTAGAGTGGAGGATTCCAGCTGTAGTACATCAAGGGCTGAATATCCATATTTTCCAAAACTAGGACGCTAAACCAGTGCTTTCTGGGCAATCGGACAAATTTGGGGGAAAAAACTGACTGACAGTACCTGCACTAACTAACAATAACTAATGACTGGACGACTTGCCTTGGGACAGGTATATTATACGTAAAATACTACTGCTGCAAAGGAATAAGCAAGAGAGACTTTGCTAACTATTACAGACTAGAGACATTACCAAAAAGTGGACCCTGCTCCCCTCCCCTTCCCAACCAGTGACCCACCTGACCACTGAGAAAATCAGAAAAAGTAATTCAATTGATTAAAAAAAAAAAAAAATATAAGAAAAAGCTATAAAAAAAAAAATATTCTAAAGAAAATTAAATAGGAGCATTGGGTGTAACCGACTATGTTTGGGCTGTGTTGTGGAGAGAGGTGTCGTGTGCCGTCCTAAAAAGGTTTGCTGTCAGACAGAACTTGGGATAATTGAGGACTTATTAGAAATAAACTAAAAACTGGGAAAACCAGTTTTTGTGCTATAGAAATATAAATAAACAGCCTTTTTGTGGAGGTGTGGGTGGCTGAGACCTTACCCTGCCCTGAGAGGGTAGAGGAACTTGGGGAACAACTGCGGACTTCCTAAAAATAAACTAAAGGGAAACATTTTTTTGTGCTATAGAAAAAAATAAACCCTTTGGTGGAGGTATGTGTGTGGCTGTGAGACCTAACCTGCCCTAAGAGGGTACAGGAACTTGGGGAACAACTGCAGACTTACTAGAACTAAAGGGAAAAACACTTTTGTGCTACACAGCTACAGAAAAAAAAAAACAACTCTTCTTTAGTAGAGGTAGGGGGGTGTGTGTGTGTGTGTGTGTGTGTGTGTGAGACCTAACCTGCCAAGAGAGAGAGAGAGAGAGAGAGAGACACAGACAGACAGAGACAGAGTGTATAGGAACTTGGAGGTGTGAACAACTGCAGGCTCTCTCGGAGTACTAGTAGTTGGCTTCTGTTCCCTCCTACTCCCATCTGCTCTGTCCTGCCCAGGTCCTCTTTTAGTGCTGTAAGGTGCAAGCATTAAGCACAGCAGCTTAAGGTAAAAAAATGACAACACACACAACGATAAGATAACATTTTTATTGAGTACAAGATTTCAGTATTTTCATAACTGCATAGAAGTTAAAACAAAATGCAAAGAAGCCAAACCAAACTACTTTATTTTCCACAATAAATTAATTTCGGTTTTCACAGTATTTTTATACTTTCCACTGAAAAATGCACCATTTTATACCTTGACTACCAACTCAAGCTCTGGGACAACTACTTTTTGACAAGCCACTTGTCCGTGGACAAGTACTTCATTTTAAAATTTGTCAAGCCCTGGATGCAGTCTATCTGGACTTCAGCAAGGCCTTTAATACTGTGGTACATGACATGCTTCAGGGCGTAGTATGGCAAGATATTTTCTCCAAACAATATTCATTACAGAACTTCCAAAAATGTCTAATGAAAAATCTTATGTCACTTAAGATCATAATCTATAAGTTTTGCAAAGAGGTACTAGGCAATAAATTTAGTAGGACGGATACAAGAGAATATAGATTCTGTGCCAAACTGAATAAACGCTGGATATACCTCACACTGTTTGGGTACTGAGGATATATACATTAAATAAAGTGCATAGTATGTCCCTGTACATACAGTCTAACTTAATAAATATCCCTCCCCACTCCTGAGTAACAGTCTGCACCTGCAGGGACATGTCTTTCTGAATGAAAATTACCACCCATCTCTTATGTGGGTGTTGTTCCCAAGTAGAGGCATAACCCTCCCCAAACAATTGCTGTCTTCGCTTTTGGTGCTTGGTCTGGGTCAATGCGACTCTTAAATAAATGCCAACTGGACTCCATCTTTGTTTAACTCCTGCAGTAGTCTGGCTCTTTAAACAGGGTTATTAACCCCCCCAAATATATTACATAACACTATCTTGAGGTTTCCCATTGGTTAGGTAAAGGCTGTGACATAAAGGAATGGCCCCTAGGTGGAAAGGTTACATGCAGACTCATTCAGGGCGTACTTGTGTTCTTTAGTCAGACACATGAAAATGAAGCCAAGTATGCTGCCACTGAAACAGGTAACATTACAGGCCCTGCAACCAGCAAGGAAAACATTCAACAGGTACACAACTAAGTGGTCATTGGCTGGCTAAAGGCAGCTACATAGCTCGTAGCTTCAAGGTTTTTGTTGTTGCTCTCACTCCGCCTGGCATGCCCCCTTCAGCCCATGTGGTTCCCCAAACCATGTCACCCACCATCTCTGGGACTTACCGGGGGCATCGATTCCTCCACAGACTGCCCCCTGAGGCGGAGTTATCGGAGGGGACCTCAAACCCCCTCCTGTGCCACAGTTATGTTTGGTGGGCCCCTGTGCCCAGCAGGCAGTGTGGGGTCAGCAAGGTTCTGCGGAGAGGCATCCTACCATCGGCGGTGTGTTCAGTTCTTCTTGGCTGCCCAACCCACGGACACTCTGTGGAGACGACGGCTGGATGTGGGCACATCGAGGACATGCTGACATCCTCCGTCAGGGAGCATCCCCCACCTGGAACTGCTGCTCCGACCTGCATCACCTCCCATGGTCACCTAGGTGGCAGTGTCATAATAAAGCAGGCTCTCCCTCCTCCCTGGAGGAGGAGTGTCCACTGAGACACTCAATCCTCCTCCCCCCACAAGATGACCCCTGAGCAGCCCAAGCTCATCACCAATCCCAGGTCACCGGTGTGGCAGCAGGGGAGGCATGGATGACTCTGCCCTCCGTGCCACCAGGCCAGCTGACTTCAAGGTCTAAGACGGTGCCACCATGATGATGCTAGTCATGTGCTGTGGCTGTGGTCCTTCTAGACTAACTGCTCGCAACTGACAATATTGCCGTAGAGATATTCCATAGCATGTGTTCTGTTACAAGAGCAGTGGGACCAGTCATAAGTGTGCCAGTTTACAGCACACTGTGCAGTAATGGTGTATCAGTACATTGATTACCCTGCTCTGTAATTTCATAGGCACATATCACTGTATGAAGAGTGGGAAACCATATTAGGAATTAACCTCAAGCTCCATCTACAGCTTGTCTGTGCATGAGCCCCCCACCAGGGAGAAGGCAAGCAGTCCCACCAGGAACCTCCCCGACAGCAATCCATCCTGCCCCTAGGAGCACCCCCCCACCTCCACAAGGTACTGTTAAAAGTACTTATACCCAATGTGGAACCATGCACATGGTAGTCGATACGTGTGGTAAGAGAAATCAGGCAGGCCCCCACCCCCATACAATGTCTCCCATTGCCTTATATTCTCTCAGGCCTTCAAGAGGTGAGTCAGCTTTTGCCAGTATTTGTTGCCCCTTCCCATGAAGTGAGAGACCATAGATCCCCCCCACTCCCAGCACCATGGAGCCATTTTAATAGTTGAGTTGAAATTTATGGTTTAACTCCCCCCAAAAAGTCATTCATGAAGTAAGTTCAGCATGAGATCTCATAGCTGCGTTTAAAACTTCTAGGGACCAGTCCACCAGAAAGCAGTACCACCATCCTCCCCCCAGTGTTCGAGCCATGAGGCCTCTCACTACCTGTAGTATGCAAGCAGTTGCCTCAGAACACCGAGGTTTTGTTCAGCCACCAATAAACCCCCCCCCCAACCAGGCTCTGCTGGCTAGCAGTTAAGGGAGTCACCCCCAAGCAGAGAAGTCCATGAGAACCATTGTCCCCCAACAGGAGACACCCCACACTAGACATATTATACTTATACACGAGAAGCAAGGAGGGCAGTACCAGCCCACCTCCCCCTGCAATTATACAGTACCTCTGCTTAGGCAGATGAATAAAAACAATAATACACAAAGTCTGTTTTCCCACTGTTTTCTCAACCCCCTCCAAGCTCACCTTTAAAGTGGAGTTATGCAGTATTGCATTTTGGAAGGCAATCATTCCTGCCAAGTTACAGCTGAAACAAGAATACAGAAAACACCTGAAAGAGAAGAAAACCTGTCTAAGTTCATGAGTCCCTTCAATTTCTCTCTCTGGGAAGACTGACCAGGAATGGTTTTGGATATTGGAGATTTATCCGATGATGGGTCTAGGTGCTTGCTTCAGATTTTCAACTTTGCCCAGTAGATTTAGGAGTAGGCGAAGATAGTTTCAAGCTGCTGCTTGCTGTTTGTCATTGCTGACATCCCAGACAGTACAGTTATGTAAGAACTTACCGTAACAGTAGATCTTCGAGAGAGACTCTTGCAGTAGGTAATTACATATAGGACTGATGCCGGCCGGCGTCGGGACCCAACGGAAAAATTTCTAGCTAGCAGTCTCTGGCGGGGGACCGCCCCTCGTCAGGCGACCCGGCGTCATCTTGACGTCAATATAAAGAGGTGGTCCCCCACCCCGCCTTCAGTTCTTTTCCCCCAAAGGCCAAAAGGCAAGGCGGGGAGAGGCGGATATTTCCCTCCTGGGAAAGGAGCTGAAAAAGCTTAGGGGGATGGAGGGCCGGAAGGCATTACCTACTGCAAGAGCCTCTCTCGAAGATCTACTGTTACGGTAAGTTCTTACATAACTGTACTATCTTACTTCGAGAGGGCTCTTGCAGTAGGTAATTACATATAGGACTGAGTCCCAAGCAGTCTGGAACAAGGAGAAGCAAACGGGAGGAGGAAAGCCACTCAGAAGCCCAAAGCCTGCTCTACGGCTAGAAGCAATGTCCAAACTGTAATGTTTCGTAAAGGTATGGCTAGAAGTCCAAGTGGCGGCTGCACAAATGTCAGCCGCTGACACATTCTTGAAACAAGCCGCAGAGGCAGCGACCCCTCTGGTGGAGTGGCCTCTAACTTGACCCGGCAGGGTCTTGTTGTACTTGTCATAACAGAAAGTGTTACAATGAGCCAACCATTTCGATAGGCATTGCTTAGAAACAGCATTGCCTTCTCTTTTATGAGCAAAAGAGATGAACAGTTAATCAGTCTTTCTGAGATCCTTCGTCCTGTTGGTGTAGTATCTCAGAATTCGGTGAACATCCAAAGTATACAGGAGGTACTCTCCCTGATTAGAGTGCTGAGTGAAAAAGGCAGGCAACTCTATGGATTGATTCAGCTCCGACTCCGCTACCACCTTAGGGAGAAACTTAGGGTTGGTACGCAGAGCCACATGTTCTTTGTGAAAAAACAAATACGGGATTTTACACATCAGGGCCTGGAGCTCGGAAATCTGTTGAGCAGAAGTAATGGCCACTAGGAAGAGAGTCTTCCAAGAAAGGAACTTTAGATCCGCTGAGGCAGCCGGCTCAAAAGGAGGCAGAGTAAGCTTCTCTAAAATGAAATTCAGATCCCAAGGAGGGGCAGGAACCTGGATAGGGGGCCGCAAGTGAAGGACCCCTCTCAAAAAGGTCTTAGAGACCTACAGCTGAGCAAACGTTCTGTCTGCAAAGGGGACATGATAGGCCGAAATGGCTGCCATGTGAACCTTTAAGGATGAATGGCTGAGACCCAGATCGAAGAGGTGTCGCAGGTAATCCAGAAGTCGGCCGACAGAGCACGAGAAAGGCTCGTCATCATTGGAGGCGGCCCAAATAGAGAACCGCTTCCATTTCATGGCACATGTAGATCTGGTTGAGGGTTTCCTGGCCTCCACCAGTATCTCAGCTACTCCGAGGGGGGGGGAACCCCGAATCGGGCTTGAGCTACGTCTGCAGGAGCCACACGTGCAGCTGAAGGGACTCGAGGCCTGGATGGACCAGGGTCCCCTGATCCTGGGTCAGCAAAAACAGCGACAGAGGAAGAGAAGGTTCCTCTGAGTACTGTTGCCGAAGAGAGAACCAAACTTGCCTGGGCCAGAAAAGAGCGATCAGAATACTTTGAGCTCCTTCCGAACCAAGTTTCTGCAAGACTCTCGTAATCAGTGGAATCGGGGGGAAGGCATAGACGAATCTGCCCTTCCAGTCTAGAGACAGAGCGTCTCTCCAAAAAAAATGCCGCGCCCTGGAGCAAGCGAGCAGAAGACGGGAAGTTTTGTGTTTTGAGGGGATGCAAACAGGTCTACCTGTGGAGTTCCCCAGCGCAGGAAGATGTCGTCTACGACCCCCTGATCCAGTTCCCATTTATCAGCTAGAGCAGATGATCGGCTGAGCCTGTCTGCCAGCGTGTTCTTGAATCCCGGGACGTGAGATGCCATGAGGTGAAGGTCGTGCTGCACTGCCCAATCCCAAACTCGCATCGCCTCTCTGCAAAGGGGGTAGGAATGAGTTCCTCCCTGTTTGTTGATGTACCAGACCACACACATATTGTCCGTCTGTACAGCTAGATGACCGGGAGACAGATACAGATGCAGAGCCCGAAGAGTATACAGCACTGCCCTTAGTTCCAGCACATTGATGTGAAGGGACTTCAAGCTTGGACCAGGAGCCCTGGGTCCTGTGAGGACCGAGATGGGTGCCCCAACCTTCGCCAGAGGTGTCTGTAGTCAACGTCTGCGAGGGGGGAGGGAGACCGAAGGGAACTCCCCAGCAGAGATTCTCCTGAACCATCCACCACTGCAAGTCCTGAGCCATGGGAGTGGAGACCAGGACAAGTTGATCTAGGTCGTCCACTAGCTGATCCCACTGAGACCGAAGCATCCACTGAGAGATTCTCATGTGGAGCCGAGCGCGAGGAACTGTCGGAATCGCAGCTGCCATTAGCCCGAGGAGGTGAAGGACTGACCTGGCACTGACCCACCTGCGGCCGGACAACAGGCTGACCTGGGCCTGGAGAGTGGCCGCCTTGTCCGGTGGCAGGAAGGCCATGCCAGAGGTCGTGTCCAGGATCGCCCCAATAAACTGGAGCCTCTGGGACAGGATCAGATGGGACTTGGCCTGGTTGATGGTAATACCCAGGCGGGCACAGACCTGCTGGGTAAGGGAGAGGAAGTGCAGGAGTTCCTCCCTGGATGGGGCCGCCAGGAGCTAATCATCCAGGTACGGGAAAACCTGCACCCCCTGGAGATGCATGGTAGGCACTACCACCGAGGCATTTGGTGATCACCGGGTGCCGAGGAAAGACCAAATGGGAGGGCCTTGAACTGGTAGTGGTCCCCCTGGAACGCAAAACACAGGTATTTGCAGTTGGAAGGGCGGACAGGGATACGCAGGTAGGCATCCTGCATATCCAAAGTGCACAGCCACTGTCCCGGCCAGAGAAGGGTCAGGAGGCTCCGCAGCGAGAGCATCCTGAACCTCTTTACTCCACGAACAAGTTCAGGGAGCTGAGGTCAAGAATCGGCCTCACGTCCCCCATTTTCTTCGGGACCAGGAAGAAATGGGAATAGTACCCCGTTCCCTGAAGAGGAATGGGGACGGGTTCTATCGTCTCCTTCAAGAGAAGAGAGGAAACTTCTTCCTGGATCAGAAGAAGATGCTCCTGCGAGTATGACGACCTTGGGGGAGGATGTCGAAGGGGCGTCCTGTAGAAACTTTATCGAGTGTCCCTCTGTGATGAGTTGGAGCACCCAGCAACCTGACATTATCCTCTCCCAACCCAGAAGGTGGGGGAACCTCCCTCCTATTGGTTCCTCTGGAAACCCCAGAGGCTGTGAGAGAGGAAAGAAGTCAGGTGGTGTGGGGCAGCATCGCGGCTGAAGCTCCCGCTGCTTTTTTGGGCGGTGGGGGCTTGTCAGTCGGAGGGGCCCGAGGTTTACTGGCCCACTTTCCCTGTGGTTTTGCCCTTTGCCGATTCCGCCTGCGAAAGGGTCGATGCTGCGCTGGAGGGGGATTGTACATAGAGTCCACAGACTTCAGTGCAGTCCCCTTCTCCTGCAGATCGGTGATAATGTCCTTGACATCACCACTGAACAGCACCGAACCCCAGAAGGGCACTTCCTGAATAGCGGACTGCACTTCTAGGACCAAACCTGACACACGGAGCCAGGCATGACACCATAAGCCTACAGCGAAAGCAGAGCTCCTAACAGCAGTGTCCACTGCATCGTACGTGGCACAAAGCATGTGCCGACTGGCCTTAACGAGCAGAACAGACAGGGTCAGCCACTTCGTGTTTAACCTGAGAGTCAGGAAGGGAAGGAGTCCCAACTGAAGAGTCCACCTCACTAAGAATCGCCTTCTGGTAATCCCCATGTGACTGACATAGTTCAGAGCTCTAATACCCAGAGTGGAAGAAGCATAGATCTTCTTGCCGTACTGGTCCAGGAGATGGGATTCTTTGTCAGGTGAAGACAAGCTCAAATGCGTCGGATTAGCTGACTGGCCATGAGCGGCGCTAATCACCACCGAGTCAGCTCTAGGGAGAGAATCAAGTAAGTCAACACCCTCGGGAGCCTGGTATAGCCTATTAGACTTCCGAGGAAGAGGGGCTAATGCCAAAGGTTGCTTCCAAATGGTGGAAACAAGGTCGGCATGAGGCTCAATCCAGGGTGGCACCAAGGTCGGAGCGGTCTCTGGCAGATCCAGGTGCTCAGCGAGTTTCTTACGCTGTGGGTCCAGCTCCAAAAAGAGTGCCACTGATGAATTTCCTGGATTCTGCGCAACAACTCCAAGAAAGAAGGATCCTCCGGAGGAGACTTCGGGGAAGTCCTAGGCCTGGGTTTGGTCGGAGAGAGTGGCTCGTCGTCCGGGTTGGAACAACCGTCTGAGTCATCCGAGTTTTCCGAGGAGGAAGAAGAAGACTCCCTCTCCCGGCGTGGGGGAAGAACGGACCCCTTAGGAAGCCCTCGGGGAAGCGTGTCCTGCCCCGCCCTGGAACCAGAAGGCTCACCCCTGGCATCCAGAGGTGGGGAGGGAGTCTGTCATCTGGGGCGTACAGGAACTGGAACTGTCGCCAGGAGAGGACTCTCCACCTCTCTGGTGGAGGAGGAGGGGGAGGGGAATACGGATACTAAGGGTACCCGTAGGGTGAGTATCCGTAACCCGACAATGGGTAACCCGGAGTGTGGTAGTGAGGCACCGAGTACTGCGGCATCAGGTAGGCCGGCGTCGGGTACTGGGGCATCGGATACTGCGGAGCCAGGTAAGACGACGCTGGATAAGATGGAGTCGGATACCCAGGGGCCAGGGGGTCTGACGGAAGCCCAGCAGGCGGGCCTGGAGCAGAAGGCCCGGCGGGCGGAGGGACTGGCGTTGGAGCAGCATCCGGGAGAGGGATGTCACCTGGCGTCGGTATAACAGGTGTCAGAGCCGGTGTCCAGGGAACCATCAGGTCGTCCGGCCCAGCGGGAGGGAGGCCTGACGGAGGCCCAACAGGAACCTCGGCATCACCCGGGGTGTGGGGAAAAATCCCCGGGGTCAGGCTGAGGGGCCAGGGTCCCGGAGGCAGCAAAGCTGTGGAGAGGCAGAGCGGCAGGCATAAGAGGTCCGGCGTTGGCTCGGCGCGTCCGAGCCTACCAGCGGAGTCCGGCGGACGTCGGAGAAGCCGGCGTCCAACTTAGCGAACCCACCACCCGAAGCAGGTCGTGAAGGAGGGGCGGCCTGGTCGGGTGGGAAAATGGCCGTGCGCCGTCCCAAAGCGTCGAGCAACTTATCGACCGTCTCTGTGCCGGCGTCAGAGGGGCTGACGTCCAGCTTACCGGAGCCGCTCAAACCAGTAAACCGCACAATGACAGCTTTACCGGGAGCAGAGGCCTCCAACAGCCCGGAGGCACCTGAAGGGCCCGAGTGCGAGCTGACGCCGCCTTGGAAACTTCCAAGACTGCCGTTGCGGAGCGGTCCCCCAGAGGGAACGTTACCTGGAGCACAGCGACTCCAGCCGAGTCGCGGTGGAAAAAGGAGCCCTTGTCCCGATCAAGCTCCCTCGTCCTTCTTCTTATGATGGCCTTTGGGGGAAGTGGACGCCTGCCGGAGCTTTTTCAACTCCTTCTCCACGGAGGACATCTTCTTCTTGAGGATATGGGCCTCCAGGGACTGCTGCCTCAGTCTGCAGGTGGCGGCGTTAAATTTAAGGCAGTGCTGGCACTTCTCCACCTGATGGTCCGGGCCCAGACAGAAGAGGCACTAGGAATGGCCGTCCTTGCACGGGAGTTGGGCACCGCACGAGTTGCACTTATTTTTGTGCTCAGAGGGTGTAGGGGATGACCTACACCAATGAAAGACTGACGATTAAGTCGAATAACTTGAAAAAACGATGGTAAATACTTCCGGCGACAGAGCTGATGAGCGTTTGACTTTATCGCGAGGCACTGACACGAGCCAACGACGGGAAAGAACTGGAAGGCGGGCGTGAGGGACCGCCCCTTTATACGGACGCCGGTCACCTGACTTGGGGGCGGTCCCCCACCAGAGACTGCTAGCTAGAAATTTTTCCGTTGGGTCCTGACGCCGGCCGGCATCAGTCCTATATGTAATTACCTACTGAAAGAGCCCTCTCGAAGTAAGATCTTAAGTTTGTTGAGCAGGATTGATCTCATCCACTCGTATGCCATGCTTTAGATATAGTGAAGAGGCATCTGTTAGCATTTCATAGACTTTGGGGCCGGAGTCTGAATAACCTTGTAGGCACACCACGTATTCAAGACAGGTCTTGATGCCTTTGTTGCAGAGTTCTTTTTGCAGTACTAGCATCCTGCGGCAGTTCTGCATTGTGGCTGAGGCGAAGTCATGTTCAAAGTACAATCGTGAATCGACCAAAGGATCTCTTTCTTCCCCACAGCAAATGTAGCACTTGCGTTTTAACTCTAATCTAGGTAGACCAGTATAAAAGACTGTGCTCTTGCTTTGGGATCTTTCAGTGGGATGGGTGGTGGTGGTGGGGGCAAGCACTAATAATACTTAGATCTAGAGTCTCATCCAGCCCCAGTAGTTCTTTCAGCAGGCCCTCTATATATTAACAATTAGCACTGGACTCTGCTTTTTGCTTCTTCTGGGATCCCATGCATTTGTATGTTATTTCGGCGGTGCCAGTTCTCAAGCTCCTCTACCATTTTTTCAGCTCCATTTCCCCTGCCATGGAGATTCAAGACTACATCCACCTGGGTATCTGCAGTGAAGGTATATTCAGAAAACTGAAATTTAAATACCTGTAAAATTTGCTTTCTCCGACTGCTGTTTTGCATGGCTCGCGGACAGCTGGGATCCACTTCCTGTCGTGAAGACTCAGGCAAGAAACAAAAGCTATGCAACACGGGGTGTATGACCTCCCAATCCAGATCCAGTCAGCCATTTGTCCAGCAATCCACCCTGTAGAGAGAAAAAAAACAAAAAAAAAACACACACAACCTAAAGATAGAAAAAACGATAGAAAGAACAACCTGGCCAACTGACTAACATTATACATTTGGGATGGGAAGTAGCCCTGCGACCAGCAGTTGAAGAAAGGAAATTTACAGGTATTTAAATTTCAGTTTCTCTCCTAAAAGCTGGTCGCAGGGCCCGTGGACAGCTGGGATATATAAAAGCAGTGTTACAACTGACAAAACCCCAGGTAGGAAGAATGTATGCAAGGAGCATCAGTCCACCACAGCCTGTAGAACCCTATAGCCAAAAGAGGCCACGGCTGAGGCAGCCAGATCCAGTTTGTAAAATTTGGTGAAGATGTGAAGAGCTGACCAGGTAGCCATACGGCAGATGTCTGCTGGAGAAGTGTCCCTGAATCCTGCCCAAGATGTAGCCATGGCTCTGGTGGAGTGGGCTTTTACCGGACCTGGTAGAGGCAGTCCTGCTTGTCTGTAGGCGATGCTAATGGCCGATCGTATCCATCAGGTGATAAGTCTTTAGAGGCTTTTTTACCTGCATTTGGACCTGCTGTCAGAACGAAAAGGCTTGAGGTCTTGTGTTGGGACTGTGTTTGTCTAAGATATAACCTTACTGCTAGCCTAGGATCTAAAGTATGCAATTCTCCCTCTTTGTCATTGCTGGGGTTCGGGCAAAAGGAAGGGATAATAATCTCCTGATTACAGTGAAACAGTGACATTACCTTTGGCAAGAAACCTGGGCCAGTGCGGAGAACTACGGAATCCTGGTGAAAAACCGTATAAGGTTCCTTGGTAAACAGTGCCCCCAGTTCGTTGATCTGTCCTGTGGAAGAAATGGCTATGAGGAAAACTACTTTCATTATCAGATGAAGGAATATTTCCCCCAAGGGCTCGAAAGGGGCTCTAGTGAGGGCCTTGAGAACTAGATTGAGGCGCCACAGAGAAACAATTGGCTTTACTGGGGGGCACTTTAAGGTAGCCACTCTCAGGAACCGTTTGACGTGAGGATGAGACCCCAGAGACTCTCCCGAGTCAACCAACAAGAGGGCTCCCAAGGCGGAGACCTGGACCCTTAAGGTTGCTAGTTGCAGGCCCCTCTCAAAACCTTCTTGGAGAAATTGGAGAAGAGTACGTAAGGATACAGATTGATCAGTGAGATTCTTGGACTGCAGCCAAAATAAAATCCTGTGCCCGATTCTGTAACACACCTAAGAGGGAGACTGGTGTAGAGACTGCATCATCATTTCAATCACAACCGTAGAGTATCCGAGGCTCTTGAGGGTCTTCCGCTCAATCTCCACACCGAGAGGGACAGATTGCGCAGATTCGGATGAATTATTGGACCTTGATGAAGAAGATCTGGGCTGACTTGAAATCCGATTGGTGGTTCTATCACCGTGTGGATCAGAAGCGGGAACCAAGGGCAACGGGGCCAATGAGGACTCACTAAAATGACTTTGGCTTGGTCCTGGGCTACTTTGTGGAGAACCCTGGACAGTAAGGGAATGGGAGGGAAGGCGTAAAGAAGCCCAAAATGACCCCAGTGAAGGGAGAATGTGTCCTGAGCCATAGCAAGCTCGTCCCTTGCAAGAGAGCAGATTTGTGGAACCTTTGCATTTTGTCTGCAGGCAACCTGGGGGCAACACCAGCGTAGCATGAGTTGCCGAAAAGTGCATTCTTTCGGTTCCCATTCCCCTGGCAGAATGACCTTTCGACTGAGTCAGTCTGCCGTAGTGTTTTCCTGACCTGGAATGCAAATAGCGGCCAGACTGGAAAGATGCTTCTCTGCCTACTGAATTAATAGAAGAGACTCTCTCAGCATGCGATTGCTCCTTGTGCCCCCTTGTCAGCTGATGTAAGCCTTCGTGGTGTGGATGTCTGTCAGCACCAGTACATCTTGGTTGATTATCTGATCCCTGAAGTTTTGGAGAGCTACGCGAACCACCCTCATTTCGAGCACATTGATACTCAGGCAGGATTCCAGTAGCAGCCACTTGCCTTGCACCGACAGATGATGCATATGCACTCCACAGCCTCTGATGCTGGCACCGGTCATAATTCTCACCTGACGAGGATGGCCTAGCTTGTGGCCCCTCATGATATTCACTGTCACTGTCCACCAATGAGGACTGGTCTTCGTGTACTGCAAAATACATATCTTGTGGTTCTGGCTGTGCCTGTGAGGGGACCAATGTCTGAGGTTCGCTTGTGTGGGTCTCATGTGGATTAAGGCCCAAGGTACTATGTCTGCCAAGGAGACCATTGTCCCTATAAGCCACAAGAACATCTGTGCTGGAAGCTTGAAGGCGTTAAGAAACTTCTGCAGAAGGTCTTTTAAGTACTTGAATTTTGCCAGAGTTGGAAAAACCTTGTCCCTTCGTGTTTTGAAGTCTACCCCTAGATGATTCAGAGTCTGGGCTGGAACTAGGGAAGCTCTTTTGTCTGTTGATAATGAATCCTGGCATGGACAGGCACCAAAGCTTCTGCCTCTGCTGCTGCTTACAAACTGAGGGGCTCTGATTAAGATGTCATCCAAATATGGGAAATGTTGAGTCCCTTGGGTGCGAAGGTGGGCAATCACTGCCACTAGAACCTTGGAGAAAACTCTTGGGGCTGAGGAAAGCCCGAATGGTAGTGGTTCTGAATTGGAAGGGACTGTCCTGCACCATTAATCTGAGATACGGTCTGTGAGACTCTCGAACTGGAATATGCAAATAGGTGTCCTGCAAGACAATGGAGGCCAGGAAATCTCCCTGATGATGGAGGGAAGCATCTCCATCTTGAATGGCCTGTGGCAACAAAATGATTCAACAACTTCAGGTCTAACACTGGTCTGAAACCTCCCGTGCATTTGGGGATGAGGAAGAAGACAGAATAAATGCCCCTGTAGCACTCTGGGGGGGGGGGGTGTTACTGGTTCTATGGCCTCTTTCTGCAATAGGTCTGTTATTGCCTGTAGCATCGCTTGCCTTTTAATGGGTTACGTCAAAAGAGGTGATGGAACAAAATGTGGCAATGCGGGTTTTAAGTCAAACTCTATTAGATATCCCTTGTTGACAATGTCCATTACCCAACTGTCTGTAGTGGAACAGACCCATTCTCTGAAGAAATTGGAAAGTCTGCCCCCTATGCAGGGATGGGTCCAAACTGTCTCACTGTGAGGATTTTTGGCCTGACCTCCAGGTTCACGGCTGCCACTTCCTCCGTCTGTGCTACTGCATTGGCTACAAGCCAAAAACCAGGGTAGTCTGTCTGAAAACCCTCTGTTTTGTCCCTTGTTGAAGTTTTGGCTACGAAAAGGCTGTCTAGATCTGCCAGACCAGAATTTGTCTCTTGGCCTTGATTGAGGCATGCGAACCTTAGCTGTTTCTCCCAAGTCCTTTACTGCCTCCTTGAGTGTGGCGCTGAAGAGAAGGTTTCCTTCACAGGAGCATTTACTAGGTGGATTTTGGAGGAGGAATCCACTTGCCACACCCGTAACCAAAGGTTTCATCTAGCAGAGGTCTGATAAAACATGGTTCTGGCCGCACACTTAACTGCATCCTCCGGTGTATCTGCCAAATAGGCGGAGGCTAGGCCAACAAGCTGAAGTTGCTGTAGGACATCCTTATTCTTCAGAGTCCTCCGCTAGTTGAAAAGCCAGGTAACGTGGCCCAGGAAAGGGCGGCTCTGGCTGAGAAAAGGTTAGCTGTAGCTGCTTTTAAGGACACCGCTGATGCCTGAAAAGCCTTAAGGAGGCATCCACCTTATGGTCCACTGGATCTCTGACGGCAGCCCCTCCATCCACCAGAACAATGGTCTTTTTTGTGAGGTTTGAGATCAGAGGGTGGACCCTGGGCAAATTCAGACATGTTTCTGATTGTTTCTTTGTCAAAATTTTAGCAGTCTGGTAATCCATCACGGAACAGGGCAAGTCTTCTCCAGGCCTTGCCCCTCTTCTTTGAGCAGGTCCTCAATGGCTGGCGGAATAGGGATTGCTGTGGATGGTTTGGCAGTTGACTGCAACTTGAAGGCCGGTCTGGTGGGCTTAGCAGAGGCCAGAGTGCAACATAGGTGAGTCTCCTCCATGACGTTCTTGATGAAGAAATCCAGGTCCTCTAGATCAAAGTGCCTGATGGATTCTGTGTTGGACTTCGCAGAGCTATATGGGAGCTCTCCCTCCTCTGGAGAAGAGGAACTAAATGCAGGCAAACTCTGCTTGAGAGTCAACGGAATGATGGTTGCTGGCACCCTCAGGCACTGCGCAGTGTGCAAATCCCTGTTAGCCTGACACCAGGGGGAGCATTATATGGTTTTGCTTGTTCTGTTTATTTAGAAATCTGGTAGAGTACGGGCCAGGGACCAGTTTTCATGGGCAACCAGAACACATAAACTTTACAAGTCATAAATCAGATAGACAATATACAGAATAAACTACTAAACAAAGACCAGACTATTATAACATTCGCACCGACTGTCAGCAAGAAGATAATTTTTCAAGGCAAATTTAAAGCTAGGTACAGAGGTACTGGCAATGGTTAAAGAAGTTGGCAATGTGTTGTAGAATGATGGCAGTTTGGCCAGCTCGTGCTGGGAGGTTGTGGTCAAGAGATCAGACAGAGGAGTAAGGAGGGCATGCCCAGGAGCAGAAACATGATGAAAACATTAAAGAGAGAAAAGGCCCCCCCCCACCCGAGGTCAGCTACTTACTCTGTTTCACTTAGGTAAGAGTCTATCAATTTTCTTTTACTTTCCATGTTATTATGCATAAAAGTAAAATACACCTCAACACCTAGGGAAAAAAGGAACGGAGGCAGAATACTACAATCCAGGGAAGTAAAGAACCTAACCCTATTGTAAAATAAAAACAACAGTAGTAGTAGTAACATGAGGCCGGCCTGGTGGTGCAAAGGGCTGAGGTGCCTCATGCCTTACTTCTCACATGCTGGCAACCCGAGTTCAGGGAACAGGCCCAGGAGGCCGGTCGGGGGCGGGGGGCACAGGCAGGAGAGAAGGGGAGGGGGCAACCAGCTGCATTAGTATAATGCTACCTGGGTGACCATAGGTGGCAACAGCTGGAGCAGCTCATGGGTGGAAGGACATCAGGTGCCACATGATGCATACTTGCATGGGTACATGCTTGGCGTGTCCTTGATACCGGCGTCCTAGGATACCTGGAAGAAAAAGAGGAAAGAAATACCCAGAGTGGCAGGATGAAGTCTATCAGCTCACAGGTCCCGCACCTGGCTATCTAGGTGCAGTCTCCCACACCAGATCCTTTTGAGGCAGAGGTAAGGGGGGGCCCCGCCAAACCCATCAGAGGGGAAAACTCTGGTGGGGAAGCTCCAGTAAGATCTCAGGGATGCTAGGGTGATGATGCTGGGGCTGGGTAGAGCCGATGGGGCCCGGACAGCAGGGGGCATAAACAGATTAAAAAGTGCACCCATAAAATAATTTGCATAGTATACTAAATCAGTCACTTAAGTGACTGATTTAGTATACTATGCTTTATATTACTTGGAATCTACTGTACTATGTTTGACTCTGGGTTGACTGTTACCCTGTGCAATTTGATGTATCCTGTTTTCTTTGTTTTATTGTCTTGGCTTTTTTTAAATCTTGTTTGTACTTCCATGACGTGGAGTCTTTGTAAAGGAGTCTCTGACTCAAAGGTTTGTAATTCCAAACTTTTCAAATAAAATAAATAAAAATAGTAACATGAACCAAGCCAGGCCTCCTTACTCCTCTCCCAAGAATAAAAGATATGCCAATTCAAGAAAAAAATTACAGTAATGTCCCAAAAACCCAAACCTAGGTCCTGTATGTATTTAGACTGTATGCATTTAGAGTCTCCAGCTTTAAGTACTTTTCCCCTGCCAGGGTGGGACAAATCAGGTAGCCAAGTGATCAATGGCTACTAAAAAAATTGGGATGGCTACCATATTTTGAAAGTTATTAGCCAACTTGGCTACCTGCCTACAAAGGGATTTGAGCCCTTAAAAAGGATGGCCCCTATAAATATTGGTTTGGCTACCAAATTTTGAAACCTAATGGCCAAACTGACCACCAGCTCACAAACTGATTTGTCCCACCCTGCCCTACAGTCATCTACAAAGCAGGCAAGTTTCTGGGTCCATGCACAAATATGGCCTGCCATTATAGCCAAACAAAGCTTTGCAGGAAAGAAAAGTGTAGCTGTAATTCCCAGAGATTTAACACCACCACCACCACGCAGTTCACACACAAGGAGCTGCTTAGATTAAGCCAGACATCTAGGAGCAAGCTCTGATCAATCAGAGCCAAAAGGTAGCTAATGCAACAGTACTGATATAATCTGACTGACGTCAACCACACTTGGAGGTAACTGAAGAGGGAAAAACAGTAAATTATATTGAAAATTATTTTATGGGTGCACTTAATTCTTTTAATGGCTCCATGTGATCACGCTCAACCTCTGCTCTCTTCTGACCCGCCTGCTCCCATATGTGGCCTCTGCCTATTAGCCACCGACCATTTTCCAGATACCCTTCCCCTATCACTTGTGTGCGAACCGACTGCCCCACTTTACCCCTAGGGTGGTGCTATCATTCCATCCTGGCCAGGGCTTTTTCAGAGGGAATCCATATTTTTGCTGTGAAGTCCAGGGGAGGGGCCAGACATTCAACATGCCATGAGTGTGGACAGCACATGTGGCCATCACTTCATCTTGTGCCAGCTGGAAGGGCTTCCCCCTTTTAATGCCACACCCACAGCAGGTTTCTACGATACTGATGTCATGTGGAACAGCGGCAATTGACAAAATACAATATCCAGAAAAACACTGGAACAGAAAAAAAAAAAAAAAACCAGGAAAGGGAGTGAATGTAACATTAAAAAGTAGTGCAATTGTTATTCTGAATCACAAAAGAGATTTTGTTAGTACAGTCAGGATCATGGAATGGAACATACACAATAGGATGTTTAAAGATATTTAAAATCACTTCCCATCACCTTTAAGGTCAGTGCTACAATTCGAAGTGCTAAAGCTTACGTGGGCAAGCTGAACATAACAGAGTGCAGACTCTCCAATCAGTGTCATTTTTATCCAGAGATTGTCTAGATTTATAAAACTTGCAGTTTACTACCAGTTTTGGGCTTTGCTACAATTATATAGACAGTGATTATTATGATGACTGGTCCTTACGCTAGTCAGCCTCATTTCTTACACTTCTACTTACTATTCCTTGTGGTTAAACATTATACTAAGGTCTATTTTTATCAGGCCAAGCTTTTATTAGCATTGACTTTCCAGCTGGTAGTTCATGCGGTTTATGACTGAGAGGAAGCAGTCAATAGGGTATATTAGTCGACAAGTACAGAATTTGGGAGAGATGACTCCCTGTCAGTCTGCAGCACTATACTGGCTGGCTAGAAGTCTGAGTTGATTATTTTTTCCAGGCTTAGTACTATACTGTAGGTCAATGTATGCAGTTATGATGCTTGGGTGTTTAGCAAGCCAGCAGGGATAGTGACATCATTTTATTTATTATTTAAACTCATTTTACCAGGTTAACAAGCAGAGCCCTGAAAGGCTTGTTTCCCAGTTGCGACTTGGTGGTGGTGGTGGCACAACAGAGGAACTTACAGTCCAGCAAGGGAAACTCAAGTAACAAATAACACTACAAATATAAATAACTGTACAAGAATACGCATTCAGAATTTACAAGTTCTACAAGATACAATAATATCCTCAGACACCAAAACGCAGCATATGGAATGTGAAATCCATAAGCAAAACTGACAGCACGAGCAACTGGCATGACATAGCTTAAGACAACCAGAGTAGTCAGAGATGAGCATCAGCTGTGAGTAATATGGGTTTCAGCTGTGAAGATTTCAGTGTTTTCCACTGTAAAGTCTGAGATTATGGAGACAAGTTGGATAGTCATAATACCCTGAATGCCACCCTGTTTTACTTGGTTGTTTCATTTTTGTATGTGTGTCGGGGGTGGGGAGGAGAGAATGGGGAGTGTTGCCTTTTACATACTCCTTTTAGACAGTTATTCAGGGATGGACCCAACTCCATTGTGCACTCACTCCTTTTTTGTACTGGGGTGAAGAATTCCTCTTATGGGCCTTTACGTATTTTGTTCGGGAAGAGCAAAATCAGTATATCAGAACTGAATTCAGTAAGATACACGATGCCCAAATACAACCTTTTACTGTAGTGCCCAAGCTCATCCCCCGCCCCCATTTCCTCACCTCTTGTACAATTCTGCTTTTATGAATCACTGAGAACATACCTCATTCACAAGTAGAAGAAGGTGGACACCTTCCCGATGAATGCAAGGGACAATGGTAGTGCTTCACAGAGCAGCCTTGATGTTCTGACTGTGGATCAGCCATTGCGGGCAACCAATTTCCTTCCTATATTGTATCTGCAGTATCTCGAGGTTCTGAGCGCTATACATGAATGCACACTTCCACAGCATAGCCTGCTTAACATGAAATGAATATGCATGGCACCAAAATACCACCAATCCAAAACAGTCGACTGAACTTCTGCCATTAGCAATTATTAGTGTCTGCTAACTTTTAACACTTGTAAAAGCAATGTATAACAGCATCAACCTCATCTGCTTAGAAACTAGCAAAATCCACCACGATTTGATGGGTTTTGGCCGAAAGATGGGGGCCATATTCCGTATCAACTTAAAGGGGAACGGTCAGCATTCCCCCAACAAAAACACTGAACCTACAGGTCCTAATTTGGTAAATCGCACTGGCAGTGATTTTTTAAATAACTTACAAAGCTGTTATGTATAATTTATTTATTAGATTGATCCTGCAACACACTGCCTGCCATTACTACTGCACAGTCCCTCGCGAGCTCTTTGGTGACACGACTGACAGGCTCAGCCACAGGGGACTCCTATGTGACAGTACAGGTCTCAGAAATTAACAAAAGATATAAAGTGCATAGTTGCACTTTGGGCTCCAGTACTGATCCACCAAGGAAAGCACACAAGGGACTCTGCAATAATACTGGCAGGTGGAGCGCTGCAAGATCAACCAGATAAATTATACTTAACAGCTTTCTAAGTTTTTCTTTAAAAAAAATCACACCAGTGCGATTTACCTAACCCCCTGTAGGTCCCATGCTTTTGCAGGAGGAATGCTGACAGTTCCCCTTTAATCGCTGTCTGACAAACATGAAAATTTGTGGGAAAGAAGTAGCAAAACCAAGGAAGGCAAGTATAAATTCCTAATGCTCATCACTTGAGGCCTTTCTAAAATGAGACACTGTCAGCCCCCTAAGCCTGAAAATTTTTTTTTTTTTTAATTTTTAACAAAAACATGCATCTGTATCCCCACTGTCAGAGATGTTTTCTGATTACTCTTCCAAAATAATTTTTTTGTGAGATTTACATAAAAGAACAATAATCCACCATTTTGAGGCTACCATGACAAGATTCAGTAGTGGGATATAAAACACACATGGTTGTCACTTTCTAAATACATACCAATTCTTGAAAAGAACCTTTCTAACTAGAATACAGAAAAATGGTTCCTGT
Source organism: Neoceratodus forsteri (assembly GCA_016271365.2). NCBI lineage: Eukaryota > Metazoa > Chordata > Ceratodontiformes > Ceratodontidae > Neoceratodus > Neoceratodus forsteri. Next base: position 1,441,578,143 of record CM028130.1, on the reverse strand, counting down.
TTAATGGTTGTGTTCTGATCTTTATTCTATTTTAATTAAGCCATTTATGCAAAAAAAAAAAAAAAAAAGTAGGTTTTAATACCTTTAAAGGGATACGGTCACCCTGTTTTTCATCATATTATTTCTAGTTAAAAACCTACATTTTATGATTGCTTACCTTGACTAAAATTCATTATGTTGCTGTTTGTTTTGTGTGTCTCCTTGTTTAGTAGAACTGCAATGCAGGCTAATGTATATTTATAAACTACCTTGGTTTGTTTACAATCCTGAATCTGTTCTTACTGCATACTCCCTTTTTCTCTTCCCCCCCCCCCAAACACTTTCTTTTTCAGGCCCTCCAGATCGGAACTCTCGGGTCACTGCTCTCGCCGACTCACTCTACTGCCCGCTGTGTTCCCCCACCATCTTCAAGTTAGTCACGGTTCCCCGGGTCGGGGGAGGGCAACCCGGGGAGATCGCAGGGTGCAGTGGCGGGGAAACTGGCAGGGCAGTCGCCTATCCAATCTGGAGGGTATTTCTCTTTCTCCTCCTCCTCCTCCTCCTCCTGCGGTGCCCAGAGCCCGCCCGTGCCCGTTACACATCTGGCGCTGGCTGCAGCGGCAACACTGCCTCGTCAGCCACGCTCCTGCATTGCAGCTCTGGTACTCTGTGGCGCCCGATCTCTCCACCAGGGGCTGCCAGAGCACTGAGCAATCCCGTACAGTTCCCGGAAGAAGAAAGCAGCCCTGCCAGCGCTCGATCCATCTCCCTCCCTCCCAAACTTGGGTCGCTGGCATAGCGCAAGGTGTGGCATCCAGCGCCTCAACCCTCAATGCCACTAGGCCGGCAACTGCATACTTCCTGAGCATTAGAAACATGACCAAACAGTGCAGCCACTCATGGGGCAGTAGCTTCCTAAACTCCCACTACATCATGAGGGACTAGACTGTATTGTGAGAATTCCCAAGCCTAGGAAAGATGCAGTGGGAGCTGATCAAGGAATGTAAAACCTGTGCTTGTGTGGTAACACCAGTATGGTGGGCAGTCTGTTTTTCACATTTTTAAAGAAAGAGAGAGTCACAATCAAACTGCCAGCTACATCAGCAATCTTTACAGGATGTCAGTAATCATAAAATGTGTTTTTTTTTCTGTTGTTTTTTTTTTTTTTTTTTTTTAAACTAGGGACTCTGAGACCTAAGGGGCTTGACAGTGTCCCTTTAATTTGACTTTCAGAATTATACAAGAATTCAAAGCCACATCGGCCTCCTCATCAGGCAATAATATGGAGAGAACTTTATTGCCAACTCAGTGCTAATTAGAATAATCAATTCTAGTACTTTATATGTAAAACGTTTACATATGTGTGGCAGTTTTGTTGATACAGTAGTATCATAGCAAGAGAACTTTAAAATGTCAAAGGGGTTGATGTGACGTAATACCCTTTCTAATAAAGCATCAATCACTGTGTTTACAGCAGCGAGAAAAAAAAGTTACAAAGTGTCTCAAGTATCCGATAACAGAAGTTGGCAGAAAGAGAAGAAAAGCACCAGAGCCTGCAAGAAAGGTACTCAGTTCACCTGTAAAGCACTGTTTAAGAGGCTGATATACAGCAATTTTTTGTCACGACTGTCAGATTAATACACAGCTGATAAAAGCTTTACAGTGATGTAGTATTTGAAATATTTGTTTACCCCACCCCAGCATAGACAAGATACAAATAAAAGATTGAAAAACTGAAATCACTACCACTATGCTTCCATACATTAGAAATATCAGAATAAAGCTGTACCAGCACCCTTGCAGGCAGACAGCCAGAATAGCTACTTATCCATTTTTTCCCCCTTTACCCCATCCCACTTTTTGTATTATTCCCATACCGCACTCCACTCACACTACCTCCCCCACTACGCTACGCCTTCCTACTAACTACGTCCTTTCTCCTTCCACCCACTCTCCCTGACTAAGAAAATTGGCCCAGCCGGTTTCCTGCATTGAATATCCTAATCCCTCCTTTCTCTGAGTTTAGTCAGTACACTAGAAAGGTCTTTCTTTTACTATCCGAATTTGTATATTCATTTATGCATTACTATCTTTACCGAACTTCTATGCTGTATTTACAATAATGTTTTTGCCTGGGGACATCCCATGATCCCTGTATGTTATCACCTGTTATTGTTTTCAAATAATTCTGTTAATGACATGAAACTTCGGCCGGCCCGGTGGTGCAGAGGGTTGAGGCGCTGGACATGCCACAACTCACGCCACGCCAGCGACCCAGGTTTGGGAATGATGAGGGTGGTAGAGCCATGGAATGCACTACCTAGGGGGCTGGTGGAGGCAGAGACAGTGGAGGGGTTCAAGAGGGGGTGGGACAGGTACAGGGGAAGGGTTCAGGAAGCAAAATCCAATGCAGCAAGAATATCCGGAACTGGGAAGGGAGAAGCCAGAGAAGGCGAGGGGGACAGCAAGGTCAGCACCCAGGGTGGGGGCTGACCAAACGAGCAGACACGAAAGACCATTAGGCCTATTCTGCTGGCATTTTAGTATGTTAGTATGTTAATGATCCTGGGCAGCCCGGGGTTGGCAGGGGAGGATCAAGCGTCCGTAGGACTGCTCTCCTCTCCTGGGAAGGGGGAGGCACCATCTTCTGCAGCACGAGCGACCTCTGGCGGTGGTCACAGATCCGAGCTGTGGATACTAAAGTATGAGGTATGGGAGCTGTGACGGATATTCTGTGGGCTGGTGCAGGAGTGCGCCCATCTCACGCTGGACATCACTGCAGGTCCGAACTCCCGGGGAAACCAAGAAAAGGGAAAACAACTGGCACCCGGGTAGGCGAAGGCCTGCTCACCAGACCCAGTCACGCTCAACGTCAGACACACCCCATTCATCTCCATCCTTCCATCACCCAGGCGGCAACTTTTATCCTAAAAGATAAGCGCGCCCGATGAGTTGGCGGCCCTTATCCTGGGGGAGCTCAGAGCCAGGAAGCCTGCTGACTGGTAGGATTGGGGGGAGATGTCACCGGAGACAGGACGGTGGGGAGCCTCAGACAGAGCGGGACATTGGGTCACTAGGTGAGCAGCGCTGGAGAGAGACCTAAGGGACCAGTGAAGGGAAGAAAAAGAAATGATACCCAAAAGAGAAAAAAAAATAGACAAATAATTAATGTGAAACCTCTGTAAATTAGCTTTTAGCTCAAAGGTTGTAATCCAAGAATTCAATAAATAAATAATAAAATTCAAATAGGTCAAAATGTGAAAACTAGCGTAATACATAGCACTTGCTCGGCTACCAAAATTGCTAGAATCTGATCTTTTGCATTTTGGCACACAACTAACCACTTACATACTGCAAATAATTCAAGCTATTGCCTCATTTGCTCAGAACCCATACATTTTTGGAGTTGGGCATATATTTTAAAGGGACACTGTCAAAACCCCTTAGGCCTCAAAGCGATTCTAATTAAAACAAGCAAACAAAAAACCAAAAAAAAAGCTACATACACACACACACCTACCTTATGACTGGTCACGTTCCACAGATATTGCAACATGTAGCTGAAGTTTGATTCTGCTTCCTTTTTTCCTTTTAAGTGAAAAACAGACTGCCCACCATACTGGTGTTACCACAAAGAATATGTTTTACAGTCCTTAAACAACTCCCACTGCATCTTTCCTGGCCTTGGAAAACAAAAAAACCAACACGGTTTAGCCACTCATGACACAGTGGGAGGATGAGTGACTGCACTGCTTGGGGGTGCTCCTAATGTTCAGAAAGTATGCAATAAGTGTAGATCAAGGACTGGTTACAATGTTGGATACAACTACATCATTAGCACACATTTCAGTTCAACTAAGAAAGCAAGCCAATAAACAGCAACATCAGTGGATTTTAGAGAAGGCAAGCAATGATAAAAACAAAATTTAAATACCTGTAAATTTTCTTTCTCAGACGGCTGGTCTCCAGGCTTCCATATAAATGGGCTGTACCTCCTGATGCAGATATGCAGGCAGGAACTTAAGCTCTGCAGCTGGGGATATCCATCCCTCTACTTCCCATCAGTTCTTCTGAAAGCAGCCCATATGTGGCAATACTACATGAACTTGGAAACAAAAAACAAGAAAATTAAGTCATTCATGGCCAATTGGGCAACTTTATACATTCTGGGAATTAAGCAGAAGCCCAGAGACCAGCCATCAGAGAAAGAAAATTTACAGGTATTTAAATTTTGTTTTATTTCTCCTACACTGGTCTTTGGGCTTCCATACAAATGGGATATACAAAAGTAGTACATCCCCAGATATCCCGGGTGGGAAGAATATAAAGTGCCCCACCTGAAGAATTCAGCGGCCAAAGGACGCCTCCAGCGAGGCAGTCACGTCCAGTTTATAAAATGTTGTGAACGTGTGAATGGACGACCAAGAGTCCACCCTGCATAGGTCTGCTGGAGATGCTTCTCTGAAGCCCGCTCATGAAGTGGCCATAGCCCAGGTAGAATGGGTACTCACTGGGCCAGGCAAGGTTACTCCAGCCTGATCATAAGCAGTGGTGATGACAGAACGGATCCATCTGGCTATAGAGTTCTTCAAAGCTTTTTAACCTATATTTTAACCTGTAGTTAGGCTGAACAAACTGGAAGTTTTTCGAACAGAATCCATTTGTTTAATATACATTTACACCGCTCTTCTTGGATCCAGCGTGTGAAACTCCCTTTCCTTTTCATTTTTTTAGGTGTGGGCAGAAGGAAGGCAGAATCAACTCCTGCTTGCGATGGAACAGAGACATAACTTTTGGTAAAAAACCTGGATCAGTTCAGAGCACCACAGAGTCCTGATGAAGCACAGTATATGGCTCTTTGGTGGATAAGACTCCTAGCTCACAGATTCTCCTGGCTGAAGTAACAGTTATCAGAAAAGTGACCTTCATTGTAAGATGTATGACGGATGTCTCCTTGAGAGGCTCAAATGGAACCTTAGTCAAAGCTTTGAGAACCAAATTAAGCCTCCAAGGTGGTACCGTTGGCTTGGCTGGAGGGTGCTTTAATGTTGCTGCCCTTAGAAACCTCCTGACATGGGGATGTGAACCCAATGAGTCTCCGGAATCCACCAACAAGAGCGCCCCCAGGGCAGAAACCTGAACCCGTAGAGTGGCTGGTTGCAGTCGTTTGCCAAATCCATCCTGAAGAAACTGCAGTAGTACAGGCAATGATATTGGCTGGCTCTTTATGCGTTTCGATTGGAGCCAGAATGAGAATTTCCTCCAAATTCTGTACTGCACTTTAGAAAAAGAGGAGTGACATAAGTTCACCATCATTTCAATAGCAGGAGCTGTGTAGCCTAGCTCTTTGAAAGTTTCCCGCTCAATCTCCAGGCCGAGAGGGAGAGGTTGTTCAGATTAGGGTGCAGCACCGGACCCTGATGGAGAAGGTCTGGGCTGATCTGGAAAGATAGAGGTGGTCGCCTTGAAAGATGACTGAGAAGCGGGAACAGTGGGTGAAGAGGCCATCGGGGACAGACTAGAATCAGTTATGCCCAGTCCAGAGCCACTTTGTGGAGGACTCTGGATAGAAGTGGTATTGGAGGAAAGGCATTCAGGAGACCGAACTGACCCAGTCTAGGGAAAAGGCACCCAGAGCCACCGCTAGTTCATCCTTGGTCAGGAAGCAGACTTGCTTTACCAAGGAGTTTCACCCGCAGGTGAAAAGATCTATCTGAAGATTGCTCCGCTGTTCTGTTAGGATGTGGAAGGCACTGTCCTTCAGCTCCCATTTCCCCATTAGAACATCTTGGCAACTGAGCTAGTCTTCTGTGACATTTTCCTGTCCTGGAATGTACACTGCCCTTATGCTTGCCAGGTGGTGCACGGCCCACTGAAAGAGAAGAAGAGACTCCTGTAGCATTTTTGAGCTTCTTGTTTCGCCCTGATGGTTGTTGACGTATGCTCTCGCTGTTAGATTGTTAGAATCAGTACATCCTGATTGAGGACTTGCTGTTCGAAGTGTATAAGGGTTAGGTGTACTGCTCTTGTCTCGAGGACGTTTATGCTGTACCTTGTTTCTAGCAGCAACCACTTCCTCTGAGCCGACAGCTGATGCAAGCAAGCCCCCCCCCCCCAGTCCCTGAGGATGGCATCGGTCGTGATTCGGATTAAGTGTGGCTGGCACCACTTGCTACCCCTCATGACACTTGACCTCTGAGTCCACAACTCGAGGGAAGTTTTTATCTGTTGATAAATTGGGATCAGTTGGTGCTGGCTGTGTCTGGACTGGGACCACATCTTGAGCAAGTGTGCGTGAATGGGCCACATGCGAACTGGGGCCCAAGGGACTGAATCCACCAGTGATACTAGAGTTCCAGTTAGCTGTATGAAGGAGTGTGCCAGCAGCTGAGAAGTTGTATGAAACTTCTTGATGAGCTTCAGCAGGTCCATGAATTTAGCTTCTGGGGGAAAGACCTTGCTGGCTTGTGTCATGAAGTCTGCCCCTAGGTGGTTCAAGGTCTCGCTTGGAGTTAGGGAACTCCTTCTCCAGTTGATGACAAATCCATGTGCCAACAGGCACCAGACTACCTCCACCACTGCTTATATGGCTTGCTTGAGCTGTGAGGCCTTGGTGAAAATATCATACTAGTAAAGGAAAAGTTGTATCCCTAGGTTCCGAAGGTGAGCCAAGACCGCTACCAGCACCGTGACGAATGTCCTTGGGGCTGAAGAAAGCCTGAATGGCAGTGTTTTGAATTGGAGGTGCTGTTCCCCCACCTGGAACCAGAGATATTGCCTGTGTAGTTACTGGATGGGAATATGCAAATAGTCATCCTGCAGATCGATGGATGCCAGAAAATCCTTTTGTTGCAACTCCTTGATGATTGATGACAAGGTTTCCATGTTGAAGGGTCTGCTGCGGACAAAATGATTCAGGAATTTGAGGTCTAGGACTGACCTGAATCCCCCTGTTAGTTTTGGCACAATGAATAATAGGGAGTAGACCCCCCCCCCCACTGAGCTCTGTTGGGGGGGCAGAAACTTGCTCGATAGCCCCTGCTTGAAGAAGGTCTGTAATGGCCTGTAACAACCCGTTTTTCGGATGGGTTGTCCGAGGTAGGGGAGGGCACTGCATGAGGTAGTGGGGGCTTGGATTCAAATTCTATTAGGTAAACTTGCTGATGATATCTAGGACCCATCAGTGCGATGTGGTTTGGACCCATTCCTCGAGAAAAAATGACAGTCTGCCCCCTACTCAAGGTCGGGCCCAGATAGCTTCACAGTAACTCCTTGTTGCTGTTCCCAGTGTCTCTGGTGCCACCACCACCACCAGATCCACCTCCTCTGAAGTTACACTGGATACGTGAGGAGAACCATGTTCTCTTTCCAGAGAAATTAAGAGTTTTGACCCTTATTGTAACCTTGGTCACAAAAACTGCGTCTGGGGCCTGAGGGCCATGATTTGCCCCTGCCACGTGACTGGGGAACAAGCACCTTAGCCGTCTTAGAGCTGAGCCAAACAGGAGATTACCTTCATAGGAGGAGTTTACCAAATGGCTCTTCAAAGAGGTGTCTGCTTGCCAGGCCCGAAGCCAGAGGCTGTGTCGAGCTGAAGTCTGATAAAACATGGTCCAAGCGGCGCACCCAACCACCTCCTCTGATATGTCTGCTGCATAAAAAGATGCCAAACCCATTAATTGCAGCTGATAAATAATAGCCTTGTTTTTCTCTGGGTCCTCAGTGAATTGAGAAACTAATTCTGAGGCCCAGGACAGAGTGGCTTGGGCCAAAAAGAGATTGGCAGTTGCCACCTTGAGAGACGTTGCTGATGCTTGTAAGGCCTTCTTGAGTGAGGCATCCACTTTCTTGTCCACTGGGACCCTGAGTGAACTTTTCAGATTGTTTCTTGTCAAACCTGAGGAGCTTAGAGATCCGCCGGGGCACTGAATATGAATGTTCTGGACCCTGTCATTCCTCCTTTAGCAAGTCCTACATGGCTGAAGAAACAGGGAAGGCTGTGGCCAGTTTTGCAGCAGATGCCAGGCGAAAGGCCCGTTTCGGCTGTGTTGGAGCCACTTGGGAAGAATCTATGAATTTCAGCTATGACCGTCTTAATGAAAAAATCTAGGTCCTCCAGGTCAAAGTTTCTGGACGGGGAATCATCAGAGTCTGACGATAAGTTCACTAGCTCCCTCTCTTCTGGAGGAGAAGAACTGGAGTCTGAGGAACCCGGGGAATGGTTCCTGCGACACTTCCCCTTGTGGGTGCTCCTAGATCTGCTCTGAGATCTCTTCTTCCTCTTGTGGCATGAGGAATGCTGATCCTCCTCATCTGAGGATCTGCTCCTGTATTGAGATTTCTTTCTTTTATCCAAGTGATGTGAGAACAACTTTCCTTCAGAGGGGGACGGGGTCCTCTTTCTTTTCGCCTTCTTGTGAAGTTCCACATCTGGTGACCCCAGAGATTGCCAGTTGGAGCATGCAGGGTCCAAACAAAGGCCCTATTTAGCTTGTCTATGAGGTCTGGAACCAGAGAGGGGATTGTGGACTGTTGGGTCTTCCTGGAGGCTGCTGCTCTCTCAAACCTAGTGGCTGCTACTCACTCAGACCTGTCTTGTCTGCTGGCTATCAGTCCGAGCCGAGGCAAAGCAACGTAACTAAAGGATAAATAGAGAGTAGAGGAGGCACTGTATGTTACCCTGGAAACAGGATATGGCACCACAATTTGCACAGGGGTGGTATACAGACCCCCATCTCAGGGGGAGACAATGGACAAGGAAATGATACCAGGCATCCTTAGAATGGCAGAAAAAGGGGAGTTATTGTTGATGGGGGACCTGAACATGCCAGACGTTAGCTGGAGCACCCTGGCTGCAGCCACATGAAAAAGCAGGTTTATTCTTGATGCCCTACAGAGGGCATGCCTCAGACAGCTAGTGGTGGAACCCACTAGGGAGGGAGGGAGGGAGAAATCTTAGACTTGGTACTGTCAAATAGGGATGGAGAAAGGATCTCAGATCTAGAAGTGGGTAGCCATCTGGGAACAAGTGACTACAAAATAGTGTGGTTCACAATAAACACAGCCACAGAATCGAGCCATACAAAAGCAAGAGAGTGTTGGACTTTAGGAGGGCTGACTTTGGGAAAATGGGAGTGCCCCTCAGAAAAGCACTAGCAAACTGGCATGGAGGAGGGGTGGAACAACAATGGGGAAAAATCAAAACAGCCATCACAGAGGCAACAAGCCTTTGTGTGAAGCAAATCAACAAAGCAAAATGAAGGAAAAAAACACTATGGTTCTCAAAAGAGGTAGCAGGGAAAGTTAAGGAGAAAAAAGTAGCATTCAGGAAGTATAAGGAAACACAGAACTAGCAGGACAGAGAACTGTACTAGTTAAAGCAAAAGGAAGTGGTGAAGACAGTCAGAATAGCAAAAGCCCAAACTGAGAAAAAGATAGCCAACTCAGTTAAGAAGGGAGATGAAACCTTTTATAGGTACATTAGGGAGCAAAGAAAGATGAAGGAAGGGACAGTGAGGCTTACTAAAGGAAGGGGAGGGTGGGCAGAGGATGACAGTTAAAAAGCAGGGATACTGAATGAATACTTCTGCTCAGTATTCACAAAAGAAGAGGAGGAGGAACCTAAATCAAAGAATAGAAGCACACTGGATAGGGAGATCGATACCAGTCCATTCACAGAAGAAAGGGGCCTGAAAGAACTCTTAAAACTGAAGGTGGACAAAGCAATGGGGCCTGACGGGATTCACCGAAGAATTCTAAAAGAACTAAGGGTAGAATTAGTGACACCACTGACCTCCCTTTTTAACAAATCATGGGAGGATGGTGTACTACCGGAGGACTGGAGGAGGGCAGACGTGGTTCCCCTTCAAAGAAGTGGGAGCAAGACAGAGGCAAGAAACTACATACCTGTTAGTTTGACCTCAGTGGTGGGGAAAATGGTGGAATCACTTCTAAAGGAAAGAATTGCTGAGTTCCTAGAGGCCAGTGGGGCACAGGACCCAAGGCAGCATGGATTCACAGCGGTAAGGTCATGTCAGATGAATCTAATAGATTTCATTGTCTGGGTGACCAATGTGGTAGACCAGGGAGGGGCAGTGGACATGGCCTACCTAGACTTTAGCAAGGCATCTGACAGAGTCCCACACAAAAGATTAATATACAAGTTAGTCAGCCTTGGAGTAGGTCCCAAGGTGGTAGGCTGGGTTAAAAATTGGTTGGACAACAGGATACAGAGGGTAATAGTAAACGGAGTTTACTCAGAAGAAAGGGGGTTTACTAGTGGGGTACCACAGTGTTCAGTACCGGGACCAATCCTCTTTAATGTCTTTATAAAAGTGACACTGTAGAGGGAATGAAAGGGAAAGTATGTCTCTTTGGAGATAACACAAAAATCTGCAACAGGGTTGATACAGAAGGTGGGGTGGAGAAGATGTGAAGGGACTTGGCAAAGTTGGAGGAATGGTCAAATATATGGCAGCTTAGATTCAGTGCAAAGAAATGCAAAGTAATGCACCTGGGAAACAAAAATCCAGGGGAAGAGTACACAATGGGGGGGGGGGGGTGAGATAACTACAGAAATGGAAAGGGACCTGGGGGTAGTCATACGAGATGACCTTAAGGTGGGCAAGCAATGTGAGAAGGCAGTAAGAAGAGCTGGTGGGATACTGGGATGCACAGGGAGAGGCATCACCAGCAGAAAACAGGAAGTTGTTATCCCTTTGTACATACAGTTGGTGAGACCCCATCTGGAGTTCTGCGTCCAGTTCTGGAGACCCCATCTCCACAAAGACAGACAGGACGGAGGTTGTCCAGAGGAGGGCAACTAAACTGGTGCAGGGTCTGCACCAGAAGACACACGAAGAGAGATTAAAGAAGCTTAATATGTATACACTCGAGAAGAGGAGGGAGAAAGAGGACATGATAGAAACTTTCAAGTACATCAAGGGAATCAACAGAGTCCAAGATGGTAGCATCTTTCAGAAAAGAGATGTGCAAGAACGGGGGTTACAATTTGAAGACAGAGGAGACAGCTCAAGGGTAATGTGAGGAAGAAATTTTCACAGAGAGGGTTGTGGATACATGGAACAACCTTCCTGAGGAAGTAGTGGACTCAAAAACAGTGGAGGAATTCAAGAATGCATGGGACAGACATAAGGCAATTCTAGCGGGGGGGTAGGAGGAAGTAAGCTGTTTGGTTAACTAGGATCTGCAGCCTATGCATTAGGTAGGGAAATGGGCAGACTAGGTGGGCCAAGCAGTCCTTATCTGCCGTCAAATTCTATGTTCTATGTTTCTATGTCTCTGCCATATCCTCCCCAGTTGCAGATGCTGCCTTCTCATGTTTTAGGCACAGTGAACCTACAAAGTTGATTAGAAGAGGGGATTTGCAATGCTGGCATTTTCTGACATTGGCTGGCTTGTCTGAAGCCATGACTGAAAATAGCTCTAATCTCCTTTGATTCAGCATCATCATTCCCTCCCGCCCCCACCCACCCCCAGGATTCCTGTAAAAACAGGCTGTCCAGAAAAATGCTGACACTTCGATGTAACACCACTGCTGGCACTTTAAGGGCAAAAAGTTGAGCTGTTTAAACTGCTGCCTTGTTCCTGATTAGTTAATTCTTGCTCCCTTAGTGCTGGGGAGACCTGCAGCATGGGTGAGAAGCTCAGTTATGTCCTCAGCAGCACTCCTGATGAACTGCCTCGCTCGTCGACAAGAGGGCACTGGACCGATGGGCGGCTGAATTAAGAGCTGCAGGTCCACCACTGATGAGTGGCTGAATGAGTCAAGGAGCCAGCTGTCAATGGGAGAAAATAGAAATTTAAATACCTGTAAATGTTCTTTCTCTGACTGCTGATCTCTGGGCTCCTCACTTCTGGGAGGTCCTTCCTGGTACCACGTGACAGGCAGGATGGAAACAGACTTCTGCAGGATGGTGATATCCTCCCACTTGTTTCCTCCAGACGTCAGTACTTCTATAGCAGTTGTCCCCTGAGGAAACACATAACTTGGGAACAAACAAAAGAAGGTTAGTGAAACTTGTGGCCGGAGGCAGACTTTCAGCATTCTGAGAGGGCCAGAGCCCGGAGACCAGCAGTCGGAGAAAGAAAATTTACAGGTATTTAAATTTCTATTTCTCTCTCCTAAAGCTCGTCTCTGGCCTCCTCACTTCTAGGATATACTAAAGCAGCACATCCCTCCACTTCCTGGGTGGGAAGAATGTCCACAGTCCCTTATGGGTTCACCATTGCCTGGAGGACCCTGCGGCCAAAGGACACCTCAGCTGAGGCAGAAACATCCAACTTGTAGAACTTTGTGATGGTATGAATGGATGACCACGTGGCCACTCTACACAAGTGTGCCGAAGAAGCATCTCTGAAGTCCGCCCAGGATGTAGCCATCGCACAAGTTGAGTAAGCCCACACTGGCCCCGGCAGGTCAATCCTGGCCTTTTGGCAAGCCATGGAGATGGTGGAGCGAATCCACCTAGCACTGAAGTACTTTGATGCTTTCTTATCCACATTCAGGCCTGATGTAAGGATAAATAGACTTGAAGTCTTACGGACAGAGTCAGTTCTCTTGATGTAAATCCTGAGAGCTCTCCTTCGATCAAGTATGTGAAATTCCCTCTCCTTCTCATTCTTGGGATGAGGACAGAAAGAGGAAAGGTTCAAGACTTGGTTGCAGTAAAAGGGAGACATCACCGTTGATAAAAAGGCGGGATCTGTCCACATAACCACTGAGTTCTGACAAAGGATGGTGTAAGGTTCTTTGCATGACAGGACTTCTATCTCACTGGATGCGGTAGGCTGAGGTGCTTGCAGTAAGAAAGATGGTCTTCATAGTAAGATGAAGCAAAGAAGCCTCCTTTAAGGGTTCAAAAAGGGGGCTTGGTGAGTGCTTCGAGTACTAGGTTGAGCCTCCAAGGTGGAACTACGGGCTTTATTGGAGGACGCTTCAACAATACTGCTCTCAGAAATCGAATGTGAGGGAGAGCTCCTAAAGATCCCCCTCCCCCCCCTCCGAGTCTGACAAAAGGAGGGTCCCTAAAGCAGAAACCTGGACTCTTAAGGCAGCCGGTTGTAGGCCCTTGTCGAAACCTTCATGAAGGAATTGAAGGATGGTAGGCAGAGACATAGAGTCATCTGGTAGAGAGGTGGCTCATAACAAGAACAGGAATTTTCTCCAGCTCTTATAATAAACCTTGGAGAATGAGACCTGTCTGGATTGAATCATCATTTCACTGACCAATGCAGAGAAACCCAACTCCTTAACAGTTTCCCGCTCAATCTCCATGCCAAGAGGGACAGATTGGGAGGACGGGGGTGCAGCACCGGTCCCTGATGTAGCAGGTCTGGGCTTGCTTGGAGCACCAGAGGAGGCTGTAGACAAATTTGGAATAAAATCTAGGAAACCACAGTCTGCGGGGCCAGCGTGGACAAACCAGAATCATTTCTGCTTGATCTTGGGCAATCTTGTGCAGTACCCGTGATAAGATCAGAATTGGAGGAAAGATATTACAGAAGATCGAACTGTTCCCAGTTGATGGAGAAGGCATCCTGTGGTATGGCCCTCTTGTCCTTGGTGAGAGAGCAGAACTGTGGAACTTTGCAATTTTTTCGGCAGGTGAAAAGATCTACCTGTGGGTGGCCCCACCGTGCCATGATGAGTTGGAAGGTGCTGTCCTCGAGCTCCCACTCGCCTGGCATGATGTCCTTTCAACTTAGCCAATCTACTGTGACATTTTCCCAGCCTGGGATGTATTCAGCCCTTAGACTCCCTAGGTTGTTCTCCGCCCACTGAAAAAGTAGAAGAGTCTCCTGCAGCATCCGAGAGCTCTTTGTTCCTCTCTGGCGGCTGATGTATGCCACGGTTGTCTGATTGTCCATGAGGATAAGAACGTCCCGGTTGGAAAGCTGTGTCTTGAACTGCTGCAGCGCCAGGCGGACTGCCCGCACCTCCAACACACTGATGCTGTAGCAAGACTCCACCAGGGACCACTTGCCCTGTGCCAAGAGTGCCCCCAAGCCCCAGAGGCTGGCATCAGTGGTGACTCATCTGGTAAGGGTGCCCCAGTTTGAAACCCCTGATGATGTTGACCTGCTGAGTCTACCGTATAAGGGAGTCCTTTACCTGGCGAGATACCTGAATTCTCTGGTCCACTGTGCCCCTAGATTGGGACCATGCTGGAGGAGGCCTGACTGGAGAGGTTGCATGTGGACTAGCGCCCAGAGGACTGAGTCTGCCAGGGAGACCATCGTCCCTATGAGCTGCATGAATGAGTGAGCCGGCAGTGATTGGGCCGCTTGGAATTTGCTGATGGGTGCCCTCAGTTCCTTAAATTTCAATTCCATGGGAAAAACTTTGTTCTGGATCATGTTGATATTCACCCCCAAATGATTCAGCAACTGTGACGGTCACAGGGAGCTCTTCTTCTGGTTGATTACGAACCTCAAAGAGGAGAGGCACTGAGTGACCTCAGTCACTGCCTGGACTACTTGTTCATACAGTGGGGCTTTGATGAGAATGTCATCCAGGTATGGGAAGAGCTGGATTCCTTGCATTCTGAGTCGAGCGACCACTGTCACAAGGACTTTGGAAAAGACCCTGGGGCTGTGGACAGGCCGTAGAGCAGCATCATGAATTGAAAGTAGTGTTCTTCCACTTTGAACCTGAGGAATTGCCGGTGTGCCTTCTGGATGGGGACATGCAGATAAGCATCTTGTAAACCTACTGAGACCAAAAAATACCCCTGATGGATTTCTAGGATAATGGAGGGCAGAGTCTCCATCTTGAATGTCCTGTGATGAACAAAACCGTTTGGAAACTTGAGACCTAACACTGGCTGGAAACCTCCTGAGCGTTTTGGCACTATGAAAAATAGGGAGCACATTCCTCTGTTCCTTTTTTGAACGGGAAATTGTTCGATCGCTGCTGCCTGTATAAGATCTGTAATCACTTGCAGGGTCGCTGCTCTTACTGGGTTGTTTGAGACTGGCGAGGGCACTATGTAGGGCAGGGGAGGCCTGGAGTCGAACTCAAAGTAACCCTCGTGAATTAGGTCTAGTATCCACTTGTCCATGGTGGTGTAAACCCATTCCTCAAAAAAAAAAAAAAAAGCTGGAAAGCCCACCCCCTACACGAAGATGGGTCCATGAGTCCTCGCTGTCACCCCCAGCATCACGGGAGCCACCCCTGCCGCCCCTTGAAGCTGCGTTGGTTGCGTGACGTGAACCAGGATCATCTGCCTGGAATTGACTTATTCTGACCCCCGAACTGATTTGGGGCACGAAAATTCTGTCTGGATCCCGAAGTCCAGGGTCTGTTCTTTCCCCGGGATTGTGTTATTTGCAGTTTCGCCGTTTCCCCAGATTCCTTGACTGACCCCTTTAGAACAGATTCGAAAGGAAGGCTTCCTTCATAAGGGGCATTTACCAAATGCATCTTCGAGGAGGCATCTGCCTGCAATGCCCGTAGCCATAAGTTGCGTCAAGCTGAGGCCAGGTAAAACATAGCTCTTGCGCACACCTAACTGCCTCCTCAAAGATGTCAGCCGAGCAGACCAAAGCTAGTCCCAATAGCTGCAGGTGCTGTAAAATGAATTTATTCTTCTCTGGCTCATCAGCTAGCTGGAATGCCAGATCAGTGGCCCAGGACAGAGCAGCCTGAGCTGAAAAGAGGTTAGCTGTAGCCGCCTTGAGAAGTTGCGGTGGACTGAAAGGCTTTCTTTAGCGAGATGTCCACTTTCCTATCCACTGGATCCCTCAGGGAGGCTCCACCCTCTGCTGGGATAGCAGTCTTTTTAGTGAGGTTTGAGATTAGAGGGTCAATCCTGGGACAGTCTAGCCATCTCTCTGATGGTTTCTTGTCGAATTTCAGAAGATTGGTTAGGCGGCATGGGACAGGGTAGGAACACACTGGTCCCTGCCATTCTTCCTTTAAGAGGTCCTCTATGGCTGCAGGGATGGGGAAAGCTGTTGGCTCTGAAACCGACGCGAGCCTGAAAGCTGGCTTCAGTCGCTTGGATTCTGGAAAGGATGGACTCAGGTGGCTCTCATCCGACACTTATCCAAATCAAAGTTTCTGGCTGGGGAGAAGTCAAAAGTCCGAGTTTGGGAGTTCCCTCTCCTCTGGAGATGAATAGTCAGACACTGAGGGTGACCTGTCCCACCTGTGCTTGCCATGGGTGGTGTCTTTGGATCTGGATCTACTCCTAGAGCTGGCCCTCTTCCTCCTCCTGTCTCGGTGTGAGGAGTGGGGCATGTCCTCGTCCAAAGATGGGGAGGCAGTGTGCTTGAGGGTAGCTTCCTATGGGTCCTAGGCTCCAGGGACTGCTAAAGGACATCAAAATATGAGGGACAGAGAGCAAAAGCCCTGTCCAGTTTGTCTGTTAGGTCCGGGGCCAGAGTCGAAGCAGAGTGGCGGAGCCCCTCTGAAGTGGAAGACCGTCCCTGACCCACAGGCTGGTTTTGAACTCCCCAAGATTCGGAGGCGGATGCCCCGTCTGTCTCGTCCGAGGTTGGTGACCTTGCGCTGTCGCATTTGACACAGAGACCCTGCAAATGTGGCCAGCATGAGTATTCTGCACTTGTGGCATCTTCTGCCTCTGGGTGGCCTGTCCAATTTTGATGAGGACATGCTCACAATTTTTGATTTAAATTTTATTTGTCCTTAGATTGAAAAAAAAAAAAAAAAAAAAACAGTCCCTTTGATGTCTAGGTGCCCCCTAGAGACGTCAGTCAATGAGCTGCACCAGGCGATGCTCAACGAGTGGCGTACTGCTCTGTCCACTTTGCCGCTTTGAATGGCCCGCCTCTCCGCCTGCAAAAGAGCGTGAAAGCTCAGCGGTAATCTCCCAGTGTCAGAGAGCCCAAGTAGACCATGTGGCTAAGCCTTCGTTTTCAGTGGCCGTCGACAGAAGAGACACCGATAAGCCGAAATTCCTGAGAGGCTCATCGACGAAGAGGGATATCCGCCAACGGCCCCGGGCAGAACCAAACCTAATCTGCTGGCCCCAGCCCCCGATAAACATCTCTGCTGGCTGTGTCATTTGGTGGGGGGGCTCCTCGTGGAGGAGTCTCGAGCCTGGGCTGCCTGTTTTGAGGTGAAGTGTGAGGCACTGAACGACCGCAGGGCTCCCTCAGGGAGGTTCCTCTTGAGGTGCTGTCCCCTTTCCTGCTCCATTAGTCCCAAGCCCCCGAGGCTGAAATCCTTGGGGGACCAAGTACAGGTAGGTGAGAAGGAGCAGGGAGACCATCTGTGCAGCTTGCAAGGCTGAGACAGGGGTCCCTGCGCTAGCACTGACTAGCGCTGCTGAGTTGTCCAAAAATAGAAAAAGTAGCACAAACACTCACAAAGTCTTCTGCTCTGTCACTCCTGTGACAGAGGTCCTGCACAGCTCCTAGCACTAGACAGGCAGGAAGTAAACTGAAGTCTGGAGGAAATGAGTGAGAGGGTATCACCCGTCCTGCAGAAGTCTGTTTCCATCCTGCCTGTCACATGGTACCAGGAAGGAACTCCCAGAAGTGAGGAGCCCAGTGACCAGCTTTAGGAGAGAGACAAATGGCACTGCCATCAACAAGAAGAGAATCCTCTCGGAGCACTGAGGTGCTATTAACGTCCAATCTCTGCGAAAACGGCACCTGTCGACAAAATCCACCAGTCGACTAACTCCAAGGCTAAAATGGACACTGGGTTGAGCCAAGAATCACAGGAAAAACCTCTGCGGTAAAGTGGGGCCAACCTATGCAGCTTGCAAGGTTGAGAGTGGGACCCATGCAGAAGTGCTCTAAAGTGCTGCGTTTCTTCAGCAATCCCAATAAGAAATTTAATTCTGTGACTTTCAGTCTAATGTCTTCAGTTCTGCCACATGGTGACAAAGCCTTGCGGCAGAGTACCTGCTAGTTGGAAGACAGGAAGTAAACTGATGGAAACAGAAGTGGATGGCTGGATATCCCCAGCTACAGTGCTTAGTTCCTGCCTGCATATCTGCATCAGGAGGTACAGCCCATTCGTATGGAATCCCGGAGACCAGCTTAGGAGAAAGAATGTAAGTTTTCAACAGAAAATAATATAATACATAAATAATTGATGGTGTCCATTTAAAAGTGATAGACTTTAGCAGCGGCCTGCTGGCAAAAGGTCACTAAATACTACTTTGACCCAGAGGCTCTCATCTGCTGCTGGCCCAACTGGCTATAAAGTCAGTCAATAGGCTCAGATGGGACAGCAGCTGTAGTGGGGGGGAGGGTCATGTACTGAACACTGACGTAGATGTAAAACACTGAAGCAGGCGCTGTATGAGTCATGCATGGAATGGCAACTATATCTAAAGCCTCGACTGAACTGCTCTTGATGCCCCCAAACTGACTTGTAAGAAGCAGAGTTTGTACGGCATGTCCCGTCGAAATACATATCACATGACTACTGGGCTGGGATGAAGAATGATTGGCTAGTGGGGCTTTCTGATGGACAGACTGTTATACAGATTTAATGACTGGTGTAACATGGTAGGAGTGGGCAGAGGGGAGAGCCATGTGTGCTTATTCACAGCTAATCTGATGTGGGAGAGTACTGTATCACACACAACTAAAGACGTGATCACTTTATATACATCAATAAAATACACTTCCCAGTGGGCCACCATAATTTTGAACAGTCCAGAAATTATTTCCCCCTGCTTGGAAAAACAAACAAACAAACACAACACACACACACACAAGCTAGGAGAGTTACATTTTATTTTTTGAAGCAACTGTGGGTTTGTTTTTTTTTTTTTGCTCCTTCCTCCAGAGCGACCCTATTCAGCCTGACAACCCCCTGCCCAACCTGCTTTCTCAGTCACTCTGTCACCACCCCTTATCACAGACTTACCTCTGTGGTAGGACCTTTGGAGACCAAGTGTTACTCTCACAGGACAGCCAAGTTCTGGGGCGGGGAGTGGGGGGGGCCAGCCAGCACTGTGGGGCCCAAGAGTGCCGGCGCCAAGATGCTGCACTACAGGACTTGCCCCAATTTCTGCCCTGCCCTTGGGTTGTGCACAAACAAAGCCGCTCCTGCACTTGGGCTGCCAAGCGATCTGGCTCGATGGCACACATGGCTCCAGCTGCACTACCTGTGGTCACACATGCGACGACAAAGCAGCAGACGCTGGGTCCTGTAGGGTGCTCTATTTTCCTCCGCACCCCCTCGACCAAAAAGCTGGTTCCAAACTCGAGTCATCAGCATCGATAGCGGCAGGCTTGCTGCTGCACCAACAGACCAGCCCAATTATGGATGGTTTTAAATATCCAAACTAAGCTGTTCAGGCAATTCTTACATTTTTCCTGATATTAATGCCAACCCTGACTCTGTAATATTCACAGTGCACTTTGCTAACTCTACGCCTTCACCCTTAAATATCAATGCCATGCTTTAAAGGTTTAACACAAAAAGGACCTTATGATTATTACTGAAGCAGTGAACACCCAAGCCACTCTACTAATAAAATTTTTCACGACATATGTTCCTTTTAAGAAACCAAACATTCATCAGATCTAGTAGCACCGTCTGAGAGACCAGTCTGCAAATAAGCCCCCAAATCCAACCCATAGGGGGATAAGCTGGAGCTGAGCATATCAAAGTGTTGGTGAGACAGTGTACTCCCAGGGTAAAGGGCACCAGGATACATTCAGGTGCTCTGCACATCAACTCTAGATTAACTACAGAGACGTTAGTGCTGGCTATGAAGGCAGCTGCCTACCCACCCCAACGGCTGAAGAAATAAAAGTAGCCACAGCAACCAAGAACTAACTGTCAGAGTGGGGATGGAGAAAATGATGAAAACTAACTTTAATAAACTATTCATAAGAGCGAAAGCTTAGCTAACTGGTCACTTCAGACAGCTGTGTCACATGTTCAGAACAGGGACAGGTTGATAACTTCCTCAGCAAGCCTGGCAGCGCAGAGGACTGAGGCGCTGGATGCCTTACCTCGCACTACACCGGCGACCCAGGTTCAGGAATGACCTTGGGTCGTCCAGGTGCCGGCACAGGGGGAACGGTGGGAGGAGCAGTATAGAGCAGCCCTATGGCAGCTCTCCTCTCCTGGGTGAGGTGGTCGCCCTCCCGTAGTCCCACCACCACCAGGTGGAGGTCCAGTGTTGGCACAGGTGCGGGGAGGGGGACATGAAGGGAAGGCATCTCGACACACGCGTGCATGCCAGAGAGATGGGGTGGGAGAAAACAGGGGTAAAAGGCAAAAATATACATATTGAAAGATAACTACTTCCTCCACGGCCGCTAATCATGAAGAGATTAAGCAAAATACTAACTTACTTTTATTTATTTATTAGTGTAATCAGTTTACAACCTTTGAGCCAACGGCTCATTTACAAAGGTACCTCGTCAACAATGGTAGATAATACAGTTAAAATAGAAATCAGAGTACACACAAAGAAGAGCATCAGTATAAACAGACACGCATTAATGGCACCTGGTTACTGTCGTCGTCATCATCATCAAGAAAACCAGATGATCAGATGGATAGGGAATTGGCTCCGAGACCGGGCCCAGAGGGTCGTGGTTGGCAGGATAGTCTCATCCCCAAGGAGGGTCATTAGTGGGGTCCCTCAGGGATTGGTCCTTGGGCCCCTCCTGTTCAATGCCTACGTCTCTGACATAAAGAAGAGTAACAGGAGTGAGATGAGTCTCTTTGCGGATGACTCAAAACTGGGGGCGGTGGTGGATGGGGAGGAGGGGAGGGTGGCACTACAGGGGGACCTGGAGGCTCTGGAAAGGTGGTCTAGAAAGTGGAAACTGAGGTTCAATGCAGGGAAATGCAAGGTACTGCACCTGGGAGCCAGAAACCCGGGCCAAGTGTACACCCTGGGAATGCTACAAGTCTCGATGGCTGAGAGGGACCTGGGGGTGGTGGTGGATGTCAAGATGAACAACTCAGACTTGTAGGTGGGCGCGGCCAAGGCCAACAGGATGCTGGGATGCATCGCTAGGGGGATCACCTCCAGAAGGAGAGAACTGACACTCCCTCTGTATAACTGCTTGGTGAGGCCACACCTCGAGTACTGCGTGCAGTTTTGGAGGCCACACTTAAAGAGGGATATTGAACTCCTGGAGAGGGCAACCAAAATGATCTGGGGCTTGGGGAGCAGGACCTATGAGGAGAGGCTCAAAGAGCTAAACATGTACACATTGGAAGAGGCCTGTGACAGAGGACGATGGCAGCAAGGCAAGCCCCGGAGGAGCCAAGTGACCATGGCCGGGGGGGGGGTTGCCGTGGAGATGAATACAACACAGGAAATGGGGAGGGGGGAGTGTCCCACAAGACTGTCACAAGACTAAGCCTTTTGACTACTTTCCTGAATGTTCTCCTCTTATGCATAACCATCAAAGCAAGTATCCTGAGTGACTAGAACAACTAACAGTTCTGGTTCAGGAACCGTAAGCCAATGCTGAACCCAAAAAAGACCAAGATTATGCCCTCTGGTTCTAAATATGCTCTAAGCTACACCCCCCAAAGGTGATAAGGAACAGTTTTTAGACCTTTAGATGCCCTCTGCTTGTTCTTTTATTGGCAACCCACTATTCTATGTTTCTGACCTTTTTGATAAATTAATAATCTGATTTTTGTTGCCTTTGTAACTACCCGGAATCCCTCTTTGCTCAGCAGCTGCTGCTCTCTGTTTTCAAACTGCCTGAACATTTGATGACATCAGAAACACCCATCCCATGCCATTCAGATGAATAGCATGGAATGCGAATTTGTGATGTCATAGAATGTCTTACAAATATGAAAATCAACAGCAGTAGCTGGTGAGGAGAGTGGAATTCAATGTAGATCTGAAGGCACCCCAAAACTAGATTATTTATCAAAAAATCATTAGAGCACATCAGAATATATAACTCGCATGGAAAGGAAGATGGAAGGTCAGCAAACTATGTAAAATAATTTATCTCCTTTAAAATACCCTAAACTGCCATGGCAATACTGTCGGTAATGTTACACAATTTTTACGTTATCTAGATATCATGCGAGACCAGCAGTCTACTTTCTCCATGCACAAAGATCTTACATAAAGGAACCACCCTATAGGGGAAATCAAGGGGTGTCAATCACAAAGGAAGCACCCTGCTGAACAGAAGCTTGCATCTGCTCTCAACTATGATAATATTGTTACTGGGACTGCCTCTAAAACCCAGCTTGCCAAGCTAGACACCCTTTACAACTCACTGTCTCATCATCCTGAACAGTTCCCCCATACGTACATCTTGTACTGTTTGTATCTTCTTGTAAAACGTATGCAGTATTTCAGCTGAGATTGTATGTTTTCCCACTTAATTCCTTCGCTCCCCTCCCTCTCAGGTTGCAACTGGAAACAGTCTCGTCTGGGCCCTGTTTGTCTGCCTGGTAAAACAGGTTCATGGGGCACTGCTGAGCAGCCAATAAGGAAGCAGCAAAGAACTCCAGCTCCCAGAAGAAACAGATATAAAATACTTAAAAACTTAGAAATGTGATTTCTAAATTATAAAAAAAAAAGAGACTATAAATCGGGGCTGGTACACAAGGCGCCAGCAAGATGGGTAAATCTCACAGAACAAATACACCTCCGGCCGGACTTTTTTGCTCCTAAAAAGCAACAATGCGAGGAGCGGCCTGCACAACA
The DNA here is from genome assembly GCA_016271365.2 of Neoceratodus forsteri. Taxonomy (NCBI): domain Eukaryota; kingdom Metazoa; phylum Chordata; order Ceratodontiformes; family Ceratodontidae; genus Neoceratodus; species Neoceratodus forsteri. Next base: position 1,441,555,503 of record CM028130.1, on the reverse strand, counting down.
TGGCAGAACCATAGACTCTTGATTCACTGCCTGGGGAAGCGTCCCTAAACATGATTCAAACCACCCTTCACCAGCTGGTCAAAACGTACAAGATCTGGACAAGAAATCTGATGCTTTAACCCTAAGAGTTCTGGCTCTGGAAACAAGAAAGAATCAGTGCAAGCAGACTGTACAGTGTTCTGACACTTCAATTAAATCTGCTGATGTGACGGCCAAACTTGTTAAAGAAAACATGCTCCTTAGGCAACGACTGGAGACCGTGGAGAACCAGGCTAGAGAAAAGAATCCGAGAGTGGAGGGGCTGACTGAGGCAGTGGAGGAAAGAGGACTGTCTCAACTTTGTGAAAACATTCTAGCCCACTATTTTGGGACTTTTTCAGAGGACGATCCCCCTCTACATTGCTCCAAGACAGGCACCTGCAGAACCTACCACTCCATGAACATTAATGGTGGTATGTATGGGGATTGGAGACCGAAATCGTGCCCTACCAACTGCCAGGAGAGGCAGGACATTAAAGTACAGATATGACACTCTACTTTTATTCTTGGACCTCTCGCACAGTACCCGCCAACGGCGTAAGGCATTTGACGGACTCCGGAGCCGCCTATACCAGTTGAAAGTGCAGCACCACTTGTCTGATTTGGAAGGGACACCAGTACTTGTTCAATGACCCTATGGAGGTAGAAAAACTGGTCCACTGTACAGAACTTGAAATGGCAGAGGGAGAAAAGAAAGTAAATTCTACAGATGGAGACTGATGCATCACACTGTTGGCTAAACTGTAAGTTTGGGAAATGGGACTTGGGCCGATGATCTGTGTTAAATTTTTTAATTTGTGTATATGTTTGACTTTTGTTGCTTCCCTCCGAATGTTTCCATATTTGGGTTTTGAGTATGCACTTTGATTGCTAGCAGATGTACACAATTGGGATTGGAATTCTTCTACCAGGCCAAATTAAGATGGCACTCCCGCCTCCTTCTTCATTCATTCCTTAAATTCTAACTGCCACACTGTCGCACACTCGAGCTGCTGGACCTCTATGCCACTGGGAGCCTGGCTTTTGTTTTTCAGGGACACACATGCTTGTTACAGTTTTCAGACTCAATTCCTTGACTACTGTGGACCGATGTTAGCCAGCACGTTAGGTTTTTCTACTGTTTTAGGGAGTAGCTGCTCAGTCATACATGTAAGCATTAATCCACGACGAAGGTGGCATCTAATGGGGAGTTAATGCATGGTTGGGGCCGTTGTGGCATAAGGCCGCAGGCAGAGTGCCTACAATGACCAACCATGCATTAACTCCCCATTAGATGCCACCTTCGGAGTGGATTAATGCGCTTGTAACATGGTGTGTGCATAACTAGGACTGTCAGAAATAATTGTGCCCTTTGCTCACAAATGCTTCAGTGACTATATTTCAGCTAGAAACAAAAAACTTTGCTGCACTTTTGAGACACGCAACGCACACTTTGTCACGTACAGATGTGTCCGTTTCAAACTTCTGCATCCAACAACAATATTGTGCAACTGAACGAAATTTATTACTTTTCCCCACTTCGACACGGCTATTGGTCTTCCACCCTGCTCAGGAGGACTGTAGTATACGACTTTACTTCTGTCCGGTTCTGCGTCTGTCTAATTTGCATACAAGCTCCCACCTGTTACTTTGTGGGTTTCCAAACATTGCTCCCGTTTACATTTTCTGTTCTTTGCACTTACTGTGTTGCTAGTGCACATCTCCCTTACCACATCTATTATTTCTCTTACCTCACAGTCACTGGTGCATTCTACATAAACCTTACGGTTCCGTGGACCATCACAGAGTGCACTGCATACTGATTTCCGGATGCTTTCTCTCCCGTGGCACGCTCAGGTATCAGGTTCGTGTGTGTGTGTTATATCGAGTTGCCCTCCTTCTACACTTCATGACAGCGACCTCCTTTGTTTCTATGTGCTCTGTGGGGACGTTCCGTTGTGCTGCACCAGCTTGCACAGGTATGTCACTATCACTGAGTTCTGTGAGTGCTTCCCTCCGTGGGGGGCACATCATCTACTATATGCTCTCCCTCTCGGCTTTTCCAATACTGCTCTCTTCTCATGCATGGCTTGTTTTAGTACTACACAAGCAACATGGCATTATCGTCTCAAAATGCCGTGTTGCTCTTGTACCACCCGACGCCCTTACACGAATTAGCTTTCTTCCTTGCAGTAGTACTATTTTTGCCATGTTACAAGAAGGTTTGTGCTCCCTTTTTTACTTTAATACCTTGCTGTTATACTGCAGGGTGAGCATGGAGCTTTTGCCACACATTAACTATGTTCAGTTTAACTATGCCCAAAGTCACTGCATTATTACATCATTACTGTTCACCAGCTTTGCTGTTTCTGATCTACAGTGCCAAACTGACTACTGCAGAGTTGTTTCCTGGGAGTTGGGAGGAATTAACCCGATACCTATAGAATATGGATGCTTTGAGAAAATCTTTTTGGCCATGGAGGTATACTGGTCACAAGGCTATAGTATGCATTTAAATCCTACTTCTAATTCCCCTTTGTCCTTCCCTGGCCGCATGCATTAGGAATTTGATGTATTAAAGATGTTTATTACAGGTGTCCCTACTCAAGTCATAGCTCAAGGAGAGATATCATGCAAATGTATGATTAGATGAAGTATTTATGCTATCCTTCTGTGTAATCCGCTTTATAAACTTTGCTTGCAAATTTAATAAAAAAAAAAAAAAAAAAAAAGATTTTAAATGAATAAAATGTATGACCAGCTGCACTGGTCCCCCTTGGAATCCTAAATATTCCTTTCACACCGCTTTTCTCCGTGCCATATACTAGTTTGGGAAACTCCCCTTCTACCCAAGTACCTTCTTAACTCCATATTGTAACCAAGCTTACCTTGAGTCCTAAAAATTACACGTGGAAAACAGATTACAAATCTCCACTACGAAAAAAAAAAAAAAAAAAAGGTAAGGCTGCTTTTTTTTTTTTCAGATCCACATACATTCTGAATAACTACCTGCAGCTTCCATGGGATTAAAACAACTGCTTCTACACTACTCTGCATTCCTGCTTTTTGCCCACTTTGAACAGAACTCCAAGTTGCCTACTTTTAATTGCCTTATGACTATGAGTTCATGTGTATCACTGTTGACTACTTTGTGCTCATTTCATCCAGAGCTATTCAGTGAACTGGATTATATTATGTATGCAATCCCTACAACCCTTTACACTCCTGCAAACCCAACCTCTAGTTATTGGGTTCGCTCAGCTGCTGTTGTACTTCTCAACTGAGGCTGAAATCATGTTAACCCTCTCTTGGTATTAGCCGGGACAGACACTTAAGTGTCTAGGGCACACTGCTCACCAAACTACTTCCCTGTATTAAATACACACTGCACATCCCCCAAACCGTGGGGTGAGCTCAGCTCAGACTACTGTTCTGACAGACAAAAATCAAACTGCAAGGTAACTTAAGCAGCAGTCATGCTTTACTGACATATATTCAGTTACACACACAGGAACCCAGTCCTTGAAAGCTCTCCTGATTAACACTATACACACAGGTTTGATCCTGATTCCTGACACAAGTCAAGACCTTAGAGTGCTTTGGTAAAGGTTGCACCCTCTTCTCATAACAGCAGCCACATGACCCTCCTATTATTCTTTTCACAAACCAGTTGGTGGGGTTATACCTTGAGACAGAGCCTCTTCTACTCTGCATAAAAACTTTACCAGCTTCTCCCATCTCGAACATCGCAGTGTCTCGCCAGCTAGTAGTGCAGGAAGCATCACTGCTGTAGGGACATCTCACTTGGACTTTGATTTGTTGGCAGGCATCAGGGGATTTCCTGGGGCAGCCACTCTGTGCCAGGCCAGTCTGTATCCCCACTGGAACCCAGAGGCCACTCCTGCGCTGGGGGCCTCACCTCAGGTTCTCCTTGTTTACCAGCAGGTATGCCTAGTAGAGCAAGACAGTACATACTCCAGCCTGCTCACTGGCAGCGGCTGGCAATCAGGGAACCCCTCTGCCAGGAGAAAAACACTCCAATACTCATCCCAGCTCAGAATCTCCTATATACAATGCAGGCATATGCATGGGAACAGATGAGAGTGAAGTAGTATTTACTCTAATTTAAGAATTAGTTTCCCACCTCGTGCATTTAAAATTATATTTGTTACACATGCATAGAACTGGCAGCACCATGTGATGCAAGCATACACAGAACTAGAGTGGAAGCAGTGGTGCGGCAAAAAAAAGAGCATCAGTATGAATTGTATACACTCAGTACAGAAGACGATGTCTGGGGTTGCTCACTGGCTTGGCAGAAGGGTTGTTTTGATGTGACAGTACCCTGGCAAAGAGTCAGCAGCGGGCTTTAGGTGCCAGGTGGCCTCCGGGTTAGAGTCTTGGGTGGGGAGGGGCGGTGCCTCAAGATTGGTCTGTAGGTGGCATTTCTACCATTTTAAGATGAAAATAAAATACTACTAGGTTGAAAAAAGCTAACTGTAAATACTTCAGAGTCCTAAAAATTATCTGGACCGCTGGGCATATCTCCTACCTTTGTCATCAGCTTTATCTCCCTCACCAGGTTTCTCTCCAACAGTAGCTTGGCTGGTAGCATCTCTGGGGCACATGACCGCCGCAAGCGCCCCCTAAAGGTGACAATCCCTCTTTAGTAGGCCCCTCCCTGCACTGTAAGGCTTCCAGGGGAAGCTCCTCAGGGTTCCCACATCATCCCAATGTGTCCCCTACATACTCTAAGGAATTAACAGCGATTCGCTAAATGCCCCCCAGATTCCTTCTGTGAGATCTCCACTGGAGCTCAGGCCTGGAGGCTACCAGACAACTAGGTGTCAAGATGAGCTGATCTCAAAGTTTGGCTCCATCAACAGTTGCAAGGTGTGAGGTTCTTGCCAACTCAGGGCACTGCTAGCAAGATCTGACCTTGAGGGCACCCAAGCGCCCTTGTCTTGGTCACTAAGCCCCACCCACTGGTCTCAATAAATCAGAGTCACTACCAATGAGCAGTCTCAGGGTCTGGCATTCTAGTAACCAACACCAGCCCCTAGTGGCAGGATGGGGGTTGTTAAAAGTATTCTTATCGTCCAATATTTTTTTTCTTCCCCTTTTAATCTTTCCTTTATTGAATTTTGCTTGAATAAAACCACACAAGTGAATGACAGCAGAAGCTACAGCAAAGGTCAATAGGCAGTCTCTTAACGAGCATATCAAGATGATGCTTCCAGTTAGTTATGACGTGGGATTTTAAAAACATGGGTACAACAGTATACAGTAAATCTACCAATGCTAACAGTTGCCAAGGAGCCCAACATGCCTATGTGGCTCAGAATTACCTTTAAATACCCTCCAAATGTGAAGACTCATAGGTCAAGCAGGCACCAATATATTACTGACCATATAGGTAAGATGCCCCAAAAAAAAAAAAAAAAAAGAGACAGATCTTTAGATACAAAATTAACAATAACCCAGAGTTTACACACTATTCCTCAACTTAACATTTCAGGACAAGGCAAATCAATACCACACAAATATACACTTCAGAGTTTATACCAGTGCAACAGGTTGACATCTACTGAAAACATAATATTATTGGCATGAAACTAACATAGTAATTTAATCGATCAGGTGGCAGTCACTAACCAAGATGTCCCAATTACTAATTTAAAATCGTAAAATAGACAGCCTTTGTTATGAACATGCCTAGGGCCAAGCAAATTTCAATCTGTAACATTGTTTGAAACAGTCATTCTAACACTGCTTAACTAAGAGCCATGGAACTGCACAGAATTGTTTTTTAATAAAACATAACCAGATAACACAACAGTTTTAACCGATTACAGCAATGCCCAAAGCTGAGTCTTAAACCCAAGAACAGGCTATAGTGGTGAACACCCGGACCTGGGTTAGCCGTTGTCACCCACACACTGTAAATGCACACTTAGGCAGGTAAATGGGAGACAGCAAAGGAACCAGCCACAGTGATCAAAAGTGCCATTTTTAAAATCTATGGCAATTATGACAATAGAGAATAATAATTAAGATAACAGTAATCAGTTTCAGCCAAAATGTCCTGGGCTAGCTTAAATTATTACATTATAAGCCTGCTGGAATAAGAGACATGCTACCAGCAAACTGTGGTGGATCCAACATTCATATTCACCTTACGTTTTTGTTCTAGTCTTTAAGTCTATTCCTGTCACTGTGTATATAAGTTTTGCTCTACAGCTTCACTGCAGTACTTAATCATGTTTAATTTATTTTAGTGATTTTGTACCAACAACTCTCAGGACCATATTAATCTCTTCACTTGTGTACGTTGTTGATTTGCTCACTGTATTTGTATGGACCCTTGAGGAATGCCACTCAGGGTTCTCGGTAGGATTTTTTGATTGGGGGTCCGGGACAGTCCATTAAAAAAAAAAAAAAAGTTGGAGTCCTCGGAAAATTTCTAGGGGTCCCCATGCACCAGCACAGCTTTTACTGTAGTATTATGCAGAAAGCTCCATTAGTTTCTGTTGGGGCATTTTAATCTATATTATTTTATGTTTCAGAGGGTATATCCAAACAAATTATGTCCACTGCTCAACTAAGAAGAGGTTTTTTAGTTGAGCAGTGGCCCTAATTGTTATAACTACCCTCTGTAATGTAAAAAAGTCGCGACTCCGGGGTTGGTTGCTGAGAGTCTCGGGGACTCGCAGAAAAAAGTCTGGCGTCAGACACTCAAAATGTGCATAAAGGACGCTGGGACAATGGCCCCCGGCCACTTATACACTCACTGGGAGATTTCATGGTCTGTATCGGGGGCTACCTCCAACTCCCTGCGAGTGTACAGTGGTGTTCCTCAAGGGTCCATACGGCGGGGGTGTCTCCTGTTCTCCTTCTTTGTTAACCCCCTCCTCAGGGTGGGTATGGGCTGTGACATGTTAATGTATGCCAATGATCTTAGTTATTACCACAGTGATAAGAATAATGTTATCCCCAGGGATTTATTTAACTCTAAAAATTGATTAGTGTTTTGCTCATAAAAGTGCTAAATCTTTGTGAAAATGCATGGCTCTTGCCTCACTGTGTTTAACAAACACAGCACTTCTAGAAATTTATATAAATACTTTCTGTACAGTTAGTATAGTCCCAAGAAAAAAAAAACTGCTAATCAATTATTTAAAACCCTGATCCCTCTCCCTCACCAGGGAGTTTGGAGCTGCCTTAAAGTGGTTTGCCACAGACTACTCGTCATTGCTAAAAAAAAAAAAAAAAAAAAAAAAAAGGCAATGCTTTTGGGGTCTAAACCAAGGCTTGGCAAATGTTAAGTAGGGAAAAACACCCTCTCCACACTGAGCATACATGCTCCAGATGGGTCCTACCTTGAACAAGTGACTGCTTTCAAACACCTTGGAGTTACTCTTGATACCTCACTAACCTTTGCAGATCACAATGGACAAGCTGTCAAGCGTGTAAACCAGAAAAACTGGGAGTCTGCTTTTGGTTAAAGAATCTCATGACTCCAGAAAAGCAGCTGGCCATTGCTCATAGCACACTTCTACCCCTCCTGGATTTCTGCTCCCCTATTTTTACCAAGACTTCAAATATCAACCTCACCAGACTAGTTGCCACCTATGACATCTTCAAGTTTGTCTCACTGGCTCCTTATACATGATGCTTGATTGGTTGTGCCCGAAGGCACGCAGTGACTACCTTATGGGTAACCTTTATTGAAAAAAGTCCCTCTGAGATAGGGTGATGGCTCCACTATAAATTACCCACTGCATTAGCCAAAAAAAGCATCAGGACTGGCATACCTGAACTCTTGATTAGTCGAGGGCAATACGAGAGGTTAGATCATCTCTATCAAGGCCCAGGGTCTCAACCGGGTCGGGAATAGTAGTCAATCAATATGATCTCAAGTCCCTCGTTAAAAATCACAATTCACAAAGTGAAACTGGCCATACATTGAGTTCGATACCTCCTCCAAGGTGCAATGGCTGACATTAATTACCCCCTTCCGTAAGAATTCAACTTGTGGGTAAAAATCCAAGATTAAATCAGTACCTGCATCATCAGCGCTCCTTGGGGTCTCGTCGGGCTGGAGATAGCGCGCCAGTAGCCTGGCCTTCCTCCCCATTTCTGGTTACCTTCTCAACCCATTTCAAAGCCTCACGGAGGCAAGAGGAGAAACGGGAGGGACACCCCGATCAATTTTTAAATTTTGCCAGGTAGAGAAAGGCAAAAGCCCAGCCCATGCGATACAGTCGTGACTTGATATTGTTGTACTTTTGGTGGCGTTGTTGCAAGAGCTATGCATTTTCATGAAGATTTAGCACTTTTATGAGCAAAACGATAATCAATTTTTAGAGTTAAATAAATCAATGTAATTCAAAACTGGTAGCGGTTTGAAGTCTATGTCTATTCCTTTTGCCGCTTGCCAGTCGTTGAATAATTTTATTGCCCAAGTGGTTTTTTTTTTTTTTTTAGTACTGGGCTCATTCTTGGCATCTTCAATTTTGTTCAGTACCTCGGATGTCAATGAGAGGTGGAGCGATGTACTGGGTACAGCATTCTCTATTTTAATTGTTTTACTTACTGTGGCACTTTTGTTGGTTTCAGTTACATCTATAAACTGGTCTTCAGGCATGCTGAAAATTCTCTCCAGTTCATCACTCATGCTCATGTTGAAATTGACATTTTCTCAGACCTAGCAAGTGATTTGTGGGTTTCACAGCAATGGGTAAAGAAAAGCTAGCTGCCAGTGAAAATGACAACAGTCCATGGCACTAGAATCTTGCCATTTTTACTGCCAGTTTTTTTTTTTACCTATGCATGGAACATAGTTCATGCATGCTGAGCTCAAATCCTGACTGGCTGATACATCTTGCCCATTTCATAAGTATGTTTAATCAGTCCACCAGATTGGGCTCCTACTGGGGCCCAACTTAATTTTAGTCGTTTGGCTGTTTTGTTTCTAACTGTATATATTGTTATATATTATGCTTGGACTGTACTGTATGTGCCACCTCCACTTGGATGTTGCTTCTGATGTACTGTATGTGTGCCATCTAGAAGGCCTGGGTCATACTTGGAAAAAAATCCCTCGAATCAGTGCACCTACCCAGTTACCAAATAAATAAAAATAAAGAGACACACTCTTGACAATTTTACTACATATAAACGAATTACAGTATATTTCTAACAGAAATAAAACAACCTTTTTCATGCACCACTGCCCAGAGTTCTGTTTAATACAAAACAGCAGATACAGAATAGTTCTGCGTGCTTGCTTACAAGTACAGCCCAACACATTTAACCCTGTCCCCTTTCAGGACATGGGACCCCTTTCCTTCCTAAAACCCTGGATCCAACACTGCCAGAAAAGAGTCTATAAAGTGTCTAATGTGGAAAAATAGTACGGAGTGGTCTAGGTATTCAGTTAGAAAACGCATTTAAATTTGACTGTACACCAACTTCTCATAACAAAGCCCTTTACAGCAACAGTCTAGTATTTCTAGCGGAACTTTATACACTAAGACTTGCTAGAATCACTCTTTTAATAGCAAAATATGCCTCGTACAGTAGAAGCTCATTATTAAGCAGGAAGGGACACTGGAATTCCCGCAGGCGCAGTCCGTTTGTTTCACCGAAACTCTAACAGAGCAGTTGAGAGGACATTTTCTGGCAGCTTCAAGGCCTTTTAACGCCCTAAATTTATTGAAAGGGAGTTTACGCTTTCTCCGTAAGCCTAAAAATACCACTGTATAGCCAAACCTATAAAAATACAGATCCCCAGACATCAGCAGTCGATTTGAAATGAAACCGTTTACCAAATCCGTGTCAGGAACATCAGTGCATCGATATCACTAAGCACTTACCTGCAGCTGCACCCACAACTGGAGATGTTGCTCCTGGGATTATACCACTGATGACCACGTTAATAGCTGAAGAGACAGAAATGCCCAGCCGAGCTTTCCGTTGCTTCGCATTCATCAACACAAATGTACTCCAACCGCTGAAAGGAACCGGACTGTGCACCGCCGAATGCCACTCTGCAGACTAGATTTAGGGCTGCAGCACCTACCGAATGCCCCCGGATATGGCTCTCCTTAAACGGAATAATCAACCACGCGCTCACCGCTCCTTGGGGCTGCAGTCGGAAATGACCAACTTCTCAGTCTCAATGAAATAACACCAAAGCACGCACATAAATTATATTTCAAGTGGGCCACTTACCTGCGACGTTCGCGATCTCACAGTAAATCCCAAACTGTGTACACCGGAAGTGACGCAGCAGCTACCCGTCAAGCCCGGGGCCCCGGGTTACCAGTATAAAAACGAGTTCCAAAGCGGAAGGCAGACGAGTGAGAGGGTGTAATGTTATTTTGTGAGTTACGGCTACAAATAGTTATTGACGCCCGGCCGGGATGTTATGGCTGTTCTCAAAGTGCGGTTTTATCCGACGGCAAAAAGGAAGGAAATGATTAAATCCAATTATGTTAAAATGGAGTATCTCCAATTGGGATTGTGTAAGCAGCAGGTCCGTGCGAGTCGGCAAATTTAGCCCGACTGGCCAGTTTCGAATTGGGTCGGGCCTAACCCGAAATTAAAGAAAGGGTTAAATAATTTTTTTTTTTTTTCAAATTGTTTAACCAAGAGTAGCACACTAAGCCGAAAGCTTGTTTACAGGTGCGACCTGGGAGTACAGGGAAGTTAAGTGTCTTGCTCAGGGTCACACAGTATGCCAGTGGGGCTGTGTGATTCAAACCCAGGTCTCCAGATTTGCAGCTCAGACTCAGATCCTTAAACACTGCGTGATACTGCCTCCCTAATTTTCTACGTCTCATGATCCAGTCATCAAGGGGTTATTGTCAGTGCCATGATTTTTACGCTCAGGTTTACTCTTATTCTGCTAAGGTTTATTGATGTTACTCATAATGTTATGCCTATTTCTGGACACACGAACTATTAAAACAATGAACTAACATGATGTAATATTTAGACATATTATTGTTTAAAATAAGAAAGTGGTGCACATTCTGTCCGTTTACTCTGAATTTTGAAGCCCACTAGTATGAATTTTAATGCTGAGAGGTATGCTTGCCCCAGTCTGCGGTATTCTCTGAATTTTGAAGGGCCAGTGCTATGAATTCTAATATTGAGAGGTATGTCTATCCCTAGTGGCAGTATTCTTTGGCCCCTGTATCCATACATTCTCTGTGGACACTGTCTTCAGTCTAGGCGGGATACAGTGAATGGGGAGTTGTGTAAAATTTGAGTTTTTCACACCACCCATGTCTTGTTTTATATGATTGCTGTGGGGCATTTTTTTCACCACAGCAATTATATAAGACATTTGCCAGTGGAAATGTGTGCATAAGGGAGGCAGTGTGCTCATGTGGAGCGAGGGAAACATACAACCATAGAAACAGAGAAATTGTCAGTAGAAAAGGACCACATGGCCCACCTAGTCTGCTCTAAAAGGCCCTACCTAATGTGCTACTGCTGACCCTACTCAGTACCCAGCCTTACTCCCCCCTCAGTCCTGTTACCAAGGCCCCCCTGTGTCTGTCTCATGCATGCTTGAATCCTGCTACCATTTTAGTACCTATCACCTCTGCTGAGAGGCTGTTCCAGACATCCACCACCCTTTCCGTGAAGAAGTACTTCCTCACATCCCCTTGGACCCCCCAGCCTCATGTCATGCCCCCTTGTCCTTTGGGTTTTTTTTCTGTGTAATATGCCACTGTCCTGTACCTTAGTAATACTTTTGAGGTATTTGAACTCATGTCTTCCTTTCCCTCCTGTAGAGGTACATATTTAATTCCTTGAGTCTTTCCTCGTAGGGCTTCTGATGCAGGCCATGCACCAGCTTGGTTGCCCTCCTCTGTGCTGCCTCACCAATCTATGTCCTTCCAGAGATGGGGCCTCCAGAGTTGGACACAGTACTCCAGGTGAGGCCACATCAATGATCTATACAGGGGTAACACTACCTCCCTCTTACTGCTGGTGTTATTCCTCCCTGCGCACCCCAACATTCTACTAGCCTTTCCCACCACCTTATTACACTGCTTTGCTACCTTCAGTTCATCAGATATGATGACCCCCAGGTCCCTTTCCTGATTTATGGTTGTCACCACCATCCCCAATTTGGTATGTTGCTCTTGGATTTTTGTGCCCAATGTTCATAATTTAACACTTTCTGGTGTTGAAGCCTAGGTGCCAAACCCTTGTCCAGTCTTCCAGCTTTCTCAGCTCTTCCATCATTTTTTTCAGTTACCGGCATGTTCACTCTGTTGCAGATTTTTGTGTCATCCGTGAACAGGGATATCTTCCCGTCCAGCCCCTCTGCTGTGTCGCTAATAAAGACATTGAAGAGGACCGTGTGGAGGGGTTGTGGGATAAGAGATGGACCAGACACAGAACTTCGTGTTCAACACACAAACTCTGTGTGATGTTTATTTAAAACACTGGATAACCTCAAGCAATGGCATATCTCTTCTTCAATACATCAGTTTGCAGCAACAGACTACACATGTCCTTCCTCTGCACTTAGTCAGCACCTACGGATCTCTCTCTCTCTCTCTCTAGTGAAAATTAATTAATTCCCTATGTTGGTCTTTTGTGTTTGGGTGGTGGGAGCTCAAAAAGGAAAAAACAGTCTAAAGATAGAGAACATCAGTGCAGAAGCACTGAAGCGAGGGTTAACCCAAAGGGCATTGGCAATAAAGCCAAGTTTCAAAGAAACACAATATCACACATACCCCCATAATGCAAAGCATAATGAGAATATATATATATATATATATGCAAATCACCATGACATTTTAGGCTGGTTCTGCTTAAAGCAGGAAGACATGATGCCAAAGGGCATTTCAATCTGTAATTTACATGCATTTAAATAACACAAAGGGTGGGGTCTGATACCTCTACCTCAGTACCTTAATGTTTATAATACAGTACCCTAGTAACTTTTTACCTTTTTTAAAACCACCTAGTGCTGTGGTATTTTCAACATTTACAGGTTTCATACACATAAGGCACATACATCAAGGTATTTTATGACATAGTGCTATTGCGTACTAAATCCAATAATAAGGAACACAGCCTGTTGTTTAACATCAGCTCGGAGATCACCACAATAACCTCCCTGTACGAGGACCTGAGAGGGAAAAGGAAAATTAAAGAGGACACTGTGGCATAGTCAAGAAAAGGGAGGGGTGCCCATAGGTGGCCAACCTTATGGACTAGAAATTGTAAAGGATAGATTAGGCTAAGAAATAGAAGAACTGTTGCAACAGATTTAAGGAAAGGTCAGTCCTTGAGTGGCAGGATCTCCCTGTCACATATCCCCCACCTTAAGAGGGAAGCAGTTATTTCAGGCTGCTTACCACTTTCCTGTCCCAGGAAGGGATGGAGTTTCCACCCAACCATCTTCAGAAGCTCCGTCTTAGGGTTCCTATTAATGATAAACATTCCATCATAAACATAGTGGATATCATCATTCTTCACCCTTGGGCATTAACACATTTCTCAACAGAGACGAATGGTACCTTCCCTGCACTATCTCCTTTTAGGGAAAGTCCGTCATATTTCATTGACATCAATTTCTGCACCATATCTAGACATGAAATCAGCATTTACATGTCTTGACCCTGCCCTGTGGGACACAGTAAATCAATAGGGCCGAAGAGCCAAGTACCACTGCATTATACAGGGATTTTTTTCTCTCGGGTGTAACCAGCAAAGGGGGTTATAATCGGTTACAACCTTAAATTCCGCCCCCCACAAATAATATTTCAGAGACTCAATAGCCCACTTCAGAGCTACACATTCTCTATGGTAGCATATCTTCTCTCCCTCTCGTGTAGCTTCCTGCTGATGTACACGCTCGGATGTTCTTTCCCATCTGTTTTCTGAGATAAGACTGCCCCAATACCATTCTCTGATGCATCGGTCTGGACCTCAAACACTTGGTTGAAGTCAGGGCTTTTCAATACAGGAGCTGTAAATAGAATGGCCTTGATATTCCTAAAAGTCTCATCACAAACAGGGGTCCACTGACCCTTATTCGGGCACTGCTTTTTAGTGAGATCAGTCAAAGGACTGGCAGTGGCCAAAAAATTTGGAATAAATGTCTGGTAATAACCAGCCAGGCCTAGGAAAGATCTCCCATGCTTTTTTGTGATAGGTATTGCACTGTTTACTACTGGTGTAACCTTCTGTACCTCAGGCTTCACTTGTTTGTTGCCTAAAATGAACCCTAGGTATCTTGTCTTGGTTTTTGCTAGGGCACACTTAGCAAGGTTAATGACCACCCCTGCCTACTTTATTGCTTGCAATACCTGGAACATGTGTCTAACATTGGATTCCCAGTCAGGACTGAATATGACCACATCGTCCAAATAAGCCTCACAGTACTCATTGTGTGGTCTTAGTATGTGGTCCATAAAATGCTGAAAGTGGCTGGGGCCCCATGTAGTCCGAATGGCATTGTGACAAGCTGGTATAAACCAGTTGGGGTGCTAAATGTGGTTTTATCTTGTGAATCAGGTGACAAGGGGATTTGCCAATATCCCTTAGTAAGATCAAGGGTGGAGATAACTGTGCATTGTCTAGCCTGTCAATGATGTCATGTGTTAGGGGCATTGGACAGCCATCGAATAGTGACGTGTTGTTAAGCTTTCTAAAATCTAGGTATAGACGTATCCCACCCTCTTTCTTGTCCACTATGACCATAAGTGAAGACCATATGCTTTTTGAGGGCACAATTATGCCTAATTGCTCCATTTTTTCTGACTTCCTGAATCACCTAATTCCTCACCTTCATGGGCAGTCTGTAGGGTTTTTGGTGTATGGGCTTGTTTTGCATGGCTGTTATGGTGTGCACAATTCCTTTGGCCCTCCCCAGGATGTTTGTGAATATGGACTCAAATTCTTGTAATACCCTCTGCAAATCTTTCTGTTGCTGAGGCTCCAGTTCAGGGTTTATCTGGCTCTCCCCCAACTGTCCTGACTGCTCTAGCCTTTTTTAGGCATCCTCCAGCTCTGACTCCCTAACTTCAGGATAGACATAAAGGGAGGGGTTAGGCCTCTCATGCGATTTACAAAGGTGGTTCACTTGGTAAATTTTCTGGGGAAGTCTCTTTCCTGGCATACTAAGCTCATAATTCACTGCTCCTGTTTGCCTCAAAATGGTGAAGGGGCCCTGCCATTTCATGAGTAGTTTGTTCTCTGTGGAGGGAAGAAGTAACAACACTTTGTTTCCTGACTGAAATGTATCTGGTCGTATCTTTCTTTCTGCAAGTCTTGCTTCTGTTCTAAGCTCTGGTGTGCCAAGTTGATATACCTCACCAGGCGTTTGCGTTAACTCAGTCATGTACTGTACGGCATTAAGATGCCCCACCTCCTTCCCTTCTTCCCAGTACACAAGGGGAGGTAGAAAGGATGAGAAGGGACTTGGCAAGGTTGGAGGAATGGTCAGAAGTATGGCAGCTTGGATTCTATGCAAAGAAGTGCAAAGTAATGCACCTGGAAACAAAAACCAGGGAAGAGTACACAGTGGGGGAGGTAGTAACAACAACAAAAATGGAAAGGGACAGCGGGGGAGGGATCATATCAGATGACCTAAAGGTTAGCAAGCAATGTGAGAAGGCAGTAGGGATGGTTGGGGGGATACTGGGATGTATAGGGAGAGGCATCACCAGTAGAAAACAGAAAGTTGTTATTCCTCTGTACAGACAGTTGGTGAGACCCCATCTGGAGTACTGCGTCCAATTTTGGAGACCCCATCTCCACAAGGACATAGACAGGATGGAAGAAGTCCAGAGGAGGGCAACTAAAATGATGCAGGGTCTGCAACAGAAGCCATACGAGGAGAGACTAAATGAGCTTAATATGTATACCCTTGAGGAAAGGAGGTGGGGGGGACATGATAGAAACTTTCAAGTACCTCAAGAGAATCAATAAAGTCCAAGAGGGTAGCATCTTTCAGAAAAATAAATGTGCAAGAACAAAGGGACACAATTTAAAGATAGAGGGGGATGGCTTAGGGGCAATGTGAAGAAGTATTTTTTCACAGAGAGGGTGGATGCATGGAGCGGCCCTCCTGAGGAGGTCATGGGGTAAAAAAACAGTGGGGGAATTCAAGAATGTAGGGGACAGACATAAGGCAATTCTTGTGGGGGGGTAGGAAAAAATAGGCTGTTGGTTAACTAGGATCTGCAGCTTATCCAGTAGGTAGAGAAATCAGCAGACTGGGTGGGCCAAGTGGTCCTTATCTGCCATCAAAGTCTATGTTCTTTAACCACATCCAGCAGCCCCCCTCGGGTTCCTCCCATACAGTGATGAAAAAGGAGAGAAACCAGTGGATGCTTGAGGGATTTCTCTGTAAGCGAAAAGTAAATAGGGGAAGTACCTATCCTAATCTCTACCCTCTTCTTTTACATACATCTTCAACATTCTCTTTAATGTCTGATTAAGCTTCTCTACGAGGCTGTCAGTCTGTGGGTGGTGTGGGGAAGTACGCATTGCTAACACGCCCAGCAGACATTACAATTCTTTTAGCAGGTGTGCATTAAAATTACTCCCCTGATCAGTAAGTATTTGCTGGGAGATTCCCATGGGCTAAATACCTTTGCTAGCTCCTATGTTATCCTTGGGGCAGTGACCATTCTTATGGGGATAGCCTCTGGGTAGCAGATAACGTAATCACATATGACCAGTACAGATCTGTTACCCTTGGAGCTCTTTTCCAGGGGCCTCTACATCCATGGCTATCCTGTCAAAGGGATTAGTTACAGTGGGAATGGGTTGTAGTGGTACTCTATCCCTTTTTCCTGCCTGAGCTACCTTTTGACACTCGGCACAAGCTTTACAATACTCAGCTATGTTCTAGTGGATAGAGGGCCAATAAAACCTGGGTAATATCTTTTTCAGGGTACTATCTCTGCCTGCATGGCCTGCTAAAGGGATGTCATGCACCAGATACATGATTTGGGAGTGGGATTTTTCTAGAGCCAGTAGTTGGTCTACTACCTCTCCAGTTCTGGGGTTAGTGCATTCTCTGAACAGCATTCCCTGTTTTACAACAAACTGAGGGGCACCTTTTTCCACTTCCTTCCCCACCTGTGAAAAAAAAGGTTAAGTGAAGGGTCTGCTTTTTGCTCATGCTGCATATCGCATTTAAAAGTGTGTCCCAAGTCTGGCTGTACACCAACATGAGTATCAACCCAGTCCTTCTTTAGCTTCCTCTTCTCCGCCTTAGTTTACGTTCCTTGCCAGTATCGTCAAAAACATCATTATCAAATGGGAACACAGATGGTAAATGTCCCTGCTTCACTTGAGCTGTGGTGGTTACAGCAACTACAGCAGAGTCTTGGGCGGCATGACAGTGTATACATGAAGCAAAGTCTGGGTGGCCATGCCCAATAACAACTGACACAGGTAGGTGAGGTACCAACCCCACTTCTACCTCATGTGTTTTTTCTTGAACAGTCATTTGTATGGTGGCTGTAGGGTAACAATGGGTATCACCATGCACACAGATGACTGCTGTATCCGGCCCCTTATTATTCCCAGTCACCAGATCTTCTCACACAAGAGTCTGGCGGCTCCCTGAATCAATCAGTCCCATCATCTGCTGTAATCTAATCTGCAGATTAGCCATAAAGTGACCAAAGTTCGCTAAGGCTATGTGAGCTCTTTCTTTCTTTCTATTAGGACAGTTTCTTACATAATGTCCCTTCTTTTGGCACCCATGACATACAAGCTGTGCTAAAGGAATTCACCCCCTTTCTCTGCTCTCCAGTCTTGTTTCACTGGGGCTGGATTTGACAGTTTATAAGCAAAAGGGATCCTTACCAGATTGCTTGTAGTTGCAGCTGCTGATGTCCCTTGGAACCCTCTAGGTCTGGACAGTCGGGCTACCAGGAAGTCTTCCGCTAATGTGATGGTTTTATCAGCAGAATCAGGCTTATGCTCCCAAAGTTGCACATCTTGGGGTAAAACTTTAATAAACTGTTCAGTAATTACCACCTCCAGAAGTTGGTCCTTGCTCTTGTTATCTGGCTTCAACCATCTGTAGCAGAGCTCCTTGTACGGGCATAAGACTCGGTGGGGGGGGGGATCCAGTGACTGCATTTTAAGAAACCTAAAGCTATGGCAATAGGTTTCAGTATTTATGTCATAGCATGTGAGGCACTTCTGCTTCACACGGTCATAGTCCTCTGTCTCTCGAGAGTCTGTATGGCTGTAAACCAACTGGGCACTACCTGTCAGTTGCAGTGCCAATCAAACAACCCACTGTTCCCTTGGCCATGTGCATGTTCAAGCGATCCTCTCAAATATTGTGAGGTAGGCTTCAATGTCATCACTGTCCGAAAGCTTAGGCAGTTTAATGTCTTTTGGGCTACTGGCTCTTTCTGTTTGCCCTGCATTGATGGCATGCAAGACCTTCATGGTATCTGCCCATTTGGCATCTTGACATCTCCGCTCAATGTCTCTATCTCTTTCCATCTGCACCTGTTTTATGCAGAGCCATTTCAGCAACTCCCCTACATCCTCAGGTGGAACATCGTCAGGAGGAGGTAGTTCCTTTGATTCTTCCTTGTCCTCTTGCATCTCTTTGTCAGCTTCAGGCTTGGCCTTTATCCAAGTTCCCAGGTCCAGTACAGGCAGCAGTTTTTCTCTCCCAGTCTGTCGGCCATGGTTTTGGTCAGAACTTCATGGACTTTCTTCTCCGGGTTTTCCTCTGGCAACTCCTGGTGCATTGGTCCACCTGGTATACCTGGGTGATATCCACTGGAAAACATCCCCCTAGCCCAGTCCAGACATTTCCAGCAAGTTATCCCACTTCTAACACCAAGTCTGTGGAGGGGTTGTGGGACAACAGATGGACCAGACACAGAACTTCAGGTTCAACGCACAATCTCTGTGTGATGTTTATTTAAAATAAGGGGATAACCTTAAGCAATGGCATATTTCAATACATCAGTTTGCAGCAAAAGACTATGCATATCCTTCCTCTACACTTAGCACCCACTAATCTACTGATCTCTTTCTTTAGTGAAAATTAATTCATTCCCTATGTTGGTCTTGTGTGTTGGGTGATGGGGAGCTCAAAAAAGAAAGGAAAAAACACAAAACAAGCTAAAGACAAAGAACCTCAGTGCAGAAGCACTGAAGCAAGGGTTACCCCAAAGGGTATTGGCAATAAAGCCAAGTTTCAGAGAAACACAACATCACACATACCCCCATAATGCAAAGCATCATGGGATATATATGTAAATCAACACTGGATTTTAGGCTGGTTCAGCTTAACGCAGGAAAGCATGGTGCCAAAGGGTCTTTCAAAAAGTCTGTAATTTACATGCATTTAAATAACACAGTGGGGGGTTTCTGATATCTCTAACCCAGTAACTTAATGTTTATAATACAGTCCCCTAGTAACTTTTTATCTTTATCAAAAACACCTTGTGCTGTGGTATTTTCAACATTTACGGGTTTCATACACATAAGCAATATACATCAAGGTATTTTATGACATAGTGCTACTGCATACTCAATCCAACAACAAGGAACATAACCTGTTGCGTAACATCAGCTCAGAGGTCACCACAATAACCTCCCTGTATGTGGATCTGAGAGGGAAAAGGAAAATTAAAAAGGACACTATAGCATAGTCAGGAAAGGGGAGGGGGCGCCCATAGTTGGCCAACCTTATGGACTAGAAATTGTTAAGGATAGATTAGGCTAAGAAATAGAAGAACTGTTGCAACAGATTTAAGAAAAGGTCGGAAGAGTGGAAGGATCTCCTTGTAACAAACTGGTCCCAGAACTGACCTCTGTGGCACCCTGCTGGTTATGGTGCTTTCTTCCAAGTGAACCCCATTTACCACCACCCTCTGACTCCTGTTACTTAACCAACTTTGTACTCCTACCTTACCTACTACCTTTGAACACACTCCCATGCTGGTTATAAAGGCACGTAACTAGGTTTCCCTATGGGAGAAAAAAGCTCTGAAGTTATTGTAGTACAGCTTTGTTACTGTTACCCAGCCCCACCAGTTTAGAGGAGGTTACCTGGCTTCATCCTCTAATACCAGTCGACTTCCCACTTCACAGCTAGATAAGGCTGTCAGTGCCACCACTGTTGATCCTTCTGGTCACCCTTCTGCAGCATGGTGGGGGGGGGGACAAGACCAGAAGAGGAAGAAAAAGGCAGAAAATCTGATACCAGGAAACTGGACTGTTTTTCCCCCAATACATGCTGCTGCTGAAGTGTGCCAAGGATGCTGTGGAAATAGTAGTCGATTAGATATAGAGATGAGGGTCTCGCTCATTCTGGGGTGGAGAAAAGGTAAACCAACTGGGTGATAAGGAGGTTCTTTGTCTGGCTACACAATGAAATCTTCACTAAGCTGGAGATGCAGAAGGCACAACTCATGAAAAGGATCAGTTTATTAAGCAACTGACCACAGAACTTGGAACAGGAGAAAAAAGGGTGATATGACTGTCACTTTCACTTTCTATTGCTACTGTGACTCTATAGAACCAATACTGTAACTATAATTATTAAGATTACTATCATTAAATGGATCTGTTGCAAGACTATAATATTCTAATGTTATATCTGCACAGTTTACACAGTATTCACCCAGAGTACATTTAAGTTGGTTGGGCACTGTAAATGGATGTTGCAGAGGATTGCAGAAGAAGAAATCTCTGCACACATGCTTTCATTGGCTGGCTTGTAGAGTTGAAACCAGCATGTGCTCAGCTGTATCACTGGAAATGCTACTAAATTGTACAATGTATGAAATCATTCTGTGTAATTCTAAGTCAGTGACCTGTATTCTGTAACCTAAATACTCTGTCTGTCCTCAATGTGACGAGGTACCTTTGGAAATAAGCCTCTGGCTCAAAGGTTGTAAACCGATTATACAAAAATAAATAAAATAAAGATTTTGCCACTGGGTGTTACTCAGACCCAGTGATACGAGCAAACACACTTGTATTCCAAAGGACTGGTGCAAACTGAAAGCATCTGGGCTGTCACCACTAACATAAGAAAAGGCTTGAAAAGTGAAGATTGAAGAACTGAACAGAAGAAAACATCCAGGCCATTACCACTGACCCAGAAAAACTTGAAGAACTGAGATTGAAGACTTGACATATTTGAAGAACTGTAGCACCTTTGGGCTGTCACCACTGACCCGGAAACTTGAAGATTCAAAGAACTGATGAACTGTTGCACCTCCAGGCTGTCACCACTAACCAAGGAAACTTGAAAACTGTAGACAGAAGATTCAGTGCACTGATGAACTGTAGCATCTTCGGGCTGTCACCACTGACCTGGGAAAGACTAGAAGAATGTACTGTAGACTGAAGATTCAATGACCTGAAGAACAGGAATACTTCTGCTGAAGAACCTCTGGAAGACTGAAGACCAGCAACAAAAACCCCAACCCTCTGAGCAACAGATCCCTATCTGTGAGCTGGTGTGGTTCCCTGCACTGCCTAGCTTTTTGCTAGGGAGGAGTTTGCCTGAAGATCTGATGAAGAAGCAAGTGACAGGGAGTTCCTTAGCTGTCTACACTATTCCTATGCTGATGACTGGCCCCAAATTGTCCATATGCAAATGGCTGTCACAGTCTCTGGGTGGTCACTGTTAGTGATAGTCTTTGGTCGAGCAATTATTAGACGGGATGATAGGCATTAGGTAGAGAAGTCCATAAACATGCAGGCAGTTCAATGTCATGCAAGGCAGTTTATCACATGCAGAGTAAGTTTCCAGGTTAATCCAGTATTCTTTGGAAAAAGGGGGCAAATTCAAGCAACTAAGGCAATTTGGTGCATGCAGGGCAATTACAGTACACTGTTACATTTTAGGCGCTTTTCCCTTTAAATGTAGTCTCAAATCAATAACAGTTTTTGCCCTTTTTCACAGTTTACTTACAGTTCAGCATTTTTCACTTCAAAAATATTCAACAGAATCATTTTCTGTAGTAGGTACACTGGGAAAGGCGAGAAACTGTCAAAACCTGACTAATGCTGGAAATACCTAGCTACATGGGGACCCTGAGGTATGTCCTCTCTCCCACAGGTATTTACTTGGGTTCAAAAAGCTTAACAGGAGGATTACCCTATTGGCTGAGGGTAATTTGGCTAGCCTACACGCTAGGGATCCCACAGTAACTCCCTCCCTGGCTTAGGGTGCTGCGGGTCAGTTACTCAGGTTACTAGCCCTGGGCTAGGGCTGAGGCAGCTATGTTGCTGGGGTGGCTAACTAGCTGGTCTACTCCCCCTTGCTCCTGGCTGGAGCCAACACTCTATTGCACTTTTAATTAGCAAATTCTACAATTTCAAGCACTAGTCCTTAGCTTGACTACTGGTGGCCACTTGGCTACTATTTATTTAAATTTTGGTGACTGGGTTGGATCATTGAGACAGTGGGGTCCCTTTTTCAGGGACAACCTGGAATTAGTTATTTTTATTTTTAATTTTTTTATTTATTGTAGAGATCAGATTTACAACCTTTGAGTCAAAGACTCGTTTACAAAGGTACCTCGTCAAAAAAGGGGGGGAGACAACAAAAGTGTGAGGTTAGGACAGGGAAAATGACGGAACAGGTTAGTTACATAAAAAAATATACACTTGGAGAGAGCAGACAGCGAGGCTTCACTGGATTCAACTTGTGGAAGGTACCGACATTGGTACGACAACAGGAGACTCAATTTGACAACAAGTTACAAATTAGTAGGTACCAACATTGGTAAAGCAATAGTAGATACATTATTCATAATTAGCATGTCCAAGCTTATATGTAGATATAGTAAGACCGATGGGCAAGGGTTGAAAGGTTAGTAGGGACCGGCATTAGAGGCGTGGGGAGGCGGCGTGGGGCAGCCTGGCATTTACAACCTCGGCTGTCTATAATATGTTGGCGAAGGCAATTTTGAGCGGCCAATGCCAGGGATCTTGGAGATAGTTTCAGGAAGGGAGTTAAACCAGGACGGGGCTCGGTGATGGAAAGATCTTTGGTAGCAAGAGGTCCTCGCTCTGGGAACGTTGAAGGTGGCTGCGGCGGCGTACCGGGTTGGCAGGGACCTAGCAGCCTGCTGCAGAGGTCCAGAGACCCCAGGAGGGCAGAGACCTGACAAGGATTTTTTGGCCAGTAGGCAGGTATGATAAATCAGTCTTTCCTCAAGTGTGAGTATTTTTGTGGCGGAGTATAGCAAACAGGTGTGGGTTCTGCTGTGGGCACCGGTAAGGAGCCTACATGCTTTATTTATAGAGGTCTGGACTTTGGATAAGGCAGAGGCATCAGCAGCAGCATAGACAGGGAGACCATAGTCGGCCAGTGATAATACCGATGAGGTGATGGCTAGTTTTAAGGCGGGTTCAGGGAGACAGTCTTTGTGGCGGTAGAGAAGACCGACCCTGGAGTTCATTGCAGACGTCAGAGCTTTAAGATGGGCGTGGAAAGTAAGGCCAGAGTCAAAGGTGATGCCCAGGTACTTATAGGATGTAACCTGCTCCAGAGGGAGGGGCATGCTGGTGGTGATGTGGAGGAAGTCTCTGGCATTGTTTTGCCGATGAGAAAATAGCATGGACTTAGTTTTCATTAGGTTCAGGACTAGGCGGTGATTATTGAACCACTTTTCGGTTTGGAGGAAGGCGCTCTCACATGCTTTGGAGTGGAGTGGGTCAGGGTGTGATGCAAGGATAACAGCGTCATCAGCATAGAGTAATATTTTACTGGAACAGGAGCTAGGGAGGGTGTTCAGGAATAGGCTGAAAAGGGTTGGGCCAAGGATGGAGCCTTGGGGGACACCCGAGTGTACCGGAAGGTAGGAGGAGAGGGTCCCATTTAGTTTGACTCTTTGGGACCTGTTGTGTAGGTAGCTTGCGAACCACTTCAGGGGGCCGGCTGCGAGACCTAGAGTACTGAGGGAGTTTAGTAGCAGGGGGTGGCACACCGTGTCGAAGGCCTTGGACAGGTCTATAAAGACCGCCCCTGCCAGATGACCTTTGTCTAGTGCTGAGTGAATGTGGTGGGAGAATTCCAGAAGGGCAGTGGATGTGCTATGGCCAGGGCGAAAACCGTGTTGCTCCGGGCAAAGGAGGTTGTAGTTAGTAAGATATTCCGAGAGCTGAGTGTTTACTATTTTTTCTAAGGCTTTGGATGGGGGAAGGATGGAGATGGGCCTGTAGTTATTAGGCAGAGTGCGGTCCCCCGACTTATGGATGGGGGTTACTTCTGCATGCTTCCAGGCCTTGGGGAATTGGCCGAGGCATAGGGATTTGTTAATGATAAGCGTCAGCGGGGTGAGCATGACATCCAGGGCGAGGTGAAGTATCCTGGAGTCGAGAGGGTCATTGGTAGGGTTCTGAGAGGCGAGGGCCTTTATTAAGAAAGGT
The DNA here is from genome assembly GCA_016271365.2 of Neoceratodus forsteri. NCBI lineage: Eukaryota > Metazoa > Chordata > Ceratodontiformes > Ceratodontidae > Neoceratodus > Neoceratodus forsteri. The sequence continues at coordinate 1,441,531,062 of CM028130.1, read as the reverse complement.
TTGGCATCGTGGGGTGAGATCATTCGAAGTGGAATTGCGCCTGGGAATGGAAGCGTGGGAGGTTTGGCAACCGGTCGGAAAAATGGGCCGGAGGACGCGCTTAAGTCGGTGAAAGTTTTATTAAGGCAGTTAGCAATACAGGTGGGGTCAGTCGAGACAGTCCCATTTATGACAATCTGGGATGGAGGGGGGGAGCGGGTCTTACCATTTAAATCTTTAATGTTATCCCAGAAAGCTCTGGACGTGCCCCAGGTGGACGTCAACGTAGCCTGGTAGAATTTGGCTTTAGCTTGCTTGATTGTCCAGGAGCATTGATTGCGGGCTGCCCTGTAGGCTTGCCTGTCAGCAACCCTGCCAGAGTTATTAGCTAAGTGCCAGAGGTTATCTCTCTTTTTTAGTTGTTGGATCAGCGCAGGAGTGATCCATGCGGCAGTCCGTTTTTTTATCCTACGAGTGTTGAGGGGTGCATACAGATCACAGGCGTGGTTGAATGCCGTGGAGAGGTAGGTAAGGGCAAAATTAACGTCAGGAGCACTGGCCAATGGGGACCAGTCGATTTGGGTGAGGTGACGTTTGAGGTTGGCGAGACCTCCGGGAGGAACCGGTAGGGTCCTGCTGCAACCGGGGTGAGGTGGGGGAGGACCAGAAGCAGATGACTGGGGAGTGGTCACTGAGTGAGTCCAAGGACATCAACGGAGACGACTTTATGAGGTCGGTTAGAGGATGGCGTCCAGGAGGGAGCAAGTTCCTGTTGCTTTGTTAAGTCTAGTGGGCTGAGTGACCATTTGGGACAGGTCAAGGGCTGCAAGCTCATTCTTCAGATTATCTGCTGAGGGGCTGAGCCAATTTGAATTTAAGTCACCCATAATTAACTGTTCAGCTTTCGGGGGTAATGTAGCCAGGTAGTCAAGGAGAGAGGAAGCTGCAGAGTCTTTGTTAGTCCCCGGGGGTAGATAAGCCGCAGTTAGATAGAGTGGACCGCGTCCAGGGCAGGGGGTGATTTTTAAGGTAATGGCTTGTGCCCCATGGTTAAGCTCGGGGGTGGGGAGGGCTAGCCCGAGGATCGAGTTGCGCAAGTAGATAGCACACCCCCCTCCACGCCGGCCCATCCTATCGGCCCTGAAGATGGTAAAACCATGAAGGGAGATGGCAGAGTCAGGCGTGAGGGGGGAGAGCCAGGTTTCGGCAAGCATGAGAATATCCGGGGAGTGTTGGGTGACCCAACATTGGAGGGCTGCAGTTTTCTTAGGGAGACTGCATATGTTAATAAAGGCGATTCGAAAGCCTTTGCCATCAGTGGGCAGGGGCGTGGCAGGGATGACAGGCCCGGGGTTTGGGTTCACATTGCCGGAGAGCAGGAGCAGCAGGAGAATTAGGCGCCTTGCGTGGGGTTTGTAGCTGGAGGAGGGGAGCAAATGTGGCCGACGGGACCCCACCAGGGAGGAGCAGGGGATAGGAAGGGAGAGAACAACTGAGGGCATTAGCGAGGAGAGTGTCCACTTGTGAGAGGAAACACAATAGTGTGATTAGTGCAACGGTGGTTGGTGGGTGGGGGTGGCATGGTAATCCAGGTGCAGGAGGGATTCAGGGGTGGGTTGAGGGATAGGTTTGGGGTAGTCCAATGGGGAGCCTGGAGTTCAGAGTGGGGCAGTGTCCTTTGGTTGGGGGCAGGTTGATGGGGTGTATAGATGGGCAGAGAGCATCGAGTGCTGTAGCGGGAGGAGGACCAGCATTGTAAAGACCATGCTTAAGTGAGACATTTCCCAGTAAAGAGCAAGAAATGAGGCAGGCTCCCTCTAGTGTTGGAGCGATATAACCAGCAAATGGGAAAGTAGGCTGATTGATTTTAGAGCCTCATGTGGCGTGGAAAATATACCCTATATAAGGAGAGCGAGCAAAGGGTGGTGGTGGGGGCGGCGGGGTTTCACCAGAGCAAGCACTGAGTTCCAGATGCAGCACACCGACTGCTTAAACAAGCAGAAACAGAGCCAAGCTAAAAGGCGCCAAAACCGCTGCTTGAAACGGGCAGAGCCCAGCCGAGCAGAGTATCCAGCAGGTAGGCTGGCTCACTGACTTGTCGGCTTAGTAATATCTTTCTTTTGATTTTGTATTCTTTCAGGCACAGGTTTACCTTTGACCGACGGCTCCTCGGGGTGGGGGTATCCTGGCGAAATAGGGACAGGAGGCGAGAGTCCAGAAATCAGCCCTCGCGACCAGCGTCTCCTCGGGGGTGGGGTGTCCTGGTAGTGGAATTACTGGCTTCAGGGAGGGCACTATCCAGATGCAGCCCTCTGACCTCCGGCTCCTCGGGGATGGGGGGATCGATCTGTAGGAGAAAAGAGGCAAGGTTAAATAGGCAGGCAGGGGGGAGTACCAATTGGGGGGCGGGCAGTGCAGGCAGGGGATTTGATTGGAAAGAGCGTGTGGCAGGGGCTAAATGATGCAGAGGGTGAAGGGAAAAAAAAAAAAATGAACAAGAATACAGGGTTTCAATGGAGGAGAGAGAGGGAGCGGGCTGGCAAAGACAATACAGTATTCATAAGCAGTTACATATAGTGGTGTACATTATATTACACCAGTTACAGGGAGCATGGCCAGAGGAAAGCAATGACATTAGTTACATACATTAGGTGTGATTACATACTGTAGGTATTCATGAATGACTTGTTCAAATCTTGAAAAGAAGTACATTATGTACAATTCAAAACACAGTAAGGACATTCCGAAACTCACAATGAAATAAGTGCTATTACATAGGTACTTACAGAGTAGGTACACAATGATTGCAATTAAATATTTAGGCAAGAGCCGGCTCCATGACGCTAGGCGATAGGGGTTCACCTGGCACATTGACGACCCGGGTTCACGCCCGAGCCTGGGATGTCTGGAGCGGAGACCAGCAGGGAGGGTTCTAGAGCATCCCTTGGACACTCTCCTCCTGGGGGAGGGTCTCAGAAGGCATCGCCTTGGAGCAGCTCCTTGTGGCCAGATCTGGCCTTGTGCTTTGCAGCATGGGTGACCACGTGCCATCGGCATAGGCTCTCAAGGATGTTATAGCGAACCTTCTAAGAGGGGTGGGGCAACAGAAAAAAGAAAAAGACCACCCGTGCTGGCCGGATGATGGCAAACGCCTCCCCTGGCCGGGAAGCCCTCACATCTACCTCCACACCACCTAAGATGTAGCAAGGTGCCGGAAAAAGGCACCTCAATCTCCCCTCCTGGTTCCCTGCCACGGGAAGGGGGGGCCCCCCAGACGAAGGGATACGTTGGGACAGGCAGCAGTGGAGGAGACAGACGGCAGATTGGGGGAGCACCAGTAGGGTGAGACCTGGCTGCCAGAAGGAGAGGGCGGCCGGGTTGGAAGTATGGGGCATAAAGAGATAAGGAAAAAAAAATTAGGCAATAGGATCTAATAATGAATTTGTTCAATGTTTGCAGTGGCAGCCTCCTTCACCACTCTGGGGTACTATCCCTTTAAGATTTGGGGCTTGCTTCCCTTAACTGGCCCACCTGGAGTTTAATTAACTGCTTAATTCACCATTAAAACAAGTTTTTGGGGGACTTCCAGTGACATGACTGCCTGAATGGCTGCTTAGTTTTAGAGCTCTCCCATACCAGCTGAAATCATAATCCATCCTGGAACCAAAACAAATCCATTTGTCTCCATCTCACAAAATAACAGCTGTAATAATGTCTGCTAAAAATAAACTGAAAGAATTTGCGGCTAATTCGACATCGAAGACCTCTAAATAGCAAGTATTACAGCTGCAATGTTCACAGGCTGAAACCCCATCTGGCAATATTAAGAATTTTGGAGAACAAGGACACGGCCGAAGAACCAGAATTTACTATCACTTCTATGAAGCTTTGCACACAATTGCAAAACATTGGGGACACTCTCAAACATTTGGAAACCTTAGTTGCTAAAAATAGCCAGGATATTCAGGCGCTGGAACAACGTGCCAGAGCCATCGAATCATGCCTTACGGAGTACACACAGACAACTGACATTCATAATACTGCTTTACTCGATCTACAACATAGAGAGATGGATCTTGACCAAAAAGTAGAGGAATTAGAAAACTGGAGCAGGTGCAATAACAAACTGTATGGCTTACCCGAAAAAGCCAAATCAGGAGACATGATTATCTTCATGGAGATCCTAATACAAGAGCTTCTGGACCTGCCAAAAGATCAACCTCTGCAGATTATTAGGGTGCATCGTGCACTGGCTCCCCTTCCCAAAGATTCCATTCCTCTACACTCCTCTCAGGTCAGCAAAGTGTCTGTTTTATGTCAAAAATGGTTGCACTTACATACCTCTGTAATGCACTTTATTTGTATGTTGTCACAAGTTCCACTGTTTGTAATGCTGTTATAACTCGTTAATCGTACAAAATTGTTACACTTCAATCTCTGTATATGCCCTGTTCCTGTTTCTTTACTTTTTGTGTAGTGCAGTGTATCCCAGGTCACACCTCGAAATGAGCCCCAGCTCATGGTGCTTTTCCTGGTCACCAAAAGTTTAAATAAATCTCAAGGCTCGTCCTCGGTCAGTGGTAATGGCCTTCTTGGACTACAGAATGAAGGAAAAAAGTTTAAAACTAGCCTGATCCCAGAAAGAGATCTACTTCGGGGATCACTGGATTTTAGTTGAGCATGATTTTGCCCCAGCTACTCAGCAACATCGCAGGCAGATCCTCCTTGTTCAGAAATTGTTACGGCAAAAAAGGTTTAAAGCTTTTTTGGAGTACCTCACTCGGCTTAAGGTGGTGACCTCTGAAGGAACAAGGAGATTCAACGATCTACTAGAAGCCAAGGACTTTCTCCTCACCCATGGGATTGAACTGACAGGTCCTAGATTACAATTTCCCTCTCAGGAGTTACTGACCTGTCTGTGGCAAACTAGTTCCCAGCAGCGATTTTCCAGGAAGCACAAACCAGAGCTTTGGGCATCGATTAAACCACCTCCAAGATATCCTCAGACTCGACCCCAGTACAAAGCTCCAGTGCTTCTGCCTCGTCAAGCTCCCCAGTGGCATGTCAAGAAGATGACCACTGATAATTAAAATTCTATCTCTACAGTTTTTACAGTCATCAGAAGATGAAGACTTGCTTATTTCTGCTGTTTCTGCAAATAACCATTCAGGATGGTTGCAGATTGGATGAACAAGCCCCAGACTCATGAGGGCCTCAAAGCCAGTATTGCCAATCATTCTCTGCAGGGGAGGTTTGAGTTAGCCTTTTTCTTTGAGACCTGTCTGTCAGTTTCCTAGACCAATAGGGGCCACCTAGCAATGCTACATGTTTATTATAGTAATATGTTTCATATGGGGCTCTTTATGAATAACATCAGCTGTATCAGAAGCTCCTTTCATTTTAATGAATGTCAGTAGAACTGAATAGTTTACATTAATTTAATTCTTTTTTGTATTGAACATCGAGTTATAATACTTTTCATGGTGGATGGACAGATAAACAAGCTCAATACGGAAGTGGAGAACTCTTTATATAATCCGCATTATTTTATTGCTATGGGAAGTTATGGTCAAGCACTATGATGAACACACGTTTGATCTCCGTTCAAGTTAAGACTCGGGAATTGCAGTAAAGCTCCCTTTTTGTTATGTTACTTAAATTGTGGAGCGTCACTTAAACTTTTGTTACTGAACTTCAAGTTATGACATCGGAAAAAATTATCAACTGATCACAATATGCCGCCAGGTGGCAGCATGTTTTTTTTATTTTGTTTCAACTCACAGGGAGCATTATTTCTTTACGCAGTGGGAAATACAGTTACAGTATACAGTAATACAGGGCAGCCTGATAATGGTATTACCACTGCCAGAAGGAATTAATCTGGCATCCAAACAGCACCCCCCTTTTCTTTTTTCTTTTTTTTGAATAATCTATTAATCATCTTCATCATTTTTTATTTATTTATTTGTGAAATATTCAGAAAGACCTTTGAGTCAGGGACTTGTTTACAAAGGTTCCACGTCATACATAAAAAGGTACAGGGACTCATTTACAAGGTTCCACGTCATACATAAAAATGGTACAGGGACGAGATTTGTGATACAGGTTGCAGCACAGTTACGGATAACATTACATTTATAGCATTATTAGTAGATGGTGTAAAACAGTGGCTGGGGTACAGTGTCACAGCCAGGAAAAAAAAATACAAACAAACATAAAGAAAAAAGAGAAATTACAGGAAAAAAAAAACAGCAGGGGATTGGTAGTCATGTAGTTTCACAGATACATTAGGTACATTGCCCTGCTAATAGCGTCTTTGAGGGAGGCACCGTCTGGTCAGGTGTCAACGGCAGTCACATTGGTTTGTGGCCAGAAGGTATTCTCTTAGCTTAGATTTATAAGAGCCCAGCCTTATTTCATCCGTTATAAGACTAGGGAGGGAGTTTGTCCAGGAGGGGGCCCTGAAACTAAAAGTACGTTGGTATTGGGAGGTCCGGCCATGGGGAACCCATAGTAGCCGTTTGCTTGAGCTACGGGTTGTTTTGCCTGGAGGTGTTGGGAGGATAATTTGATGTAGGGAGGGTGGGGTGAGGCCCAATAGTACTTTTTTTTGTCATAAGGCAGGTGTGGTATCTGATTCTGTTGTCCAAGGTTAGCCAGTTTGTGCTACTATAAAGGGAGCAGGAGTGAGTGAAACGATCACATCCTAGGATAAGACGGCAGGCTTTGTTAAGCACAATCCTGAGTCTGTTTAGGTTTGTGGTGGGGGTGGCACTGTATATTAGGGTGCCGTAGTCTAGCAGGGAGAGGATCGAGGAGTTTATGGTAAGTAGGAGTGCTTCGGGGGTGAGGCAGTGTTTGTACCGGTAGAGTACGCCTAATCTGGAGCTAAGGGCAGTTGATAGGTGCAGGATATGTTGATTAAAACTGAGGGAGGGGTCTAATGTGATCCCTAGGTATTTATAGCAGTTTACTTGTTCTAGGTGGGTCTGATTTGCAGTGAGAAAATGGGGGCAGAGGTTTTTTTGTGGGTTCTGAGGGTGGGCGAATATCATGACTTTGGTCTTATTATAGTTGATAATAAGGCGCTGGGAGGTGAGCCAGTCTTCGATTTCACGGAAAGAGTGCTGGAGAGATTTGTGGAGTTTGAGGGAGGCCGGGTCGGAGGTGAACAAGACTGCATCGTCCGCATAAAGGAGCAGATTTCCAGGGCATGAGGATGGGAGGGTGTTGAGGAACAGGCTGAAGAGTAGGGGGCCGAGTATGGAGCCCTGTGGGACACCGGAGCGGATTGGGAGGCGGGGCGATAGGACAGGGCCTACCTTACTTGACTATCTGCGTTCTATCGGAGAGATAGCTGGTGAACCAGTTTAGGGAGTCATTTGAGAAACCTGTATAGCCAAGGTGTTTAGTAAGAGGGTATGGTTTACTGTGTCAAATGCTTTAGATAGATCCATGAAGATGGCGCCAGTGAGGTGGCCCTGGTCTAGGGCTGAGTGGACATGGGAGGTAAGCTCGAGGAGGGCAGTAGTGGTGCTGTGGCCCTTACGAAAGCCATGCTGCTGTCTGGATAGCAGACTATATTTGTTTAGGTGTTCAGTGAGTTGGTCGGCGACTATGCGTTCTAGTGCCTTGGACAGCGGGGGTAGGATAGAGATGGGGCGGTAGTTGTTTGTGGATGTGCAGTCTCCACTTTTATGAATAGGTGTGATGTAGGCCGATTTCCAGTGGGTAGGGAATTTCCCTTGGCAGAGGGAGTGATTTAGAATGTGGGTGGCGGGGCTAGGACTTCCTGGAGGGTGAGGCGGAGGTTTAAGGTCCAGGAGTCATGACTGTAGTGGTTTTACTTATAGCTTTTGTAGGTAGGGTTTGGCGGTCTCTGGTGTAAGGACTACTGGGTAGAAAGGTGGAGCAAGGGGATGGGGGTGATACGGACCGGGGGGTCCGAAGAAATTAGGGGGCAACACATGGGAGAGATCGGTGAAGGCGGTGTTTACTCCAGGAATTACAGATGATAAAGGCTGAAGTGGTCCTCTTGCAGGAAACGGTGGTTCCAACTTGTCCAATTCAATTTATTTATTTTGGCTTTCTTATTCATTTTTCTGTGGAGCCCATTCAGCTCTCAGAATATGCTCCAGAGAGCCCCAGTTTATGTTCAGACTACAAGTTTCAAATCTTATAGATAAGATAAAAGTTTTCTCTCCTCACTTCTCCTTGTTGACTACTTAGTTCAGGGGCCACTCCACTGTAGTTAATACTGTAATGAAGCTGGTGCAGGGCTCAATAAGAATTTGGCAAAGCCACACTCTGCTTCACAGTTGGGCAGGTGCCCTTGTACACCCGGGGATTAGTGCAGCAGAGCCAGGTACAGGCAGTGAAGCGTCCTTTGACCATAAAATTTAAGTACTAGGTCAGACCTAGGCTACCTTCCATGGGTGGTTCATGCACCCCCTTACTATTACATCAGAATTTCATGGGGTGTATTTGAGCAAAGTGCCTTGAAGGGCAATTTGTTTTTTTCAATAGTTCTCTTTTTTTAGTGAAGGAAAAAAAAAAGAAACACATAATTGTTCCAGGTGTTTTATAAGTGGTTGAGGTATTGAAGACCTAAGATGATTTGTTTGTTTTTTCTATTATACTGTGTGCAGACATTCACACTGGGGACCGGAGGGATCTTTCTGAACTGGGTTGTGTTTTCATTTCATCCTCCATAATGACAGAATTAAATAGAGTAACTTACAATGTAAAGGGACTTAATAATCCAATAAAGAGATCCAGAGTACCCCAGGAATTACAGATGATAAAGGCTGATGTGTCCTCTTGCAGGAAACTCATCTTAATGCCTTAGAGCATAGTAAAATAAAGAAATCCTGGATGGGTGAGGTATACGCTTCACATTGTGACTTTTTTACCAGGAGAGACACTAAGCTGAAGTTAAGTGACTTGCTCAGGTCACACAGTATGCAAGTGGGGGCTGTGGGATTCAAACCCAGGTCTCCAGGTTTGCAGCTCAGAGCCTTAAACCACTGCGCTATACTGCCTCCTACTGTCATCCACATAAGAGGGGAGTGGCTATTTTTTTAATCTGTTTTTATCCCCTCCTACACACTGGAGCCCCACGCTGTTAGGAGACGTCTAAGCACCAGCCCCACCTCACTGCCTTACCTGATTCCCCAGTGGACCCCCATGGAGCCATGGCTGTACCCCCCAGACGGGTACAAGGTGGGGCCCGTACACCCCGAGACAATTCTTGTTTCATTGGGTCCCCTCCAGTGGTCAGGCAGGCAGGAGCAATTATGGTCTGTGCTGGTGCTCCTTCCCCTCGGTGCTCTGGCGTGTTTTTCCCCTGTTCTGAGGGAGTGGCAAGCGCCCGACATCAAGGCATTTCCGCAGACATCCACCACTCCCCAACCCTCTCATGCTCTGCATTGCTGTGCTTCTGGCTTCCGCCAGAGGCCAGTCAAGCACCGAGCTGGTGCCCCCCTCCCTCCCGGGAGAGGAGAACCATCCTCCGGATGCTTGATCCTCTCCCTCCCATGTTGACCCCCGGTGGCCCAGGCTCATTCCCGAACCTGGGTCACCAGATTACCTAGGTCCAGATGGATCTTGAAGGCCGCTTCGTACAGATTAGTAGTGAATTTGGGGGAAGATTCTACACAATTCTTAACATATATATTTATTTGAATTTTGGTAACCGAGTAAGGCCACTGGGGCAATTACAATCCTTTTTCAGGGCCAACCCGGGACAGACGGAGTTACAAAAGAATTCAGTATAACATATCAGTATACTCCATTCCCCCTAGGATTTCAAAATTATTAGCCACTGTGGCTAAACAGACCCAATATTTATTAGCCACCGCAAGGGACCCTTAGCCAGACACACCAAGTAATGGTAAAAATTTCTACTGACTTGTATTAACTGCAGATCACATTCTATTTAAGTACTTAACATGTTTACAGCACTTTTGTAGTGGTTAAACACAATTACTGGTTACTGAGCCAAAATCTGAAATAAAATCTTTTTATATTATCAGGTAGCCGAACTGTAATGTGTACAGCAATAAGCATACAAAATAAATGCATACAGGTCGTTAAGACTGAGATGTGCCAGAGGCCACATGGCCAGCCCATTTTTTTAAAAAAAAAGCGCTTTAATTTGTGCACAGTATTCAGTCAAACAGTGAGTCACGAGACAAAACAGAATGTCGAGACGTCAGTAAAAGGCAAGGCGCCAACTACATATGTTTCAAGCAGGAAAAGCAGCAAAACTCTATAAATAAAGATTTAAGTCATTTCTGTGTGAAATGAGAAGGCCAGTACTAGTGCTCTATTAACAGTAAGTGTTTTAGTCTCCCCCCCCCCAGCTGCCAAATAAGGCACAGGGTCATGTGTAACTAAGCCTGAAATGCAAGGCAGCCAGAAATAATTTTCACATAAGAAATTAAGCAACAGTGTTTTAAAAAATTATAAAAATCAGAAAAATAGTGTTTTTATATTTTAAATCCTCGTTGTTTGAAAAACATTAGGCACCAGTCATGCTGCCTTATCCTATTACTAAAATCATAAGAAAAGCAGTAAGTTACTGTTTTTTATGACAACATTATTGCAGCCGTATGTTTGAAAACAATGTGGCAGCGTGCCTATTTTAAAAACCAGCAAACCCAGTAACCTTGAATATCTCAGCTCATTCAGTGCCTGGGGGGTTTGTAAAGCATGAAAAATCAACTGGCAGTAAACTTAGTATTACATTTCCATACAGCAGAACAACTGTTTTAATTTTAAAATTATACGATGGCAATTGTTTCAAACAGTAAGCAAAAGCAGGTGCCAGACTGTCGTGACATTTACAATGATTCTGCCAACCACCAACAGCAGTAATTTGTTTTCTCTTTGTGTGTCTGTACTTCATTCTAAATCGTGACCACGTAAGATTCAAACAGTGCCTGTGGAGAAAAAAGACCAAACAATTTTGCTTTAGGTAACCAAATACCACTGAGTATTAATGTATCATAGAGCAAGCAACCATCCCAGTGTCTGAAATTTATTTTATTTTTCTGTTAGGTCTATGCCGTGCTACAGATAATCTTCAGAAGAACTTGGAGGTGCATCAGTTGCCTTGACAGTTTGTAGGAAACCACACCTGTCCTTCTTGGATGCCAAGATCTGGAATGCACTTTCCAAATAAAAGTTTCCAATGTCATCAGGAGCCTCAACCAGAAGAGTCATTTGATAGTTCACATTCCACACTTTAATACAATTCCTCTTGTCAGTCTTAATGTTGTTTATGCACTAAACCCACGTTCACACTCCACTGAAGTTGATGGGGTTGCCAGACATACTGAATATAGTTTGGACATGTTTGGCCAAGATTCCTTGTTTGGGACTACCACTTTGACCTTGAATTCTTCAATAGTACACTGTTTGCGCACTGAGAATAGTCTATGTATTAGAGACCATTCAAGTCTGGTTTCATCTGGGTTAACTGGCAGGATGTTAGTAACTTGAGGGACACTGGCTTCTTTAGGGACACCGTAGTGGACAAGTATGTTCTCAATCTCCTCTTCTCCATAGCTAACAATGTTCTCATCCTCAGGTGTATTGCATGAGTCTAAAACCTTCCAGTTGTCCAACAATGTCCCTTCTGGAAAGTAACTTTCTAGTTGCTCAACTGTAGACTGTATGTAAGAAGTTTGCAGATCCTTAAACTGCTCTCTTTGATCCCAGATATCTTTCAGTGTATGTGATCTAAATATAGATTTCCCCCTTCTCTGGTGGTTCACTTGGCATCTCGGACAGAACACCTTTTAAATGTGGTCCTGGATTTTCAGGGAGTGCATGAAGTGCATCAATGGTGCTGACCAGCTGCTGCCTTGCCTTGGAGAATATGACAGCACATTTCTGGAAAAGTTTAGAAAGAATTGCAAGAAGACCTACAGCATCTGCCAGAAAGAAAACTGCCAAAACATTTGAAAGTCCCCTTTTTTTAAGGTATCCCATAGCAAGATTTCCCTGATAGTTATCCTCTGCCATTTGTGTCAAAGCAGAAATAAGTGATGCAATGCAGGCTTGTAATGCCTGTAGAGAATCAGAGAATGAAAGCCATCTAGTGAAGAAAATCTGTTTAAGCTTTACAGCATGTTCCTGGTGTAGCTCTTTGCTCTGATCAAGTATTCAACAGAATTTGGGTGAGTACTTTATCAGTTTCCCAAGCTGATTTACTGTTGACATAAAACTGACCAGATACTGCTGTTGGTTGGCTGCTTTCTCTGATGCTAAAGCGAGTCTATATGCAAGACAGTGAGCGGCAACTACATATGAGTGATCTATTTTGGCTAGAATGGTCACACCTTTTTTGCATCCTGTCATTATAGAGGCCCCATCAGTTGCAAGTCCTATCAGCTCTAAATCTCCTAGATTTTTATCAGAGATCATGTTCCTGACAGCATTATATGCTGTTTCTGATTTACATTCTGCAAGCTCAGTCACACCTAAAAATTTTGACTGAACAAAACCCTTGCTGTCAATGAATCTGATGTATACCATTAATGTACTCTTGTTAGCCACATCTGTTCCCTTGTCAATTTGTAAAGAAAATAATTTGCATGGAGCATTCTCCAATTCCTTTTAAAAAACATCCTGCACAGTCTTAGATATTGCTTTGTAAAAGTCATTAATGGATTTGGAATGTGTGTGTGTATATGCGTATATATATATATATATATATATATATATATATATATATATAAAATATTTGTGCCTTGGAGAACGGCTTGCTTGATAGGCACTAGCAGAGCGGAATCCTGTGGAAAAAGAGAAAAAAGGAATTGAAGTGACAGTGAGACTATGCTGTCCCCACCCCCATGCAAGTCAGAAACGCGACCAAATGAGAGTCATGGCGGCACTGGCACTATGGTGCTTTTTTTTTTTTTTTTTGCAATTCTGACATTAGGAAATTGCAAGTCAAAAATACTTACATTGTGAACTTACAGTTCCAAAAGTTTCTGGAGGTTATGAGTGGCAGTCAAGAGTTTTTGCCATGTAATAAGTGCTTCTCATTTCTGCTATAATAGCACTCTTCACAGATGAATAAACTGTGCTCACTGCCTTTGTCATTCCTTTTTTCCCTCTTTCTGCCTCCATTGCAAGCCTCACAAAAAAGAGAGAAATTATGTTTTAAAATCAGAAAGAATTTAATAATGCTTATTAAAGTGAGAAGACAAAAAATGATAGAAGTCTGGCTGCCAGGGCATAATTAATAAACTCAGTCGTGATCTTTGGATATCTGGGGTGGGATATTCAGAAATGCACCAGATGCAGGCGCAACAGCTGCGCAGTGCAAGTACACTGCACCAGTGCACCCCCAATGTGATATTCAAAGGTTGAGCACAATGGCAAGTGACAGTGCAAGATGGCTGAATATCGCAGGGATGCGCCATAGCACAACAAGGGTGGAACCAGGGAGCAAGTCAGCAGGTGCCATCCCGCAGCCTGGGCTGTGCAATGGAGCAAGTCAGCAAGCGCAAGAGCACAACATGGGCTGCACAGGGGTCAGAGGTGCATGGGCCAAGACACAGGGCAACAGACACAGTGGGGAGCATGCCACAGGAGCAGGACAGACCACCACCAGGGTGTAGGGGATGGCAGGAAGGAGGCATGGCAGGTGCATGCCCGCAGGCCCCGACCACGTGCACCACAGCAGTGCATAGAGGCATTGTGGCACCAATGACCACTGGCAATCAGCCGTGAGCAACACCCCCAGGATAGCATGGGACACGCCACCTGGGCCAAGCTGACAACACACATCTCAACAACACACAGGCCACATAACCCTAGCAGGGTGCACACGTACACCCCAGGGCACACACTGGCCACTGGGCACAGACCACCAGGCACATACCCTAGACGTACCACACGGCCACCATGCATACGACTACAGCATGGCTCCATACGCCAGCTGCAAAGCAGACACAGACATGGATGGCTAACAAAATAAATGTGTATTAAAATAAATCAACAACTATTTACAGATGAACAGGGATAGGGAACGGGGAGGCCACAAACAAGACAGTAGGCTGGGGAAGGGGGACAGGGGACATGGCTGGGTTAGTGGTCAAGGGAGGAAGGGGAGGGGGGTCAGGGGAAGGGAAGGGAAGGTGATACAGGCCAATGGGCCCCACGTGCGTCCACACCCTACTGGCTCCTGGTCCTCTGTCTCCTCCGCAGCCTGCACAGAGCCTGCCTGATGATGCGTGCCACCTGAAGTGTGGCTGTGGTGACCCTCAGAATGTGCTCCAGGAACCTGGTGTTCACATCCACCTGCTGGACACCTAGGACAATGGAGGGGACATGGATGAGTGCATGCCCATACGACTGTAGCCCATCCACCGTGCACAGTGGGTAGCGATGACATGTGCCCTGTAGAAGGCACACAGCCAGCTGCAGCATGCATGCCCACATGAGCCACCACCCTGACCGTCCACAGCCACACACAGCACTGCACACCAACACCACCCGTGCGCGGCACACCACAACCATGGTGGCCAGGCAACAGGGCTAAGTGGCGGGATGCCAGTGGCATGGCTGGAACCCCAGTGCACCCACAGCCCACCTGCAGCAGCCACACACACATGCGAAGGGCACGGCATGGTGCAGTGGACCCCACCAGCGATGCACGGCTGTAATGGCCATGTGCACAGGGGGCTGTGGCCCACCCCAACTCCACACAACAGTCACTGACAGAGTGCCTACCTGCATGCTGCGGTACAACCGGCACCTGACCAGCAGCACCTCCCACACAGCCAGCATCCCATGCCTGTGCACCACCGTTGGGCTACCCACATCTGGCAATGACACCCGCCATCCTGGCTCTTTGCCAATCCTCAGGGCCTAGTAGGGAGACAGTGAGAGGCAGACATCAGCACCTGGCAACAACCCACGCGCCCCACCTCCCTCCAGCACAGTATACCTCATGGCTCTATGCAGTGGCGCTGCCATGGCACAGCACACTCATGGTGTGCTGCCATGGCCGGCAGAGTGCACAGCCACAGCCCCCCCCCACAGCACAGCATGACACCCCGCTGGACCCCCACAGAACACCGACATGGCACAGACGATGAAAGGTGCACTCACCTGGCCATGGAACGGTGCCCCTCCGGACGCTTGCCAGCAGTGAACTTAGCCGGTCGGGATCCCTCCGCCACAGGTCCCCATATCTGTAGCCGCACTGCTCCCTGCTACGCTGGGTCCCTGTGGTCTCCTCCAACCCCTCGGCCATCTCCTGCCACACCTTGGTGCGAGGCCGGTCCAGGGGCACCTGCCCATACAGGGAGCCAACATGTGGCTCTTCCAGTGCCACCAGGTTGACCAGCTCAACCTGGCTCCAATTTGGTGCCCTAGCTGTGCTCCTGCATGGCATGCTCCTATCTGCACTGGTAATCCCAAATGGCAACCAGTAGCACGAGTCGCACATGCTGTGGGTGCGTGACTCGCTCAGCGATGTGCTGCCATCCCCAATCGTGCATGCCTCAGTGCTGTGCGATACAGCTGGGGTGGCACTGGCACATGCCACAGGAACCAGGAAGGTCAAAGGACACTTGTAAGGTTAAAGGTCAGCACGCGCACCGTGTGCGATAGGGCATGCCATGCATGGTGCGCAGTAGTATCTCGTGTGACCCACGGTCCATATGCCAATGGCGCATGGGCGCCATAGGGCATACAGTGCACGAGCACCACATGCTCAATAGCAGCAGAGCACTGTACCGCATATGATGCACTGTGCGTCAGATACGCCACCGACGTACGTGACGTCAGTGCGTGCATGCACACTGTCGGGCCTGCTGCACATGTCATACAGTTGCACCCTGGCTTGTGCATGCACATCCCCAATGTGCCATGTGCAATTCCACGATATTCAGCAGGAATATGCAGATGGGCTGATCAGCATAGCTGTGGCGCATCGGAGGCATGTGCATCTCATTACAGTTGCGCATTCCTTAATTTGCATGTGATGCCCTATAAAAGCACCATGGGACTGCACAAGCACCAGACCAGTATTGCATCCTTCAGAGGTAAGACACCAGGCGGTGGGCATGTTGGGACAGTGGATTGGGAGGGCCTTGTGTGTGGCAGCCATCACTAACCACATGTCCATACCCACAGGATTGAGCATGACAGAACGGGAGGAGGTTGAGGAGCAGGGGCCTGCATGGAGGCGCAGACCCAACTTCACGAGGGCAGAGAGTGATGCCCTCTTCGATGCATACCTGGATCAGGAGCCCCTCCTGAGTGGCTCAACAGGCACCCTGCAGGCCAGGGCTGTGAACCAGCAGGGCAGCCATCAGAGGTCAGCACAGGAGTGCAAGAAGAAGGTGGGCACAGACTGGAGGAGGATAAAAGATAAGGTGGTTGCCATCTGGGCCGCACGTACCACCACAGGCAGTGGACAGCCCGAAGTGCCAGAGCTGACACAGCAGGAGGAGCTGGTGGCAGCGTCCAGGCGGCGCAGCACCTTTGAGGGTGTTCGCAGCGGTGGATTCCAGATGGGGGAGCAGCCCATCACTGCATGGTAGGTACAGTGGCGCATGGGGAAGGGGGGCAGGGGTGCTGGGGGGCAGGGGTGTGTGGCAGCAGCACTAACATGTATGTGTTCCTTTACAGATCCGGAGTGCCTGCATGCAGCAGCAGGGGTGGGGGTGACCACCATGGGGGTGGTCCTGGACCTGGAGGACTGTAAATCCACCTCCACCGGTGTCTGGGGGACAGACCTCTACCAGCCCTTCGCCACTGTCCAACCGGATGCCTGTGGCATGGTTGCGGACGAGGCCCTGTCAGTGTTTCAGCAGGACACCAGCCACGGCGTCCTGTATGCTGAGATACAAGTCGGGCGGGGTCCAGGACCGATGACAACGTGACTGTTATCCTGGACAGTGGTAAGGCTGATTGGGGGAGGCACCCATACCACGCACCCATCACGGCAGTGCAGATGGTGCCATGGTGGCAGTTCTTCCCCCACCGGCTGCAACGCCCAGTGAGGCAGTGGGTGACATTGGTGTGGCATAGTCCATAATGTGTGGCGGTGATGGTGGTGCAGCTACCCCAGGGCCATTACTCACACAGCGGCTGGAGGGGCTGCAGCAGCAGCAGGACGGGTCGGGGGGGCCGGGTGCAGTGACCGCTGCTGTTGTACCACAGACTGTACAGGCCAAGGCAGCCCCGCTGTGCAGCCCCCCACCTGTGTGGGGGGCTGTGCTGCGGGATCATGCAACTCCCACAGGTTGGCACAATGCCCATGCCACACAAGGTGCCGACCCACTGACTGAGCACACCCAGCTGCTCCTGGCATCCATAGAGCAACAGATGCTGGTCATGGCAGGGGTGCGTGCACTCTGCACAGAGCTGTACCAGTCTGCAGGGAGGTGTGACTGGGACTATGGGCAGCTCCTAGCCGAGGACACACGCATGTGGGAGGACATGACCGCAGCCCTGGATTGGCTTACAGCTGTGGTCACGGTCGGCCTAGCACCAATGGCCACCCTGGTGCATGGCCATCCACAGCAGTCACCGCAGAGTGCATTCTCCACCCCTCGGTCCTGGTGTTGTGCGACCCTGTCACTGTCGATGCCGGGATCCACTGTGGGCATTCTGGGCACACCTGGAGCGGGCCTGTTCAGGGGCCTGCAGACACCTGCAAGGGACCAGTCGCGTTCCAGCGGTGACACACCTGGGGGAATGTCTGAGACACCTCCTGTGGCCCTCGCACAGCCTGCATCTGCTGGGCGGTCTCAGCGGGGCCGTCCATGGTGGTCATGCGACTGCGTGGCGGTCATGATCTGCCACCCTCCCTGTCCGCTGCCTGCCGAAGCCCATTGTGCACATTGGTGTGGCATGTGTCTGTGCAGACCAGGGTCATGCTGTCCATGGTCCACTCAACACGCCTGCCTCATGCACACCCGCCCGGCCGCTGGCCACTGTGGCATGTGCATGATGATGCCCACACAACACCGTCTGCCACTGTGCACTGGTGTTCAGCATCTGACACATGCACATTGGCGGCATCTGGGTGTGTGGGTGCCTGTGTACATGTGTGTGTGTGTGTGTGTGGGGTCTGCAGTGCTGTACAAGGTGCTTCCATAGAGTTCTGTCCCATGCCTGTCCATGCTGCCCTCCGGCCGTGTCTGTTGTGGGGCCCAGCCATGCATGCCTGTACACTGTGCCCTGGTCCCTGCATGTGGTCATGTTCACCTACCAGCATGCACCGTAGTGCTTCTCTGCAATCATGTCCCGATGCTCCTGGGCCAACCTGTGCAGCGGGGGCTTCCGTCATCCGGGGGGGGCTGCCCACCACCGCCTGGCCCGGCATCCACGTCGTCCCTACTGCTGTTCCCCTCCTCGACCTCGACCTCGACAGCTATCCCACGGTCAGTAGCCATGTTGTGTAGCACACAGCAGGCCAGGAACAGGCCACAGGCCTTCGAGGAGCTGTACTGTAGGGCGCTGCAAGGCCTGTGCAGGCAACGGAAATGTGCCTTCAGCACCCCAAACACACGCTCAATGATGTTCCGTGTGATGGCTTGTGCCTCGTTGTATATCTCCTGTGCTGGGGTCAACGGGTGCTGGTATGGGGTGAGCAGTCAGGGCCTGAGTGGGTATCCGCTGTCATAAACTCTGGCTTTCTTGCTTTCAGTTTGAGACTGGCTTTCCATAGCTACTGAGGTGCTGGTGCTGCCACACATTTCTGGACTGTGTACAGGTTCAGTTTCAGCACTTGATCTGGGCCTTTTGAAAATATCTGTTATTTTGCTTTGTTTTGTAGCTGTTGCCCTGCTGGCACTATCAGCAACAGTATTTGCTGCTTCTGACATTTTTATTACAAATATACAACACGTGAGCATTTGAGTAAATTCGGTGAGGTGCACAAATTCTTTTTTTGTGAATAAAAGTTCTTGAAAATAGTAATTTGAGAGAGTTTTATAGAAGAGACAATTACTGATATATGTGACGTACACTGTACATTAATTTCTGTACATATGATGCACAGCTGCTTATTTGGGTGTCGTGAATATAAGTTGTCTACACAAATTAATAAAGTACTTGATACTGAACAACAGTGTCTGAGAGTTTTATTTTGATATACAACAATATTCTTTCTCATTAGCACCCACTCACGCTAGTATATTTCTTTATCTGTGCTGGGGGGGCAGGCATTTTATTATAGCAGAAGGTTGTGTGGAGTGTGCTTCAGCACTGATTTACACTTGCAAGATTCACAGTAAATAAAGCAACCTTTTGCTGCCAGCAGTCACACTTAGTTCTTTTTTGTAGACAGCAACACAACTGGGTGCTTTTATTCTGGTTAATAAATTGTTAAATCGTTTTTTGTTACGTTTTCTTTCTTCCCTTCTGTCCTGTCTCTAGTTACTGTCTGTTCTCTTTATTTGACTCAGATTCTTATACTTGTGAACTGCTCACTTAGTTTCTCTATCTCCTTTCATTTGTCTGCTCTCACACAGTATGTGATTTATTGTTTTTCTCACAAATATTGTCCTAATGCCTTATATCCCTTTCTCTCCTTGTGTTTTCAGTACTTTCCTCTTTGCAATCAAACTTGCTTATCAGCTGTCTCATCACACTAATTTCAGGGGCTTCTACTTTTCAGTATGATGTATCTCTTAGTTGCACAATCATGTGTGCCAACCCACCACTTAATTTCCAGCTTCACTTTGTCCATTTTATTTTATCATTTATTTCCATTCACCCCTCTCTCCCTTCATGTCAGGGGCATGTTATGCTTCTCAAATTCTACCTTGAACAATTCCTTGTTATATCAAAACTTTAATTCTCTACTGTTCATTTATAAATATTCATATACTTCTTTGGACTTTTTGGCAATTGTTCTTGATTGTTTACTTTTCTCACATTTATCAGTGCTACCTCATGTGCCCTTAATATCCACAGGCTGTCTCCTGACTGCTCTATAAAGTCTTGTAACTTTTCTTTCAGCTTGCTTTCCCCTACTTCTCCAATTATTTGTCTTGTCTCTTTATTTCTCTCACATTTCTGTGCCTCATGTGCCTTAATATCAGGCTGTGTTGTTGTACTTCTGATTTTTCTTTCAGCTTTACTTGCTTTCTTATATGAGCCCCTCTGCAAGCCTCTCCAAGTTTAAATCTGTCTATTCCTCTCACATTTCTTAACACAAGTGCATCATGTGCCCTTATATCCCCAGGTTGTCTCCTTTTTGCTTTATGCTTCTGACTTTTCTTAATCAGCTTACTTGCTTTCTTATATCCCCTGCATTACTTTAACAAAAATCTGTCTGTCTCCTTTTATTTCAGGGGCTTGTTTTGTCTTTTATTTTTATTTTTTTGCCCAGAGTTGTTTGTTCTTGTCTCTTCATTCTTTTCTCAAACAGTTCTCCTCTAAATGCTTCCACTGTATCTGATGTCTGTTATCTGCTTTTCCTTTTACACTGTCAGTAAATTCTGTTGCACATAAACACTAGTGCCTTGCTGTTTCATTTATTTTCCATCCACCTCTTCTGCCTTGTTTTGCACACAAATGTCACACTCCCACTTATTATATATCATAACCCTCTGATTTTCACTTGTTCTGCCTTAATATTAGCCTGCTATTAATCTATTGTCATTATTTCACAGAGAAACTGCTTTTCCCCGCTTATTCATAGCTCAGAGTGCCCTGATGTCTCTAGAAGTCGTATGCCCATTTTTTAAACAAAAAACTCAACGTTTTCCTCTCTCATTTGCTTCCCTGCCTAAGTAAATCTAGCTCAGTGAAAAAAAAAATGAATGCACACTTATTTTCAGGAGCTCCACCAAATGTGTCTTCTCCCTATCACCGCCACTGCCCGAGTGACTCTTTTCCACCTCGATCCCTCCCAAGTCCCAAGGAACAGATGCTCTGATTGGCAGAAGGAGAGTGTCTATGTCATTGAACCAATGAGACACGACTCTCCTCCATGCCAAGATTTCAGTCATGTGGGTGCCGGTGACCATGACATGCGCAGTTCAGTGCTCCCGGAGGTCACCGCACCAAATCTTGTGTTTGTTCTGCGAGATTTAAGATGGTGCCACAGTCAGCAGTTTTTGTGCCACTCTCTCAGTAGTTTAGGTCTCTATGGTGAGAGAGTGGTGAAAACTGACTGCGGCTGACTTGTTTTCACCTCCGTGGCACAATTTGCCACACAGGTCGCAGCTTCGGAGGTAGTGATGTGGCGATTGGCAAGCGGGAACATAGATATACAGTAGACAGGTTACAGAGGTCACAATCACTATTACAGAAAGTTGTCGCTACAGATGAAATATCAATAACAACTATGGAGCTGTAGCTAAACACTATACAGGGGGAAAAAATTAAGTAACAAATGGTTATGTACAGTATAAGAAAAGGTCGATGATTCACAGCACATTGGATATGTGCAGGGTAAGGTAACAGCAAGTAGGGCAGAGCCACCAAAACCTGCACACAGGTGCAAGAAAAATAAAAAGGGAAGAATAGAAAGGGGGGTTAGGGAAGGAGTAAGGAAGGGGAGAGTTCAAATAGGTGGCGTGTCTAGAAAGCAGTTGCAATTAGTGGCAGAGAAGAGGGAGGTGTGGAAAGAAGGGAGGGTGGTGCAAGACAGGACATGGTGGGGAGGGAGTTCCAATCAGATACTGCCACATACGCAAAGGATTTATGGGTGACAGTAAGCTTAAAATTAGGTCTCAAGAGAAGGGGTAAAGAGGCAGATCTAAAGGCCCATGGCGCAGGCCTTGGACGTATAATGTCAATGAGACACAGGTGGGGATTTGTGAACAAGTTTGAACATGAAGTTAAGGGTAGAGTATCTCAGTTTCGATTCACAAGTCAGCCAGCCTAAGGAGGCAAGGACATCGCACTGATGGAGACGAGCACAGGCCCCTAACACAAACCTTCCCACTCTATGGTAAACCTGAGCAAGGAGAGACAGGTTACTGGCATTGGTGGACAAAAGTAGAGGAGCACCATAAGTAAGGAGTGGGAGGAGAGATGAGGAGACAATCTTGAGGCAGGAGGCAGAGGAAAGAAAAGGGTGGATTCAGTAGAGGAGACCCAATTTTTGATTTAGTGCCCTAGTCGGGGATCCACGACAGGAGTCCGACAGTATTTCTGTTGAACGCCCTGTCAGTGACACTGGCAGGACAACTGCATTCTGCAGTCGGCTGCCGGTTCGCTATCATTTCCTTTGTTTTCTGCGAGGGGGCTTCACCCCCTGAACCCCCCGCTTAAAGATTCTCAACTCCAGTCAGAGCTGATTGGGGGGGGCAGGACCTCAGACAGGCAGTGCTGGGTTCCAGTGGGTCTCCCACCGCGGCTAGGCACTGTAGTCGCTGTGGGGGACCTCACTGGCAAAATGTCGCTGTGAGGGGGGTAAACGTCTAGTCGAGATGGAGACATGGGCATTAAGGGAGAAAGATGCTCCCAATGAGGAGAACCTTCACCCTGCTTTTTTTATCAGAGTGATTTCTGAAGCTATAACAAATGCCCAGGGTTTAGTTATCATGGGGGGCAATTTCAGAACCTCCCTCTCCCCCCATTTAGATAAATCAGGATTACACTTGGAAAAGAAGTCTCGGCAGCTACCATACTCACACGTTTCCAGCATTAATATGGTTTGATGGACATCTGGAGACACCTCCATCCCACGATACGTGATTATTCTTTTTTTTTCCACCCAGACACAGTCAGTATTTTAGAATTGACTACTTTTTGATCTTAACTACCTGGGTCCATATGGTGAAAGCTTCTACTATAGGCAGCATTACTCTTTCAGATCATGCCTTAGTATCACTGAAATTAGTTATTGACCCCCTCTCACTAATGGTATGTGGCATTTAAATGTTAGCCTTCCAACCCAGAAAGACTTTAAAGAACTTGTTAAGGAAGAATTACATTCTTTTTAACAGTTTAATTCTCCAGAGGACACACCAGCTCCATTATATTGGGATACCTTTGAGGTGTATTTACAGGGCAAATTTATCTCTTTCTTCTAAGGTTAAGAAAGACAGACTACATCAGCAGTGGGAATTAAAACAATGCATATCTAACTTAGAGTCGCAACATAAAGTCCACCCTGGATACTACGATTAAGACTCAGAAGATGACAAAAAAACTCTCTAAATTAGTAGAACAAAAGATTGGTGGCTCACTTAGGTTTGCAAGGCACCGCTAATTCGAGCAGGGCAATAGAGCCAGCAAACTGCTAGCTGCACAACTTCATAAAGAGGTTGCCTCTAGGGCAGTACTAAAATTATGTCATAGGTCCACGGCACAAATAATTACCTCACCTAAGGAAATTACTCAACATTTTGCTGATTTTTATAAGACGTTTTATAATTCTGAGAGAAACCCGAACCATGAGCAAGATGTTCAGGCTTATTTGGGAACTATAACACTCCCTTCTCTACAAGATATGGAAACTACCACCCTCTCTGCACTTATATCTCCACAAGAGATTCTCCGACAGATCCAACACTTAAAATCTTTGAAAGCTCCTAGAACTGTAAAGGTGTGGGAAATAACAGATGTCCAGATGATTTTCAAGATGCATAAAAAACTCGTGCATATGAGTTTATCATTTTATTTTTAGAAAAAAAAAATTCACAGAAAGGAAAATATCGGTGTTAAATTCACACCCATCCAATGCAGGAAATTCGCCTTGATTCAAGCTCCAGAACAATGTCTTTTCCTTTCATCCAATAAAGCACTTTTGTGTGAAAAGCCTGCACACAACCTCCTTCACTTGTGATCAGTCAAATACTGACCCACCTTTCTAACCTTGTTCCCTAGTGGACAGTTTATATAGTGCCTGAGGCTGTGACATCATGACCATGTGACACACAATTAAGATAAACTTGTACTATTCTAATCTTTTCTAGTGCATTCACACTGGTCTGTGAAAGCTGTCAGGACACATGGATGTGACTATTTCTATAATTCTTAAGACCAGTCACACAAGGGGTCTTATAACTCATGCAGAGACCTTAATTTACTGGAGGGGGCGTGATTTGGGGTTAAGCCCCTTCCACTCATCCTCTCTGATTCCTATATAGTCAGTCATTTCATGGACTGCCAGCCCTATAATAGAAACTTTCCAGAGTCAGCCACAATCAGGTAAATAAAACAAAACAGTGTTTTTACTTTTATTCAAAAGGCAAAATAACTTGTTTTAACACATTAGAATATGAATCTCTAACCTTAGTAAAGAACAACAGATGAGGGGTGCACTCCCTATCTGTGTTCTTTCCAGGTTAAGATTCCATTTTCCAGCAAAAAATGTACTTTTATAGCAAAACAATATCATTTCTCAAGTTTGACTCAGAAAATGCATATACATTCCTTTTTCAGGTTCTATGTCCCATTCTGGCACATTTAGACTATTTTCTGGGACAGCAATCCTATCTGATGGCTTGTAATTGCAGCCCATGGCTACAATGTCTCATTTTGGCCTGGTGCCAACCTACAGCCTCTCCTTAAATTCTGGGGCCAATACAATAAATGAAAAACCCATATAAATACTTCTGAGGGCACTGCAGGGCTTAATTCCACCTGCCTGTAGTGTTCTACATTTTAGTTAAACATTAGCAGCCTCCTTTAAATCGTATCCATGGAGCGGATACATTTCCTGTACATCGGGGCATCAGAGGAGCTGCTCCATTGAGCAATACACAGCTGCATCCTCCTCTTGCAGCTGGGCAGGCACTCCCTTTCTTTGGTGAATCGCAACAAGCGTTTGCGATTCACCATGGGGGAGGCGAGGGTAATTAGCACCATGCAGTTTAATGAATGGTTGAAAAAATGATGCGGAGCACAGGGGTTTGGCTTCATTGGGGACTGGGGTTCCACCTGGAGGGACACCAGCCTATACTGGCAGGACGGTCTGCATCTGTCCAGGAAGGAACAAGTCTTTGAGCAATCAGTTTAAATGCTTCATTGGCAAGCTTTTAAACTAGTCAAAGGGGAGGCACTGACAAGCAGCAGGAAAATCCCAGCCTCCCTTCAAAACAGGGTACTAAATGAGAAAAGACCGAGGTAGAAAGGTCAGTGGGGATGCTGCAACAGAAGGTAAAGCCATCAAAAATGGAGAGCAATGAGTACCAATGCCCGTAGCCTGGGTAACAAGCTTCCTGAATTATTGGCCTTGATGGAGGAGGAACATCTGGATATCGTGGCAGTCACAGAAACATGGTACACAAAAATCATGACTGGGACGAAACATACCAGGATACACTATCTACAGGAGGGACAGGGAGGGTAAAAGAGAGGAGGAGTAGCTCTTTACATAAGGGAAGGAATAAAAGCAACAAAACAAAAGGGTAAACAGGGAGGAGAAGAAGCACTGTGGGTAAATTTGGAGACAGGCAATGGCACCACAATCCGCACAGGGGTTGTATACAGACCCCCTTCTCAGGGGGAGGAAATGGACAAGGAAATGATAGAAAGTATACTTAGAATGGCAGAAAAAGGGGAGATATTGCTGATGGGTGATCTGAATATGCCAGATGTTAACTGGAGTGCAGTTGCAGCTGCCACTTCAAAGAGTGGAGTTATTTTAGATGCCCTACAGGTAGCATGCCTTAGACAACTAGTACTGGAGCCCACTCGAGAGGGAGCAATATTAGACTTGATTCTCTCAAATGGAGATGGGGAGAGGATCACAGATGTAGAAGTGGGTAGCCATCTGGGAACTAGCGACAATCGAACAGTATGGTTCATAATAAACACAGCAATAGAGTCAAGCCATACAAATACAAAAGTACTGGACTTTAGGAGGGCTGACTTTGCCAAAATGGGTGAGTGCCTAAGGAATGCACTAGCAAATGGGCAGGAAGGAGGGGTGGAAGAACAATGGGGAATAATAAAAACTGCCATCACAGAGGTTACGAGCCTTTGTGTGAAGCAAATAAAACAAAACGATGTAAGAAACCACTATGGTTCTCAAAGGAAGTGGCAGTGAAGGTTCAAGAGAAAAATAAAGCATTCAGGAAGTACAAGGAATCACAGAAGGAGCAGGACAGAGAACTGTATCAGTTAAAGCAAAAGGAGGCTGGGAAGGCAGTCAGAACAGCAAAGGCCCAAACTGAGGAAAAGATAGCCAACTCAGTTAAGAAGGGGATAAAACCTTTATAGGTACATCAGGAGCAAAGGAAGACCAAGGAGGGATAGTGAGGCTTAATAAAGGGAGGAGGGAGGGTGGGCAGAGGGTGACTGTGAAAAGGCAGATACTAAACAAATATTTTTGCTCAGTATTTACAAATGAAGAGGGAGGTACCTAAAACAAACAATAGAAACACTCTGGATACAGAAGTTGATACCAGCCCATTTACAGAAAAAAGGGTTCTGAAAGAACTCTAAAACTGGAAGGTGGACAAGGCAATGCAGCCTAATGGGATCTATCGAGAATTCTATAAACTAAGGGTAGAACTAGTGACACCACTGACTACCCTTTTAACAAATCATGGGAGGATGGGTGGTACCCGAGGACTGGAGGAGGGCAGATGGATTCCCTTCACAAAAGTGGGAGCAAGGCAGAAGCAGGAAACTACAGACCTGTTAGTTTAACCTCAGTGATAGGGAAAATGATGGAATCACTTCTGAAGGAAAGAATTGTCGAGCATCTAGAGGCCAGAGGGGCACAGGACCCTAGGCAGCATGGATTCACAGTGGGAAGGTCATGCCAGACGAATCTGATAGATTTCTTTGACTGGGTGACCAAAGTGGTAGATCAGGGAGGGGCTGTGGACATGGCCTACCTAGACTTTAGCAAGGCATTTGACACAGTCCCACACAAAAGATTAATATACAAGTTAACCAGCCTGGGAGTGGGTCCCAAGATGACAGCCTGGGTAAAGAATTGGCTGGAGAATAGGACACAGAGAGTAATAGTAAATGGAGTCCACCCAGAAGAAAGGGGGTACTAGTGGGGCAAATCGTAGGGTTCAGTATTAGATGGTCCTCTCAATGTCTTTATGTTTACATTGCAGAAGGACTGGAAGGAAAAGATGTCTCTTTGCAGATGACACAAAGATCTGCAACAGAGTTGATGCACAGGGTGGGGTGGAAAGGATGAGAAGGACTTGGCAAGGTTAGAGGAATGGTCAAATGTATGACAGCTTAGATTCAATGCTAAGAAATGCAAGGTAATGCACCTGGAAAACAAAACCCAGGGAAGAGTACACAATGGGGGTGAGATACTAACAACAACAAAATGGAAAGGGACCTGGGGTCATCATATCAGATGACCTAAAGGTGGGAAAGCAATGTGAGAGGGCAGCAAGAAGGGCTGGGGGATACTGGGATGCATGGGAGGCATCACCAGTAGAAAACAGGAGTTATTATACCTCTGTACAGACAGCTGGTGAGACCCCATCTGAGTACTGTGTGCAGTTCTGGAGACCCAATCTCTGCAAAGACATAGACAGGATGGAAGCTGTCCAGAGGAGGGCAACAAAATGGTGCAGGGTCTGCACCGGAAGACATATGAAGAGAGATGAAAGGAGCTTAATATGTATAGCCTCGAGGAAAGGAGGGGGGACATGATAAACGCTCAAGTACCTCAAGGAATCAACAAAGCCCAAGAGGGTAGCATCTTTCAAAAAAGAGGTGTGCAAGAACAAGAGGGCAATTTGAAGATAGAGGGGGGGCCTCGAGGTAATTTAAGAGTATTTTTCACAGAGAGGGTTGTGGATGCACGGAACGGCTTCCGAGGAGGTTGTGGAGTCAAAATCAGTGGTGGAATTCAAGCATGCATGGGACAGTCATAAGGCAATTCTAGGGGGTGGGGGTTAGAAGAAGTAGGCTGCTGGTTAACTAGGATCTGCAGCTTATCCAGTAGGTAGGGAAATGGGCAGACTGGGTGGGCCAAGCGGTCCTTATCTGCCATCAAATTCTATGTTTCTATGAAGCATTACAACTCCAATTCGGGGATCCTTTCCAGTACGAATGTGAGCAGGGTCCCTTGCGAGGGTGCGAATGTGCGATCGTGCGCACACTTCGACGCCGCTACTACTCTCTCACTGATTTCCAAGCGCAAAGCACTGCTTTTAAGCGTTTCCAACAATTTGTTCTACCATTGCACAGCATAAACTGCATTTACTTTTTGAATATCCAAACAGACCCTTATTCTACCTCTTTCTTATTCATAACTACCATCAGGAGGACTAGGCACTTCTTGATGGAAGTATGACACCTATTTGTTCCATGTTCTTAATTTCATCTATCAGCTCCTGCCTGATTCTTTCTGGTAGCCTCTATATGCTTTTTGATGGATAGGTTTTTTCTGATTTACTTTAATGTCATGCACTACTCCCTTAGCTTGTCCTGGAGTGGTTGTGAATGTATTTTTAAATTGCAGTAGTAACTGGTCTATCTCATATTTTTGTTCAGGTTGCAGCTCTGGATTAATAAAAATACCTACCTCACTTATGGGATGGTCAAGTTGCTCATAATCAGCATCTAAGTCAGGTTGTTCTGCCTCTTGGTGTATGTAAAGGGACTGTACTGCTGGTTTCTCCACCCATTTCCGTCAAAGGTTTGCATGGTATATCCTTTTAGTGGGTCTATGGCCAGGCATTTTTGTCTCAAAATTCACAGGCCCTATCTGGCGAATTACATCATAAGGGCCCTGCCAACACATTAATAACTTGTTCTCAGTTGATGGCAGTAATGACAGAACTTTTTCACCAGGCATAAAACATTTGCTTTTCAAACCAATATCATAAAATTTATTTTGTTCCATTTGCTTTTGGGTTACATTCAAGTGAACCATGGTGACATATTTAACCAGTCTGTCTCTCAGAGTGGTCCTATAATCTAGGCTATTACTATACCCAACATTTGTACCTTCCTCCCAATGCTCTTTTACCACACCCAATGGACCCCTGGGATTTCTTCCATAAAGCAGTGAAAAGGTGAAAACCCAGTTATTGCTTGGGGTACCTCCCTGTAGGCGAACAGGAGGTATGGGAGATATTTGTCCCAATCCCTACCTTCTTTCTGGACATATTTTTGCAACATTTTCTTTGATGTCTTGTTGAATCATTTTACAAGGCCATCTGTTTGGGGGTAGTAAGGTAAGGTACAAACAGCAGAAACTCCTAGGAGATGATACAACTCTCTCAACATGACAGAAGTAAAATTACTGCCTCTGTCTGTGAGGATCTCCTGTGGTATGTCCATCCTGCTAAATATTTTAGCCAGTTCTTCTGCTATACAGGGGAGGGGGATCAGTAACAGTACACATGGGTATGGTTTCAGGGTATCATGTGGCGTAATTGCACATTATGAGTATAAATCTGTTACCCTTTGAACTTTTAACAGGAGGGCCAACAACATCCATGGCAATTCGTTCAAAGGGTGTTGTAACATAAGGTATGGGTTGAAGGGGCACCTGGTCTCTTTTTCCACCCTGGGCAACCATTTGGCATTCTGGGCAAGCACGGCAAAACTTTGCCACATCCTGATGTATCCCTGGCCAACTAAAGCGTGCTAGTAATTTTTGCAGGGTTCTGTCCTTTCCTTCATGTCCTGCTATAGGTATATTATGGGCTAACTGCATGACTCTCTCCTTATATAGCTTTGGTACCATTAATTGTTCAACAGGCACATTTAGTACAGGGTCAACAGTCACACGATACAAAATATTATTTTTTTCAATAAAATGAGACTGTCCAGGATTTGATTTCTGATGCACCTGTAAATAAAAAGGTTCAAGAGCTTCATCTGCCTTTTGTTCTGTAACAATGTCCTGCAAAGACAGACCTGGTGCAATGCCAGTGACTTTATGTTTTTGTTCTTCCACCCATTTCCTTTGTTCCTTCTTCTTTTGTTGTCTGGATTTCCTGGTTTTTCCTGTATCCTCAAAATAATCATCTTCAAAAGGAAATGTCTGCTGTAATTGTCTTTGAGCCTGTGAGCAAGTCACCACATTGACTGACTGCATAAACTCTTGATGATTTTTCATTAAAGTGGCAACATCGGGAAAGTCTTGCCCAATTATTACAGGTACTGGGAGTTTAGGTACCAGTCCTACAGTCATACTGTGGTTTTCATTATTGACCTTTAAATCAATTTTTGTAGTGTGGTACTGATGAATGTCTCCATGTATACACATGACTGTGGTATCAGTTGGGTTGACTGTAAGATCTGACACTAAATTGGCTCTTAATAATGTCTGTCTGCTTCCAGAATCCAGTAAACCCATAGTCTGTTGGTTACCAATCCCCACTGATGTAACATAACCAATATTTGTTAAAGCCAGATGTGTAATGTCCAGCCTCGTCTTGTTTGGACAATTTCAGACAATATGTCCCTTGCCCAGGCAACCATGGCAGATAAGTTCATCATACAGTATTCTTCTCCCTCTATCTCTTCTACTGGCATTATTCTGACAATTATTAGAATAAAAAGGTCTTACCAACTCAGTAGTCTGTTGTGGGGTGCTCTGTGGCCCTCTGGGTCTTGTAGGACAAGCAGCTAGGTAATTCTCTGCCAGCTTTACTGTATCTTCTGCAGACTCAGATTGATGTTCTTTAACTCACAATTGAACATCATGCGGGTAACACTTGAATGAACTGTTCAATTATAATCATGTCCATGATCTGTTCCTTAGTCTTGACTAGGGGTTGTAGCCATTTACCTCCATAGTCTCTTAGTTTAGCATATATTTTCCTTGGGGTATCATGCACTGTCATACTTTGGGTCCTGAAATGCTGTCTATATGTCTCTATGCTGATGTCATATCTTCTCAACACTTCTTCCTTTACTCGATCATAATTGTTGGCATCCACTGCACTTAACTGGCTGTAGACCATTTGTGCTCTACCAGTAAAGTAGGGAACCAGTCTTATGACCCATTGGACACGGGGGCCAAGTGCAGGTTTGGGCAATATGCTCCAAAGTAGTGAGGTATGCCTCAATATCATCACTCTCAGATAATTTCATTAACTTAATGTGTCTAGGTACAGTATGAGCAGTCTGACCTTGTGAAAGGGCCTGCATGCCCTTCAGAGTGTCCGTCCATTTCTCATCCTGTCTCCGACGTTCCTCTGCCGGGACACACCTGTTCTGTTCCCTCTGGTGCCGATCTTCATCCCTTTGGTGACGATCTTCATCCCTGTGATGATCCATCTCTACTTGGTGGATACACAGCCATCTCAGTAGTTCTCCAGGGTCATCTGGTACTGGAGCCACCTGGGTTGGCTCCTGTTTCAGGGACTTCTCGTCTGAATTCTCATCCTCAGGTCTCTTCATCTTGGGCCTTGCTCCAGGTTCCAGGCCAGGCAGTAACTGAATTCCAGTCTTCTCAGTTACTGATCGTGTCACATGCAACACATCTTGCTCTCTCTGGGTCTTTTTCTCTATCTGTCAGGGTACTTACTTCAGTACCACTGGACAACATCTCTGAATCAGTTCTAGATGAGCCAGTTATATCCCACTTCTAACACCAGTGTAAACGTGTGGGAAATAACAGATATCCAGATGATTTTCAAGATGCATAAAAAACGCATGCATATGCGTTCATTATTTTATTTTTAGAAAAAAAAAATTCACAGAAAGGAAAATATCGTTGCTAAATTCACACCCATCCAATACAGGAAATTCGCCTTGTTTCAAGCTCCTGAACAATGTCTTTTCCTTTCATCCAATAAAGCACTTTTGTGTGAAAAGCCTGCACACAACCTCCTTCACTTGTGGTCAGTCGAATACTGACCCACCTCTCTAACCTTGTTCCCTAGTGGACAGTTTATATAGTGCCTGAGGCAATGACATCATGACCACGTGACACACAATTAAGATAAACTTGTACTATTCTAATCTTTCCTAGTACATTCACACTGGTCTGTGAAAGCTATCAGGGCACATAGATGTGACTATTTCTATAATTCTTAAGACCAGTCACACAAGGGGTCTTACAACTCATGTAAAGACCTTAATTTACTGGAGGGGGCGTGATTTGAGGTTAAGCCTCTCCCTTTTGTGTGACTCATCCTCTCTGATTCCTATATAGTCAGCCTTTTCATGGACTGCCACTCCTGCCAGCCCTATAATAGGAACTTTCCAGAGTCAGCCACCGTCAGGTAAATAAAACAAAACAATGTTTTTACTTTTATTCAAAAGGCAAAATAATTTGTTTTAACACGTTAGAATATGAATCTCTAACCTTAGTAAAGAACAACAGATGAGGGGTGCACTCCCTATCAATGTTCTTTCCAGGTTAAGATTCCATTTTCCAGCAAATATTTACTCTTATAACAAAACAATTTCGTTTCTCACGTTTGACTCAGAAAATGCATATACATTCCTTTTTCAGGTTCTATGTCCCATTCTGGCACATTTAGATTACTTTCTAGGGCAGCAGTCCTATCTGACGGCTTGTAATTGCAGCCCATGACTACAATGTCTCATTTTGGCCCGGTGCCAATCTACAGCCTCTCCTTAAATTCTGGGGCCAATACAATAAAAGAAAAAAACATTTAAATACTTATGAGGGCACTACAGGGCTTAGTTCCACCTGCCTGTAGTGTCTTACATTTTAGTTAAACATCAGCAGCCTCCTTTAAGTCGTATCTGTGGAGTAGATACATTTCCTGTACATCGAGGCATCAGAGGAGCTGCTCCATGGCAACAATACACAGCTGCATCCTCCTCTTGCAGCTGAGCAGGCATTCCCTTTCTTTGGTGAATTGCAACAAGTGATTGTGATTCTGAAGCATTATAGCTCCAATTCAGGAATCCTTTCCAGCATGAACGTGTGCAAGGTCCCTCGTGAGGGTGTGAGCGTGCGATCGTGCGCACACTTCGCTGCCACTACCACTCGCTCACTGATTTCCAAGCGTAAAGTGCTGCTTTTAAGCATTTCCAACAATTTTTTCTACCATTACATAGCAAGGGCTGTACAATAAAAGCAGAACAGGGGTTTGGCTGCATAACTTTCTACAAGGGCATACTGTAAGGGTGTATAACTATATGACAGGCAAACTGCTCAGCTTTTTAAATATCTAATAGATGCAGAAACAAGAAGTTTGGCATAAAGGGATAGTACAGTAAAGATACAGAATTGCCAGGTTGACCACCCTGACAAGAAAAGTTAGGATAGATATTGAATAATAATAGAGGATAGGTCAGAGTGAAAAGGAAATGGGGGGGGGGTGCATCTTATAAGGAGTGTGTACTGCATTACTTGTTTATTATTCATAACAGGTCCTCCTGTTACAGGACCCGACAGATATCATACAGAATTTTATAATGTCTTTAAGTCAGAATGTATCCCCTCCTTTTTTTAAACTAAAACAGAAAATTCAGTTTTAAGGGAGGGACAGGCTGTACCTCTTTCCTGGAGACAAGCTTATATATTTGTACTGCTGAAAACAGGTAAGATTCCTTTTTTTTTGTTTGTTTGTTTTTTTTCACTGTTTATTTATGGATTTTATGAAAGTACAGCAAGTACCATGATACATATAATAACGAACAGGGTACGTAGACCCATAAACTGGATGTACAGAGACATACATTAGGCAGTAGTAAGGTAACAAGTCCATACAGAGTAAGGAACTACCAGGTGGTTAAAATAAAAGAAGTAAAATCTGAGCTGATTTTTCTGTAGAATGTTAACACTCTCACCTGAAACATGTTATTAGGGTATAACACCAGAATATCAATTGCCTTGCAGAAATGCCTGTCTATGAGAGGGCTAGCTGGCACAGTGTAAGAGATAACATTTTATTTAAGATAGTCTGGGCTCAGTTAAGTTATGGAGCCTCCCCCTAGT
Source organism: Neoceratodus forsteri (assembly GCA_016271365.2). NCBI lineage: Eukaryota > Metazoa > Chordata > Ceratodontiformes > Ceratodontidae > Neoceratodus > Neoceratodus forsteri. The sequence goes on along the minus strand of CM028130.1, from coordinate 1,441,497,281 downwards.
CTAATGGCAGAGAATCTGCCCTATGGGGAACTGGATTTAAATACAGAGCTTTTTAAAATGTTCACGAACTGAGTGGCAAAACTATTCACCTTAAATGAGTCAACTCCTACACTGGCCATAGATCAGTTAAATATAATACAACAGTTTATATGGAGCAGCAAACTTTGGCTGAATCTACAAACGAGTGCAACAGGCACCGGACAGGATGTTATTGCAAATACAACAGCTTATTATGGCTTAAAGCCTCAAATAACCAACTTGGCAAACACAATGCATTGAGTTAATCGAGGTATAAGTGTCACCCCTCCTCATCTGAACCTCTCTCCAGAGGGTTCAGCTGCCCAATTAATTTTTCAGAGAAGGCAACTGCTGAAACAAGGTCGACAAAGACATGGGTCTTAGAGTTATGGCAAACCTGGAGCCTTGCTGGGAAATTGAGCTGAGCAGCAATGCCATTCAGTAGAAGTTCGTTTTTCACCTTCTAGAGCTCTTTCTTCCTGGTATTGGTCTGAGCCGAGAGATCCAGAAAAAATGCCAAGTGGTTCCCCTCCCAGACAATATCTCCTTTGGCTCTAGCAGTTTGTAAAAGCAGAATCCTAGCCTTCATGGGTGGGAGCATAGCAATCACAGTTAATGGCCTCTGTGTAGGGTCTTCTCTTGGATGGGGCCTCTGGGGAGTAACAAAAACTTTAGTCATTCTGGCACCCGTGTCCTCCAGCAGGAGTTTCAGGTCTTGTAAGATCAATTTGTGTATTACATTCAGGATCTCTTCTTTGCCTGCCATCCAAGGAGGAAACCCCACAATCCTGACATTTGCTTGCCTTTGCGGGTTCTCTAAGGCTTCTATCTTAGTTTTGAGATGAGCGGTCCCTTACATAGGCTACATTGCATTCCGCTTGCCAGTTGCTTGCCTCCGGAAGATCTTTAATTGCCTCAGTATTTTCAGATATCTGGGTCTCGTTTGCTATTAGTTTAGTTTCTATGGCAGTCAGGCATTTGTGTCTTCTCCATTGACCTGAATTTTCATGAGCAGGGCCAATATCTGCACCAATGGCAGCTTGAGTGTAGCAATGCCTCCCATACCACTCGATCCCAGGCCTTTAGAGGAGCCTGCTGAAGAAAAAAAGACATCAATACCTTGGGCCACTTGTCTTGTGTCTTTTTTTGGACCCATCGTGTGCTGGGATATCTCCAACAGGTATCTCTTCTCTTTTGGGCATGATCGGCTTACCAAATGCAATTTTTTATTTTTTTTTTAACTCTTTATTTATCCCACCTTCCTACTTCGGTGTCCACTCCTTCAGACTGTTCATACCCTCCAGACCACTGCTCCAGGATCTGCCCCAAGAGTGCTTCTGCCTCCCTCCTATCCTGTACAGCGGGGTCTGTCCAGGAATTGGTGGTCTTGGGTAGAGCAGTCATCATCTAGGACCACCGAAGGGCTTATCCATTTTCTGTGCTCCCTTCCTCACCCCCGGCCCCTGGGATGCCGGCACAAGGATGAACGTCCAGAGAGGCAACGTGCTGATGCACGTCTCTCTCAAGCGCCCAACACTGTTCCCCCTTCCCGACTCCATGAACGGAGCCGCCAGCCCCCTCAAGAGCCTGTGTTCCCACCGGCTCTCTCAGGATGTCGGGTGCATATTGCACCCCTGGTATCCCACTCCCTGAGGGAGGAGAGCATCTGTTGGGATGCTCAATCCTCCCTCTTCTGGCCGACCCCCGCCGACCTGAGTTCGTTCCTGAACCGGGGTTGCTGTCGTGGAGCGAGGTGTGGCATCCAGCGCCTCAACCCTCAGCGCCACCAGGCCGGCGAAATACAAAGTTTCAAAGCAATTTTATTTTCAGTATCGGAGAGCTACATTAAGATATGTCCACCATGTTGCTTTTCCACAGTGCCCCGGGTAAGATTCCTGAAGAGTGTGGATCCTACCATCCTATCTCTTTTATTAAACACAGACTTAAAAATATTCTCAGGTATAGCCAAGAGACTACAGAAAGTTATTTCTTCCCTGATTCATCACAACCAAACAGGCTTTATACAAGGTAGGCTACTACAAGATAAAAGCCACCATTTTTTAAACATTATCTCATCTCAAAAATCCCCAAACTCATTTCAGTTGGCCATTAGTGTTGATGCTGAAAAGGCATTTGACAGAGTTGATTGGTATTTTCTTAATCAAGTGCTTAGAAAATGTAATCTCGGAGACAATTTTATAGGTGCAATTGCAGCCTTGTATCAGAGTCCTGAGGCTACAGTACGTATAAATGGTTGTTATTAGGACAGGTTTCCTTTAAGATGTAGAATTAGGCAGGGTTGCCCCCTTTCACCCCTTCTTTTTGCCCTTAGCCTTAAACCCTTAGCTACCCAAATTAGACAATATCCCCAGATAATAGAAATAAGAGTGGGGACTCAGGAGCAAAACATTGTGCTTTGAGCAGATGATACCCTGCTATTTCTGGGTGATACCATACATTCTCTCCCCTACCTATTACAAGTTCTTCAGACGTTTGGAGCCCTGGACGGTTATAAAGTTAATCTTTCAAAGTCTGAAACAATGATTTTGAGTGGCTCTCCCCCTACAGGCTTTAATGAAGAGTTTCCCTTTGCCTGGGCTCCCCAAAACACATTCCATTATTTGGGGATACAAATCTTTGCTGATATCTCAAGATCGTTTCAGAATAACTACCAAAAACTGTTTCAAATTATTAACGATGATGTGACCAGATGGAAAGTTTTGCCCTTGACTCTGTTTGGAAGAATTCAGGCCATAAAGATGAATATCCTCCTGCGTTCATTGTTTTTATTTCAAACACTTCCCATAACAGTTCCCAGGGCCTTTTGGCAAGAGCTTCAAAATACCACCTCTAGATTTTTAAGGCAAGAGAAACGCCCCAGTACTTCCCTCTCTATGCTCTGTCTCCCTAAAGAGTGAGGTGGCCTAGGACTCCCAGACTTCCCCAAATATTACCTGGCAGCTCAAGCACCTTGGCTCTGTACCTGGCTCAAACAACAGGTAGAAGCGGGATGGTATGGACTAGAGTTACAAGAGCTAGCTTCTTACCCCCTATGGACAGTTCCCACCCACGATTCTGTCCATAATGTTACGCCAGGTACAAAACCTGTGGACTGAGCTACAATAAAAATCTTACTTAAATTACGTTGTTTAGCTGGCATGCCAAACACTCTGGGTCTCCTCTCGTTGATCAGACACCATGAAAATGTTGTCCCCCCTCAGCTGGACAAAGGGTTTCTGTATTGAGAGGAACAAGGTCTTACCCGATCCGCACACCTGATAAGTAACACTTGTATGTCATTCCAGCAATTACAAACCAAATATAAACTATGACAGGAGGATCACTTCTGTTTTTTACAAGTTAGACACTTTATCCTTCAACAACCACACCTTCAGCAATTGAAACGTCCTCAAACTCAGCTGGAGGAGACCTTTTTCTGATGGGTTACTCTGAGGGCTAAAACTAGACCGATATACAGTATTTATAACCTATTGATAACTTTAACTCCTTCCCATATAGAGCCTATAAGGTTGAAGTGAGAGGCAGAATCTGATACTCCTATTCCTCTACCACTCTGGAACCTGAGATTGAAGCAGGGTTGGGCTGAGACAGCTTCGCCTACATGGCGTGACTTTAATTAGAAAATATTAACAAGGTTTTTTCATACCCCAACAGTGGCCAAACATTTTAAGTCCTTGTATACAGACAGATGTTGGAGGGCTTGCGGCATGGTTGGTTCCCACTGACATATCTTTTGGGGGTGCCCTATGATAACATTTTGGAAACAAGTACACAATCATTTGTAAACTCTCTTTAACTTCCCCCTACCCTTTACTTTTAATAAGTTAGTACTTGGCCTAGCAGAGGGACCCAAAAGTTCAAAAAAAGAGGAAAAATTATTTCATATGCTGCGGGTAGCAGCCTTAAAATGCATTATCTTGAAGTGGGTCTCCCCCCAGCCTCCTACATTAACTCAATGGAAAGACAAAGTCTCAGAGATTGAGAAGATGGAAAAAAATTACAGCCACTCTCCCCATTGGCACAGCGTATTTTATGGAAGTTTGGTATCCATGGCACCTAAATTACAATCCATCTATGGGGACAAATGATAATGAACTTAGACGTGGACAAACTTCTATTATGTTTGAGGGAAGGTGAATTAATCAGTTCAGCACAAGCTGGACCTTCTAATGTGGCATGTTATTTTTTAACTGCAGGCTGCAGTTTTCTTTACAGGGATCCCTGTCACTCCATTTAACTGGACCCCTTACTGGGGAAATTACCGTGGCAAATTCTTTGGGGTATTACACTGCTGCTGCAGCTCCTCCCTAGTACAGTACTGGTGTCCACACTCACTCCCAATTGCTCCCTGAGACAATGACAGAACAGTGCTATGGATGTTTGTGGTCATCCAGCTGGAAGTCCCATCAGCACCATATCTACTACCCTGCTTCAATGGTTATGCTAGGGGGCACATCAGTCATCACTACCCCACCTCATAGCCAGCCTTAAAGACCTTAAACAAGGGCTCATATGCTGTTATCATTAGAGAAATGATTTGGGCCAATTTTGGGGTTTTATTTAAGTGAAACTCAATGTGGCCCATTTCATTGAACCTCCCTTTAGCCTGAATGGCTGAAACCTATGGCCTAAACCAATTCCCAGTCCTAGTAAGAAGTGCACTGCTTATGATGTGCATGAAATCCCAGTAGGGGTTGAAGCCTGTGTTGGCACACTTCTCTTCTCAGGTACCAGAAAGCCAGTGGGAGTACATAGTTCTGCTCTGTGGTTCCAGTCTACCAGGATGACAGCTTGCCAGAAAATGGTAGCTGAAGTCAGTTGGCAAATTCAGGAGTTGGCATATCCGAATCATGGGCATGCCTAAAACAGAGACTTCACATGAACAAACCTAGGAAATCACACAACACATGGTTTACCATATGAACGTGTTGCTTCACTTTTAAAAATAAGACTCGGCCCAGTGGCGAAGAGGGCTGAGACGCTTAGCGCCTTACCTCTTCCCACAGCAGTGACCCGGCTTCAGTAACAAACTCAGGACTTCAGCCAAGAAGGGAGAGGATTGAACATCTGGGAGACTGCTCTCCTTTCCCAGGGTAGGGAGGCCTGTCATTCTGGCCTAGACTGCCCCCAGATGGATGCCTGGGAGTAGAGCAGGTCAGGGAGGCAACGTAAAGGAAGGGTCTGTGGGGAACGTCAGATGGGTACACCCCCACACGAGTCTGATGCTCTACAGTCAAGGATGGGACCAGAAAAAGGAATGTCAAGGGGCAGCCCTGCCCAGTCGTCTCCACGCCCACACCACCACTCAGTGCGCATCTCAGTTTGCCACGGATTAGTATGTACTGGAGGGAGAGGATGGCCCTCCTCCTCCTCTGGCCCTGCCACAAAAGGGAACTCGTGGGGACAATCCAACCAGGCACACAGCTGAGGGAGGCAGAATGCCAGCTGGGGGAAGGGGACTGGGGACTGGGGACTGGACTGATGCAACCGCCCCCTGGGCGAATGTACCAGAAGAACCTGTATGGGAAAAAAAAAACACAGCAGAAAACAAGCATTTCAATAAGGATTTTGCTGCTGTGTTCCATTTTAATTATTGTGATGTCAGACATTAACAATTTTTTAGTTTGTCACTAGCTGGCCCATTGGCACAGTGGTTGGATTTCTGCTTGCGACACTGGCAATCTGGGTTCAGGAACAGACCCGAGGCGTCAGAGAGCCGGCCGGGGGTCGGGGGGAGAAGGATGGCGTGTTCTGAGGACTGCTCTCCTTCTCCAGGGGAAGGAGAGAAGTGTGTCTGGCGCTTGATGGACCCCTGGCAGAGGCTGGGGATACCGCAGCCACTGACGCCTCAATGTTCAGGCTAAGGTTCAGAAGGAACTGCAGCTAGCTAAGAGAATTAAAGCGATTCACCAAGCTGATGGCTTGCACCACACGCCACGGTGGCTTACCTCTGCGTGAATCATCTGGTGCACATGGCATGATAAAGAACTCTGTAATATTTCTGTAAAAACACTCATAAAATTGTAATCACCAGGTGTTGCTAACTTCCCGGTACGTAGCACCACCCACGCTCCACCCCCGTGCACAGCCATGTTATGATGTGAGGCCAGTGAGAGCATGGTGACGCGCTCCATTCTAGCCAATGGGGGGCTATTTTCCGATAGATTTTATGTATTGTAATGGTCAACTGGTGATCAATCAAGGACACCGATCGATTAACGAGACCCTTGTTAGTCGATCGGTGCCCTTGATTGATCACCAGTTGACCATTACAATACATAAAATCGATTGTAAAATAGCCCTCCATAGGCTAGAATGGAGCGTATCCCCACGCTGTCACTGGCCTTACATTTTATAACATGGTTGTGTGCGGGGGCGGAGCGTGGGTTGTACTATTTAACGGGAAGTCAGCAACACCCGGTGATTACAATTTTACAAGTGTTTTTACAGAAATATTACAGGGTTCTTTATCATGCCATGTGCACCAGATGATTCATGCAGGGGTAAGGCACCATGGTGTGTGGTGCAAATCTAAATATTTTGTAATTACTAGATTGCTTTAAGGTGGGAGAGAAGACCTTTTTCACCATATTAGCAAAAAAAGGGATGGGATCATCAGGATAAGGAAAAGGGACTGATGGCTGGAGAACGGGGCAAAGCAGAGGTACTGAATGAGTACTTCTGTTCCTTCTTCACCAGAGGGAAAGATTGACTGGTACGATTAGGGGAAAGAAGAGGAGCGGGGGGGGGGGCACAGATGTAGTGATAGAGGTGGGTAGGATAAGAAGAGGGGCCACCGTGGGTTTATGGGAGGGAGATTGTGTTAAACAAATTTGATTGACTTCTTTGACTGGGTCACCAAAACAGTGGACAGGGGCCAAGTTGTGGACATCATTTACCTGGACTTCAACAAGGCCTTTGATGCTGTACCTCACAAGAGGTTGATCAGGAAGTTGGCAGATCTCGGGTTTGGGGAGAAGAAGACCAGATGGGTGGAAAACTGGCTGAGGGGCAAAACCCAGAAAGTGGTGGTGAGGGGTGAACTATCTAGCACCTAGGAGGTCACCAGTGGGGTCCCACAGGACTCAGTGCTGTTCAGTGTCTTCATCAGTTATATTGGGGACGGCATTAAGTGCAAAATGTTCCTATTTGTGGATGACACTAAGCTGTGTGAGAGGGTGGACACAGTAGATGGGATACAGAACCTAAAGGAGAATCTGGGAAAACTAAAGAGGTGGTCCGGGATTTGGCAGTTTAGCTTCGGTGCAAAGAAATGCAAAGTTGGAGCCAAGAACATCAGGACGAACTACAGCCTGGAGAAGTCCGGGTACCTGCATCAGAGGAGGAGAAAAATCTGGGAGTGATTGTCATTAGTGACCTCCATGCAGTGTAGGAAGGCAGCAGCAAAGGCAAATAAAATGTTTGGCTACATTGCCAGAGGGATCAGCAGCAGGCGAGAGGAGGTAATAATGCCCTTGTACAGGTCATTAATGAGGCCACATCTGGAGTACAGTGTACAGTACTGGTGCCCAAACCTTAAAAAGACATTAGCCTGCTGGAGATAATTCAAAGGAGGGCAATGAAGATATCATAGGCCAGCAGGGTAGAACATAATGAGGAGAGGTTGGAGGCCCTAAACATGTACTCCCTGGAGGAGAACAGAGAGAGGGAACATGATTGAGACCTTCAGGTATTTGAAAGGAATAAATAAGGTTGATGTGGAGTGTCTCTTTAAGCTAAATGAAAACAGAAAAATATGGGACATGGTCTCAAATTGGAGGGAGGAGGTTCAAAAGGGAAGCTAGGAAGCACTTCTTCATGGAGGGGAGGTGGCATGTTGGAACGTGCTTCCGGAAGAGGTGGTTTTGTTTAAGACAGTGGGCACTTTCAAGAGAGGCTAGAATAGAGTTAGGGGGAAGTAAGGATCAAGAGGGGTCAGAAGGAGGGGAAGCGGATTGATGTGGGGTGCAGTGTCAGCTTAAGCTGAGGATCCTGCAATACATGCAGACTAGATAGAACAAATGGCCTTTTTCTGCTGCCTTCTTCATTTGTTTGTACGTATTTTGGATTCTGTGTTTAAAAATTCTGTGTCATTTCTCTTGGCTTAGTTTGCCAGAAAGGATTTAGTCGACTGGATATTGAAGTCCCGGAGGACTGCCATATCCAGTCATTTTTGCACCCTGTGCAGGAAGGGATCCCATAGCAAACCTGCATAGGCATCCTATTGGATGCCCATGTTCCGGACCTATGCCTACCCCATTGGTGCAAACGTTCCTTCACTTTCTGGGCCTGATCCTCAGAGAAACATAACTTCTGTGTATCTATGGTGCTTTGGCCAATAGCTGCAGGAGCCGGCACACCTGTCTGTATCCAACCCCTATCCTCCTGCCCCACCCATTGGGACAGGGGACAGTAAGGGTGGCGGGCGGGTCGAACACAAGCATCCAATTGAATGTTTGTGCTGCTCTGGGTGATGGGATATTGAAGTCCTCTAGGACATCCATATCCTGTCAGCTAAGTGTTTCTTTCAAAATGTTGCACCAGCTGTTGTCGGCAGACCCTCAGCCTTTCCCCAGTAGCGCAGAGGGCACGAGTGCTTTTGCTTTTGATCGGGCTCCGAGGGAGGTCTGGAGGCTGGTTGAAGGGTGCATATAAGCAATACTGCAACCTCTAGAGTATTCTAGCCTTAACCCCCACCACCAGCCATCCGCATAACATACATCCTTCAATGGATGGGGCACATGACTACCCACATCCCCTTTCCTGACTATATAGCGAGCTGTGCTGGTGAGATTGGGTGCTGAGGAGACACGAGTACTCTTTTGTGAATGCCAGTGGGGTGCCGCAATGGTGCACATAATGCACTTAACAGACACTCTGTGACTGTTTCTTGCGCTCCACATGTATGGAGGTCTGGGAACTGTTTGAGTATGGCCCATAGGCTGTGTGGCTGCTGCAAATGAGAGAGACATGAAGTACTGGTAAATTGTGAATGTATAGATCTTACTTCAAGAGGGTTCTTGCAGTAGGTAATCACCTTGAGGACTTCACCCCCTGGTGTCAGGACCACACAGAAACTTTAGCTATCAGTGTCTGATGGGGGACCGTCCACCCGAAGTCAAGTGACCAACGTCAGCGTGACCCTTTATAATGGGCGGTCCCCACATCCGCCTTACAATTCTGTCCCGCTGTTGACCTGTTCACATCAGACCTCACAGAGATCAACTGCTTTTCTGATGCGTATCCGTTTTTTTCTTTGATTATTGTCAGTGTTTAGTGGTATTTCGTATATGTCGTCGTCTAGTGTCGAGCACAAAAACAAGTGCACTTTGTGCGGCGTGCAACTACCATACAAAGATTCCCATACTTGCTGCCTGTTCTGCCTAGGTCTGGAGCACAAGGTTGAGGACTGTAAGGCCTGTTCCAGCTTCAACCAGGCCACACGGAAGCGACACCAGCATGTCCTTGAGGCTCATTTATTAAAGCAATGAATGGCCTCTATGGAGAAGGAGCTTCAAAAACTCCACAGCACTTCATCCTCACCCCCAGAATCCAGGCATAAGAAGGAGAAGGAGAAAAACAGGGGCCAGGACAGGTCCCCCTCTCACCTGTGCCCACCCTTAGGCCCCTCGGGTGAAAAGCGGTGTTCTTCCTCCGGGAAGTCGGCTACCATGGCCAAGCCTGCTGTGCCTCGGGGCAGCCCTCAGCTCTCCCGCCGCCACTTATCCAGGTGACTGCGGGCACCTTGGCTTCATCCAAGGTCTCTGCCACGCTAAGGCCCCTTTCTACCGGAGGGTCTACAATGTCAGGCGGTGTTGATAAGTCACTCATTGGCACCCCCGAAGAGCGACCAGCCCAGGCTGTTCTTTTGGGCTCCAGAGACCCCGGAGTCTGCCCAGCTGTGGTTGATAAGTTGGGCGTCGGCTTGTCCAACGTCCGCCTGACCTCCCCGGCAGATAAGTCGGGCATCAGCCCTGCTGATGTCCACCTGACCAATCTCATATCAGGGTCCAGTGAGCACTCTGATGATGTAGAGTTGCTGGACTTGTCTCAGCCTTCCCCAGTGGGTTCCCCCCACCAGGACTCCCCTGTCCTTCCCATTGAAAGAGGTCCCTCCTTCCTCCCCAGATCGTGAAGGGGTGGGGGACCGGGGTCTTCCATCGGGCAGCACCTTGCCCAGCTTGCCTCCAGGTTTGTCATTGGGGTTCCTAGTAACCCTCAGGGGTCTCTTCAGTTGGTCCCTCCAATGGAGAATCCCATGCCACCACCAGTTCGACTGCCTGCCAGACCACTGGCAGAGCCACTTTTTCTGGGTCCCTCAGACGCGTGTTCAGGAGCACCCCAGGGGCCTCCGTCAGCGCCACCGTCAGGCCCTCCGTTAGTATGCCCACCGTCGGGTCTTCCATCAGGTTACCCTCCATCCAAATATCCGATGCCACATTTCCTGCCATATCACTCATCGGGGTATCCCCCATCAGGATTCCAGATGCTGGGGTATGTACCAGCTTCCTTCCGGGGACCTGTCGTCATCCTTTCATACACCGGGTTACTCATATTGAAGAAATCTCTAAAAAGCTTAAGCAGGGACTTGGGATCTTCTTTAGAACCAGGCATTTGCTAACTCAAGAGAGGAAAAAAAGGTTGGTACAAATAATGTTCCTGCCCCTCCTTGACTATGCAGACTTCTTGTATGGGCACAACTGGAGTGTAGCCCTCTCCAAACTAGACACCCTGTACCACCAGGCACTTAGGTTCGTTACTGGTGCCCCTATTCAACACACCACTGTACTCTCTACAAGAACATGGGATGGTGCTCACTTAGCTTCAGGAGACACAAGAATGCTGTGCTCTGGACTTATAGAGCCATTACTAATAAGCTGCCTCAATAGATCAAGGACTGTCTACCTACCTGCAACCCCAGTACCCGTCTGCTGAGAAGTCTCTCTTACATTTCCCTTTCCATCTCCAAAGTTAGGACATGCTTTGGTAGCGTGGCAATAACCCATGCCCTCCCTGTCCTCTGGAATAATGCACAAAAAACATTACAGCTCATTTCTCCGGTGCCATTGTCCTCCTTTAAAAACTTCTTTTTGTGATCTTTTCAGGAGACCTGCAACTGTTTCCATCAATGACGCCCCTTAAATTCTGGCTCTATTTTTGCTCCCGTCTGTCTCTCGTCCTTGCCTATAAGCAACTGAATCATCTGTCCACACTTGCATTAGACTTAACCCTGCCTGTCCAGTGTTAAACTGTGTCTCTGAATGTAGTTGCTTTCACCTCTCCTCCCTCCCTCCCCTCCCCTCTGAGCACCACGTCCCCTTTAATAATCCTCGTTTATGCTTTAATAACTCTCGTTTACTCTTCTCTACACATTGTGCACACTCTGTACTTATACTGTGCACACTATATAAGGGCCATGCTTTACATTAGGCTAGGCATCTCGGCCAGCCAGATAATGTCTTGTCTTTGCTGAATGTGTAACTGACTTGTATATAAATTACATATAGTTGTATTCTGTCTGCCTTTGCACTTGTGTCTGTACCATATGCCTGCCATTATAGTGTTCATACTATTGCTTTATGTGAAACTGCCATGCTATGTTAATTGTAAATACTTGTATACTGTCTGCTAATGTACTTATGACCGTATTAAATTGTTGATGTGTATTTCCTCCAGGTCCATCTTTTAATTGAGTTTGTGCTCAATAGTGTTCTGCCTGGTAAAATAAAGAGATTGACTGATTGATTGATTGATCGATGCCAGGGTTCAATATGGGTTACCAGCCGGTTTTCCACCCTCCTCTGCCCCCGCCTCAGCCTCCTCCTCAGGCCCCGATGGACTTTAGGGCTATACTTCAGTCATGGGGGTCTGAAACTAAGGCCCAACCCATGTCAGAGTTGGATAGCTGCCATCCCCCTAGAGAGGAGCCCTGGGGCTAGGGGGTACAACTGCCCAGGCCTGCCCCGGCACCTTCGCGGCCTCCAATGCTGGGCCCTTAGAAGGAACCGATGTCCAGTTGGACATTAGAAAGACTGCCTGCAGAGCCTTGGGAACCAGTGCGTCCCGATGCCCAGTCCTCTGACTCTGTCCCAGACTCTGACTCCTCCACATCAGCAGCATCAGGTTTTGAGACTCCCCTGACTGGAGAGCCTCAGCCAAAGGAGTCCCCGAAGTCTCCTCCAGAGGACCCTTCTTTCTCAGACCTGCTCAGAAAAATCACAGAGGTCTATGATTGGAAATTGGATGCTCAGAACCCAAAAAGACAGTGGCTGGCTGAACATCTGGACATGCAGGAGGCAGCTCCTATCCTTACCCCACCGTGGTTGGAACTGCACAGGACCTGGCATCCACTATCTGGATGATGCCCTCATCGATATCAGTGATAGCCAAGAAGACTGACCAGACTTACTGGATGCCAGAGGGGAAGGACCACCTCAGCATCCACCCTAAGGCGAATTCTTTGGTTATAGCAGCAGCCCATAACCGATCCTCTAAGCCTAGGCACATGAGTACCTCCCCTCCTGACAAGGAGTCGAGGCAGCTGGACCAATTCAGGAGGAAATGTTATTCCTCTTCAACTTTGGTCATGCAGGCCCTCAACTACATAGCCCACATGTTGGTCTGCTAAAAATCCTTGTTTGCTCAGCTAGAACCAGCCATTAAGGTACTCCCAGACTCTGACTTATGGGTCCTTCAGTTGATAGGACAGGGCCACACTCTGGAGTTTCTGAACAAACCTCCAGACAGGCCCCCAGTAGTGTCCCACTATCCAAAGGCACACATTCCTCAGTTAAGAGAGGAAATTGAGGCTCTGTTACAAAAAGAAGCAATAGAGCCCATTCCGTACAACCAGGTAGGGAAGGGGTATTACTCCCACTTCTTCCTGGTCCTCAAAAAGACGAGAGACTTGCGTCCCATTTTTCACTTCAGTACTCTAAACCTGTACATAGAGTACAAGAGGTTTCGAATGCTGACCCTCCCAGTCCTGCTTCCCCTTCTGCACAGTGGTTTTGCGCTTTGGACATGCAGGATGCCTACCTGCATATCCCAATTTTTCAGGCCCATCGCCGCTACCTTCATTTTGTCTTTCAAGGGGAACATTTCCAGTTCAAACCCCTCCCCTCCTCTTTCGCCTGTCATTGGCATCTAGGGTATTTACCAAGTGCCTGGCGGTAGTGGCAGTGGCACTGAGGTGTCAGGGCCACTCTGTGTTCCCATACCTCGATGACTGCCTTCTGTCAGCCCTGTCGAGGGAGCAGCTGGAACTATCCCGTTCAGCTACCCTGGACATCTTTGCGCAGGTTGCAATTACTGTGAACCTCCCAAAATCCCAACTTGCTCCTTCACAGCACTTCCAGTACATTGGAGCAGTGATGGACACAGTTCAGGGTATGACTTTCCTCCCCTTAGACTGGGTGGAAACCTTGCAGACACAGGCTCATTTTGTAGCCTCCAGTAGAAAGGTCTCAGCCAGGTCTTTCCTTAGACTGCTGTGCCTCATGGCAGCAGCCATCCCCACTGTTCCTTTAGCCAGGCTCCACATGTGGATCTTGCAGTGTGGACGCTTAGGGCACAGTGGGACCAAAGGCTGGACGACCTGGACCACTTGGTCATGGTCTCCAATTCGTTGCACTGGGATCTCTTATGTGGCAGGATCTCACCAATATCACCAAGGGAGTCCACTTCTAGTTCCCTCCTCCCACCCAGACTCTGATCACAGACGCATTAGGGATGGGTTGGGGAGCTCATCTGGGGAACCACAAAACCCAAGGTCTGTGGTCCCAGTCAGAGCTTTCTCTGCACATCAGCATGTTAGAGATGAGAGTGGTGTTGTATGCCCTTCAAGCTTTCCAGCACCTGCTCCACCAGGGTACACTATTAGTCCAGTCGGATAATATGTGCGTTGTCTGGTACCTCAACAAGCAAGGAGGCACTCGCTCATACCCCCTTTGCAGTGAAGCGATGCAGGTGTGGAACTGGGCAGTTCTGCATTGGATTCACCTCACAGCAGTTCATATTCCAGGCATGCAAAGCATCCTAGCAGACAGTCTCAGCCGCACCAGGGTAAGAGCCCATGAGTGGGAACTCAAGCAAGAGGTGGTTGACCACATTTTTGACCTATGGGGTCTGCTGGAACTGGATCTGTTCGCCTCTCCATACAATGCAAAACTACCCAGGTTTTGCTCGCTTACTCCCAGGCATGGTGTTTTTTGATGAGACATGCTATCTCTTTGCAGTACAGGGAGGTTTTATATGCCTTCCTTTCCAGTTCTTCAGAGGGTGCTGCTCAAGATTCAAGCAGAAGGGGCCTACATGGTTCTGATCGCCCCATTCTGGTCTCGTCAGGTCTGGTTTCCGCTACTTCAGCAGCTGGCAGTGGAACCTTTGGTTCCCCAGCCCCTCTGTCACAATCTCCTGATTCAGAAGAGTGGCATGCTGGTCCATCCAGGGCTGAAGTCCCTTCACCTTCATGCATAGCACCTCAGGATATAGCTGTTTCATGATTTGGAGTCTCTTCCAGAGTGGCACAGGTCCTGATAGAGGCTAGAAAGCCATCTACAAAGACCACCTATGCCATAAAAAGGAAACATTTCTCTATTTGGGCCACTTCAAAGGGTTGGGATCCTTTTTCGTGTCCAGTTCCTCATGTCATGGAGTATCTCCTGCACCTCTATGACCTGGGCCTGAGCTACTTGTCTCTGAAGGTACATTTTTGGCAGTTTCTGCCTACCACACCCTGGTGGAGGGCTAAACAGTGGCTCAATTGGAAGTCTCCAAGACCTTTCTTAAAGGAATCCTCCACCTGAAACCCCTGGTGCGCAGCCCTGTGCCACCTTGGGACCTTACTTTTATTTTGGAAAAGTTAGCTCTGCTACCGTTTGAACAGGTTGATTCCTGTGAGATGTGCTACTTGTCCTGGAAAGCGCTTTTTCTAGTGGCAGTTACTTCTGCTTGAAGGATTTCCGAACTTCAGGCTCTGATTTGTAAGGAGCCTCATTTAATTTTTCATAGAGACTGGGTGGATCTTCATACCAACCCTCAGTTCTTACCAAAAGTGGTTTCAGAATTTACTTTGAACCAGTCAATTCAACTTCCAGTATACTACCCTGAGTATTCTAATCGGGAGAGACGATTCTCCACACACTGGACATTCACAGAATCTTATGTTATTATACTAACAGGACCAAGTCTGTCTGAAAAACGGACCAACTTTTTGTTTCATTTGCACGCAAGAGGGAAGGTGCCACAGTTTCCAAACAGTGTTTATCCAAATGGTTGGCAAACTGCATTGTTTTCTGTTACCAGAAGTATGGTAAAACCCTCCCGGGGGAAGTTAAGTGGTATTCTACCAGGGGTATGGCTGCCTCAACTGCCTGTTTTAGAAATGTGTCAGCTGCTGATATTTGTGCCGTGGCTACTTGGAGTTCTGTCCACAGTTTCACAAAACATTACAGTTTGGACATTGGCTCTAGGCGCAGGGCAAGTTTTGGCCCAGCTGTTCTTCAGGGTCTCCTGTCCTGATTTGTCTGCCTTTAGCAGTTCAATTCCTGCCTCCCATGTTTTTCAGTTTTTCTTCTGATTACATTGCTTGGGACTCAGTCCTCAAGGTGATTACCTACTGCAAGAGCCCTCTCGAAATAAGATAGTACAGTTACATAAGAACTTACCGTAATAGTAGATCTTCGAGAGAGGCTCTTGCAGTAGGTAATCTTTTTCTCCTCCCTCCACCCACCCTCAATGAGCCCATTCTGTGGCTTCAGGAGCCTCTTTTCCATTCTTCTGTCACTCCTCCTCCAAGGTCTCCAGCGGGAGAACTGGAAGGCGGGTGTGGGGACCACCCACTATATAGGGTCATGATGATGTCAGTCACGTGACGTCGGGTGGACGGTCCCCTGTCAGACACTGCTAGCTAAAGTTTCTGTGTCATCCTGATGCCAGCGGGCACAGTCCTCAAGGTGATTACCTACTGCAAGAGCCTCTCTCGAAGATCTGTTATGGTAAGTTCTTATGTAACTGTACTTTTCATGGATCTGTGTTTTCTATTTTAGTGTTTAGCTAAATTGTTAAAATGCAAAATGTCTTTGAAAACTTTCTTAACTTACTTTCACTACAGTAGGGGTTGAAGCCTATTCCGGCATGCTGCCCTTCTCACGTCCCAGCATGCCAAAAAACCAGGGGGATTGTTCAATTTTGCTTTTGCATGCCACCCTGCTGAAAAGTGTTGCAGACTGTTCAGTCTTAGTTTGGCATATCAACATATCTACATCCCAGCATGCCAAAAAGGTAGGGAATCTGGCTATTTATTACAAAAAAATAGAATTTGTTATTTGCATTTTGAGTCTGTGTGCCTGAATGAAACATAGAAACATAGAATTTGATGGCACAAAAAGACCGTTTGGCCCATCCAGTCTGCCCATTCCTCCCTACTTCCACTATTACCACAGACCACACCCCATCTACAGCTCTTTCTCCCACTCCCCTTCTATTATGATTTTTTTGTGCTCATCCCATGAATTTCTGAATCCTACCACTGTTTTTGTCCCCACCACTGCTGCTAGAATGCTGTTCCAGGAATCCACTACCCCTTCTGTGAAGAAATACTTCCTCATATCTCTCCTAAATCTGCCCTCTTCAGTTTTATAGCATGTCCCCTTGTTCCTGAGCACCTTTTCTTCTGAAAAATACTTCCCTCCTGTACTTTATTTACCCCCATAAGGTATTTAGAGATTTCTGTCATATCCTCCCCCTCTGTTCCACGGTGTACATATTGAGGTCCTTTGGTCTCTCCTCATAGGGCTTTTGATTAACAGAATTAACCAGCTCCTTACTAGAGATGCTAAAATGCACCTGGTCCAAACCCCCTTTCTTTCGCTGGTTGATTATGTAGATTTTCTGTACAGTCAATGCCCAAAAGCCTCGCTTGTTAAATTGGATCTGCTCTACCACAGGACCATCAGGTTCATTACTGGCCTACCCCTCTCTACCCACCATTGCTCATTGTACAAAGTGGTAGGGTGGTCCTCACTCTTGTTTAGGCACAATAGAAATGCAGCCCTTTGGACCTATAGAGCCATTACGAAAAAGCTTCCACAATATATAACTGACTGCCTTCCATTAAGTGAGCTAGGAACATATGCCTTAAGAAGTTCCTCATACATCACCTTACATATTCCCAAGGTCTCCTCCCACTTTGGTAGAGTGGCTATCGGCTTCATACTGCCATCCCTGTGGAATAAAATGCAAAACTTCGAAATTGAACTGTCCCATCAGTCTGGATTTCTTCAAGACCCTATATGCTCGAACTGTGAGGGAATTCTGCAACTACTTCTCTCACCCTTAACCTGTCCTGAACCTCAGGCTACTGCCCTTATCTCTTAGCAGAATACAAGATAAATTCTGCTATATCGGGCGACCCCAGTATTGTGGCACCACACATGACCTTAAACTTTCCTTATATGAAGGAACTCCAAAACTGCTTATTCCCTCCATGAGGCTGCTCTGATGACTAGACACCGGCTGTCTATTTCCTTGTCTGGCCTCCTGCTCCCCCCCCATCTTTCTCCCTACCTTGGTTTCATTTATCCTGCCCCTCCCAATCACTGTATTCTCCTTCCACATCCACCCACCCTTGTCATCTGGGAATTCTATTCAGCCCCTTAACTCAGTCCTATCCTTATGGTCAGGACATGGTATTACCAGTTAACTTCCTTGCAATACTGTCTCCCAAATATATCACAATAGCACTCTGATCTGTTTATACTGCCTTGTTTATGACTGTTGTTACATTGTGTATATACCTGATATTTATTTGTTGTCGGGTTGTTTTATGTGTCCCTATTGTCTGTAATAATCTTCTCATGTAATGTATTCTTTGGCCTGGAATCAACCAGGTCCATCTTGTAAATGAGCTTGCTCAATGATGTTCACCTGGATAAATAAAGGGGTTAAGTACGCAATCCTGACATTTGAAATCCCATCTCCCGAATCCCGAAAACACATTTTCCCGACTGCTTTTTTTCCCCGTCTATTTAAATCCCGACTGCACTTATGCTATCACGGTCTACAGTTATTGTGCATAAAAGTCTTGAATATTGCTACTTGTTACCTCTTCTCGGACCTAGTTTTGAATGTTAGCATTCATTTACACTAATTTTACACTTGCTCTCTTACCCAGAAACTGCTTAATGTCACCTCCCCTCGCACCAATCATTTAACAATGAATTTTGCCACTTACCTGTGCTTTGAACATGAGCATTAGACAGGGCATGCTGGTGTCTTTCATTTTCATTTAAAAACTGAAATGAGCCGATAAAATCCAATGTATACTTTCTTAAAATATTCGAACTGTTACAATCCAAAAACCGAAGCGTTAAAATCCATAGCTCACAATGCTGCTGGTGTCTTCATGTACAACTGCACTGAACTGATAAAATCCAATACATACTTTATTAAAAAGTTAAAAAGCTAGAACTGTTAAAATCCCAAAAAACGCAGTGTTAAAATCCACAGTTCACAGTGCCATATTGCTGCTATCAGCTATTGAAAGAGGCAGGGACATTTGTTACCGGTATTTAGATTTGCAGAAGAAAGCTGCTGTGAAGACACCGAGTATTCGTTTTCAGTCATTTCATTTTCATTACATACGGTAAAATGTTTTCAGTAATTTCGGGATTTTGTTAGCCGGGAAAATATGCAGTCGGGATGAAGTGGATTCGGGATTTAGGTGATGGGAATTTAATTTTTTGGATTTTATATGTCGTGATTTAGTACGGATCCCAAATCATGATTTTGATTGATTGATTGATTGATACAGACCCTGCACCATTTTAGTTGCCCTCCTCTGGACCACCTCCACTCTGTCTGTGTCCTTCCGGAGATGTGGTCTGCAGAACTGGACACAGTACTCTAGGTGGGGTGTTACCAGAGATCTATACAGAGGCGACACCATCTCCCTTTTTCTGCTGGTGATATCCCTCCCTGTGTACCCCAGTATCCCACTAGTCCTCCCGACTGCCTTGTTGCACTGCCTGGCCACCTTTTGGTCATCTGATATGATTACCTGCAGGTCTCTTTCTTGCTTGATGGTAACCAGTACCACTCCACCCATTTTGTACTCTGTCTCTGAGTTTCTGTGCTCCAAGTGTGTTATTTTGCATTTTTTTGCATTGAAACCAAACTGCTGGCCGGCCTGGAGGCTCTGAGGGCTGAGGCGCTGGATGCCTTACCTCACACTGTACCAGCGACCCATGTTCAGGAATAAGCATGGGCCACTGGGGGGTGGTAGGGGAGAAGGCTCGAGCATCCAAGGGACTTCTCTCCTTCTCTGGGGAAGGGGGACGCCACTGGTCGGCTCCCTACTGGCCCCTAGCAGAGGCTGGGGGGGCAGTACGCTGATGCTGTAGAAGGGGCGGAGATGGGGCAGACGCCTGGATGAGTGCAAACAGACATGTATGTGCTCTCTCTGCTGGTATCATTGCATGCCTCATCTCTAGGGAGAAAAATGGAAACTGGCTCCTGGTCGGGCAGCATGAGCTTCCAACCTCCACAACCCGACCCCGAATGGTGCTTTCTCATCTGGATCCTTCCTAGGTGAGTCGAGCTTGAGGGGGGAGGCTCCTCACCACCCTGCCAAGGTGGGTAAGCCATGGGGGAATTGAGGAAGTTGGCCTGATGTCAGGGGTGCGAGCCGGGAGGTCGGTCGGGATGTACAGCTGACCGGAGCCATGGAGTAGAAATAGACAGCAAAAAAAAAAAAAAAAAGAAAACAAACCCAACTGCCATACCCTTGACCACTCCTCTAGTTTTCTCAAGTCTCTGCTCATCCTTTCCACTCCCTCCCCCCCGGCGTGTCCACACCATTGCAGATTTTAGTGTAATCTGCAAAGACAAAGAGCTTCTCATCCAGCTTCTCTGCATTGTCACTTATAAAGACATTAAAGAGGATGGGTCCCAGCACTGATCCCTGAGGCACCCCACTGATCACCCTCCCTTCCTCCGAGTGAACTCCATTTACTGCCACCATGTGGTGCCTATCCCCTAACCAATTTTTTATCCAGTTTGCCACCTTTGGACCCACTCCTAAGCTACCTAGTTTGCTTACTAGTCTTCTATTGGAACTTTGCCAGAAGCCTTACTGAAATCTAGATAGGCCACGTCTTCTGCTCTGCGCTGATCTAAATCCTTTGATGGATTTGATGGGGAGGGGGAAGTGCTGGGGGACATGTCCATTCATCCCAATCATTTGGCTCCATGACAGTTTGCCCCAAACTATTAGCTCCAGGGTCACTCGGCTCGTGTCATTTCATCCCCGAACAATTTGCTCCCACTACATATTGTACTGTACTCCCAACAACAATTACAGTACGACTTCTACTTCTGCAATCCTCAAGCACATTGACTCATCTAATGGGCACATTGTGCCCACCTGGAGTTTTTTTTATAATATTTACATGGGGCGAATTGTCCAGGAACAAATTGATGTGGGAGCTGATTGTAACTGGAGCTATTAGTCTGGGGTGAGTTGTCACGGAGCGAAATGACCAGGATGAACTGACATGTAGCCCATGTGCTGTAGTTGTAGTATACCAGAATCTGTAGTTATTTCAAAAAAAGAATGTGACTGTTATTTTTTACTTTGTGTCATGAATCAGCACACTGCCCCTGTCCTGTGGAGTGCCTCAGAGGTACCCCTGGGTGAGCTCATTTGGCATTACAGTTTGGATTTTCACCGGTATGCAGATGATACCCAACTGTATATGTCTTTTGCCCCTGGAGCACATGACGCCATGGAAGTGCTTAACTTAACTGCCTGTAGGAGATCAATGACTGGATGTTCTCCAACTGGTTGAGACTAAACCCAGATGAGACAGAGGTTCTAGTGACTGAGCCGGGTCACATGGGTGATTGGAGTGCCTCCGGAGTGGCCTCGGGATTGGTCCTAGGGACCGCTCCGTTGATGGCTCCCCTAGGGTGAGAAATCTTGACATCATCCTGAATGACAGACTGACTCTTAATACTCAGGTGTCATCTGTTGTTCAAAGTGGTTTCTGCTACTTAAGGAATGTCACCAGGATTAAACTCCTAGTTCTGCCCAAGAATCTGCCATCACTGGTTCATGCCTTTGTTACGTCTAGGCTTGATTACTGTAATGCTCTGTACTTCATGGTCAGTGGAGGGACCCTCCACCGGCGGCAGCTGGTGCAGAATGCAGCGGCCAGGTTACTGATGGGTCTTTAAAGGTTTAGTCCTGTGACCCTGGTCCTGTGAGCTCTGCACTGGCTGGCTGTCAGGTGGAGGATCATCTTCAAGGTAGGCTTGCTCACTTACAAAGCCGTCTACAAACTGGGCCCTGGCTACCTGGCTCATCTCCTGGCACCTGCCTCCTCAGTCCACTCCCTTCACTACTCCACCAGGGGCCTCCTTACGGTTCCAAGGGCCAGGTTTAAAACTTCCGGCAGCCGGCCCGGTGGTGCAGAGGGTTGAGGCATCTAACCTTACCTTGCGTCACGCCGGCGACCTGGGTTCGAGAACGACCCAGGGTCATCGGGGAGCTGGCCGGGGGGGGCAAGGAGCAGGATTACCTCTCCAGTGGCAGATGCTGTCCCTCCTGTCCCACTAGGTGGAGGTCCAGTGGAGGCGCAGGTGGGAGGGCGGCTAGTAGAGTGGGGCACTCTGTAGTGACTGATGTGTGCGTGCCTCCACACGAGTACATTCAGTGCCCCAGATGTGCACAGGTACAAGGGGAATAAAGGGGAAAAAAACAGAAAAACTGTAAATGAAAAAAAAAATTAAAAACTTCTGGTGACCGAGCTTTCAGAGTCACTGGTCTGCCTTCTGGAACTCATTTCTCATGTCTTTTTTTTTTTTTCCTGTTTCCCCCAATTCTCAGACCCGGCCCGCCTGCTGTCTCCCCATGCTCAAGCTTACCACCCTGGGCAGGGACGCTGGGAGTGCTCCCCCTCCCAAAGGACACTGTTGGCAAGTCCTGGTTTACATCCCGGGTCGGGGCCATGGAATTGGGACCCCCCCCGGCGGATGTCGAAGGCAGTGGAGATGGCAGCAGCAGAGAGGGTCGTCATGCCGGGGAGCTGGCTTTTTCCCGATGCTTGCTCCCTGGGAGCTGGGACATGCAGTGACATCCAGTGTCCGCCCCGCCCCCTAACATGACGGTGCCAGTTGCAGCGGTATCCCCAGCATCCGCCAAGGGTCCGTAAAGTGCTGGACACTTTTCCCTCCCTCCCCTGTGAGAAGGAGAGCAGTTCCCAGGGTGCTCGATCCTTCTTCCCCGGGCAGGTCCTCCAACTTCCGGGTCCATTCCCAAACCCGGGTCATCAGTGTCACAAGCGGAAATCCAAACACTGGGCGGGCAGGCTGGCTCTTGTTTCCCATCTCTGTTAGGGAGGCCCCAATGGTGGAGGAGTTTAAAAGGGGTCTAAAGACTCACTTTTTTGTCTTGGCCTTCCTGGATTAATTCAGAGCTATTATACTAAACCATATTTTAAGATTATGTTTATTGATTTTAATATGAGATTGCATGCTAAATAATGTATTGTGTGTATTTTATCCTACTTGCATTGCCCTCCCTGCTTGCTTTTATGTAAGGTGCCCAGAGCCTCCAGGATTGGGCGTCATAGAAATAAATGTGCCTTGCCTTGCCTTGTTGAACCCTCCCCTCCTTCATGCATACTGACTTGAAGTAAAACAATAAATTATTATTTTTTTTAAATGAGTACAGTCTGACTCCTGACATCCACAGCACACATCCCCCAACCCCATTCAGGCAGACTGACTCAAAATATGAACATTACAAATTTTTTTTTGAGTTAAATCCAGCCAGATGCTGGTATGCCGAAAATGCAGGAGGACTGTATTTATTAACAGAAAAAAAAAAAATGAATTTCACTGTTGTTTTGTTTTGTTTCCACTCAGTATGCATGGGGGATATGTGCTGTTGATGTAGGGACTTGGACTGCGTGTATAAAAAAAGAATTTCATTGTTTAGATTAGAGTCAGTGTGGATGAAAGGGTCACACATGTGCCATGCAGCGCTGTTGCTGGGGGGAGGGGGGCTCTGGATTGCTTGGACTGTATTGATTAAAAAAAAAAAGAAAGAGTTTTACTTTTGTGTAATTTCCAGTCTGTGTGTGTGAAGTGGGGGGGGTTGCATGTGCTGTGGATCACTGTTGCTGCAGAGTTCAGAATTGCTGTTGGTGCATGTGGAAGGGAGGTGCGGGTCCGGATTGACATCCTGCTCTGCAGACCAGCAACATTCAGCAGTGTTGCTGAAAATATTTAATTGCATTGGGTGCTATTCACGATGCCAATGCGCTGCCGCATTGGTATCAATAAACTTGAATGCCGTGGAGCGGGGTCCCATGGCCCCCATGTGGCATTCACAGATGGGACGCAAGGCAGGTACACGGGTTCTCCCCTGGCTGCGTGGACTGCAGTGCACTGGGGGAATTCCGGGGGTGTGCCAGCACTATGCAGTATTCATTAAATCACATAGTGCTGGCCGCATGGGTGCAGAGATAGGCACAGGTTACCACAATGGGGACCCTGCCATAACCCACTGCATGCCCTAGCGGACGTACCCTGCCGTTCATGGTGGGACTGGATGCAGACCCTCCATGCCGCCTCTGCCCAGTAGGCAGCAGGTGAGGGCTAGGGCAGCCAATCTGGCTGGTATAGGGGACGGGGGTGCCACTGCTACCACTGGGGGTGGGGGTGTGCTTACAGGTGTGTCCCAGGCAGAGCATGAACATGGGGAACATGGGGTGGGGGGTGTATCAGGACAGGGCACGGGGGACTTGTAGTGTGTGACCACATCGGCTGGTCACGGCTGTGTGGCGGGGTGGGGTCCACCTGCCAGGGGTCCTGCAGTGCGCCAGGAAGGTGCTAGGTAGCAAGGGCTGCTACAGCGGATGTCTGGCCCATACCATGCGAGTCTGGGTGCCTACGGTCGGCATTCACGCATCCAGACCCACGCCAGTCTGCGTAAGGGATCCACTCTGGGACCCAGGATGGGCATCCCGTTGGATGCCTGCCTGGGTCCACAACTCAACCCCAGCTGCCCTGTGGAGCCCTGGGCACCTGGGGGATGAGCCGTGGACGGTGGGCACCGGTTGTGAATACCGCCATGTGCGCACTTGTCCGCGGGTGCGCAGCTACGTGTGCAAGGTATGCACATTTTCCACATACCAACTCTCACTTCATGCATAGCACCAAATATGCCTTGTATCTCATCTGCAGCAGCCTGAGTGTGAAGTGTGTGATGTCTAGCTAATAGGTAAGGCTGTAAGTTTTTCACGGGGGTCACGGATTTCACAATTACCGTGAAATTGTTAGTCCCCTGTGAAAATCCTCCCATTCCAAATGAATATTTAATCCTCCTTAGTTCTGCTGCACACCTTCATACTGAGACTTGCTGTCACTACATTCTCCCTGCTACTTGGAACACCGACAGGTAGCGGACACCATTATTTATTTAAGGAATGCCATCCAGGGGAATAATTATAGGGGGGCCAGGGGGCATAAGTCCCCCCCCAACATTTTAGGTGAGCACATTTGTAACCCCCAACATTCAGGCCATATGCTGTTGCTGCCTGCTGGTGAGCTGGGAGGGACACAGGAGCCTGCTATTCTGTGGGCGTGGGGGTGGATTTTACTGGTGGGTTGGGTCAGGTCCTGGGAGTGGGAGCCCCGAAAGAGTGCAGCGAGCTACAGCAGCCAGATAGATGGTGGGGGACCAGCACTATGCAAGTGACCGGGCCAGAACCAGGAGGAGAAGAGTGAATTGTAGCAGGGAGGGAGAAAGTGATGGACCACATCACACCCGGAAGTAGCATAAGCGCATGCCACCGTCAGTAGTGAGGAGTCGGGAAGAGTGGGTGGGAGACTGACTGCTCGCATCGAGGGAAAAAAACTGCAGTGCTACCATCAGTGTGTCTGCCTGCTTGGTGCTGCTTCACTTCCCTTCTCCTCCTGACTGTGACTGTCATGTCCTGCAACTCCTTCTGCCGCGTCTGCCCTCCAATGATGCCTGTGGAGAAGCTGCTGCTTTGCTTTCCAGCCTGGGAGTTGGGGGGTGGGAGGCTGGGCTTTTATGGCCTGGGATCGAGTGGTTCAGGGCTGTGGGCACCAGTGAGTGACTGTGGGGGTCAGATGGTTGGATCAGTTGGGGTGTCAGTCGGTCTGAGCCTGCAGTGGAAGTTTGGAAGGCAGAGCAGAGGACAGAGGAATATGGACTGCTGGAGGTTGCTGCAAGCAATGATGAAGCAAAAACTACCTAGGAGGTAGGACTGAATGGTGGTGCTGCAGTGCAGTGGGTGGGGGTGAGTAGTGATTGGGGGGCAGTGAGCCAGCAACATCATCATGCCACAGGGGCATTTACTCACAATGCTGTATGCACAAATTTGCAAAACAAGACACTGGCAGACAAGCTGAGAAGGTGGTGAAAGGGAATTCCAGTTTGCACAGGGCAGTTCTAAACTGGTAGGGGCCATACACTATTGGCCATTTGAGTTGGCACCAGTCAGGGTCAGGGAGTGCCTGGGAAAAGAAGCCTGCTGGAATCTGTGAGGCATTCTCTTTACTGTTGTGTCTGGAGTGGGTCAGTGGTTCTACCAATAAACTGTGACCAACACAATCAGCAATCAGCACAAAACTACTCAACTTGAGCTAACATAGCTCTAATAGTCTACAAAAGGCAAGGGTAGGTGATGTTTCTGTTTAATTATGTTTACTGGTGGTCTGTTCTGCTTTGCTGTGTTGGTTGTGTCTGTACTGTCTACAGTCAGTGTCTGATTTAAAATGCTGTGCTGGCTAATGTCTCTCCTGTTTTCCACCTGAGCCTGACTGTTGCCTGCTTTGGTAGGGGCAGGGATCTGCTGGCTGGGGGTTATATGGTTAGCCTAGCATGCAACTCCAGTGTTTTCCTCTGTATTACCAAAGTTAAAGTAATTTCAATGGGCTTGCGCAACTGGATGAGATGTATGCTTGTGTGACTTCAATACATTGTGGCTGTTCACCTCTCTATCCATGAGATGTACCATCCTGTAGGGGAATGACGCAAGGAACCCTAGAGTAGGGTTCCCCACCCATAGGTGGCATGGGAATAATTTCCTTGGCTAGAGGTAGCTTAGGAAAAAGCCCATGGGAAAGATAAATGAGTCACTGGAGGAGGAGGGGTGGATGGTGGGGCAACAAAGAAAACAAATGAGGACTGGCCCGGAAGAGGGCCTTTTAAGGCCTGGTTGGGGAAGGGTTTGTTGCTCTGCCCATTAAACTCCGGTCAGCCCTCAGCCATCAGCTTCAATGGGCGTGTGCAACTGGATGAGATGTATGCTTGTGTGACGTCTGTATGTAACCCCCCTGCAAATGGGGGTTCCCAAAAGACTTCCAGGAGCTTGCTTGAATGCTCCAAGCCTGAATGGTGTTTGGCGTTTAAACCATTTATCAGTGAGTGTTTTTAGAGCCTCTGGTACTGTCTCTTTAAGAGCTGTCTGCTTGCAGACATAATTAGTTTGTATGGGGACTGTGTGCTTCTCTGCTTGAGTACCACTCAACTGCTGCCAATTCACTCCATTTTGCAGTCACTAGGAGTGCAAAGGAACCTATCTGAAAGATGTAACTGTTTGTCAGAAATCATTTAGAGTAATAATGAAATTACAGTTTGTCTAACCTGCTTTCTTGCAGTCAGAACTGTGTCTGCCTAGTTCCCCATTCTGGTTTTGAACTGCTGAACTGGACCAATCAGTGTGGGGTAAGCTAGCTCTAAAATGGTGCCTTGGACGAATCAGAACTTGACTCATAATCTGAGCCAGCCACAAGAGGATTGTATGGGCAGTGACTTGGGAGATGTAGTTTAGACTTCAGCGCCTTTTGGACCAACAGCAGCAGTCTATTGTGAGTGACAGCCAATCCAGTCAAGAACTGGGAGGAACTCAAAGGAAGTGCCCGGTTTGTCTGTTGGAGTTTCAGTTTAGCTCTGGGAGTAAGAGGAAAGAAACCCTGTGTTCCTTCAGTGCACAGTTTTAGTCAAAAACATGTGTAAGGTCCAGAGTTCGGGTCTGCAGCTTGTGTAACTGCTTATTAGGACTGAACTGGTCCTGTGAAGAGAATCAAAGGATATCTGAAGAGTAGAAACCAGGCTCACCCTGTAGAAGACTGGAGGAATTATGGGATTGCACTCGGTCTGTCAGGAACTGAATCTGCTATGTGTTCTCCCGGTATTGTGCAGTAATTACGATCGGATACAGATGCAGCCTGCCTGGTATAGTGCTTTCTTTTACCATATAAATGTGTGAAGAGGTTTGTGTACCTCAAGTGAATCCTGCTGCCATTAAGTGACTTTTGCCTGTGACTGTTTACCATATAAATGTGTGAGGAGTCTCTTGGAGCTCAAGAGTAGCCCTGCTGACATTGAAGGACCCTATCTTGTTTGGAGGTCTGAGTACTAATTCAGGGTCGCTCCTGTTGAATTGCCACATTAAATCCAAATGGAATTACTGTACTGCTGACTGTTTAATTTTCCTTTTCCTGTGTGAAAGGGCCCTACCAGCTGCCACGGTTTGGACTAGCCACTAGGGCTTGGGTACCCAGGGACAGTAACTGATAGGGATAGGCCTGTGCACAGAGCCATAGGTAGATGAGTAGAGTGATAAGCTAATTAACCTGATTTCCCCCTGTCCTTGTTATATCCCTAAATAAATCAGAGCTGCTTGTTTCAGCAAAGTTATACTGCCTGAGGTATTTGTTCATGTTAAAGTACTGTACTGTGATTGTTGCACTGCATCTTATTTCACAGGAGGTCCCAGTGCCGGAACCAGTCCTGGGGTAAGTGTATACTCAGAAGGTAATTCTGATATATTGTGTGGGCCACTAGTGGGAAGAAAGGGGTTGCAGTGTCCCAGAGGGCTGTGACCAAGTTAGTTTAACTATTGCAAACCCTGACCTCTGGGTGGAGGCACCCGCCATTGGATCCAGGCCCCTCAACCTGTTAGTGGCAAATCAGGCAGGGGTAGTAGCCCCTGGGATAGCGCCATATAGGGGTTACATGTACATTGTGGCTGTTCACCTTGCTATCCAAAGGATATACCACCCTGTAGGGGTACGATGCAAGTAACCCTTGAGGAGGATCCCCCCCCCCATAGGTGCCGCAGGAATAATTCCTTTGGCTAAAGGTAACTTAGGAAGAAGCCCAAAAAGAATGCCCAAAAGGGTGTCGAACATCGAAGAGGAGAGAAATCAGAATATATCGAGACCAGAAATTAAGGTGATAGACATAGATGGGAAGGACAGGAGAAGAATGAGATATGAAGAGGGTGATGAATGAAATAAAAGCAGACAAGATGCAGAAGTGCAGACTTCCTAAAGAGAGAGGGAACAACTGGGACCACCATCCAATTCCATCCAACAGCAGAACTAAACTACAGAACCTAAGGAAACTCCAACCCTATCTAATATTATGACCATTGGCAAGGAGGAGAGGAAAAAAACCCTTTGAGGAGGAAACCTCTGGGGATCCAAGGCCTAGGTCACCTTCCCTCCAGGCTGAAGGATGCTTTGATTAGTGATGGCTCAGCTACTGCAATTTAGAGTCGAGATCAAGTGAGAAGGAAAACATTCCAATTCAGAGGAAGCTCTCACTCTGTCCTTCTAAATGGACAACTGTTGAGGGTTACGAGTGATGTCTCTGCAACTAGACGCCCAAAAGCAAGAGAGGAGAAAGATGATTGCTAAGGCATTCAGCTGGCCAATGCAAGCCTACAAAACAGACTAGGTGAACTAGAGGTGGTCCTGAAGGAGAATAGTGTAGAGGTGCCTCCGAACACACTCGAGCAGCGAAAGGGGCTCTGATGATGAGAGCCCCAACCCTCACAGCTGGATGGCATAAACTCTACATCCAGAGGTATCGCCAAGATGAGGAATGACAAAAGGTCCACCCAGAGTGAAGACATTCTCACTATGGGCCAGGGAGAAGGACCCTGCTCTGAGCTTTGCATGCTCTAGATGCAGACTTTGTGGGTGCAGAGTGAGACTGTTGGCTACAGGTTAGCCCCAAACCACGGAGCAATGGACATGGAAGGCATGTCTCTAAATGGAGAGCAGTTTGATGAGGTAGCATAAGACCCAATGAGAAGTATGCTTTATTAATCAATGTGAATGAGTAGACCCTGAGATTGGACTGAGTGAAGGAGAACCAGATTCATGTCATGAGGAAATTACCCGTGACAGGTAACTACGGGAGTGCATGCCAACTGGTTCCATTGAGAGCCAAATTAGGAATGGATAGAATTGCATGAAGGTAGGAGCAAGAGCAGCCAGGTGAAGCCAGCAGCCAATGGTGAGGTAGGTAGTACCAGGAGGACATCTGAATAGGTTTGATTAGAATGAGGGAATAGGGTTGGAGGAGGAGGAGACAAGTAGGCAGGGCGATATGCTGGAGGGAATATTAGGTGATGTGAATGAGTAGGATGTGGTGGTATAGCAGGATGGCAGGATAGGGAAGCCCCCAAAAGAAAGCAGAGGTCAGAGAAAGAGAGGAATGGAGGATACGGGAACAGGAGGAGGAGGGCGAGCACCCACCATGGGGAAGCACAGTCAGGGATGAAATTAAGAAAGCGCATCATGTTGTAACCAAGAGCAATGAGCGGCAAAGGCCAGGGAGAGCAGGGGCAGGGACAAATGGCAAATTCCAGAGGAAGGCTGCAGAGCACGCCAGCCAGGCATACAGTTCAGTCGGATTGATAGTCCAATAATGTGAAACAGGATGGGTGGCAAACAGGTT
The DNA here is from genome assembly GCA_016271365.2 of Neoceratodus forsteri. Taxonomy (NCBI): domain Eukaryota; kingdom Metazoa; phylum Chordata; order Ceratodontiformes; family Ceratodontidae; genus Neoceratodus; species Neoceratodus forsteri. Next base: position 1,441,467,451 of record CM028130.1, on the reverse strand, counting down.
GGGTTGAGGTTGAGGAAAGGAAGGATAGGAGTACCAGGAAGAAAACGAGGTATAAAGGGAGGTAAGAGGAGACCAGACAAGAACCGACAGTAGGAGTCTCAGTCCCCATAGAGAGCAACTGCCCGTTTAAAAGGGAGCCGGGAACCAATAAGGGAGATTGGGATCCGAACCACAGGGCAATAACATTAGATGGGTCCAAACATCAAGACTGGCCATCGAAAATGAAGTCTTGGAACAGGTACAAGAGGCCAGGAGGTGAGTATCGACCAGGGGGAGAACAGAAGTTGAGAGCATAGTAAACACTGTCCCCCAGCTCACAGGAACCGCCGAGGAGCTGAACAGCACAGGGCACAGGAAGTCACTGTGGAGAGAACTAAAGCAGAGGAGCGAGGCATCCTCTGTACCAGTGGGGATGAGCACAGTGGGCAAAAGGGACAGAGAGAGCAAAGGAAGATGGATCGAGGGAGAAGGAGAAGTGGGGAATGTACGAGGGAAAACTGCTGGGCAGCGGCAAATCCAGCACAAACCCAGAAGAGGGAAAGCAACAGAGACAGGAGCAGCAAATGGGGAAAGAGAGAGAGAGGGGGAAATTAAACTATGAAAAAGGTACAGGAGAAACGGAGCAAGGAGGAGGGATGAGAGAACCAAGGAGCCAGAGACAGCCACTGAGCAGTGAGACAGGAGAAGGAGCACAGGCAACAGAAGGGGGGCCACATAGAGCCACAGCGGGGAGGTAGAACTGGCAAAAGGGGCTACTCGGCATACCGGACCAGGACGGAACAGGATGGAGGTATGCAAGTGAGGAAAATGAACACCGGACTGGAAGGGACATGGGAACAGAGGTCGGTGGAGGGAGGAGAAGAGCCACAGGCCAGTGGCAGCGAGCAGTAGGATGAACAGTAGGGAAATGGAATGGAGCCGGCGGTCGGAGGTGCTGCTAAAATGCAATAAACAAAGAACAGGCAAGAGAACAGGAGAAGAGGTATGAGGAGCAGCACCTCTGACCGCAACGAAGAAAACGATTGAGGACTGGCCCGTGGGATTGCCTTTTAAGGCCTAGTTGGGGAAGTGGTTTGTTGCTTTGTCAATTGAACTCCAGCCAGTCCTCAGCCATCAATAAAAAAAATCAAGCCCTTACCCTGCAGGTAGGTCTGGGTGGATGGTTCAATGGGGTCATTATGGAAAGGAAGAGGGGAGGGAGAAAGAGCTGTAGATCAAGTTGGGTCTACGGACCATGGTAATAATGTAGGTAGGGAAAAATGGGCAGACTGGGTAAGTCAAGTGAAGCAGTCCTTATCTGCCATCAAATTTTATGTTTCTGTGTTAAAATGAATTAACAGCTGTGCAAAAAATAACAAGCATTTGTCACTGCCAAATGTTTGCCACTTGCATTGCTGTTGTGCTGGTGGGTCCTGCTAGCTTGTGCACATTGTTTGTATATATTTAACCGAAATAGACCAAATGAGATGTAATCTGTGACATGTCATTTGCAATTGGGTTCTGATGTCTGCTGCATTTCCCAGGATAGTAGAGGTGAGATGCAATATCTCGTTTTTTTTATTCTATTTATTTTTATTTAGTTTTTGTTGACTGGGTGAGGCACACTAGCCATAGAGATGACTATTTGCAGGCACAACCTGGGAGGTTACAAAGTAGAGAATATATAATATAGAGAGAGTACAAAAAATGAGGTAAATAATACAATTTCCTATGATCGCAGAGACCAATACATAATAGGAAATACAGTCTTTTGACCTAGTTATACAATGTAATTCTTAAAAAATTCAGGTACATAAAATATTGGAGAGTAACACTGGGGTATAATGTAAGGTAAAAACAAACAGTAGCATGAATAGGAGGGAGGGAACAAAGGGAAGATATCCAGCTAAGCAAAAATACAATGACAAGTGCACACAGTAATGAACAATAAGGAATGAGCTGCGGTCTGGCGGAGTACGATTTTCAAATAGTAAGGGAACCAAACAATGGCAGAGACACACAGTGGTTTAGTACCAGGTAAGTGCAAGCTAAGAAAATGAGCAGAAGGATAAAAGGGAGAGGAACCATTTGGGTAAAGTCAAAATCAACAGAAAGTTTAAGGTAGGAAGACATGTCAGATAAGCAAAATTAGAACGGGTTAGGTAATCTGGGTAAGGATAGGGCAGTAGTAAGTGGACTAGATAGAGGAGGACCAGGTAGGACAAAGCACAAGCAAGGGACAGATTTGGTTAGGAAATTTTGCAGCTCATTTTTAAATATAGCATGAGTGACGGGTGGCAAGGAGCAGAGAGTTCCAGTGCTTCGAGGCAGCGTGAGAGAAAGCGCAGCTACCCTTTGAGGTTTTACATTAGTGCTGTTCTGCTTGTATAATGTATTTATGTATTCGCTTCCAAAGGTATGTTGATAGAAATAATGGTATTTTTCCATAGATAATTTACTTTTTGCTGGGTCACATAGCACTCGCGATCCGAGGCCAGCTGAGAGTGATGTTGCCCCCCCCCAACCTTTACGCCAAAATTACTCCTCTGATGCGATCAGTGTCTTCTGTATGTGGACTTGGTCAGAGGAGCCAATCTAGTTTCTAGCACACAGCATCCACACAGATGTGCCCTCTCTCTTTTCTCACAGTGACAGCCGGTTGCAATTCTGCCGCACGCCTTCATAGCGAGACCCGCTGTCACTGCTTTGTCCCCGCTACTGGGAGCACTGTCAGGGAGGGACACCGTTGGGGTTTGGGGGGTTGGGCCTCAAGAGCAGATTGCACTAACCTCCTGGTCACGGTCGCTTGCTCGCTCCCTCTCAAAAGATCAGTTGGGAGGACTTCTATTTATGATTTTTCAGTTCAGTACATTTCTATTTTTAGAACTGTGAAGTGCCATGAAATCATCCAATTTTTGCCGTGAAAAAAATTACATCCCTACTCATAGGCACAGTTGCGCTAACGTCATGAAGCAGAATGCTGCTGGTCTGCAGAGCAGGACATCATTCCAGAGTACACACTCCCTTTCCATGCACACCAGCAGTGATCCAGAGCCCTCCAGCAACAGGGATCCAGAGCACGAACCTCCCCGCCCCATTCAGACACACTAACTGAAAATGACACAAGTCAAATTCTGTGGTTTTTTGTAACCAGTATTATCTGAGTGAAGCAGTCCAGTGCTGCTCCCCCTCCATGACAACAGTGATCCAGAACACATGCACATGGACTGGAAATAAAACAAGTGAAATTCTTTATTTTTTGAGGAATACTGTCCTATTCTGTACCTTTTTGGCATGCTGAAGATGCTGACTATAACTGTACTGTACTGTCAACAACCCTTTTCCAGCTGCCCCACTGGCACAGAGGGATGAGGCGCTGATGTCTCACCTGCCACCACATCAGCAATCTGGGTTCGAGAACAGATTCGGTTCACTTGGGGGCTAGTCAGGGAGCAGAGGATAGAGCCTTCCACAGGACACACTCCTCTGGGGGGGGTCTGTTGGCTGCACTACGATGCTGCCACCTGGGTGACCATGGGTGGTAGCACAAGCAGAGAAACAAGGGGATGGTGGGCACCTCCTGACTGAGATGCACGCATATGCATGCATCTGCTGAGTCCTCACCCATGGGGCGTTGGAGGGGAAAACATGGCAGAAAAAGCGGAGACCATTCCTGAATGATGCCATATTCCCCAGCAGATTCTGCACTGTCTACTGGACTGTCCGCTGCCACATCTGTTGCTGAGCCTCCTCTCAGGCTTGGTGAACTGAGGAACCTCCGACACAAGGGAAGGAATCCATGGGCTCTGCAAGGCAGCAGGACTGTAAGTCCCAGAGACAAAGGGTGACAAGACTTGGAAGAGTAGCAAGGCGGAAGGGGGCTGGCTGAGGAAGACGCACAGGGGAAATGCCAGACCTCGCCCAACAACTAACACACCAAAATCTGGGCAATGGAAAATCATGTACACAAATGCTCACAGTCTGGGAAACAAGATCCCAGACCTGCAGGCAATAATGACAGAGGCTAAACTGGACATAGTAGCCATTACTGAGACATGGTTTACCAGTACCCACACTTGGGAGACTTCAGTACCTGGCTATGTACTGTTCAGAAGAGACCTAGGTGCAAAAAGAGGAGTGGAGTGGCCCTTTATGTCAATGAAAATATCAAAGCTATAGAAATTCAGAATACACATAAGGAGCCAGAAGAACTGTGGGTCACCCTGGAAACAGGAAATGGGACAACCATACGAACTGGGGTTGTCTACAGGCCTCCAGACCAGGGGAGGACATAGATACATTACTGTTAGAAGATATACAAAACATGACAGCTAAAGGGGAGGTTCTGATAATGGGAGACTTCAGCATGCCAGATACAGATTGGTCAATACCAGCAGGAACATCTGCCAGAACTAGACACATGGCGGATTCCCTGCAGGAGGAGGGCCTCAAACAACTGGTACAACAACCCACAAGAGACAGGGCTATCCTAGATCTAGCACTGACTAACAGGGAAAGGATCACAGATCTCCAGGTAGAAGGTCACCTGGGGGCTAGTGACCATCACATGGAATGGTTCAATTTGGCCACTAGAACTAAATCATCCCATTCCAAGGCAAAAATATGGGACTTCAGAGGAGCTGACTTTGATAAGATGGCCAACAGAGTTAAGCTAGCCCTGGCAAAAAGAAATACAGGTGAGGGGATACAGGAAAAGTGGGCAAGCATTAAGGATGCAATACTTGAAGCAACATCCCATTGTGTTAGAGAGAAAAGGAAGTGCAAAAGAAGAAGGAAACTACTTTGGTTCTCAAAAACAGTAGCAGAAAAGATCAGAGCCAAAAGGCTGGCCTTCAGGAAATATAAAGGAATGCAGCAGGATGAAGATAGGGAGGCATACCAAACTTCCCTAAGGGAAACAGGGAAGGTTGTAAGGCAGGCAAAGGCCCAAACCAAGGAAACACTAGCACAAACAGTAAAAGAAAGTGACAGGACTTTCTATAGATACATTAGTGAAAGGAGAAAGTCCAGAGGGGGTATTGCTAAGATCAAAGGGGATAAGGGGGCATGTGAGGAGGAGGACCATGTAAAAGCATCTGTCCTAAATAGATACTTCTGCTCAGTATTTACTGAAGAGAAGCTAGAGCAGGGCCCACAGCTCAGCACCATGGACACGGGGGAGGGAGGTGTGCCCTAGTCCCCTCACAAAAGAAAGGGTCCTACAAGCTTGGGGTGGACAAGGCAATGGGACCTGATGGCATATATCCCAGGGTACTAAAGGAGCTAAGGGTGGAACTAGCAGAGCCATTATCAGAACTGTTTAGTGAGTCTCTGAGCATAGGAGATGTCCCAGAAGACTGGAGAAGGGCTCATGTGATCCCGCTCCACAAAAGTGGTAGCAGGGAGGAGGCAGGGAACTACAGACCAGTCAGTCTTACCTCAGTAGTGGGCAAGATTATGGAGCACTCCTTAAGGAAAGGATAATTGCAACACCTGGAATCCATAGGAGGACAGGATCCAAGACAGCATGGGTTTACAAAGGAAGGTCCTGTCAAACTAATCTCATAGATTTCTTTGACTGGGTAACCAGAGTAGTGGACCAAGGGGGCAGCTGATGTCACCTACCTTGACTTCCACAAAGCTTTCGATACTGTTCCACATATAAGATTGCTTAATAAGTTGGGTAGGCTCGAGGTGGGTCAGAAGTTGGTCAACTGGGTGGCAAACTGGTTGACGGGCAGAAAACAGAGAGTGGTGGTAAACGGTATACAGTCAGAAGAGGTGCAGTTCACAAGTGGGGTACCTCAGGGATCAGTCCTGGGGCCAGTCCTATTCAATATCTTCATCAGTGGCATTGCAGATGGACTGGAGGGTAAGGTTTGTCTGTTTGCAGATGACACCAAGATCTGCAACAGAGTAGATGATCCAGATGGGGTGGGCAAAATGAGAAGAGATCTGGATAAACTAGCAAAATGGTCGGCAAAGTGGCAACTGGGGTTTAACGCAAAGAAGTGCAAGATCATGCACATAGGTAAGAGAAACCCTGAAGTCACCTATAGGCTGGGAGGGGAGTTGCTGGCAGTCACAAGGGAAAAAAGAGACTTGGGCATCATCATCACTGATGACCTGAAATCATCCAAGCAGACCACTAAAGCAGTAGGTTAGGCTAGGGGGATGTTGGGGTGTATTAGTAGGGGTATCAGAAGTCAGAAGAGGGAGGTAATAATCCCTCTTTACAAGACACTGGTTAGGTCCCATCTGGAGTACTGCGTGCAGTACTGGAGGCCACACCTTCACAAGGACATTAACCAAATTGAGGCAGTCCATAGAAGGGCAACGAAAATGATGCAGGGACTGCATCAGAAAACATATGAGGATAGATTAACGGAGCTCAATATGTATACCCTAGAGCAAAGGAGGGAGAGGTGATTTGATCGAAACATTTAAACACCTTAAGGGCATTAACAAGGTGAAAGAGTGTAACATGTTTCAATATAAGAAAAATAGCAGGACAAGAGGACACAGCATGATATTAGAGGGAGGCCGATTAAGGGGTAATATGAGGAAGTTCTTTTTCACAGAAAAGGTGGTGGATGCATGGAATGGCCTACCTCAGGAAGTGGTGGATATGAATACAGTGCAGGGCTTCAAACAGGCATGGGATAGACATAAGGGAGCAATACTGATGAGTATGAATAGTTAGACCATTGACAGAGCAAAGGCCGATGGCACATTCATAAGGTAGAAAAAGAAATGGGCAGAATGGATGGGCCTTGCAGTCCTTATCTGCCGTCATCTTCTATGTTTCTATGAGAAAATAGAAAAAAAACAAAAAAAGTATTTTTCCACCACATCAGTATCTTAGCAGAGCAGTGTGCCTCCCTGCCAGAGCACAACTTAATACTCCTTCTCTCCCCCTTGTAGTGGTTGGAGCCCATGGCAGCACACTGCTTTGCTCAGATGCAGGCATGTTAGAAAATGGGGGAGTGTTTACTTGTGGTCTAGCACGCTGCTCTGTTAAGATGCCAATGTGCCAGAAAAGGGGTGGACAAGGTTTAGCTGTGGTTTGGCATGTCAGTATCTTTGGCATTCCAAAAGGTGGATAATACAATAGTATTATTAAAACAAAGTGTCTTACCTTGGCCTGCTGTGCCCCCATCAGGACCAACCCCAGCCCCAACACCCAGCATCTAATTGGCTTACCTCTCCTCCCAGGTCTGCTCCCATGGCTTACCCCCCAATGGTGAGATTGGGAGGGTCCCAACTGCCACGTCATGGATCCAGCTCTCTGGGAGGGCTGCCAAGTCGCAAGTGTGGGGCCTGTGGGATGTCTCTCCATCATTCTGCCCCGGGCCTGCCATTTTCCTTCTTTTCTCTCTCCCTTGAGATGCTGACCAGATGATATATGCACACAAATCAGCATATGGTGTTTGTCATCTGTCGGCATCTCTCCCACCCACTGAGCTGCTCCTGAGTACACTGCCACTAGTGATCACCCAGGTGGCAGCAGTATACTGGAGCTGGTCGTCCTCCTCAGAGGAGGAGAGTGTCCTCTGGAAAGCATGATTCTTCTCCCCAAGACCGGCCCTCAATGACTTGAGCTCGCTACTAAACCAGAGTTGCTGGGGTAGCGAGCGGTATTGCTACTGCTGTGCTGACAGGGCAGCTGAAAAGCACAGAATTTGACCTGTTTTTTCATTGTTGCTGCCAGTGCACATGAATGGGGGGGGCATTTAAAATTGCAAATCATCAAAATATGGTGCAGTTAATTGTGTGTGTTATTTGTATACACCCGTCTATTTTATTCATTTATTTCAAAATGTTTACCAGGAAAGACTAACTGAGCTGGTAACAGCTCGTTTCCAGATGTGTCCTGGAGGGAGGTATGGGAGATAGGTAGACAACAGTCATGTACTTACCGTAACAGTAGATCTTCAAGAGAATCTCTTTAATCAGGCCACAGCTATGGAACTTGTAGCTACCAGGTGCTAGGACCACATGGAAACTCTTGCAAGTAGTCAGCCAGGGGCCACCCACGACAACGTCAGACCTCAGCTCATACATAAACGTGGGTGGCCCTTCCTCTCCTCAGCTCCCCACCAGAGATCATACTCAGAGGACCTCTGTAGGGAACCAGAAGAGAATCCAGCACTCTGCAAACCAGGCAAGGCAGATGGCTATAAAGAGAACAGAATGGAGATAGGAACAGCAAAACCTTGAGTTGCAGGCCCATAAGGGGGAGGTGGGATGGGACTGCATGGCCTGATGAAAGAGAATCTCTCGAAGATCTAGGCCTAGGGTCGTCACCTTTGTATTAGGTAAAAAACAGATGCTAAACCACATCCCAAACTCTGGCTCCACCCCTTTTATGACTGATGAGTATATCGCTCCTCCTCCAAAACCATTTGAAATGTCAGAATAGACATTAATAGTGATAGAAATCGCTTTTATACTGCTCTTTATTTTAGTTCTTTGTTTTTATTCTTTGTCAACCAGGCTTTGTCCCATAGGCCACATGGTCTATTTTATAGGAGTGACCCAAGAGCACATGAAGATTAAGTGACTTGCCCTGGGTCACAGAGTATGCAAGTGGAGGCTGTGGGAATCTAACTCCGGTCTGCTGGATGTGCCAAGCTCTTTCACAGCTTATTGTGCAAACCTCTGTTAAGCACTCTCCCATTTTCCTTTCTACATCAGTCATGTATTCTGTTATGCTTTGACCAAGTTTTGATAACTTAATTATTGATGCTTGTGGTACCCTCAGTACTGCATTGTGTTCCTTTTACCTCTCCAGCTATTGCTTCTTTTCATATTTCTAAGACATTCCACGTTTCAGGCACACCATTCCAGGCTACTTATCTGAATGACCTGTAAAAGTGTGGCTAATATTATGGAATGTTCAGGTAGTATAAAAAATGAGAGTAGTAGCTGCTGAGGACTCAGGAGGAAAGTAATCAATGTAGTGATAAAGGCAATACAAATTAGATAATTTAACCAAATATAGGTCTAAAACGTATCAGAATATAGGACAAACAAAAAGGAACACATGAGCGCATATAAAGGTGTAAAAGCTTCTTTCCTATCTGGCAGTAAAAGAACGTACTTGAAACTCAGTGTGAAAAAGATTAGGTTGATTCACTGCTAATGGTCTTAATGGCCATACTTCACACCTCCCAGACAGACTGGTTTGACAAAGGCCTGTGACATCAGAACGTCTTTGTAACCTGGACATGCAATGCAGCCAAAACAACAAATGATTTGATACATCAGTTTTAAGAGTATATGATGAGCACTCAAATGGCCCAAAAAATGGACTACATTTAATCAAAACCGGATGACCGGATAAAGACCCTAAAAACTAGATTATCTGGTCTAAAACTGGATAGATGGCAACCCTAATCAGGCTACACCTATGGAACGAGTACCAAGCAGTACTGACGGTGAACAGTCTGGTTGGCTGGAGTCCACAGGCTTTATCGAGGAGACCTTGTAGTACAGCTAGGCCAAAGCCAGCCCATCTATGAGAGATAATGTCCAGACTGTAGTATTTAGTGAAAGTGGGGACTGTACTTCAGACAGCAGCTGCACAGATATCTGCAGCAGATACATTTTTAAAACAAGCAACAGAGGTGCCAGTGCCTCTTGTGGAATGGCCATGAACCACTCCAGGAAGTTTCTTACTGTACTTCCCGTAAAAAAAGTAATAGAATTGGCTAGTCATGTGGACAAGCACTGTTAGGAAACTGGGGCTTCCTCTTTCTTAAGGGGCATACAAAAGGAAAAGCTGTAAGGACTTTCTGTAGTCCTTTGTGCTGTGTATACAGTACCTGAGTATTCTGTGGACATCTAGAATATGCAGCAATGCTTCCCCTAGATTGGCATACTCTGGATAATAAACTGGCAGGTGGATGGTTTGATTTAAAGTAAACTCAGGCTCCACTCTGGGGAGAAATTTAGGATTAGTATGCAAAGACACCCTGTCTTTGTGAAAACTCAAATAAGGAGGTTCACACATTAAAGCCTGTAGCTCTGAAATCCTTTCAAAGAAAGAAAGCATAAGCCACAACTCACGGCTGGCTCAAAAGGAGCCAAAGTAAGATTTTCCAAAACAAAATTCAAGTCCCACGCTGGGACTGGATTATGGATAAGGGGCTTTAGATGTAGAATGCCCCTCAAGAATGTATGGGCCACCTCCAGCTGAGCAACCATACGGCCCTCTATAGGCAAATGGAAAGCAGATCTAGCAGCCAGATGCACTTTGATAGGGGAATACTGCAGGCGTGTCTCTGATAAGAACAGCGACAACTCTTGAACCTCATTAACCAGACAGGTGAATGGATCCAGGTGGTGAGAAGCGACCCATAAAACAAACCACTTCCACTTCATGGAATAAGTGGATCCAGTGGAAGGCTTTCTAGCAGCCACCAGAACATCAGCTACTTTTTGGGAAACCCCAAAAACAAGGAATGGCTATGTCTTCAGGAGCCCTGTGTGGAGATGAAGAGACTTCAGTTCTGGACGGTCCTGGGTTCCCTGTTCCTGTGACAGAAGGCCCCTGTACAAGGGCAGAGGAACCAGGGGTTTCACCGCCAGTTGTTGTAGTAGGGGGAACCAGATCTGTCAAAGCCATAGGGGAGTGATGAGTATCAGTGTTACCCCCTCCATTTGCAGCTTGAGTAGCACTCTCTGAATCAGAGGAAAGGCATACAGAAACCTCCCATTCCAAGAGAGAGACAACACTTCTCACCAGAAAACTCCAGGCTGTGGAGCGAGCGAGCAAAAATGCAGCAGTTTTGCACTGTGTGGGGATGCAAAAAGGTTCAACTCTGGGCGACCTCATCTTTTGAACCGAGGTCAACAGTTCTCACTCATGCATCTTGGACTGTGACCTGCTTAGCTTGTCTGCCAAGACATTTTGGAGGCCTGGAACATGTATTGCTGATAGTTCTAGACTGTGTTCCAGAGCCCAATACCAAACTCTCATTGCCTTCCTGCACAGTAGATAGGAATTAGTCCCTCCTTGTTTGTTCTTGTAGTGCATCACACTTATGTTGTCCATCTGGATTAACAGAGGTCCAGAGGACAAGTGGTTCTGGAAGGCCTGGAGGCTGTACAGAACAGCACACATTTCCAGAACATTGATATGCAAGGTGCTCTCCACCAGAGTCTGCTTACCTTGTGTCTAGTGAGGACCTAAGTGTGCTACCCAACCCATCCCCGAAGCAATCATGGTGAGCAACTGAAGAGGGGAGGGGATCAGGAATGCAACCTCCTTGAGCAAGTTGCAGGCTCCATCCACCACTTGAGCATTTTGTGATCAGGGGACCTGCCAGAACCAATTGTTCTAGGTCATCTGTGAGTGGATACTACTGGACTCTCGGGGTCCATTGGGGTATCTGTATATGCAGTCTGGGCAATGGCACTGTGACAGTGGCCACTGCCATAAGTCCCAGGAGATGTAGGAACGTCCTTGCTAAGATATAACTGCTGTCATGCATTAATTGTGCATAGGCAATCGGGCGATCAGCCCTGTCCACTGGCTGAAAAGCCGAGCCCTGCACTTAGGTCCTCACCAGACTCTATGTAAAGGAAGAGGTAAAAGCAACTGAACAAAAGAGTAAACAGGGAGGAGAGGAGGGACTGTGGGGCACCTTGGAGACTGGAAAGGGCACCACAATCCGCACAGGGGTTGTGTACAGACCCTCATGTCAGGGGGAGGAAATGGACAAGGATATTACGGAAGGCATTCTTAGGATGGCAGAGAAAGGGGAAATACTGTTGATGGGAGACCTGAATATGCCAGATATTGACTAGAGCACATTTGCTGCAGCCACATCCAAGAGCAGGGCCATTCTCGATGCCATACAGGTGTTAGACCTCAGACAGCTAGTTTCGGAACCCACTCGTGAGGGAACAATCTTAGACCTCATACTCTCAAATGGGGACAGTGAGAGGATCTCAGATCTAGAAGTGGGTAGCTATCTGGGAACAAGTGACCACCAAACAGTGTGGTTCACAATAAACTCAGCTACAGAGTCAAGCCATACAAAAGTGAGGGTACTGGACTTCATGGGGGCTGATTTTGGCAAGATGGGAGAGTGCCTTAGAAAAGCACTAGCAAACAGGCTAGAAAGAGGGGTGAAGCAACACTGGGGAAACATCAAGACTGCCATCACAGAGGCAACAAGCCTCTGTGTGAAGCAAATAAATCAAAATGAAAGAAAAAGCCACTATGGTTCTCAAAAGAGGTGGCGGGGAAGGTTAGGGAGAAAAAGATAGCATTTAGGAAGTATAAGGAAACACAGAAGGAGCAGGACAGAGAACTGTACCAGTTAAGGCAGAAGGAAGCAGGGAAGGAGGTCAGAATAGCAAAGGCCCAAACTGAGGAAAAGGTAGCCAACTCGGTTAAGAAGGGGGATAAAACCTTTCATAGGTATATCAGGGAGTGTAGAAAGACAAAGGGAGGGACAGTGAGGCTGAATAGAAAGGACGGTGGGTGGGCAGAGAGGGACAGTGAAAAAGCAGGGATACTGAATGAATACTTCTGCTCAGTATTCACAAAAGAGGAGGAGGGGGAGGTGCCTAATCCAATTAACAGAAGCACTTTGGATAGGTGGGTCGATCCCAGTCCTTTCACAGAAGAAAGGGTTCTGAAAGAACTCCTAAAACTGAAGATGGACAAAGCAATGGGGCCTGATGGAATTCACCCCAGAATTCTAAAAGAATTAAGGGGAGAACTAGTGACACCACTGACTACCCTTTTTAACAAATCATGGGAGGATGGGATGGTACCTGAGGACTGGAGGAAGGTGGATGTGATTCCCCTTCTCAAAAGTGGGAGCAAGACAGAGGCAGGAAACTACAGACCTGTCAGTTTGACCTCTGTGGTAGGGAAAGTGATGGAATCACTTCTGAAGGAAAGAAATGTTGAGTACCTAGAGGCCAGTGGGGCACAGGACCCAAGGCAACATGGGTTCACAGCAAGAAGGTCATGTCAGATGAATCTAATTGATTTCTTTGACTGGGTGATCAAAGTAGTAGACCACGGAGGGGCTATGGACATGGCCTGCCTAGACTTTAGTAAGGCATTTGACACAGTCCCACACAAAAGATTAATAATTAAATTAACCAGCCTGGGCATGGGTCCCAGGGTGCTAGCCTGGGTAAAACATTGGCTGGACAACATGACACAGAAGATAATTATAAATGGAGTCCACTCTGAAGAAAAAGGGGTTACTAGTGGGGTACCGCAGGGTTCAGTACTGGGTCCAGTCTTTTTAAATGTCTTTATAAGTGACATTGCAGAGGGACTGGAAGGAAAAGTATGCCTCTTTGCAGATGACACAAAGATCTGCAACAGGATTGATACACAAGGAGGCGTGGAAAGGATGAGAAGGGACTTGGCAAAGTTGGAGGAATGGTTAGAAGTATGGCAGCTTGGATTCAATGCAAAGAAGTGCAAAGTAATGCACATGGGAACCAAATACCCAAGGGAAGATTATATAATGAGGAGGGGAGGTAGTAACAACAACAAAAATGGAAAGGGACCTGTGAGTAATCATATCAGATGGTCTTAAGGTTAGCAAGCAATGTGAGAAGGCAGTAGGGAGGGCTGGGGGAATACTGGGATGTATAGGGAGAGGCATCACCAGCAGAAAACAGGAAGTTGTTATCCCTCTGTACAGACAGTTGGTGAGACCCCATCTGGAGTACTGCGTCCAGTTCTGGAGACCCCATCTCCGCAAGGTCATAGATCGGGACGCAGGCAGTCCAGGGGAGGGCAACTAAAATGGTGCAGGGTCTGCAAGAGAAGCCATAACAGAAGAGAGACTAAAGGAGCTTAATATGTATATCCTCGAGGAAAGGAGGGAGAGGGGGGACATGCTAGAAACTTTTAAGTACCTCAGTGGAATCATCAAAGTCCAAGAGGGTAGCATCTTTCAGAAAAAGAGATATGCAAGAACAAGGGCACACAATTTAAAGATAGAGGAGGGACGGCTCAGGGGCAATGTGAGGAAGTATTTTTTCACAGAGAGGGTGGTGGATGCATAGAACAGCTTTCCTGGGTAGGTCGTGGGGTCTAAAACTGTGGGAGAATTCAAGAATGCATGGGACAGACATAAGGCAATTCTTGGGGGGGGTAGGAAGAAATAGGCTGTTGGTTAACTAGGATCTGCAGCTTATCCTGTAGGTAGGGAAACGGGCAGATTAGGTGGGCCAAGTGGTCCTTATCTGCTGTCAAAGTCTATGTTTCTATAATGTTCCCCTTGGAACAGGAACCTCAAGTATTTTCTGTGAGGCTTCCGGATTTTGATATTGAGATATGTTATCCTTCATATTGATGGAACATATCCAATCCCCTGTTTGCAGTAACAGGAGGAGACCCCGCAAAGTGACCATTCTGAACTTCGTGTATTCTATAAAGAAGCTGAGGTCCCTGAAATCCAGAATTAGCCTTAGGTCCCCTGTCCACTTTGTGACAAGGAAGTACTGGAAGTAGAAACCTGTGTTTCTTTGTTGCAGGGGCACAGGCTCTATGGCTTATTTCTGAAGGAGAGTCTGCACCTCCTCCAGCAACAGGGGCAGATACTCTGGAAGATAGATGGTGACAAGTGGGGGACAATCTGGAAGAATGTCTAGAAATTCCAGAACATGGCCCTTTTTTGTGATCTCCAGAACCCATGCATCTGTAGTTACCTCCTTCCGCTGGGTTAAGCTGAGAGAGAGGCAACCCCCAACAACCACCCCTGGAGGTAAAAGTGGTTGGGGGGTGTACAAGGAGTTGGGCAGAGCTGGTGGGGGTGGTTCCCCCTGCGCCAGTAGTTTTAGGAAGTTTTGAATTGGCACCTGGGGTAGTACTGGGGGACTGACAATGCTCCTGCTCCCTTACCTGCCCCGTTGTCTGGAGATTGTTCGTTTCACGTTTAGTTTGACTGTAGCCTGTATGGTCTTATCAATGAACTTTTTGCTTAATGGCCTGGTTTTATCATCTCCTCTGAATCATTTTTTAGGGTTTTTGGGTTGATTTGTGGTTGGATTTTTGTATTTTAGGGTTTGGGGATTTGGTGGGAGGGTTTTTATTTTTTTATTTTATTATTTATTGTTTAAAGTTGTAGTGGTTTGTGTTTAATTCTTGCTGACTGGTTCTAGGCATATTTTTAGCATGTGTTGAGGCCGAGTTTCTGTGGCAGGTGCTATTCCCCCTCTAGGCTGAGGGACCTGCGCCCCTTCAGTAGCTCCCCTTTACAGCCCAGCAATTACCAGCATTGCAGGGCCTTGGGAATTGTTCGGAGGCGGCAGAGGGGGAGGCGCGTCCTCCAGCTGGGGGAAGGAAGGAGTGGAGTGAGCGGATAGGGGTGGTGAGGTTAGGGAGATGCCCTGGGGTGAAATGGGTCCGGGATAGGGGTTTACAATGCCTGGTTCCCCATACCCAAGGGCTTCATTGATGGTGGGCAAGTTGCCTGCTCCTCAAAGGCCTCTCATCAAACCCGGACGGTGTTATGCAATGCCAGGTCTATGAAAAACAAGACAGCTATTATTGCTGATATTGTTGAATCATCTGACCTGGCTTTCATCACCGAAACCTGGCTGGATGAGAATGCTGGCCATTTTGGCATCAGCTATTCATGGGTACTCAGGTGATACACCGTCCGGTTGGATCATGGGGGGGTCATATCTGTTTTACATCAGAATTTGACCTTGTGGAGGTTCCAGTGGTATCCCCTAGTTCCTTTGAATGTATTATGGGAGCAGGTGTGGGCTGCAGAATCCTACTCGTCTACCGTCCACCCGGCAATGAGAAAGTTTTTCTGCAGGAAGTAGCGGACTTCATTGTCGACCTAGTGTTGGAGCCCTCCAGGTGGTTGGTCCTGGGTGACTTCAATGCCTGGAACCATGATGAACTCTCGCACTTTGGTCAAATCTTCCTCCAACTCATGAATTTGTTGGGCTTCACACAGGTAGTTACCGCTGCTACCCATTCTCAGGGTCACTCGCTGGATTTAGTGTTTACCCTGGGGATGGAGATCACCGGACTGGTGGTGGAGCCAGTGGGGTGGTCTGATCACCACTCCATAAGGTTCAATTTTATGGCCTCCCAATGAGGCCGACCCCTGTGGAGATGACCCAATACCGGGGTATTACCCCTGCAGGTCTGATGGCGGTGTTGGATCTATCGAGTTGGCCTTTGGAATGCTTGGAACCAGATGTCTTAGTAGAGCACTATAATAATATGGTGCTGGAGGCTCTGGATTCTATAGCTCCTGTCTGTGTCCGCCCCCTCTCCCTCCGTCCTCGGTCCCCATGGTTTGATGCAACATTGAGGGAGTTGAGGAGAGTGAGGCGAAGATTGGAGCACTGCTGGCGGAGATCCGGCCTTGAAAGTGACAGACTTAAATTGATCACCCATTATTTGGGTTATCAATCAGAAATCTCCCATAAGAAGGCAGAGTTCCTGTCCAGGGAGATTGCTGCATCAAGGAATCGACCAGCTCAGCTCTTTCGGACTATGGAGAGGCTGTGCGGTCCAGCCTGTCTACAGGGCCAAAGATCTTTTTCACAATTAAAGTGTGAGGAGTTTGCTCGGTTCTTTGATGATAAGGTGTTTATGATCAGGTCAGACATCCACAGAACGCATTCAAATGAGCATTGCGGAGATCGATGTGTGGTTAAAAGCCCTTGGTCTGTCTGGACGGACTTCAACCGGCCTTAGATCATGGATCTCATGAAGATCGTTCCGAGCTTGCGGCCGACCTATTGTAGTTTGGATCCTGGCCCCACGTGTCTTCCTATGGGTTGCGTGGAGGTGGTCGGGCCAGTCTTTGCTGAGATTATCTGGTGCTCACTGGATCAGGGGTGTTCTCGGAGTCCTTGAAAGTGGCTGTTGTGACACCCCTTTTGAAGAAACATTCTCTTGACCCAGATTGTCTCGCAAACTACAGACCGATCTCTAACCTGCCCTTTTTGGGTAAGGTTATTGAGAAAGTGGTTGCGCTGCAGCTCGATAACTTTCTTACCAACCATGGAATCTGGTTTCAGGAAGAGGCATAGTACAGAGATGGCGTTGGTTCGGGTACTTAATGATCTCCTGATCACGAGAGATCAGAGGAGCCATTTGATCTTGGTCCTCTTGGATCTCTCTGCAGCATTTGACACCGTTGACCATGGGATACTGTTGGAACGCCTGCGGCTTATCTGCGGACTGTCTGGGACAGTCCTCAGATGGTTTCATTCATTCCTCACTGGCAGATCTCAGAGGGTAGTATCGGGAATTTTTTCCTCTGCTCCCTTTGTGCTGCCCTGTGGGATACCGCAGGGTTCTGTGCTTTCTCCCATGCTGTTCACAGTGTATATGCTGCTATTAGGAGACCTTATTAGGCGTTATGGGCTGAGCTTTCACTGCTATGCAGATAATACTCAGCTCTATATGTCCTTTGTGCCCGAACAAAATGACGCACTCTCGGTATTTAACAACTGCCTCACCGTAATTCAGGACTGGATGAGTGCCAACTGGTTGAGGCTGAATCCGGACAAGACTGAGGTGCTGGTGGTGGACCCCGGTCATCATGTAGAGAGGTTGGCTCCTGGATTCCCCCCTGGCCTTGTGCTAGGGGGGAACCAGTTGAGACCCTCTGAAAAGGTGCGTGATCTGGGCGTAATACTTGACTGCGAACTGACACTTAAGTCTCAGGTGTCAGCCATAGTCAAGTCCTCATTTTATCATCTGAGGAATATAACCTGGATAAAGCACCTTGTTCCACATGATGACCTTCCTGTACTGGTCCACGCCTTTGTTTCCTCGTGTTTGGATTACTGCAATACTCTATATCTAAGGTTGCCGGTGGTGGACCTCCGCCGCCTACAGCTGGTGCAGAACGTGGCAGCGAGGTTTTTGACTGGGCTTTCAAGATCTTGCCATATCACACCTGTTCTCTGCGAACTGCACTGGCTGCCAGTGCGTTGGAGGATCACCTTCAAGGTCGCATTGCTGACCTATAAGACCCTACACGGACAGGGACTGGGCTACTTGCAAGATTTCCTTCGGTCCTACCGCCCTCTCTGCTCACTCCGTTCTGCTGACGAGGGATTGCTAGAGATACCCAGGGTTCGTCTTCAATCTTCTGGGGCCAGTGCTTTTTCTTTTGTGGCTCCAACCCTGTGGAATTCTCTGCCTCATTGGATTAGGGAGTGCCCGTCCACAGAATCTTTTAAAACTGCTTTGAAGAGTTTTCTGTTTGTTTCAGCCTTTGATTAGTTAAACTGTGCTAATGTTATCTGTGTTTATTTTAATTTTTATTTATATTAATGTTATGTTTTTATGTATCTGCGCTTTGGCATTTGAAAAGCGCAAAAGAAATAAATTTTGACTTGGCTTGACTGACTTGATTGGGTGCTATCTGACTCCAGCCAGACGAAAGGGACCCATGCTCCAACCCCTAGGCTGGGTATGATAGAGGAAATGCACAGACTCCAGTGTCCTGCCTGAGGCTTGAAGAGTTGATAAAATACCTTGGATCTCAGGGCCAAACAGCTTGTGCCCTCGAAATAGGGCATTCAGAATGGATTGTTGCACATTATTTGCAAAGCCTGCTACTCTAAGCCAAGAATAACTCCTGAGACAGATACCACAGGCTGCAGCCCTGGCAGAAGCATCTGAGACATCATAGGCTGTGAAGAGCAAATGCTTGCACACATCAGCCCCAGAAATAAGAACTTTTAAGAGTTCTTGTTTCGGGGTACCCTCAGGCAAGGCTTGTGCAGTTTCTCTGGCCTTCCTCCAGAGGGTGTTCTAGTACTTCATCTTGTGGGCTTGTTTGTTGGCAATATGAAGGCCCAGTGATGCTGAGGCAAATGTCCTTTCACCTAAGACATCCAACCTCCTGGACTCTTTATCAGGAGAGAGGGAGGGAGCTAAGGTGCTTAGGTGCCCTAGCCTTATCTTGGGCAGCATTAATCGCCACTGAATCTGTCTCAGGTTGTGTGGCATAGAAAGGCTTCCCGGAAAGTAGCATGTGCATTTTGTCTGCATTCCTGGGAACAGCAGGAATGAGGTTTGGTCTGTGGCAAACAGTAAAGGTGGCATCCTCTAAAGCAGGAAGCAGAGGTAGCACCACAATGACTGGAGATTTTGGAAGTTCCAGGAACTGTATTAAATTCTTTTTAGTAGTTTCCTGTTCCTCCAGATCAAAACTTATGGCAGCTTGCAACTGCTGCATCATGGTGAGGAATGTGGAATCTTCTAGAGGGGACCGTGGTGTGTTTACTAGAGAGTTCTCACTGCAGGTTGAGACAGTGCAGCTGGTGCTGTGGTCATAGTGGCTTTCAACATAGTTCTCGGCTGCCTCCTCCTCATCCTGTATTATCAAGTCAGGAGTGTATTCATACTCCTTGTCAAGTGGGTTGATGGGGAGAAGAGAGTGTGCTGCTAACGTCGGCTGCACCCTAGGAGGAGGCTGTGGCAAGGGTGGACCTTATGGCATCGATGTGGAGTTAATGGTAGGCCCTGTCAAAAGACCCCCTGGAAGTGGGGTCCAGGTAGCAGGCATCTAATCATGTCTGAAAATGATAGAATTGTCTGAGCGTCGATACCCATGTAGTTGACGGGTGTGACTGTAGGAATTGATGGAGGAGACTGAGTCACCGATGGTGACAGTGATGTAGCAGCCATTCTAGGTCTTGTAGTGCCTGCACCAAGCCCCAACCTTGGTGTTGTGTCGATGGTCTGGGGACAAGTGGCGTCACCATCGGAGCAGACAATGGCACTGAAGAAGTCATACCTGCAGAGTGAAGGGGTAACCTGGAATGCACTGGGGAGGTCTTCTCCTTGTTCTTATCCCAGTGCTTGTGTTTGTGATTCCCTGATGATTTGTCCTAGAATTTGGATGACCTGTATTCGGTTGACTGGGTCAGTGACAATACATTCTTCTATTGGAGCTTCTGCTCCATTCTGGCTACTTTTTGCAAAAGGAAATGCTTCTCAAGGGCCCCTTTACGGTGTCACGTGGTTGCAGAATTGAAACCCCAGCAGATTTCACAGGCTTTCACTTTGTGTTCTGGGCCTAGGCAGCAGACACTGATATCATGGGAGTCGCTGGTATAGATCTTGTCTCCACACTCACAATATCTAAATAAATTCGACGGTTCTTTTGGCAATATACAGGTTGTTTCAAAAATCACTGTAAAAGTGGTTACTTTTTATAAATGAAAATAAACACGGCAGCTATTGCAGCAGCGTTTCCGTCAGCAGTCCGACGAGTCTGATCGATGGCAGGAAAGAACTGAGAAGAGGAGGGGCTGCCCACATTTATGTATGAGCCAACTTCTGACATCATTGCTAGCAGCCCTGGCTGACTGCTTACAGAAGTTTCTGTGTGGTCCTAGCGTCTGGCGGCTATAAGTTCCATAGGTGTATCCTGATGAAAGAGATACCTTCGAGGAAGATTTACTGTAAATAACAAGTTGCAGTAAGTTTAATAAATTAACAGTTGTGCAAAACGTAAATACCAGATGCAGAGAAACACAGTATAGCAAGGTGCATTAGATTAAATAAAATTACAAATGTGCAAAAGGCAATTAAAAGTACAGAGTAAGAACAAGAGCGGTAAATAGGGGAGAGTGAGTATTGTGGGAAATGTAGAACATGAGGGGAGCAGTGGCTGGATGGCGGTGGACAGCAGTTTATAACACTGCAGGAGAAATTGCAGGAGTGTGTTATGAAGTCACAGAGGAGAGACATGAGGGAGTAGAGGGAAGAGGCAGAGTGGATGATTGGGGAAGAGAGGAACAGAGTTTAGGGAGGTGAAAGGATAAGGCAGCTTGATCTGCAGTGGATTTCATTTGAGGAAGGGAACGAGAGTTAGTGTTGAGAAAGGGGTATGGGGTTATGTGAGAGATGAAAGGAGAGAGGTAAAGTATGAGGGAAGGGAGTCAAGCTTGAATTTGGAGGTAAAGGAAGTACAAGGGGCAAGGTGCCTGGCATCAGGGGAGGGAGAGAGAGGAGTAAAGGGAGTAGTGAGGGGTGTGAGGGGGATAGTCCAGGACAATGTGACAGAAAGAGTGAATGAAGGGATCCAGTCTGGCTAGGGTGGACTTGGAAGTGGCTCTGTATACAGTGTTACAATAATTAAAGATGGGGATTATCATCTTTGAGATGCTGTCTGTGAACAGGAAGCAAGACACTCACTTTCTTCCTATGAAGTGCACCATGTTTAGGGTGGAGCTTCTGGTGGATGGTATCCACATGCCCCAAGAAATCGAGGCGACTGTCCAGACAAACCCCAAAGTATTAAAAGGAGAGACAACCTTAATTACTGTGCCATTAAGGGTAAGGAAGGATGAGAGAGGGGTTAGCCTGGCAAGCCCCTGTCTGGTGTCAAAGGTCATGAAGACCATTTTCTTGGCTTTGAGGGGCAGTTGATTTGCTAAGAACCAGTGCTGGATGATGGCAAACGTGTCAAAGGGTGTCCACATTGATGGAGGCCTTTATGTTTTTTACATAATTTGTCTAAACACAAAGGGGCGACAACTTTTTACCTGAGCTTACGCACAGGTCAGTCTAACAGCTTAAGCAAGGGGGAAGTCCCTGTTAATCATGGTGCCGATATGCTGCAAAGCCATGATATGCTGTACACAGTGTCTCAGTAGCACCCTCACCACCCAGTACATGAGGCTTAGAGACCCCATGGCCACAAGAAGTACTATAAAAACTTTCACAAGAAGTACTATAAGCACTTCTACAAGAGTTCACTGCCTTGGAAGCCAGAACATACATTCCATCAGGAAGAACAGTTATGTGGTGCACAGCACCACAGTGCACCTTGGAATGCTCAGAATGGGGCTACAGAGGGACTATCTGCTGCACACCAAGAAGGTAACAATAGTCACCAATGGATACATGACTACCAGAGACTATAGAGAAACATTAACATTCAGAATCGAAATTCACAGGAAGCACAGTCTCTAGTGTTTGTGCTGACGACTATAGCAGTAGCGTCAAGTGCCTGTTGCATTGGTCATGTCATGCTCCCATGCACCTGGTGCCATACCATACTCCCACCCATGCTGCAGTCATAATCCACCATGTTGGTGGTTGCACAGCCTATGTGCAGCCATTAACATCTGGATTAGTGATTTGCATAATCAAGAGATACAGAGTGAGTGTTCAAACACCCATTTAGGTGGGGTGTGTGGGTAATTGTTAATGCAGTTTTGAGGGGGTGGTCCAAAAGTTGTTACCCAGGTTTGGACACCATAGAGTGTACCATGGCAGAGTTATGAGTCTGAAATAAACTTTGTTGCTGAAATATGATGTAGTCCATGCACCTGTGCAGACACATTGTATGCAGACTTGGATACTGTCACACTACATCCTGTATCTCTGTACAGCACTGCTAAGTGATACTAGATGTGTACATGGCAGATTGGGGCCAGCCAGGGAGGTGTGCAGAGGGTAAGTAGAGGCTGTCATTTGTGGGAACCACTGGGGCAGGGGAAGGGGACATCTGACACCGGGGATACTATAATTAGCATAACAGTCAAGGATTGGGTGAGGGAGGGGGGAAATACTTGATGGCAGGTACATTTTAAGTAGTTCAGCAGTCCAGGATCGGGTGATGGTGGGAGGCAGGGGACACTTGCTGTCATGGCCCATGGGTTTGACAGCACCCCAGCCGACCACTTCCCACAGTGCGGAGCACACAACCTGCACATAATCCAAGGGGCAAATGATTGCCCCTCACATTGTAATGAGGCTATGATGAAATGCAAATGGCAGGTCCATATGTGGGGCAACCCAGCACCTACATAAGCAGGAAACATGGCACCAATAACAACATGCGGGACACCAGCAGTAGCTTGCTGATCCCTGTGCTAGATACCTGGCACCTACAGAGGCATGCCAGTCCAGGTGCCAAAGAAAAGAACCTACAGTGGCGTGCCAGTCCTGGTGCCAGGTTTTGGGCATCTGAACTGGCATGCCACTGTAACTGCTTGGCATGCTGCTGTAGGTGCCATATTTCTGGCACCTGGAAACACACCAGAATGGCACTCCTGTTGAAAGTCAACAAAGAAAAATAGATTCCCAAATACAATGCTAAGTCATTTATTTTGCAATTTGTGGACAGGACAGGACGCCAAACAGCACTGGGGTTTCACCACCCAGTGAAGCTTCTTCAGGAGGCATGAGTGACTTGTTGGGAAAACAACATCTTTTTTTTTTTCTTCGATTCTATTTCTGCACCCTACTGTCCAGGGCTTCCTTCCAAGGAGCTCGCTCAGCTAGGGCCTCTTATTCCCTGCCTGAAGCCCCGCTGCCAGTCTCCCCACCCAAACAGCTCAGCTAGGCCCAGTCCCCCAGCAACCAGGTACCCCTGGGAGAGGGTGTGCCCTCCCTTGGAAACCTTGCAGACTCGGGGGGGGGCCTACCTGGCTGTCAGACTGGCACCTGGGATATTCCTGGTGTGCTGGGATGGCCTTGGGATGTGGGCCATGCCCCTGGAGCCCTCATCATCTCCATTGGATCGCAAGGGGAAATTTTGGCTTAAAACAACATCTTCTTATTTTAAAATGCTAATGATGTGATGCATAGATTCATGGGGGGAATGTGAAATGAATCCAATAGATTTCTTTGACTGGGTGATCAAGGAATTAGATCAGGGTGGAGTGGTGGATGTGGTCTACCTAGATTTCAGGAAGGCTTTTGACACTGTTCCATGCAGGAGACTAGTAAGCAAGCTAGGTAACTTAGGAGTGGGTCCGAAGGTGGTAAACTTGGTAAGAAATTGGTTAGGGGATAGGCAATAGATAGTGGTAGTAAATGGAGTTCACTCTGAAGAAGGGAGGGCGACTAGCCGGGTGCTCAGGGATCAGTGCTGGGACAGATTCTCTTTGTGTCTTTATAAGTGACATTGCAGAAGAACTGGAAAGGAAGGTCTGCATCTTTGCAGATGACACCAAAATCTGCAATAGGGTGGACACTCTCGGGTGTGTGTGTGTAAAGGATGAGCAGAGACCTGGATAACTGGAGGAGTGATCACGAGTATGGCAGCTGGGTTTCAATGCAAAAAAGTGCAAAATAATACACTTAGGGCACTGTGACCCGGGGCAGTGTACAAAATGGGTGGAGTGGTATTGATGACCACCAAGCAAGAAAGAGGCAAGGCAATTTTATTTATATGGCACCCATTCCCAGAGGCTCTGGGCACCTCACAATAAATAAAAAATAAACAATTACATACTAAAAATTAGAAATTTGAATCCAAGCCAGAACTTAAAGAGCAACTCTGCACTTCAGTATGTGCTTTCATAAATAAGATGTTTCAGCTGTTACAGAGTATTAGAGAATACATTTTTTTTTCATTTTCAATGCTCCTTTCCATGATTTACTGCATATTTTGGTAGCCCATCTAAAAAGTCTTTATAGAAAACATTTGCCTTTCCCCTGTTGACCTCACAGTGCCTTTGTTTATGACATCACAGTGCTCACCATGACAACAGACTGTGATTTCACCAACAGCAATTGTGTGGTTAGCAGGGGAGAGTTAGATACATTCTGAAAGACTCAGTGAAATTATTGCTGCACTATTTACAATATTTAGTTGAACAACAGCAGGGGAAAGTAAAAAAATAACAAAGAACTAGAAAAACAATAAAGCTGAAATAATTGGTGTAAATCTCGTGTTTTTAAGCTTTTTATTATAATAAAGAGTTGCTCTTTAAAGAAATATATTTCTAAAGAACATTTAAAAGTGGTCAGTGAAGGAGCACCTCTCACTTCTCGGGGCAGTGTTCCAGAGGATAGGAGCCACCACATCAAATGTCCTATCACCTGAGCATTTCAGCCATGATCGAGGAATGGACAAGAGGTCTGCCTCCACCGAACAGAGAACACGAACAGGAGTGTATGGAACCAGGAGGTCTTTCAGGTAGCCAGGACCCAGACCATGCGGGGCCTAGAAAATCATCAAGCAAACCTTGAAGCGGATGCAGCATTGAACCAGCAGCTAGTGGAGATCATGGAGAACTAACATGATATGCTCAGTCTGCAAGGTCCCAGCCACCAGCCATGCCATCACATTCTGAACTAGCTGCAGGTGGTGCACCAGCCTTGTGCATAACCCACGGTACAGAGCGTTACAGTAGTCCAGTCTAGACGTGATTAAGGCGTGTACCAGAGTTGCCAGATCAATGGGCTCAAGATAGGGCTTGATCTGGGTGATATTATGAAGATGTTTAAAAACCACTGTGGATGACAGCCAACACCTGGTACTCTGGGGTCATCTTAGAGTCCACAGTGATGCCCAGATTCTTCACCCTATCTGCAGCGCAAAGAGCAATGCCATCCAGCAAGGGAAGGGCAGTGCCATTTCTAGGTGATGCTGAGCCAGACCACCAGTAACACTTCTGTCTTTAATGTATTCAGCCTAATCCAGCTAGCCACCATCCAATCTTGGATCTCCTTAAATCTCCTTAAGGCACTCATTCAGACAGGAAACAACTGCTCTATCGTCCAGGGTGCAAGACACATACAGCTGGGTGTCATCAGCATAGGAATGAAATGCCAAGCTGTAGCATTGGTAATTATCTCACTAAGTGGCAGCATATATATGGCGAATAACATGTGGGCCAAGATCGCCCCCTGAGGCACTCTACAGCTGAGTGCAGCACTGCTCAATATAAAAGAGCCAATGGCAACCTGCTGTATTCTGCTGGATATGTAGGACTCAAACCATTGCAGCACTGTTCCTGAGAGTCCCACATAGTGCCTTAGGCAATCCAGCAGTACCTCATGATTCCCCATATTAAATGCAGAAGAGAGGTCTAGAAGTACGAGAATGGAATGATGATCGCTGTCTCTTGCTAGGATAAGATGATGGTACACCCTTACTAAGGTGGTTCCTGTGCTATGATGATGCTAGAAACCCAACTGAAAGGGCTCATAGATGTCGTGTTTCTCCAAGTGTTCCAGCTGCACCGCCACCACCTTCCTGATTAACTTACCAAGAAAAGGAAGGTTTGAGACAGGTCTGTAGTTGGAAAGATATCATCAGGGTCAAAACAAGCCTTCTTAAGAAGAGGCTTCACTGTGGCTTTTTTAAGAGCTGATGCAAAAACACCCCCCGAAAGGGACACCTAACAGTTTCCACTACAACTGGACTGAGTGAATCCCAACATTTTAAAAGAAGTCTGGTCAGCCCAGGGTTCAATGCACAAAGGGTGGGGTGCAGACTGGAAGCCACTCGGGGAAACAACATTCACCGAGACTGGCTTAAACTTAGTTCACAGAAACAGAGTGCCAACAATCCAAAGAGGTGGGATACTGTCAGCTGATGACAGGCTGCTCGGCGGTATCCCGGCCCGGATGGCAGACATCTTGTCCAGGAAGAATTGGTTGAATTCCTCACACTTTCCAAGAGAAAAGGCTCTGTAAGACTGCAAACAGATTGGATTGAACAGTCTGTCCATGGTGTTGAAGAGATGAGCTGGCCGGTTCTTCCCAGCAGCAATCACCCATGACAGGAATGCTGCCTTTTCAGAGTGATTGCTTGGTGATACTCTCCATAGTAAGTTTTTAGTGCTGATTTGTCCATCTCCAAATGGAACCTCCACCAACAATGCTCTGACCTCTGCCCTTTAGTCTTCAATCTCCTCAGGTCCACATAATACCAGAGCAACCTGAGGTGGGAGGTCAAGTGGCATACACGGAATGCTGCTGGAGAGTCAATAGCAGTCAAGAGGGATAAATTATAACCCTCCACAGCTGCATCAGCCTCCATTGCACAAGCCGTCTTCAGACTCGAGATGTCCAGTACCGCCAGGACTCTCTGAGGTTCCAAGATTTAAAAGAGCGCTGTCTAACCATCTCCACAGGGAAAATTAGGTGGAGATCCCCACAGAGGAACTGAATGACATGATAATCCAACCAAGCAACTAGATCAACCCTGACATCACTAACGTTGACCCATTGAGAAGACCAGATCCAAGACATGGCCGTGTTGGTGGGTACCGGAAGCAACTGCCTGTACAAAGCCCAGGGATGGCATCACCTGGAGGAACTGGGAAGCAAAAGGAGAAGTTTCATCGATGACCCAAAAGTTGAAGTTGCTCAAAACCAAAAGTTTGGGTAGCCCCAACACCAGATCAGCCATGAAAGTCTCCAGTTCCTGTAGGAAATCGTGTCCACAACCTGGAGGATGATATATGAGCACCATCCTGCAGCTCGTACCCACCGCACCTTTTACGGCCACATATTCAAATGATCCAGTTGAACTCAAGAGTATGCCATCAGTCACCAGAGTGGATCTAAAGCAGATGGCTACCCCATCCCCTCTGCGCTCCCGCCTAGGGCAATGGACCACAGAGTAACACGGCGAAAGGATGACTCAAGCACAAGTCCTGAGTCATCCCCCAGCCAAGTCTCCATAAATACATACCAGGTCTGCAGAGGAATCTGCAGTGAAAGCTTCCATTATGGGTGTTTTATTTCTAAGAAACCTGGTGTTACAAAGAACTGCCCTAAGTGGAGGGGTCGAATTGGCTGGTCCATTAGGCACCTGCTGAGTGGAAAGCTCAGTAGCCCGAGGATCAGGGATCAGACAAAGGGGACCCCTTTCCAGGTAACAACTGCTTCTTGGGCGTCTCCTGGATACCACGCTCCTGATCCTACCCTCAAAGTCTGCCCACAGGACAGGTCTACAATTTGAGCAATGCCCCTGAAGAATCCCCAGCCCTCTGCAGCAGTTGAGTACAGCAGCAGGCAGGGTACAAGGGAACCCCCCGAAGGGGCTCCACTTCCTTAGCTGCTCTGTGGAGTAGAATAAATAAGGCATGGCTAAGCACATAATTAAACAAGTCACGTTATAAAAGAAAAGAAAACAGTCACCCCCAACATACGAGTTACCCACCCTAAAATCCTACATAAAACACCCTATAGTCAAAGAAAAAAAAATAACCCAATCATTCATACACCATTCACACAGATAGCTATAACTATAAAACACATTAATGCCACGATGCACTCCAACTAAATGTGATGAAACCTGAAAAAAGCAGGTTAGAGGGAAAACCAAAAGTTCACATTATAGCAACAGTAGATAAGAGTCCAACTGTAGCCAAGGTGGCCTGGAGCCAAGAGACCTGAGGGTAGTCATATTGGATGACCTAAAGGTAGCCAGGCAGTGTGACAAGGCAGTTGGGAGGGCTAGTGGGATGCTGGGGTACATAGAGAGGGGTATCACCAGCAGAAAGAGGGAGGTGGTTTTACCTCTATAGATTGCTGGTAAGACCCCACGTAGAGTACTGTATACAGTTCTGGAGACCACATCTCCAGAAGGACATAGAGTGGAGGCAGTCCAGAGAAGGGCAACTAAAATGGTGCAGAGTCTGTATCAAAAGCGCTATGAGGAGAGTCTAAAGAATCTCAGTATGTGCACCCTGGAACAGATGAGGGAGAGGGGGGATATGATAGAGACTTTTAAATACCTCACAGGGGTAAATAAGGTAGAGGAGAAGAGTATTGTTCGAAAGAAAAGGTGTTCAAGAACAAGGGAACATGCACTGAAGCTGGGGGGAAGATTCAGGAGAGATGTAAGGAAGTACTTCTTCACAGAAAGAGTGGCGGATTCCTGGAACAGCCCTCCAGCGGAAGTGGTGTGGTGAAAACTGGTGGGGTTCAAGAATGCATGGGAATAAGCGCAAGGGAATCATAGTGGAAAGGAAGTAAGGGAAGGGAGAAAGAACTGTAGATTGGGCACGGTCTACGGTAATAGTGTAGGAAGGTAGGTAGAAATGGGTAGACTGGATGAGTCAAGTGGTCTTTATCTGCTGTCACATTCTATGTTTTTATGTCTCCCAGGAGCACTTGCAGATGATGAGGTACAGGTGTCTGTGTGGGGTGTGAGTGTAGCTGGAGTTATCCTGGTGGGTGGGATAATTTTTCCTCCATGCCCCCCCTTCCCAAGGATAGCAGTGGCTAGGATATCACTGCATATCCAGTTTCCCTGTTGTCTGAAACCTTTTACTTGCACTAATCTCTCTCTCTTTTTTAACTCATCTACAGAGCCCCTACAACGATCAGATAAGTATTATTTACCTTTTTGCCTATCCTGTCTGTCTTATCTTTCGCAAGAACTATGGGTCCTTTGTGACCACTCTCTATTCTTATTTTACAGGTGCCCCATTTACAATATGTTTTCTAGATCCCTGCCCTAAGTTCACCCAGAACCAGGTAAGTGCTACCTTTAATTACTGCCTTTTCTAGAGTGGGATAAACTGTAAAGTGGGGCTTAAGATTTTTTAGAAATTGGGCAAAGTGTAATCTTGATCCTGATTGGCTAAAAAGTGCCAATCAGTCAGTCCAATAAGAGACAACAGAGACTGAGAAATAGCTGGTCCCAGTCTCTGTTGCCTCATTTCGTTCTAATAGTACTGGGCCAGCAGAATATTGCAAAGGCAAGTATCAGGGCTGTTCCAACAACTGTAATGGCCCTCCTGCAAAATATTTTATGGGGCCTTTCTCCCCACCAATAAGCATAACATAACTGTTAGAGCATATACAATATTTATAATAACTGGTGATCCCCTATAATGACTGGCTATCCAGTCTTGATAAAATGCCATAATAACCTGCTGAACTCCATGATAACTCGATAGCGGGTTATTACAGCATTTTCCTCCTCGCGTTCTGACTTCACAGGATAAATACAGTTTACAGTTTTCTCTTTGAAACCTTGCACTAGTTATTATAAAAAAAATAATGCCTGTGCAAAATTTGTTTTATGAGGATTTTTCACCCACCCTCGGTGTGTGATAATCTCATAAACCCCTCAAGTTTCACTTTTCGGGTTTATGGATGTGTGACAAATCCTCATAACACACACCTGTACAGGCATTATTCTCTAATTGAGTAGGTTCTTTTGTAGCAGTCCTGCTTAGCATCCATAGTCTGTCCATGCTGCCCCCGTCCTACTTTCTGGCACCATGATCAAGGAACTGAACAATGTAATTTGTCCCTGCTCCTCCTGGGGACACTGGCCCCAAGATTAGATGTTTTGAGTAATGGGCACTATTGCTTCTTTGTTCTGCACTCCCCCACCATGTGAAACTAGAGTTGGAGTCTTCTGCCACCATTGCTGCCACTGCTAATAGCCCCAATTTCAAATGGATAAGCAATGTTCAAAGAGAAAATTGCAAGTTTGTCTGTGATAAGAAATTTTCTTAATGCTGACTTCCAAGGCAGTGGGCCCCCTGACAGCGCAGGTCCTGCTGCAGCTGAAGCTCTTGCACCACCCCCCCTTCATGGCCCTAGCAGGTACCTCCATGTTTTCTTTCTCTCGCTTGGTGAGCAAGAGCCCTCCCACCCACCCCCACCCGACTTTAACTGTCACAAGATCAAATTCAGGCAGTCACCATAGCCATGTTGGAAAGGTAAAAAAAAAAAATAATAATACAAGCTGCCTTTTTTTTCAGTGATACCACCCCACCTCCCCACCAGTGCCGTCCATTGTTCTTGGCACCAGCCACAAGTATCCGCCCCCCCATGGTTGCTGTACAGTTCTCTAACCAGAACAGCTCTCCTGACATTTGTCGTACATGGCAGACTCTCCAGTCATGACTGATGCTTCTTAAAATCTGAACAGAACCACGCTCACTGAGGACCAGGTAGTCACAGTTTTAAATATAAACGGTTGTGGTGCAGTTGCCAACCGCATTGCTGTTCTGAGCACTGCACAATGTTCTGGATGTGGTATGGTGGAAAAAAAAACATACTGCTATTCCACTCTTCTGGGGTGAGGGGGAGGACCGTTAACAATGGAACACACTGCTCTGCACCCCCTGCCCCCACCAAATACGTCTGGGTGATGCGGTCAGCATCGTGAAGTGAACTCAGGAGTCTGGGAAACCAAAGTCATTACTCCCAGTCTAACCTTAGCTTTGCCATCCATCTCAACACCAGTTACAGTGCTCAACTGCCATACTTGTTAATAACTAACTAACTAATAACTAACTAACTAGCTAAATAGGGAATTTAAACTGGACAGGTGATGAGGGAAAATCAAACTAACCTTCAGCTAGTTACAGACATGCCACAGCACCCTCTACTGCCAGTTGCAGCAGTGGAGGGACTACTTTACAGAAATTTATTTTTTTAATTTTTACATTTCTTTACATTGTTTTAAACCATTAATGTAAAATGTAACAAAAAAAACAGGGTGGGCGGTAGTGGGCTATATCGACCTTCCAGGGGCTATAAGACCCTCTGGCTGTTGCATTGGGCCTTATTGCGCCCCTGGGCAGTCCGGTATAGCCCAGTACCACCCACCCTGTTGGGTATTATTGCTTACATTTCTCGGGCCCTATGTCTACTGCTTGGTTGATCCACAAACCATTCTGTTCATACAAAGGGTAATCCTTTACAGGTTTTGAAATACATGATGCCTTACCTGTTTGATGCGTAGAGTCTGATTTGGGTGTATCGGGTTATGTGTGTGTAATTACATAGTAACAGTAAGGTTGGAAGGAATTCTAGGATCATCATGTCCCCTAACCCACAGCTTCATTAACAGGGATGAATAAGTATGATGTGAAAATGTGTACTTTAAGGCTTAGCACACTATACTACCCAATAGGGGTGCCCAGCTTCTGCGGCATCCATTCTGTCAGTACTTAGTCAGATTTTTGGAACTTCCAAATCCTACTCTGATTCTGTTTCACTTCTGATTAAGGCATAGAAATGGAATCTGAGGCAGAATCAGACGTTCCAGTTCTGCTTCTAAGTCCATTTAGCCGTAAAGTAAAACCCCCCCATACCCAGTAACTCTCACAAAAACACTCCCCAAAGCCCTCCGCCCAAACTTGCTGCCCTCCATTTACCTGCTGGCTGGGGTCCCTGGGGGGGCTGAGGTGGCATTGAGGTCATCAGGGCTGGCAGTCCTCTCTGTTCAGTCCACTCCCATTTGTTGTTGTCCAGATCTATCAGTGCCACTGCCAACTAGCAGCTAGATCATAAAAAATGACCCCCTCCGAATCCCCAGGCATGAAGTTGTCCACTGTCCAGCAGCCCCTCCTTAGCCCTGAGACTCTCCCCAACTACCACCTAGCAGCACCAGCAGTATAAGGTATGAGGAGGGGCTAGTTTTTTACAGAATTACACTCAGATGAGAAATTGGATTACAATTCCACATCCAAAAATGGTTTTCAGAATTTGCTTTCTTTTTTTGCCATAAAACCAAAATCCTAAAAATAGATTGAAACTCAGTGATTCTGAATTTGTCATCTGAAATCTGAGCAACCCCTCTACCTATGGTGCCCTGTGATTCCACAGAAATCTGATATTTCTCTAGGCTTATAGTACCTTGAAGGTCTATATTGTCTTCTTACCTACTGTCTATACTTTTAGGCTGTTCTTAGGTTCTTCACCCTCTGGGAGTAGTAGTAGTACATCTTATTTCTAGCAGTGCCCTTCCCCCAAAGGCCTAGGGTGCTTTACAAAAGAGCAGATGTTGCAATCAATCAATCAATAAAGAAGCATATAAATATCATAACTCAGCAATTAAAACACTTTAACATCCATAACTCATCAACTTAGGCACCCTCTGCTCGTTCAAACACAAGCTACATCAAATGCTTGTGTCCAGAGCCACCTGTGACTGTTTCTCCTAACCTCCCTGGTAGTGGTATCTGTTCTTCGCACCTCTCTACTATCACCACCTCTGCCTGCCACCACCCTCCCCATATCTACCCCTGCCTCTCTCCCTAGCCCTGGTCCACCACCTTCCTCTCTTGCCCTGCTTCAACTCCCTTCCTCTCTCTCCCTTTTCTAATCTGCTCACCCCACCCACTGTTGCACTTGTTCACCGATCCTTGCCTCCCACCCACCTCTTCTTCTACCTCTCTCCCAGTTACCCCTCTACACCCACTCTCTCTTCCACTTTCTTCCACTACCTGGCACAACTGGCAGCAACTCAGTTTTTCCATGCTATCTTTCCCTTTGACAATGCCCTTCTGGCAGCTTTAATTCATGTAAATATTGTTTGTTGTGACTCATCATTCTTAAATGTATGCTTGATTGTGTTGTTCTAACTGTTATTTATATTACCTGTAGCTTTTAAACCATGTATACCCTGTACTGAATGTTGTACTCAAACTGCTTGCCTGCAAATCTCACACAAACTATACTTCTATTCTTTGCATACTGACGTAGAACCTTTGTAAGAGCCATTGGCTCAAAGGTATTTATCTGAAATTCAAATTAATTAATTAAATAAATAAATCTCATAAAACTGTGCCGTGAGGGACCTAAAGAGGAAGACAGAGCAATCCCAAAGGCTTGATTGAATAAAAAGGTATTCAGACGCCTTTTCAAATGCCTCCACTGCATCTCTCTGAGGGCCCTTGGGAGCAAATTCCATAAGACAAGGCCTGCCACCTTGAAGTCCTGGTCTCCCAAGGTTTTAGCCTGCCTCTTGGTACAGCTAAGAGGCCCACCTTGGTGGAGCAAAATGAGCGTGACAGCACATAAGGATGTAAGAGATCTAACAGGTAACCTGGACCCAATGCGTGTAGGGCCTTATAAGTTAGCAAACCAACTTTAAAAGAGACACGCCACTTAACAGGCAGCAAGTGCAGTTCATACAAGATGTAATTCGACCTCGAAAGGCCTGTCAACAGACTAGCAACAGCATTCTGCACCAACTGCAGATGCTGTAGCATTCCTGCACTGACACCAAGGTACAAAGCATTATAGTAGTCAAGCCAAGATGTCACGAACGTATATCAGTGTTGCCAGGTCACCGGTGGGGTAAGGGATTTAATCCATCTGATGTTTCCCGGATAGTAAAATCCACTCCTGACAACAGCTTGCACCTGAGCCTCAAATGTCAGCCCTTCATCCAGAATGACCCCCCAGATTTCTCACCTGGGAGGCAGCCACAAGCCTTGACAAGCCAAGCTAAAGCCCACTCTCATTTTCAGCAGTTGTCACCCTCCTCGTATAACCTGGTTCAACCATCATCACCTTAGTCTTGTCAGGGTTGAGCCTCAACCAGTACGAGTAGGGTGTACAGTAACACAGTAGGAATTTATTTTTTTTAGGGCAGACTAGGTAGGCCAAGGGGTCCTTTGCTGACAACTTCTATATTTCTATGACATCCAGTCCTGGATCACAGCCAAGCACTTATTAAGCATGTTGACTGCACCAGGTGTCCTGGGTGTAAAAGACAGGTACAGCTGGGTATCATCTGTATAATAGTGAAAATCCAGACTGTGCCATCTAATGATCCTTCCCAGGGGCAGCATGTACACTGCAGACAATATGGGCTAGAGGACTGAGCCCTGGAGAACACCACAGGACAGAGACATGGGGGGTGAAGAGAAATTACCCAACACTACTCTCTGTGTCCTATCCCTGAGGTAGGACTCAAACCAGCAAATGACTCTGCCAGTGATTCTTATGTATTTTCTCAGCTGAGCCATCAAAAACCCATGATCTACAGTGTCAAAAGCTGAGGAGAGATCGAACAGGACAAAAGTCGACCATTCTCCTCTATCTCTTGTCCTGAGAAGGTCATTATGCACCTTGACCAGTGCAGTCTCAATGCTATGCTTGGACCTGAACCCAGATTGGAGAGGCTTATAGCTGTCAAAGGTTATTATGAGGTGTGCCACAAACTGTGACACAACCACTTTCTCAATAACCATGCCCAGAAAAGGTAGTTTGAGGCTGGTCGGTAATTTGCTAGGTTGTTCTGTTCCAAAGATGCTTTTTTCTGGAAGAGCTCACCAGTACATTCTGTATTGAAGCTGGGA
Source organism: Neoceratodus forsteri (assembly GCA_016271365.2). Classification (NCBI taxonomy): domain Eukaryota; kingdom Metazoa; phylum Chordata; order Ceratodontiformes; family Ceratodontidae; genus Neoceratodus; species Neoceratodus forsteri. Next base: position 1,441,432,672 of record CM028130.1, on the reverse strand, counting down.
CCCCTCCCAATCAAATCAGAGCACTGGACAATCCCTGAGAACTCCTGGCCCAGATGCCTGACACAACTCATTAGTAATTGCACAGAGCAAAACAACAAAGGTGCGCAAAAAAGAGCCAGTACTCACAGCTCAAACTCAAGTGCTTATTTATTGTGCCAAACTCCAAAACAGAGTGCAGACAAACTCCTAGTGCCTCGAACCCCTGCAGGTTCTTCAAAGGGAGAAGTGGATTATATTTGTACTTTGTTTAAAACTGTACTAATGAATGTTTCAGTTTGTTGTTTTAGGTGTAAAAGTACTTTGCAGCCACAGATCTCTCCTCTTAGGCTACAGACGTCACCTTGATGTTCATCGAATATTTAAACGAATTATTTAAAAATGGAAATAATATATTTTGAAAAAATATGATGTTCTGTTGATTATGAGATTTTTCTAATGGACTTTTTTCATATTCTGAAATTTGTATACTGATGTAATTTTGAAAAATGTTTTGGAAAATATTTATTAACACTTTGCACTATAATATGGGCTGTGCCTCTTTAAGACTGGGCCTTAAATGCGATTGGTTTCTGTCCTTTTGTTCACTTCTCCCTTTGAAGAACCCACAGGGGTTCGAGGTGCTAGGAGTTTGTCTGCACTCTGTTTTGGATTTTGGCACAATAAATAACCACTTGGCCTTGAGCTGTGAGTACTGGCTGTTTTTTGCGCACCTTTGTTGTTTTGCTTTGTAGCTGGTTTTGGGTGCAACATTTTTATATGAGTGCTCAAAATATTGCTTTAGTAATTGCACAGGCCTGGGACCAAGTTCAAAGTAAGTTGGTGTCAGCTCTGAGACCGCCCCAGTACCCCCCTCCACTGTCACTGGTCTAGACTCTCCTCACAACAGCTGAGTGCATCTGTGATGTATCAGCTGAACCCCACTGGGCTGCCTCTGTGGCGAGCTACTCCACTGCTAGTCCTTATTTGTTGATATAATTCTGTTGTATATATTTTTTTTAATGTAATTCTATGTACATGTACATGCCACAAAATGCTAGTGTTAATTCAAAGGGGACACAGGGAAAAAACTAGATTTTTAAAAAAGTGTTTTTTTTAAATATATTTTTATTATTTCCAAGTTTTCCAAGAAGAGAACAGAGTACATCTGGGCCTGGATATTCAGACTGTGCCAGGCTGTGGCACAAGCCTGGGTGCAGCGCAACTTGGCTGTGCAGGGGCGTTGACTGGGCGATATTCAGTGGAGCTGCGCCATGGCACAGCATCGCTGAATATCGCACCCTGGCCACCCACAGTGTGCATGGTGCAGAGGCACTGCACCAGCGCAAGTGGCCAGAATGGAGCAGTGGGATGTGCTAGTGCAATTTCCGTTGCGCTAGGTGCAACAACCACGATATTCAAAGGTGCACATGCAAATGGGGCCATAATGCATGCAAGGCACAAATGGGACCATTTGCATGTCAGTATGGCCCCATTTGCATGCAGGTGCACCGATCCCCGGCGACTTGCACCTGGTGCCCTGCCAGGCTGCATCCGTCGGGGACCGACGCCCCTTGCACAGTGCGACAATGTGCCCCACTGCCCGATCGCAGGCATACATTGAAAATGACATACGTCCTATATCCCTGGTGATCCAGTGGACTGCTCGCAGCTCGATTGCGGGCTGAATGTAAAATAAAAGAAGTCCAATATCCCTGGTGGTCCAGTGGACTGCTTGCAGCCCGATCGTGGGCTGAAGTTAAAATAACATACATCCTATATCCCTGGTGGTCCAGTGGACCGCTCGCAGCCTGATCGTGGGCTGAATGTAAAATAAAGAGTTCAATATCTCAGGTTCCAGTGACCGCTTGGAGCCTTGACCGTGGCTGGCAGTTAATGACACGATATCCTGGTGTCCAGTGACCGCCGCAGCCTGATCAAGGGCTGAATGAAGCAGTCCAATATCTGAACCAGGAGGTTCCCTCGTCAGGCAGTATGGGGAACACGTTTATCTCTCAGCCATGGCCCTTCCTTCCCCGAGCCTCATACCGCTCCCGGGCCGCGCGGCGGTTGAGCACCACCCCCGCCCTCGGCGAGCGGCCACCACACAGGTTTGCCATCCATTGTCTGTTTTATGAGTAATGGGCGCAGCCCATATCATTTACAGTCCAGATGTGGAATGGATCCGCTCACATATCTGGCCTGTGTAGTACAGTATGGACTGCACGCCAATTGGCCATGGGTTGTATACCAATGGGTGTACAGCCCTACCTATGGTGTCAGTCGGTGGGTGGCGGGGCGGCAGGCGGGTTGGGTGCTGCCGCCCACCACTGACCAGGGGGAGCTGGGTGGTGGGGCTCAGTGGGCATGTGGGGGGGTACCGCTGGACCACCAGGGATATTGGATGATATTTTTACATACTTCAGCCTGTGATCGGGCTGCAAGCGGTCCACTGGACCACCAGGGATCTTGGACTTCATTTATTTTACATTCAGCCCGCGATCGGGCTGCAAGCGGTCCACTGGACCACCAGGGATATTGGACGTGTATTATTTTATACTTCAGCCCGCGATCAGGCTGCAAGCAGTCCACTGGACCACCAGGGATATTGGAGGATCCTATATCACATATGCCCACGATCGGGCATGGGGGGGCACCGCTAGGTGCAGCCGGAGCTCGGGTGGCCACCCACAGGTGGCAGCTGCCGTGTTGCGCCCTGCAATACAGCAGCTCACCTGTGGGTGGCTAGCCATTGTTCCTTTATTTTTGGCACACCTGTGTGCAGCGCAAGTAGGGGTTGCACATGCATGGGCTCAGCACATGCCGGGCTAAATATTGGGATGTGCAGAGTATGCATGGGCACACCCCCCCCACCTCCGCCGCATACATTACTGATGTGCTCCGGTGCATCGGGATTTGTGCCAGGCACAATCCCTGTTTGAATATCACGCCGGAGCACATCAGTGGGTTGTGCATGGTGCAAAACTGTTGCGCCATGCGCAACCCTTATGACTATCCGGGCCCTTGTGTTCATTCTCATTACAATAAATACAATAAAGATAAGACATTTGACATGTTCTCAGGTATTTGTCTAGTAATACATATTCTGATTATTATTCTATTACGTTTGTTAAATCTTTCATATATTACCTTGTGGTAATCCCAGGCTTATAACAGTTTTTAATTTCCCCTTTGGAGTCAAATCTGGTCTGTGCCTGGATATCTAAAGCCACCACTTAGTCCAAAAATCAATACATCTCTGTACCTTTAAATTGATATGAGCCGTAAAAAGTTCCATTCTATATATTTGATAAGTTATGTCTTCCCATTCCTGAGAAGTTGGTGGCACTTTTTGGAGCCATTTCCTCATCACAGTTTTATCAGCTGCAAGAAATAACATAGCTAGTAAGAGCCTGGGGTTACCCCTTCCTATCCCCGTAGGGAAATCAAAAATAAGTGCACATTCAGGTGTCAAAGCCCCTATTTCTGGGAACAGTTCACCCAAACTCCCCCCACCTCCTTCCAAAATGTCTCTAGGAGTGGGCAGCTCCAAAATACATGCTTGTGGTTAGCTGAAAGTTCCCTACATCTCTCTAACATTCTGATCCCAGTTGAGCATCATACTTCCCTACTATTTGTGGTGTTCTAAAGAATCTTATTAAACACTTCCAACCAAACTCCCTCCAGATCAAGGATCTTGTGGTTCTATGGACTGTTGAATATATCAATTCCCATCTCTCCTCCTCTAGGTTAATACCTAGCTCTTCCTCCCAGCATTGTTGTGAATGTAATGTAGTCTCTTTCTGTTTACTATTTAGGGCTTGATAAGTCTTAGATATGACATGTTCTGGTATTGCTATCTCTGTTGTATTAATTATAATTCTCATTAGTGGGTGTATCCCCCCTGAATCCCAGGAGATGCCCATCAGGTTCCTGCAATAATTTCTTACCTGGAGAAATCTAAAAAAGCTTATTTCACCAGGTGGTACTTTTTCTCTAGTGTCTGGAATTGACAAAAAGTTCCCTGCTCAAATAATTGGTAAAATCTGATAAGTCCCTGATGTTGCCACCTTTTAAAGTTATAATCCCGTCTAGCTGGATCGAACCTGGGGTCTGCTGTGATTTTCTGTAGGAGGTTTACTACAGGATTTCTTTTTAATTATTGTTCCCCAAATTCTCAGGAGCTGTCTAGTTTGTTTAAATCTGATCTATCTTTCCATTATTGCTTTTGGTATGGTCTGTCCGAACAGGTATTTCTCAGTCTCCACTATTTGGTTCCCTTGTTCTATCTCCTTCCAATGTGGGTCCATCCCTTCATCTAGCCAGTGTAGTATATGTGATATTACTGCTGCCTGTGCATATTGTTTTAAATTTGGTAGGGCTAGCCATCCTCTATTTTTGGGTAGCTGAAGGGTCTTGCATTTTATCCTTAGTTTTCTTCCCTGCCATAAAAACCTAGCTATCATACTATTCCATTTTTTAAAATCTTTCTTTGATGGAAAGACCGGGAGAGTCTGAAAGAGGTACAAGAATCTTGGAAGTATATTCATTCTTATAACGTCAATTCTTTGGTTCAGCGAGAGGGGTAGAGGGTCCCATCTCTGGAAATCCTCTCTAATTGATTGTATGAGTGGTGTATAATTAGCTTCATAAAGATTATGGGTTTCCTTAGTAAGATTTATCCCTAAATATCAAAATGTATTATTTTTACATCTCAATGGGTATCTCGTCTGACTTTCCATACTCGATTGATAATTAAAGGTCAATACTTCTGTTTTACTGGTATTTTATTTATATCCTGAAATAGACTCTAATTCTCCCAAAAGAGAGAACAACTTCGGAATGGAGGTCTCCGGTTCCGCTAAGTATATTAACAGATCATCAGCAAAAAAGGCCATTTTGTGTATAATATTTAGGTAATTTACTCCTGTAATCTGTATATTTTCTCTGATGGCTTGGGCTAAAGGTTCAACATACAAGGCAAATAGGGAGGGAGATAGGGGGCAACCCTGACAGGTGTAACATAGACAGCCAGCCCTGAGTGCTCGAGTGCTGTATTTATTTTTGTTATTACATATAAAATACGTGAAGGGAAGGTCAGTTCAAGGAAAAGGCTGTCTTACTGGAACTGACACATCAAGACCCCCCCCCCCGGGATAAGTTCAAAGGACAGGAGGTATTTTAAACTGCAGAGATCTGGGGTGCATTTACCTTGTCAATTTGCTTTCATCCCAGGAAATAAGATTAGCCATTCATAATGCCCTCAGGGAGATCCTTTGACTTGCATATTTGCCAGGAAGGACTTGTGGGGAGGGGTGTCGAGAGAAGCCAGAATGGACATTGAAGAGGTTTGATGTCTGAGCCAGGGAGGACCCAGACGGATTTGGAATGTCCAAAATATATTTCCCGGGGAACCCTTGAATTACATCAGAAAGACCTAAGGTGTAGATTCCAATGTCTAGATGGGATTAAAGAGGCCAATACACTTTTGCTTTGAATACAATGACTTAAATCAAAGAAACTTTTGAGATGTATGTGTAGCAGAGCACAAACCAGTTCTGACCAGTTAGCCTGTGGAGAGGAAAGTCAGTGAGGTCATCTCATATGTTTTTTTAAATATTTTACTTGGAGACCCTGTATTGTAAAATATAGAGTTTGATACACCAAGGCGGAGTTAGTGACCTCATGAGAAGACCGGCTCAGAAGTGTGTTTAATTGATGAATTGAACCTGACAGAGACACAAGAAAATGTTTTTGACTGAGAGAAGGGCGATCCTAAAAGCACTGAAAGAAAGTAAGCATTAGATTATACTAGTCTGAAGTTATAAATTGTAGGAACTATACTTTTTTACCTGTTTGTTTTAAGGCTGTATGTGTTGGGATATAAATTTGTTCTGTAATTATTGTTCTGTTTTGATATGTTTAAAATAAAGATTTTTTTTACAGACGAAACTGCTGGAGTGCCTTGACATTTCTTTTTATTTTAAGTGGTGCTTTTAAACGTTATAAGTACACTGTGTATGGGCTTATTGTATACCAAACTGGGAAATGGATAGAGTTCTCTAAAAGTCTTGCATAGAGTTCTAAGGGTTCCTTGAAAGACCTGGTTGGGTGCCCATAGGCAAAGATATCTGGCCCTCCGAAGACAGATTATCTGAGCCTGATAATTGGGTACGCTAACAAGAGGTTATCAGTTTGAATCCCTCCAGAGCTTGAGACTAAGGTGACTTGAACCCACAAAACAGACAAGAGGGTTACCATGTCTGTTCACTGTACACAAATTATACGCTCTGAGGTTGGCACTTTGGGAGCAGAGGGTTGACCAGCTGAGCGAGTTTGTGACAACGTGTACCTCTGTTTATGGAAAGTGGGTCGAATATGACCCATTCACTTTTATCATGGCTTGTGGGGAGGTATATAATCGTTGGATTATATTTAAAAAAGTTGCTGGAAAATTGAATTTCCCCATTGTGTATCTCAAAAATTTCCAGGAAACCCTGTCAAACACCTTCTGGGCATCCATACTTAAAAGTATAAAGGGGGTTTGTTCTCTTTGTATCACTTCCAAAAGAAACACTGTTCATTTAATATTGTCTGCTGTTCGGCGTTTTATTATAAAACTTGCTTGACCCTTATTAATATGTAGCAATATGCTCTCTAATCATTTAGCTATAATGGTTGAGAAATATTTATAATCCTGGTTTAAAACTGATATGGGATGATAAGATTCACAGTTTAGTGGATCTTTATCTGGTTTAAGTATAGTTAATATATTAGCATACTGCCAGCTATTCGGGGTAGGGGAGGTATTCTCTTGTATTGCATTAAATAATTTGGTTAACGTTGGAAGTAATGCTTTCCAGAATGTTTTATAGAATTCTGTGGTATATCCATCTGGGCCTGGGCTTTTGTTTGATTTAGAATTACATAGGGCCAAAACTGTCTCCTGGGAAGTAATATGACTGGTTAGGGAATTACTTTGTTCCTCTGTAATTTGAGGTAGTTGTATTTTTGTAAACAAATGTTGTTACATTTCTTCGTCTGGTTCCTGAGATTGATTTTATAAGTTTGAGTAAAATTCCCTAAATCCCTCGAGTATATCTTTTGTTTTATTCAATATTTTAGGTTGCGTAGGGTGTTTTATTTTAGTTATTGTTGAAGATGCTTGTTGTTTTCATAATCTATAGGTCAGAATTTTGACAGCCTTGCTACCGCCCTCATAAAATCTTTGTTTCACATACATCAAAGTTTGTTCTGTCTTTTGGTTTAATAAATCTTGTAGTTGTGTCTTCACCTGGTTTATCTGTACAATTGTGACACCCCTTCCTCCTGCATGTAGTTGTTGTAATCTCTCTAGTTCCATTTCTAACTCTTTTTGTTTCCTAACTCTCTATTTCTTTTGGTGGGTTGCATATGCTATGATTTCTCCCTATAGTACTGATTTTAAAGTGTCCCATAATGTTCCTTCCAGTACCTCTTCCATACTATTCTCCTGTAATATTCTAGGAATCCATTGCTGAACCTTTTCTTTAAACTGTTTATCTTTGAAAAACATATTATTAAACCGCCATTGTCTCATTGTAACTTCCTGTTCTGATTCTAGTTCCTCAGTAATTATTGCATGGTCTGATAAATGAATTGGTGAGATCATTGCATTATGTATTATATCTATAGATTCCACTTCTACCAAGAAATAATCAATTCATGAGTAAGTATTATGGATTCCCGAGAAATGTGTGTATCCATGGGATGTTGGATAGCAGTGCCGCCAGGTATCTATCAGGGCAAGATCTTTTATTAACCTCCTACCATGTTTCTGCCGCCTTGTAGCTCTAGGGGTGTTAGGGTTTGAACTGTCTCATGAAGGATTCATTAGAAGATTAAAGTCTCCACCTAATATCAATATCCCTTGCTTAAATGCTATGATTTTATCAAAAATAGTTTGATAGACAATACACTCTGAACCCGGGACATACATACTTCCCACTGTGTAGACCTGCCCTTCTCAGTTCCCTTTAATCAAAGACAACCTGCCCTCACCATTCTGATATGATTCAAGAATTTGAAAAGCTGAGGACCTTGGTACGAGAATTGCCGATCCTCTCCTTTGTCCCCTTGTGTAAGCACTAGCTACTATACTCGACATTCCATATTTAAGCAATTTCTGGTGTTCGTCTTTGGATAGATGTGTCTCTTGGAGGAGAATGATCTGGGGTGCATTTTTTTAAGATGAGAAATTATTTTAGTTCTCTTTATAGGATTACTCAATCCACTGACATTCTGGGATACCACTCTAAGGAGTTTCTTAATCTGAGACATCTATATACACTTGGGGCCGGATATTCAGTCGGGTTGAGCATGGCGCAACACAGTTGCACCATGCGCAACCCACTGATGCACCCCGGTGCGATATTCAAAGGGAGATTGGGCCTTGTACAAATCTCGATGCACCAGAGCACATCAGTAATGTGTGCAGCGCAGGTAGGGGGGGCGTGCCCATGCATACTCCGCACATCCCGATATTCAGCCTGGGATGTGCTGAGCCCATGCATGTGCAACCCCTACCTGTGCTGCACACAGGTGAGCCAAAAAAAAAGAGCTGGCCACCCACAGGTGAGCTGCCGTATTGCAGGGTGCAACACGGCAGCTGCCACCTGTGGGTGGCCACCTGAGTTCCGGCTGCACCTTCCTGGTGGCGCCCCCCCATGCCTGATCGTGGGCATACATAGAATAATAATAGTCCTATATCCCTGGTGGTCCAGTGGACCACTTGCAGCCCGATCACGGGCATAAGTATGTTTCAAAATGATAACTCTCTCCCTGGTGGTCCAGCGGACTACTCGCAGCCTGATCGCGGGCATTTGAAGTAGAATAAAAGTCCTATATCCCTGGTGGCCAGTGGACTGCTCGCAGTCCGATTGCGGGCATTTGTTATAAAAAATGACACCCAATCCAACCCTGGTGGTCCAGCGGTGCCCGTTCCCCACCTGCCCACTGGGCCCCGCCCGCTTCCCGGTCAGCGCGTGGCGGCGGCTCTCCACCCACTTGCTGCTCGCCACCCCACGACTAACATCGTGACGGGTAGGGTTGCTGTATCGCGACATTGGTTCACAGTGAGCAGGTCGAAGGCCTCAGATTCGGACATAGTCCAGATATGGTGAATGGATCCATTCACATATCTGGACTGTGGGAAGTAATGGCACGGAGTTGCATGCCCATTGGCTCACGCCAGGACCAATGGGTGTACATCCCTACTGTGTGGCGCTGCCCGTGGGCGGCAAGCAGGTGGGAGCTTCCTCCTGCCGCTGACCGGGGAGTAGGGTGGGGCTCAGTGGGGGTGGGGAGGGGGGTACCGCTGGACCACCAGGGTTGGATTGGGGTGTCATTGTTTATAACAATTGCCCACAATTGGGCTGTGAGCAGTCCACTGGACCACCAGGGAGAGGGTTCACTATTTTTAACTATATTTATGCCCGCGATCGGGCTGCAAACGGTCCAGTGGACCACCAGGGATATTGGACGTGTTCTGCACAATACACATGCCCATGATCGGGCATTGGGGCACTTTGCCATGATGTGCAGGGGGCATTGGTCCCCGACGGCTGCTGCCTGGCAGGGCGCCAGGCGCAGGTCGCCAGGGATCGGCACACCTGCATGCAAATGGGGCCATAATGGCATGCAAATGGCCCCATTTGCACCTTGCATACATTATGGCCCCATTTACATGTGCACTTTTGAATATCGCGGTTGTTGCACCTAGCGCAAGGAACTTGAGCTTGCGCATCCCCCTGCTCCACTCTGGCCACTTGCGCTGGTGCAGTGCCACTGCGCCATGCACACTGCAGGTGGCCAAGGTGCGATATTCAGTGTTGCTGTGCAATGGCACAGCTCTGTTTAATATCACCCTGTCAACACCCCTGCGCAGCCCAGTTGCGCTGCGCCCAGGCTTGCGCCACAGCCTGGCGCAGTCTGCATATCCGGCACTTGATATTTTTTCTCTTCTCTCATTCTCTCATTTTTATTAGATTGTGTCTCTGTTCCATGACTTATTTCCCTGAACTTTTCGTGATCTGTCTCCCTCCATGTTATTCTGGTTCCATGTCTCATCTGTTTGTTTTCCCTGATGTCTGTGTGTCTCTTCCTTATTTTTGTCCCCCCCGAACAGCTCCCCCCCACGATAAACTATGTACATAGTGACTTCCAGTGTCAGAATCGTCTCTGACAAGGGCAGCATATTCCGTTGAATGTGGGCTACTTGCCTTACTCTGTAGGCCTGTCCTGGGGGTTGCACATATCCCCCATAATACAACCAAAAAGTAAATTGGGCCAAAGCCAAAACACTTGTCTGGCAGTCTAGTCCCTTAAAAGAACATCTTAAATAATAATTAAAAACTCTAACACAAAATATCACTAAACTGAGGTAGTTAGTACAGATGCATAACTCTGGTCTCTTCATCTCGCTTTCTCCCTCCCCCTCCTAAATTGTTTCACAAGGGAGTTTATTTTATTGAAACATCCAGTCATTATTATTTGCAAATATGTCTTCAGACTTCAGATCTCCCTTCAAATTACTTTCTCCTGATCGTTTTGACCATATTTTATCACACATTCCCAATCAAATCAGTCTCTTTCTCTGCAGATATGATCTAAAGAGTCTTTTTTGTTAGAGAGTCTCCCTGGTTCTCAGCCTTAGGAAGTGCGTGCCTCATGGTGGGTTTTGCTTATGATCTTTGCCTTCTCCTACCACTAGAAGGCCAAAGTTATTGTTTCCAGCGTGCTTTCTGAGGTCAGTAGGTCCCCCCTCCTGACTCCTTGGCACTCCAGGCCTAGTCCAGGTGTCCCCCCCAGGATTCCACAGCCAGACCCCAAGTGAACTTCCCTTGTCTAGCCCTCAGAGTCCCCTTCCTCTGAAGGCGCCCCATTATTTATTAATGTATTTAACAATCTGCTGTGTTGATTGCTACAGGTGCACCCGCCCCCACAGATTCCCAAAAGTATTTAGATACGATTCTTTAGCAAGAAACAAAGGTCAGCTCCCTGACCTCCCTCCTTTATACTATCATTTTCTGGTGTCTGAAATAGGGCACATAAGCACTATTCCTGCAAGTGACCTAACCCTCAGGCTTGTTTTGGTGTCATTCAGCTGCTATATTCCCCGGAGAGCTCTTTACCTCTAGTTCAGCTCTTTTACGTCCCTCCTCCATACTGGAGACATCTGTGTACTTCTCTGCGGGATATATACCCCTGAACCCAGTCTAGAGCTTCTCCCTCTGAGCTACCGTATCATCTAGATGGGGGACCCACTCCCCCGCATGCTGGATTTCCTCCTCACCAAGGCTCTTCACTCTAACCCATAGGCCTACTCACCCAAGGGAGACAATCATTTTATGTTAGTAGAAATTGACCTAATAGTTTCTTTATCTCATCTAGAACTACTTGCTGTGATTCTTTCCCCGGTCACTTATCCTTAATCAGATCTAAGTTCGCATTGTTCGGTTTCCTTGGGAGTTTGGATGGTAGTTCAAATCCTTTCTGCCTCAAGTCCTCCATCACACTCATCACTGTGTCATAGGTGACCTGTCCATTAGGATACTGTATCATCAGTCTTGATGGATAAAGTGTACGAAATTTTAGTTTACGGTGCCTTAAGATTGGAAATAGGGGCACATATTCCCGTCTTCTCTGCATTGTGACCCTCGCGTAGTCATTATCAAAAAAGAGTCTCTGCTTGCCCATAAATATTTTCCCTCTTGACCATGCTTTTTGGAGTATTATTTCTTTCGTATGGTAGCTCAGGAATCGTATAATTATAGAACGTGGACGTGCCTCCGGTCCCGAGGGCTTGGGGCTGAGTGCTCGATGTGCCCGCTCTATCTCCATGGGGAAATTCTGTTCCAAATCTAGCTCCTCTCTCAGCATGTTCTCTATGTATCCCCTCATGTCTCTTCCCTCGCTATTCTCTGGTATTCCATATACCCGTATATTCTAGCATCTCTATCTGTTCTCTGCATTTTCCTGTCTCTCTCTCTCTCTCTCTCTCCCAGGGCTTTAGTTATTTCCAGAAGTTGAGTTACAGTTGCTTGAATCTGGGAAGTCTCTGCGGCCTGATCTGAGCTAGTCTGTTCTAACGACCTTACTTGGGTTTGTAAAGTTGACACATCTGTGTGAAAGAGATCATGGTCTGAACGAAAGTCCTGGAAATCCCTTTTTTATATCTTTGTAGGTCTGTTATTATTCTGTCCAATTTATCATTCAGGATGATATCTTTGTTTTTCGTTTTTTATGTTTTGATTTCTTGCCTGAGGACGCCGTCTGGGCCTGCGACAATTCTGAGGTCTCCGAGTCTGATTTTTCATCTCCCGATTTCTCTTCTTCTATCGGTAACACTGCATATCTATTTGTAACCGCCCTATTACCCGGGGTTACTAGAATCCCAGTAAGACCTATTGGTAGGCAGGGAAGGCAGCTTGTGAAACTCCAGTTAAATGGATTTCACACTGTCTCATTCTGTTCTCAGTCTCAGCTGAGACTGAGGGATAACATCATTTTAGTACTGTCGCAGCTGCATAGGCCAGACTGGAATATTGCAGTTGGAGGTTAGAGTAGAACATTGGGGATTTTTGAAGCCAGTCTTTCAGAGTCTGAGTGAAAGTTCAGTAGAGTGCAGCAGAGGTGCTCTGCTGAGGGCAGGCTCTCAGAGCTTTAAGCTCTGGTAAAGAGTTACTTTTGTTTAAGGTGTGTGTTTCCACCTGAAGAGGAACACAGGAACTGCAATTGAAGTGGTGGAGACCGCTCTCAATGGTTCAGAGCCCCATCCCTGCGGGGATGGGGGAAGGTATTTGCCTGTTTTCCATGGGCAACTCCCTCCCTTGGTCCAGCTAAGGAAAGAAGCTGCCTGTTTAAGTTGTGCTGAAGCACCAGAAGCTCAAGAAGAGATTCCTTGAGGAGAAAATGCCTGTGGGTCACCTGCAACCCAAGGGTGAGTTCACTCTGCTAAAGGGCCATGTTGTTTTCACCTGAAACAGAAGGAAACTAAAGGGATTGTTACTGTGGGGCCAGGAAAAGACAGCCAAATACAATTGGAAGATGTGGGGATTGGACTGCTTAACTCTGTGGGGGGTCTAGAGTAATGGACAGTGCCACTTAATTTAAGTATATTCAAGTCCAGCACAAATGGGAAGAAAAGACAGTAGATTGAATATGAAATACATTTAGCAAGAATCTACACAGCAAAGTGTTAAAGGATGAGGTGTTACATTCCAGAAAAATGGCCGGGTATGAATTGTGGGAGCGAGAGGTGGGAGACCCCTCATCAGTAGTAACCAAATTCACCTCTATGGATTTTCTCTGAGACACCTGTTGCTTTCCCTCAGGTACTTGGCCAGTGCCTAAGGAAAGTACCTAGACATGGGATTAATGAAGAAGATTCCCTTATGGAGCAGAAGTGCTCTTAGGTGGTATGGGGAGCCACCAGCAACTGTTTCCATGATATATGGGAAGTGTCCAAGTGGCTGGCAAGGGAGCTGAGCCAGGGAAAGCTCAGAGCAGTGTACAAGGTCGGGCTGTGTGCCCAGTGTGTTGTAGAGCCTGAGGGCTAAAGTGATGAGGATGTGCTCTGGTCACCTTAAAATCTGCATTACCAGGAGTGTAGCCCCATGGGGGGGCCATCTATGCTTTGTTTATTCTGTTTGGATGTGAATAAAAGCCACACTTTAGAATCCCACTTCTGGTATTGGACATTACAGTTATTGCTTCCTGTGTTCGGAGTTACTTGGGTGCCCCTGTGCAGAGTAGTCAAAACTAGCCTTTGTGCTGAGTGACATATTCCTCCCCGAACCCAGCCCACCTGGTATTGTCAGATGGAAATGGCAGACTGGGTAGGGGTTACAAAACTGGAGGCACCGCTGAGGATTTGGGTTTGGAATTTAGGGAGGAATGTAAGAAAGGTCGCTTGGGCAAAAAGATAGCATTTTGGTTATCTGGCAGTGGGTAGCCCAAAAAGCTGAAGCAATGTTAACTAATGTGCCACTGTGTGCTGTTATCCATGTGCTGCTGTTAAAATGCCAGCTGTTTACCAAGGAGCAGTAAAGCCTGAGAGCGTATGCCATTGTCCTGCATCAAATTACAGCGTTTACTGGCTTTTACAACTGTTTGTGACAAAGAAAAGTATGGAAAACTGTGGGTAGCAAAAGGAAAATTGTGTCCTAGATGTTGGAAATGCTTTCTTGTGAACTGAGAGACTTGTTGTGCTTAATGGCCATGAAAAATGGTTGAAATGGGTTCCCGCCGTGGAGTCAGTTAAAAAAAAAAACAAGTGTGGTTTTGCAGTTTAAATTTGCCTGCTCGACGATTGCCATGAGGAGAAGAGCACTAGAGAGGAAAAGAGGCTCATTTGCATGGCATCGAGTGATTGGTGAGACTGCAATCAGTCCCGCCCCCAAGCCAGCGCTAGGGTGACTGCCCAGCATTCGAGAGGGAGAGTGAGAGGAGTGTGCATACTGGCTTACAGGAGGAGCATCGCAGTGACTGAAAGTGATGTAAAAAGTGTAAAACACTGACTTTTCTGTTTAAATTCGGGCTCAACCTGCATCTCGATCGACTGGACTGTGAGTGTGGTGTTCAGAGGGACAATTGGCAGGACTGCCAACCCGCTTCTTTCCAAAGGCCTCCAAGACTGGCTGCAGGCCGTTTTCCATCGCAGCAAACAGCTACTGATAACAGTGAGTACCAACAGAAATAATTGCCCAAACTAAGTGATTTTGCCAAAAGCCAGCTGAATCTGAGTGTAGCAGTGTAATCGCTTTGCAAACAAGGACTGTGTTAAGTTTTACCAGCAAAAGCAAGCATTTTAAGCCATCAACTGTGAGCATAATTATAGGTTCAGCATCAGTATAAGTTTCAAAGCCATGAGAGAGACTGTGAGTTGTATCAGATATGCAGCAAGAGTTACAGGCAATCCTGTGCTATGAAATACTGAGGCTTTAAGGGACTGTAAGCTAGAGCAATGTCTTCAGCAAGTGAAAAGTTTGTGGTAAATCATATAAATGTGCTTGGATAAAGAACAGTGCAAGTTTGTGCAGTTTGAGCAAAGTTATCAGTAGAGTGTAAATCGGATGCGAGTGGCTTGACCCAATTACAGAATGTTGATGCATAGGAGTGCTGCCGCCGCCATTACAGGGTGGGCTAGTAATGTAAACACAGCAGCAGAGGAGCCATTTTGAAAGAGAGAGAAAGTTTTCAGTGATGGGACTTGAAATAACAGTGAGCGTTTGTTTTTCTCTGCAGTCATGGCTTCAGGACCAGCCCTCTACCTGGATCATGCCCGGTCTGTGATAGCAGTAGAAGTTAACAAGTTAAGGGACATTGAGAGATGTTACTATGGAGGACGACTGCCTCCTCATGTGGCGATTCCTGGATATCCAGTGCAAGTATGTTTAATCTGCTTAAATGCTGGAAGGGACGTCTTCATGGTACCTCACTGTTCTGGGTGCTTAGAGAAATATGGTTTATTTAAAGCGCCTGTGCAGAGTAGTCAAAACTAGCCTTTGTGCTGAGTGACATATTCCTCCCCGAACCCAGCCCACCTGGTATTGCGGTCAGATGGAAACGGCAGACCAGGTAGGGGTTACATATTTATAGTTCCCTTTTGTGAAATTGAAGCCATTTGTAAGAATTTCTCCATCACCTGTTGTTTTTAGTTGAATGTTGGCTTTTCTTGCAGTTTTGGGAAGGGGTGTAAGCGGAGCTCCGATCTTAGGCTGCCATTAGCTCCAGAGCTGCACCAGAAGTCTCTTTAAAAAAGGTTTTATGACCTGAAAGCCAACTTGCTAGCCAGAAAAATGGCAAGTTATTGTCAAAAAGCTGTGGGGATAGCTGATCAAAGAGTATCCCTCTAAGTTAACTACCCAAGGGAAACGGGGGTAATAAAATCAGCTTGTATAATCATAAACGTTACAGAATCTTTCTTGGAACTAATTTAAGGAAAGCCAGTTCAAAACCCAGGATGTTTTAGCCAGGAATTGAACAGCAGATGACCATTCTAGCAGAACTGTGTGAAATTCCCTTCCAGTATGTTAATTGTAAAACTGTGTTAACTACAGTAGTGGGACACTGACTTCAAAGGGGTTAAAACTCTGTCATATTATGAGTTAGGACTTGATTTTTGGAAACAGCAGAAAAGTGACATCTCCTGGCCAAATGGAGTAGTTGCTCTGAACTGGGGAAAACTGATGGCACTGCAAGATTACAAACAGGTATACATAGTCCCAGCTCAGGGCATTTGCACACACATTTTCATCTGGACACTCTGCCTGACACACCAGGAACAAAACTGCTGAGACCCAGTGTGGCTGCCAAGGACTAAAGAAACTGAGAACTTTCATCTACTTTTTCTGGACTTCAATCCACTGCAATTATAAAGTAGACTTAGCTAACAGCTTTAATGCATTTTTCTGTATATACAGTATTTTCCCAATTTTGTTTCTGCATACTGTAACTCAAATTAGTATATTCTCTTTTTAGTTGTAACTGTATTTATTTAAGCATTTTAGTAAAACATTTGTTTTCCTAAAGAAAAATGCCTGTGTGAGATTTATATATATTTGTGTGTGAAGTATAGAGCAGTGTTAATAATCTGTGACAACTGTTACTTGCTTAGAGTGACCACCATAAGCAACCAAATTGAGAAAAGGGACTGTAAGGGACATCTGGATAAGGATAGGAAGAATACCAGAGTCTGCAACGATTTTGAACCAGGCTGTTGAATGTCCCATAGGGAGAAGGCCAACTCAGGTTTTACACTGCTACCCCCAATGAGAGTGTGACCCCTGGGTCTTTCTCCATTGTGCAATAGCCATGGAAGGGTTCATATTTGGCCACAAGACTCGAGGCTGGTATTGTGCCCTTATCCAGAGTTAGAGGGATGCCCTGGATTCTCGTGGCAGAGGTGCAGTTGTGACCTCAGCGAGCATTCAAAACAGACGAGGAGGATATCCCTGTTCCTCCCTGTCATGGAGTGCACTTAAAGGTGGGCATTGTGAGCTCAGTGGGCCTGAGCCCTCATGAGTGGGTTTGTGACAGATCTGGTACACAGTGGTGGGATCTGAGAGATTTGGTTGCATAGTGTTGTGATTCGAGGGATATTTGTGGCACAGGCATAACAGCTGGATTTGAGCCCAGTGTATCAGATTGATTAACAGTAAACAGTCCACACACAATCAAGGCAGAGATTTAAAAAAAAGAAATACATAATTTGGTTACAGTATAAAGTTCCCTACCTGTTTTGGTTTTTTTCTTGGGTGAAAGCTAGTATAGCAGTAGTTAGGGAAGAAGATGGCTTCCATCTACAGTGAACACACTGCAGACTACCTAAAGCAGTTGTGTCAGAAAAGAGGAGTCTAATGCGAGGAGTGAACCAAAAAGCACCTCATGGAGGCTCTTGTGGCAGTCGATGAGAAAGTGACTGCCCAGGACCTCGAGTCATGGCCGGTGACTGAAAAAGACCAGACCTTGGGCTTGGGGGTGCTAAGGGGCATCACAGAGTCCGGTCCCAATGAGGAGGACAGCAAGACCAGAGGGAACCCAGAGACACAGTGCCAGGGGAGAGTCACCATAAAACTGGAGCCAGAAGGGATCAGGCTGCAGATTGTGAAATACATTTAGCAATAATCTACACAGCAAAGTGTTAAAGGATGAGGTGTTACAATCCAGAGAAATGGCCGGGTATGAATTGTGGGAGCGAGAGGTGGGAGACCCCCTCCATCAGTAGTTGAGGAGATTGGAGCTGGAATTCAAGCAGAAAAGGTTTGAAGCCCAGCAGCAGAGGGAATTCAAACAGAGGAAGTTTGAGCTAGAGATGCAGGATAAAGAAAACCAGTGTCAGAGAGATGCTGAGAAAAAAGAAAGGCAACTTCAGAGAGATGCCAAGGAAAAGGAAAAACAGCTTCAGAGAGGGGCTGAGAGAGAGAGAGAGAAAAGAGCACTAGAGGGAATTCGAACTGGTGAAGCTAAGACTTCAACTACCAGCGACAGAGGAGGTCAGTGGCAGGGGTGAACCTGGAACTCCAGGACTGGGGTACAAGTTAAATTCTAAATTAATAGCTGAATTTAAAGAAGGAGGAGGATATGGATGCATTTTTGAATTTGTTTGAAACGGTCTGTATCCAGGCTAAAATACCCAGGGAGTCCTGGAGCTTCCAGCTATCCCTGCTGCTTACTGGGAAAGGGTGTGAGGCGCTAGGCCAAATGAAGAAGAAGAAGAATCAGCATTTATATAGCGCTTTTCATACATCCAAAGCACTTTACAAGCAATGCTAGACTGGTAGTGAAGTGACTGAATGTGGTGGCGGCTATATCGCACATCATCACCCACACACAGCCTGGATAATTGCATGAACCAGTTTATGGGAAGGAATGTTGGCCAGGACACCGAATGTTCCCTACTCTTTGCGAAGAGTGCCCTGGGTTCTTTTACTTCCACCTGGACACCCACCAGGACAACACCAGGATGGGCAGAAGGGACCTCGGTTTAACGTCTCATCCGAAGGACGGCACACCCCAGCAGTACAGCACCCCCCAATACTGCACTCAGATGCCAGCGATTTTTAGGTGCAAGTCCAATCCCAGTGTGGGACGAGAACCCACGACCTTCTGGTCCAGAGGCGGATGTGCTATCAACTGAGCCACGCTGACACCTGACAAATAGACAATCAGGACAGTATTAATTATGAGAAACTTAAAGCTGTATTGATTAAAAAGTATGAATTAATGCCTGAAGCATACAGGGTTAAGTTCCATAAGCTCTGGAGAAGTCCTGACTTGAGTTATGAGGAACTCGCCACAAAGCAATGTCAGTTTTTGAAACGTTGGTGGGAAGGAGTTGAAGCAAATTCTGTGGAAAAAATTGAGGAGGTTATGTTGCTAGAGCAATTCTTTTGGGCTTGCCCAGCAGAGCTAAAAACTTGGTTGGATGACTGAGACTCCAAAACAGTGCAGCAGGCTTCTGAGCTCTCGGACCGTTATTCCCGGAGCAGGCCTGCTCTGAAAGGGAGTGGAGCGGGTGTGGCAGCACAGAAGGAGAAAAGCACACCTTCAGGGCAGCTAAAACCCTCACTGCCTCCACAGAAAAGGGGAAGCCTTAGGTTACAAAACAGGGATTTATTGGATAAAAGAAATGATGATTGTTGGTTTTGCAAATAGCCAGGGCATCTTGCTAAACAGTGTCCTAAAAAGGCACAGAGTGGACAAAGTGGTGCTCGAACAGAGTTGGGTGCACTGTGTATCCCTGGAAGCATGTCTATGAACATGAGGGAGCACATATACCCAGTTACTGTAAATAGGGTGCAGGCCCAAGGGTTAAGGGACACAGGGGCATCTACTAGCTTAGTAAAAGGGGATTTGGTTGAGCCTGAACAGCTTATATCTAATCAGTTCATGACATTAAGGGGATTCACTGGGGAGGAAAACTTTCTGTCACTAACTAGTGTTTTCCTGGACTGGGATGAGACAGGAGAGGGGGTGAAAAAGGTGGCAATAGCAGACAATGTTGCCCTGGGTGTGATTATAGGGAACAAGCTCCAGAAGGGGGTGGTGCGTGTGGTTACCCGCAGACAGACAGCAAAGGTCGATTGTAGTTCCCTGGACCCAATAGAAGCCCCTGTGGAAAACAATGGGAGGCTGGTTCCCTAGCCTGTGTCTCCTGAAATGGAGAGCAGTGAAAGGGAGGTAGGACTCCCTGAAGTAGCAGTTCACAAAACAGCTACAGGAGGTTACTCTGAGGATGGAGGGGTAACCAATGGTCAGAAAGTTAGGGATTGCAGTGTCCCTGAATGCCCTGATGCTAGAGCTATGGACCCCAGTTTAGGAACTGAAGGGGACATGTACCATGCCTTGGGAAAATGTGAAGACTTTTTCAGCTGCTCAGAGGACTGATCCTAGTTTGGAGTGGCTGAGGGCTTGTGCAGAATCTGATGGGACACAGGGAGGTGACGTGAGACATAGAGTATTTTAGGACAATAGACTGTTGTATACACAGGATGTAAGGACAGAGGGAGGGGTGATGGGCAGGCAGCTTGTTGTTCCCCAGGGGTACCATGAATGGTTGCTCAAGATCGCTCATGATATCCCCATGTCCAGACATCTGGGCATCGTGTGCACCACGCAGCAATTGGCCTGGAACTTTTACTGGCCCAACTTCACCCAACAGGTGAAGGAATATTGCAGGTCTTGTCACCGGTGCCAACAAATAAGGAAAGCAGGTAGTAAAACCAAAGCCACCCTAATTCCCTTGTCTGTTGTGGAGGAGCCATTCCAGATGGTAGGAATGGATATTGTGGGACCTTTGAGTACCCCATGCTCCTCTGGGAAGAGGTTTATCCTGACAGGGGTAGCAGTGGTAGATTATGCCAACCGATACCCAGAGGCGGTCACCCTCCCCTCACTTAGGACAGACACAGTGGCAGATGCCTTGCTAGGGATTATCTCCCGTGTTGGGTTTCTGCAGGAGGTTATCACTGATTGAGGGGGTACCTTCATGTTGGACCTGATGAAGTGTTTACGGGAGAAGTGTGGGGTGGTGCAGAGATGCACGACACCTTATCACCTGCAAGCTAATGGGCTTGTGGAAAGGTTTAATGGTACCCTAAAATTGATGCTCCAAGCGTTTGTTGAGCAGCATGGGAGAGACTGGGAGAAATACCTTCCCCACCTGTTGCCCGAATACAGGGAGGTGCCCCAAGAGTCGACAGGGTTTTCCCCCTTCAAACTCTTATATGGACGTAGGGTGCGTAGGTCCCTAGACCTGTTCTGGGAAGACTGGGAAGGCAAGCATGCCACCCAGGGAATTCCCATAGTGGAGTATGTCCTAAAATGTAGGGAAAAGCTGAAGGAGCTTATGGGAGCAGCCCAGAGCAACCTGTCAGCCGTCCAGCAGAAGCAAAAGGTCTGGTATGACTGCAGAGCCAGAGCTCACTCATACAGTGTAGGTCAGGAAGTCATAGTCCTAATTCCAGTCCGGAAGGATAAGCTGCAGGCTGAGTGGGCGGGACCATGCAAGGTAGTCTGACAGGTTAATGATGTGAACTATATTGTACAACTGCCTGACAGGAGGCATACCCATAGAATGTACCATGTCAACATGATGAAGCCATATGCAAATAGGGCAGACATGGTATTTGCAGTGTGTAGTCCTGGGGAGGGAATGGATGAAGAAGACCCCTTACTGGACTTACTGGAGGAAAGCAAGTGGGAGTCCTCTATGGAGGCAATCAAACTGTCACCCCAGGTGACCCCGGAACAGGCCCAGGATGTGAGGGAGGTTTTAGCGGACTTTGCCCCTTTGTTTACAGCCAAGCCGGGTCATACCCCCTTGGCGACACACGATGTAGACATGGGGATGTAAGCGCCCATATAGCAGACAACCTACCAGGTGTCTGAGGCCATCCTAAAGGACATTAGGAGGGAGGTGAAGAAAATGCTGGATTTAAGGGTAATCCAGAAATCCCACAGCCCCTGGGCCTCACCTGTGGTCCTCATTCCCAAGCTGGATGTCTCTACTGGCTTTTGTGTGGACTATCATGGACTCAACGCAGTCACGAAGTCTGACGCCCACCCAATGCCATGAATGAATGAACTTCTGGACAAGTTGGGAGGGGTGAGATACCTTACCACCATTGACTTGTGTGACAGGAGGGATAGGACCCTGTCCCAGTTGTTATGGAGAAAGTGTTTAAATGCAAGGTTCTGTTCTATTCTTTCTTTTTCTGTCTCTTCTCTGTCTGGTTGCGCAACCAAATTTTCCTATGAGACTTTGGACTTGATCAGCCCAACAGGCACGCAGTTCTTTGCCTCTCACTGTCTCAGTTCTCTCTTGCTGTCTGTTTTTCCTCCCTTGCATATCAGCTAATATAAAAAATATGTGCAAATCATTGTATGGAAATGTAACTGATATTGGGATCCCTTTTGTTTAGAAAAATATATGGCATTACTGTTGAAATGTATATGACTGTGGTTTGAGATGATTGCAGAAAGCTATTGTAAGCTCAAGAGGTTACCCCAGTTCAATTTTTAGGCCTTTTGCAAAAACTGTAGAAATGGGGCCTCTCAGCTGAAGAACACTGCATTCTAGCAACTCCTGCCTGATATTTACAAAAATAGGATGCTTGCTAAGGATGGGGGTTGAAAAGACCTATAAAGGAGCTAAGCTGCAAGAAAGATTAGAAGAAAAAGGGACACAGAGACTGAAAGAAAACACTATTTAATTTCTCCTCTGTACATAGTTATTCTGAACAAGTTTATTTTTTTTTTACGTTACTGCTACTGTAAATAAATATTTTTGGTGCATTCTACAACTGCTCCTGCTTTTCCCTATGCTTCCTGACCTGTACCTCAATAACAACTTGACAAAAGGGTATTGGCAGGTGGAGTTAACTGCCAGAGCTAGGGAGAGGTCGTCTTTCATCACTCCAGTAGGATTATTCGAGTTCAAGGTAATGCCTTTTGGAATGAAGAACACCCCTGCCACCTTCCAAAGGTTGGTCAACCAGATGTTACATGGTACTGAAGAGTACGCGGTGGCATATCTGGATGATAGTGCCATCTTCAGTGCCAGTTGGAAAGAACACCTGTTCTACCTGAAGGAAGTGTTAGACGGGATACAGAGAGCAGGGCTCACTTTCAAGGCTGAAGAGTGCCAGGTGGTCATGGCGGAGGTGGCATACCTAGGACATGAAGTAGGATGGGGGCAGCTCCATCCCAATGAAGCCAAGATTGAGGTGATAGACGTGTGGCCCAGGCCTGAAACCCAGAAGCAGATTCAGAGTTTCCTACGGACCGCTGGGTACTATCGCAGGTTTGTACTGAATTATAGTATCCTGGCAGCTCCACTCTCTGGCCTGCTAAAGAAAAGAATGCCCAAAAAGGTAAAATGGGAGCCAGCCTGTGAATGAGCCTTCTTTTGGCAGGAGGCACTGTGCAGTGCCCGTGGTACCCCATCAGCGAGCGCCACCAGAATAGCGCCGCACTATATGATGCTAGTCTGGTAAGTGCTCATACGGACAGTGAGTGGGGTTTTACAGCACTTGCTGTAAGCGCTCCCCTGTCACTGTCCGTGGTCCTGTAAAAGGACAAGGGCTGCAAGGAACAGGAGGCTGGCCAAGCTGCTCTCATGGCGTGGAGGGCTGGGGCAAGGAGCAGCTTGGCCAGTGGTAATGGAGACGAGGGTTCTAATCCAGATGTGGGGATTGGAGCAGCCCTCAGTCAGATCTTGAATCAGGGAAAAGATCACCCAATAGTGTACCTTAGCAAAATGTTACTTCACCGGGAGCAGGCATATTCCACAGTTGAAAAGGAATGCCTTAAGCTGGTATGGGCCCTGAAGAAATTAGAGCCATACCTCTATGGGAGGCTGTTCGAGGTACAGACCGATCATAATCCCCTGATGTGGCTGACACAGATGGGTAAAATGAACGGTTGTCTCTTAAGGTGGAGTATTGCCTTACAGGGCTATGATATGACCATTACCCACAGGGCCGGATCAGCCATTCCCAATGCAGACAGACTGTCTCACCAGTTAGAGCAGTGAACAGAATTTGTGAAAAATCATACCATGCATAGGGATGAATTCCTACAAATTCGGTCTCGGAGGGAGGGGTGTGATGAGCTACCCCACTGCTAGTCCTTATTTGTAGATATAATTATGTTGTATATATGTTTTTTTATGTAATTCTGTGTATATGTACATGCCATAAAATGCCAGTGTTAATTCAATTGGGAAATACAGAAAAGACTAGATTTTTGGGTTTTGACCTTCTTTTGACCTGAAAGCCAACTTGCTTGCCAGAAACATGACAAGTTATTGTCAAAAGCTGTGGGGCTAGCTGATCAAAGAGTATCTCTCTAAGTTAATTACCCAAGGGGAAACAGGGGTAATAAAATCAGCTTGTATAATCATAAACCTTACGGATCTTCCTTGGAACTAATTTAAGGAAAGCCAGTTCAAAAGCCCAGGATGTTTTAGCGGGGAATTGAACAATAGATGACCATTCTAGCAGAACTATGTGAAATTCCCTTCCAGTGTGTTAATTGTAAAACGGTGTTAACTACTGTAGTGGGACACTGACTTCAAAAGGCTTAAAACTCTTATTGTCATATTATGAGTCAGGACTTGATTTTTGGAAACAGCAGAACAGTGACATCTCTGGTCAAACGGAGTAATTGCTCTGAACTGGGGAAAATTGATGACACTGCAAGATTACAGATGGGTATAAACAACCCCAGTTCAGGGCATTTGCACACACATTTTCATCTGGACACTCTGCCTGACACACCAGGAACAAAACTGCTGAGATCCAGTGTGGCTGCCAAGGACTAAAGAAACAGAGAACGTTGATCTACTTTTTCTGGACTTCAATCCACTGCAATTATAAGGTAGACTTAGCTAACAGCTTTTGTGTTTTTCTGTATATATATTTTTCCCCATTTCGTTTCTGCATACTGTAACTCAGATTAGTATATTCTCTTTTTAATTGTAACTGTATTTATTCAAGTATTTTAGTAAAACATTTGTTTTCTTAAAGAAATCTGCCTGCATGAGATTTATATATATTTGTGTGTGAAGTATAGAACAGTATTAATAATCTGTGACAACTGTTACTTGCTTAGGGGGCCACCATAAGCAACCAAAGTGAGACAAGGGTCTGTAACGGGCACCTGGATAAGGATAGGAAGAATACCAGAGTCTGCAAGGATTTTGAGCCAGGCTGTTGCATGTCCCATAGGGAGAAGGCCAAATCAGGATTTACACTGCTACCCCCAAAAAGAGTGTGATGCCTGGGACTTCCTCCTTTGTGTAATAGCCAAGGAAGGGTTCATATTTGGCCACAAGACTCGGGACTGGTATTGTGCCCTTATCCAGAGTTAGAGGGATGCCCTGGATCCTTGTGGCAGAGGTGCAGTCGTGACCTCAGCGAGCATTCATAAAGGACAAGGAGGGTATCCCTGTTCCCCCCGCCCCCATCATGGATTGCACTTAAGGGTGGGTACTGTGAGCTCAGTGGGCCTGACCCCCAGGAGTGGGTTAGTGATACCTCAGCCCACTTGGCAAGATCCCAGGCCAAATGTAACACACCATGTCTGAAAAGAGTCAAGCAAACTTGCATTTTAGTGGCTGAAAAACCTCTCACAGACTCCAGACAGGTCAGATGGAATAACCTATCTATTGGCTGGAAGAGCTGAGCAGGTTGATTGTTCCTGGCACCAATCTCCCTAGACTGAAAACCTACCTTCTTCTGGGTGGTTGCCCTTTGGTATTCACCGTAGTGAATACACAAAGTCTGTGTGTCCTCCTCAGACCTAGATCTCCTCCAACACTGCTCCAGCCTCCACCCCCTTGCCTTCATCTCCCTAAGCTGAACTCCACCCCCTTGCCTTCATCTCCCTAGGATCACCACTGTACAACAACAAACCACGGCGTGAAACAAGGGGGGGGCCACAAGATTGAAGGCTGCCATGATAACCCTACTATAGATAAGCACTACTTCTCTTAATCCCACAGCACATGCCACCATCGCACTACATGTCTAGCATCATCTGAAGTCCTTCTAGCTGAAGCCCTCTTAAAAGGAGGTACTGGACCATCTCCACAGGAGATGAACCACATGGGGTGGCCCTGAGTGAGACCATGATTGTGCAATGATATGATCACATGACTAACTCAATCTCAAGAACCTTCACCTTGAGCCCCAGGGAAAATACCAGGTTCAAGGCATGACCATGTTGGTGAGTTGCAGAAGTAATTACTTGTGCAATGCCCAGGGACTCTACCCAAAGGAGATCTTTTCCAAAGTGCAAGACTTTATCATCAACCCAGGCATAGTAGTCACCCAGAATTAACCATCTGATTGACTCCAGCAGCCTGTCAGCAACAAAATCCACAATTTCCTGAAGGACCCCCTTCCCCAAGTGCTTTGGAGGCCTGTACATTAGGAGGATCCTACAACCTGCACCTTGACCCCCACTTACAGCCACACATTCAAATGATGAGGTATTTCTCACTGGATACACAATTAAGTTAATCTTAGATGTAAAACAGATGCCCCGCCCCATTTTTGATCCTTCCTCGGGTAGTAGACCACATATAATCTGGCTGGAACAGTTGCTTCAAACAGAGAACCTGCATCATCACTCAGCCAGGTCTTTGTGATACAAGCCATATCAACCAAAGAATTTGATTATAACATCTGCTATAATAACAGTCTTATTCCCCATCAATCTGGCATTGAATAGCACTGCCCAAAGGGGATAACTGGAGATGACAGGTCCCATGGCTGTTTGCCCACTTGGTCTGGTGGACACCCTGGGTATGGAACTAAACACATATGGCCTCTCATTGTGTTCCATTTTGTCCCAGGGCACCTCCTGGTCCTCACTGTCCTAATAGCACTCTCCCCGTCAGCACTCCCTGAATCCAACCTGAAGCCACCATGCCTCCTTGCATTCCTCACCTCCCTGCACTGATGGTATGTAGCGCCCGGCAAGGTTACAAAAGGGGTGCAGGTCATGAAGGAGGGATGGGGAGTAACTGAGCCTAGAGGTCTGCTGCCCAAAGCACATCCCAGCTACAAAACCCACTCAACCCCAAATAAATCACTCACCCACCCACCCATGACCACCCTCCCATAGCAAACTGCAACTACCCACCCTCACAACCCACAATTACCCCCATCTTACACACTCTACAAACACTATCACTAATTAGCAGCACTTTCTTGATCCACATTCACACATACATATAATAAAATTATTAATCTACTCAACTCATGCACTGTTATCCTACACACATTCCCACACACTCCAAGTAACAAATAAGCAATAAAGTAATCGAAGAAATATGAAAGTCAGTGTCGTAAAGAGTCTGTGATGTAGAAATCCAGAAGAAAATGCAGACAGTCACAGTCCAGAAGTCTGCTCCCCAGTCTTGCCTTTCTCTCTCTTATGGAAGTTTCAGTGTAGCAGAGTTAAAGAGCTGCTGATGCCTCAAAGAAAACTTTGAAAGACATTATAATTAGGCACAATTCAGCTTGCATTCCAAATATATTGTCTAGATTTCTCCTACCCATCTTTTGTTACAGAGGAAATTTGCATTCATTTCATGCAACTGGTCTTAGTATTAAAATAATGGGGAGGAAAAATACAGAACAAATGTGAAACATAAACTGAACTGTGTCTAAATACTATGTTTTGTTTGTTATACTGAAGGAGTCAGCTGCTCTTTAAGACATTATTGGAACCAGCAGCTACTATGAATTTCTCTTGTCCACTGTCTGGAATTGGTTATGAAGGTTTGCAAAGCAATCTGGTGCTGTCAAGTGGGCAGCCCTAGCTTTGGCTTATATTCTAGTGCCATAGCCTCTTTTTGGCTCACAGACGATTGTTGCCACTCCTGATCTTAGGCTTGTCCTTCCTGACTGATGGATGTTTGCAAAATATCAAGCAGTGGGCAACAAGTAACTCTTCAAAACACTTGGATTAATCTTGCCATTCCAGAGACACCAGAACAAATGGATAGCAGGGCGCTTCAGAGACGTCGGGCCAGTGTTAATTTCGGGTCACCAACCACCAGATAAATCCTCAAAACAGAGGAAAGCACTTGAAGGAAAAGAACACTGAAAAACTTACAGTTGAAATTAAGTCAATGCTTTATTGTGAGCCAAAAGAGGATGCTGACTCAAATGCCTTGGCAGCTGTGGTTGAAGTGTCAGGACATCTGAGTCAGCGTCCTCTTTTTGGCTCACAATAAAGCATTGGCTTAATTTAAACTGTAAGTTTTTCAATTTTCTTTTCCCTTGAGTCATTTCCTCTGTTTTGTGGCCATTCTAGGGAAAAACAGCCTTTTGAACCACTGCTGGTAACCCCCATCAATCATGGGTCCAACCCCACACTTGCTGTGCCTCAAGACAGAAACCTACACAAGAGAGTGCTTACTAGGTTATGTTTTCAATTTCCCTCAGGGAAGGTCACAAAGCTCCTTCAACCAGAGCCCCTTTCACTCCAACAGAGGAATCAGGGGCAGAGCTAACTGCAGAGACAACCAAGACTGATTCCAGGACAGGGCCCCAGTCCGCTTCACCAACACCATCTGGGGACAGGACTGTGGAAAGTGCTATCTGATAAATGGAGATCTCCACAGACCTATAGATATGAAATGTTGAACCCAGTGAATACCTCATCAAGTTTTTCACCATCCCTCAGCTCAACATGGCTTCTTCTGTCTCCAGTGTGTTTCACCAGCCTTTATCTGGACACTGTTGCTTCTGTTTCCAGTGTCTCTTGATATAATCTTCATTCCAGTTCCTTAAAAAAAGACAGGAGGATTCCAGGTTTTATAGTGCCTGAAGTGCCTAATCACTCGGATAAAGGCAGTCACCCTCAAGATGCAAAGTCTACTCCTCATGGGCAGTGGTACATAACTGGGGGGGGGGTTAAGGGTGTCTCTGGACCTTAAGTCTGCCTATCTATATCTATCTGTCACACAGAGGCTACTGTTCTGCCAACTGCAGCCAGTATTGTAGTCTATTTTGTGTCCAGGGATGGTACTACTATTCAGACTTGCCTACACCACAAATTTTCTCAAAGGTAATGTTGGCACTGGCAATACATCAGAAGGAGTAAGAAATTCCAGTCAGGCAGTTGATGTTTTCACAGTATGTATTCGTCTGTATGTTTCTCAACAGCCTTTCCTAATATCAATATGATGCATTAACAGAGAAAACTGTTATCAATCAATCAATCAATCAATAAAAATCTTTATTTACCCAGGCGATCACCATTGAGCAAGCTCATTTACAAGGTGGACCTGCAGTTTGCAAGGACGAGGGTACAGGACAGAGTACAAGTAAAATATACATAAAACAACAGTAGCAAGACATATACAACAAAATATATACAGTGTAGAAATAAAGGTAAATAATATATATAGAAATGCCTTTATAATCCTATCCATCAATAACATGTTATGGGGACTTGATGTATAAACACCATCGATCGAGACTTAGATTTGCAGTTTTAATAGGGAAACATTATGCAGTCTGACAGTTTTTTTCTTCTTTTTTCTCTGTGTGGCTGCAATTCCTAAAATTGCACCCATACTGCTAGCTATTTGGGGTTTTGTTTTCTTGTTGTTTTTTTTTTTGCTATACTTTCCTTCATACTCCTGGCAGGCTGGGTTGCTATATCAGCCTGTCCTGTTCTGGCTCCACGGCCGTCCCAAGTCACACCTCCTCCAACCTTAGGAGGACCGTTGGTGCTAGTGGGGGAGGGGGGCTTCATCAAGCCCCAGCCCCCAATTTTCCACCTGTTTTTCTCTGTTACCCTCGGAGCTCCAGACAAGGTCAGACATGTGCTTGGAGCCCTACATGCACTCCTTGGCTTGAGTGACTCTGCTCTGCCCACCTCTGGCTTAGCATCTGTCTCCCCTCCATTGCCCACACCACCACCACCACATCTCCACATAGTGGTGGTCAAAGGCCAGAAGAACCAACCTCCCCTATCCAGGAGAGGAGAGGAGAGCTGCCAAGTGGTCACTCAATCCTCACCCAGCCCCCGCCCCCAACTACTCATACTCATTACTGAACATGGGTCGCTGGCATAGCAAAAGGTAAGGTGCAGCACCTCAGCCCTCCATGCCACTGGGCCGGCCTCTTGTTTTCTTGTCTTTAGTACAAAACATAAAGGACTGCAGGGGAGAGGGATAATTTCCACATATATGGCCACTGAGGGGCCTTTGATTATCTATTTGATTATCTAAGCTCCTAATAATCTTCTATGGCAAAAATATATTTTATTTCAGCTCACAGAGTATTAAATAAGCTGAAAAACTTGGATTGGCAGTTCTGTGCGTGAAATTGCTGGTCAGCTGTGAAAATGCATAGCACTTAGCGCAAAATGATTAGCAAAATGTAAAAAATATTTATTGTTTTTATTCATTTTGTGCATTGTGCCATGGATTTGCTCAGAGAATGGTTAGCAGTCTACTGATATACATGTCTGGAAATGGTTAGTATTAACTCCTATTTTATGTTGTTTTTTGCTATGCTATATCAGCTATTTAATACCCTGGTTCATAACATTTCCAGTATATATATATATATATATATATACTGTATATATATATATATATATATATATATATATATATTATGGTAGCACGGTAGTACTACCATAGTTAGGGTTGAGGAGCCATTTCTATGTTAAACCCCAAAACTTTGCACCTTAATAACTTTGCAACGTTTATGGATTTGCCTGAAATTTGGAATTTATGATCAAGAACCATAGGCCTTGGGATCTGCCAAGTTTAAGCTACTTAGGATATACTGACTCGGAGTTATTAAGTGTGATCTGTTGCACGCTTACGCTTTTCTGGAATTCTGTGGTCGCTATCTACAGGTCGACGGTTTATGTGGACCGGCCCAAAATCTTCAGGGAATGTGCAGCCAGGGTCCCCAATGTGCCTTTCAAAGATTTCGTGAAAAATATTAAACGGTTCAAAAGTTATTCAACAGTTTCCCATTATAAGTCAATGGGAAAAGTTAACAAAAGTTCAACACTTTCAAATGCATTTTTACTTTCGCAATGGGCCTGTTACTTTCGCAAATTGGCCATTTTGTTTTCAGTTGGTGATCAGAAAATGGTTGGCATTTAAATTTGGGACCCTCTAGCAACCTAATTTTTTGTATTCACCTAGTCGGGCCCTGAGGATGCTTGCCATGTCTTTATTTTGTGTAAAACACCCCAGAAATATGTTTTTGAAATTTCTGGAAAAGTATTTTGAAATTACTTTCGTGTTCATTTAAAGTGTAACAAATTTTTATGAAGTTTTCATAAATTGCGACAGTACTTTTCTAGTCTGTGGAAAATGATAGCAATTCTTGGCACTGCACTGCAAAATAACCGTTGGGAGTTTTGGGCTGGAATTTGGAGGGAACGCAGCTGACATCTCAGATGTGCTTTCAGTGTTGTATTGAAAAATATTACACGGTGGCAAAGTTATGGCACTCCAAAGTTGACAGTTTTCCCATAGGATAACATTAGCGCTCAAGCATTACAGGAACCTTTGGCACCCTGCTGCAAAATAACGGTTTGGTCTTTTTTCCTGAAATTTGAGGAAGACAGCCAACAGTACACAGATGTGCCTTTCAGTAGTTTGGTGAAAAATATCACATGGTGGCAAAGTTAAGGCACTCCAAAATTGACGGTTTTTCCCATAGGATAACATTACGCGCCCGACACTTAACAGAAATCATTTGGAGCCCTGCTGCAAAATAACGGTTTAGTCTTTTTCCTGAAATTTGAGGAAGACAGCCAACAGCCCACAGATGTGCCTTTCAGTAGTTTGGTGAAAAACATTACAGGGAGGCAAAGTTATGGTGCTCCAAACTTTTTTTTTCCCATAGATAACGGCGTCATTGCCGCTTTTCAGGGCCCGTGATCTCGAAATGGTGTGAGCTACGGATCCTTTCATGGAAAATGTCTTAGCCCCTAATGGGGGCTAAGATTCAAATTAGCCAGGACAGTTGTAAATAATATGACTTTTAAATTTTTTTCTACGTCGTACGGTTCCTGAGATATAATGTATTTAGTATTCCAAGATCTCATTTTCTGCGCCGATACTCATTATTTTGCATGCATTATTTGTACTCACTGTCTTTCTCAATGCAGGTTTTGGGGAAAACCAGCCTGTGCGCTACATTACTGTTACTGTTGCCCTTTCTGCTTGCGGATCCGTACCGCTTCACTTACCATTGACGCTCATGCCCACCATGTGCTATCCTTTGCATTTTCATTTGCGCTTGCATTTCTGTTATTTTTGCCATTTCTGTCTACAGTACTGTTTATCTTACTGTTTCACTTTACATCACCATGCCCATTGACATTTCTGTTTGCAGGCACCATGTTACTATGTGACAACACATCACGTGGCAGACCATTCCGTCTCACATACCATGTGCGTTACCCTTCTGTTCTCATTCATGTGTGTTACCATAATCACTGTTAGCATTTCTGTTTTGCGTTGCTGTCCCTGTTAGTATGCCACAACACATCATGTGGCGGGAGGCGTGGACCTGGGCCCAGCTCCCACCGCTTCATTCCATTCACTATTTCTCGTTATCATTCTCAAAAAGAAGGAAATTAGAGGCAAAAACTCCATTTAATGCATTAGTTAGGGTTGTTCTTATGGCAAAAGTGAGAATTTGCTGTTAGGGTTGAAAACCCTCTTGGACCCCGCCCACACCCCAACGGCATTGGGGTGCGCATTGATCGTGAGTCCTAACTCTCACCCCATTCTCCTATACTTCTGCTGCTTTACACATGTCATGGGGTGAGAGTTAGGGCTGAGTGATCCCAATGTGCACCCCAATGCCGGTTGGGGGTGGGCGAATCCACAGGGGTCAACCCCAACAGTGAATTTCTCACTTTGTCGCTGTGGAACAACCCTAACTAATGCATTAAACGGAGTTTTGCTCATAATATATATATATATATATATATATATATAAAGGGAGTAGAGATGTCTTTTGAATTTCCATGTTAAGTTATTCTTATGAGGGATAATGACCTATTATCTTTTTGGATAATTGAAATGGTGACACAGTGAGTATAATTTGATTGCCAAGGCATATCCAATGACTGCTTCAAGTTTATATGAAGCTCAGGGGGGACAGGCAGATGGACATCCTTTCTTGCCAGATGCTCAGGATGTCATCTATCCACCTATTTCTGAGCTCTTATGTGATTGATTTGGTTCATATAGTGGCCCCCAGTCGAAGGGAGAAACTCACCACTACTGGCTAAGGGGAAGGGGCTGGTTTTGCCAAGTTGATTACCCCCCCCCTTACATTTTCCTCCTTTGGAAGTTGCATAATGTTTTGGTTAAATGTGGCCTGGTTGGCCTTTATCTTATTGTTGAGGTTTCGAGCTCTGATTGGGATGGATGTACGACACTTTTGGTTGTTCATGCTCCAGGGAGAAGTGATACAGTTTAGTATAGTAACCTTCTCCAGAGGTGCTTTACTTAGGGAATCATCATGAATAGCCCCCAGATGTGGGCCCGCCAATGCAGCGGTTGGACTTCTGCTTGTGACACCAGTGACCCGGGTTTGGGAATGGACCTGGGAATCGAAGGGCCAGCCGGGGAAAGAAGGATTGAGCATCCTCTGGACTGCTCTCCTTCTCTGGGGGGAGAGGGGGAAGTGTGTTCGGCACTTCATTGACCCCTGGCAGAGGCTGGGGGTGCTGCGTGGCTAGTGCTAGAGTGTAGGGGGGGCAGGGCGGACACTGGTCATCATTGCACATCCCCCCAGGGCATCAGCATGTAAAAAACTGCTGGCCCCTGGCATGACACCCTTGCCCAGCCACTGTCCTGAGCATCTTAGATGTCCACTGGGGTGGTCCCTCTCCCATGGCCCCAAGTCGGGGGGTAAGCTGGGGCTCACCTACAATGACTGTTGGGGGGGAGCCCCCCTGGTGGCCCCACCCAGGGGGGGTAAGCCTGGGCATGGGGGCATGATCAGGGTATGGGCTAACTTCTGGAAGGGAGGATTGGGGGTACGGAAAAAAAAAAAAATGAATAGTCCACAGATTACTTTTTTTGTCATATAATGTTAATGGCCTTACCCATCCAGTTAAAAGAGATAAGATTATGTTGTACCTACGAAAAGCAGCTGCTGGTTTTATATTTTTACAAGAGACACATCTTTCAGATGTGGAATACCAGAAGCTGGTCAAATTTGGATGCTCCCAGATTCACTTCTCCTCCCATAAAGCTAGCTGGAGGAGAGGAGTGGCTATTTTGGTTCCAAACAGAGTTCCATTTACAATCAAAAATGTTTATGCTGATGAGGGCAGATACATTATTTTAGTGGGTACCTATGAGGAGCAACCTTTGACATTTGCCTCTATATATGCCCCACTTGGAGCTGACTATGATTTCTATAGAAGACTGTTCCTTACTGCTGAAAAATAGGAGGGTCTCCTAGTGTGTAAAGGGGATCTTAATCTCACTCCGACGCCCCAGGTAGACAGTACATCTCAGATCCCAAGGAGGGAACATTAAATGGCAAAAAAGGAAAGGTAAAAAACTTACTAATTGAGTTGGGTATGGTTGATGTGTGGAGGTTCCTTCATGGCTCATCGAAGGGTTTCACATTTTATTCGGCGGCCCGTAAAATGTACTTACATCTGGATTTATTTTTGATATCTAGGGAGAATACAGACAGACTAAACACATGCACGACAGGTCTCATGGGTATTTCTGATCATGTCCCAATACAAATACAGCTTCACTTACAAAAGCATAAGACATAACATTTTTGGAATCTTAATATCTCCCTCTTGCAGTATGGAGAGATTTGGAAACAGGTGAAGTCTTTTTTTGAGCAAGTGATTCCGGACAATCAGGGACCTGAGGTTCCCCCAGTATCCTGTGGGACACAGTTAAAACTATGGTTTGGGGAAAATTAATGGCCATAGCATCAGGCTGAAAGAAAGAACACTAGCAGAGACAACCTAATCTAGAAGCTAAAATACAAACTCTTGAACTTTTGTAGGAGGCTAAAATAGACAATAAAAGGGGGATTAGAACTGTTACAATTTAAAAAGGAACTAAACCAAATCTTGTCTTATAAAGTAGAACAAAACTTAAAATATCTAAAACAGAGATACAATGAGGGTGAACCGTGAGCACTGCAACTCTTGCCCTGCCATATTCGAACACATAGAACTAGGGCACACATAGGTAACATTCTCCACTTAAGAAAGGTGCAAAATTTGTCTGAACTCCAGCTATAACCACAGCTTTTCAACACTATTATCAAACCTTATGTATGAGTAAACCACCACAGTCAATTAACAATCTGGACTCCTTTATCCAGTACCTAGATCTGCCCCAAGTCACACAAGAACAGAATGCTGTTTTGTGTACCCCGATTTGTAGTTCAGAGTTATTGCACAAAATTCGGAGAAGTAAAACTGATAAATATCCGGGGACAGATGGATTCCCGGCTGAGTTTTCTAAGAAATTTCCCAAACTGACTCTTCCACTCTTGCAGGATGCTTATTCAGCAGCTATGAGGGAGCAGGGATGCCTTGCACCTTCGTGGCAATATGCAATAATATCGGTGATTCCCAAGTCTGGTAAGGATCCCACACAATGTCAGTCATGCAGATCTATTCCATCCTGAATGTGGACTACAAATTTTTTACTGCAGTACTCACTAGAAGGTTGGGAACTATAATTCCAGGCTTGGTGGAATTGGATCAAACTGGTTTCATCTCAGGTTGACAAGCTCAGGACAGTGTCGGTAAAACGTTACGTATTATTGATTCAATCAAGTGGATTGGGCCTACCAATATTGGGTTCTTGCTAGGTTTGGTTTCTCCTCAGCCTTCCAAAACTATATAAAAACCTTATGCTCAGCTCCGATGGCCTATGCTAGAACAAATTAACACCTCTCTGAAGAGTTTAAACTTGGTTGAAGGACTCAATAAGGTTGCCCCTGTCACCAATCCTATTTGCTCTTTATATTGACCCCTCACGCAAATGTTACACAAAGACCCGGGGATTAAGTGGGTTAATCTAGCACATTCAGAACATAAACTTGGCTTATACACAGATGATGTCTTGGTATACCTTACAGAACCAGACAGGTCCCTACCCCGATTGATGGCCCTCATTGAAAAATTCTTTGGATTGTCTGGCTATATTTTAAATACAGAGAAAACAGAGAACTTAACCTTCTCATTTAGGCCTTTCCTCGCACTACAAAGACAATTTCCCATGAAATGGGGCCTTTCTAAACTTAAATATCTAGGTATTTATCTATGAGCTAACACAACCCATCTCTATGATGATAATTTTGCACTATTGCTACAGAATATCACAAATGACATACTTAGATGGTCCCTGTTACTGTTCCCGCTTCAGAGCTGTATACAGATTGTCAAAATTAATATACTCCCTAGATAGCGATATCTTTTCAGTGTGCCCCAGTATACTTAACTAAGACCTGGTTCCACCAAACGCAAGGACAACTTTTTAAATTTGTCTGGGCAGATGTGAAACCCCGAGTGGGGGGGGGGATCCTCCTGGCCTGTAGACCTTGCGTGCGTGACTCACTGGAAAACCATAGAAATGGATCAACTGGAACACATTCCTATATCAGCCTTATTGTTTGATACAAGATTATATAAGACTCTCCCCCAACCCTCATATCGGGCGATGAAGGTTATCTGGGAAGCATAGAGACACTTTTGTTAAAATCTGCAGATCTCTCCTTGTCTATGGAGGTTTAGATGGCTGGCGTGGGACATTGAGTTTCCCCCAGCCACAATGGATCCATGGTATAAAAGACAAGCTCTTCAAGGGTTACAATACCCAGACCAAATTTTGACTGGTAATATACTACACACCTTCGAGGATTGTCATAAAGTCATTGGGTGGGCAGTAACAGGACGATTTAGATATTTTCAGATTAGAAAGTATATTATATCTTGCTTCTGTCAACAGGAGGAATGGACAATGGAGGGCTACAAAGAAGATTTATCTCTTTCTACCCTACTTCACACATTCCAGCAGAAAGGGGCAATATCAGGCATGTACCAAACCCTACTACATGTTAAGAAAACCTGAGTTCAATACATTATAGACAAATGGCACACTGTGGCCAGGATATGAGTGGAAGCTAGTAGGACAGCATCTTCCCACAGTGGTGGGAATTTGTTTGGGACGTTCGCACCTGATACTTTATTACCTTAGTGTTACGGTCCAAATGGGGGGTCCAGATTCAGGTGGGATGCTGGAGATGATGTGGGGAGACTCATGCTTCTTACTATCATATATTTTGGGACTGCTCGGCTTTGTGCCCCTTTTGGACTGAGGTGATTGGATGATTTCTACAAGTGTTTACAATTTCAGAGCCTCTCGTATTCCAACATTTAATATTGGCTCTTCCCCTAAGGGTTTGAGGGGCAGGGAGGTACCATACCTGTGGGATATCTGTGTAGTAGCAGCCTCCAAGGCCATTACTAGAAAATGGTTAGCAAACAATTTCCATGGAAAGTGAGTGGGTGGAGGTGGTTAACTATATGTCGGAGATGGAACATCTTACCTTCCAAGTCCAGGATAGAATGCCAGCGTATGTAATACATTGTACTAGATGGGAAATGACAATAACCATGCGGGATTGATATGATATAAAGTATTACCATCTCAGGAGGGTTGGAACTGATCATTTAGTGGAAAATCATGAGACCTTGTTCAAATATTTTTCTGTTACCTAGGAATACAAAATATGATAATTGTTCCCCATATCCATATTATTATATTGGTCTGTCAAGCTTAATTATTTGAGCCAGATGACTTAGAAGATCTGCAGGAGTGAGACAATCATAGATTTCTGGAGTGTAAACTAAATTGTTAAGTGGATTGATACCTTTCTTATCCCCCTTCCCTCTCCCGGGCAGTACACTAGATTATAATTGAATAATTTGTACGTCTGTGTTCCATTTCAACAAGTTTGTTCTTTGGCTTCACATTTTTGTATTTTATTATTTTTTTCTTGAAAAAAATGACACTGCACAGTATGACTAATGCATTGTAATGATTGTACTATGATATTTGTCAAGAAAGAAAGCATAAAAAATGAAGCTGTCAGTTTATTCAGCGACTGGTGGCTGTCTGAGTCTCTGTGGCTGTATGCTTGTACAGGAGGATGTCTTGTTTAATGTAATTTTTCCACTTACGTCATTGCATGCAAGTTCTTTTCAAACAGACAGTCAAAAGAACTGGTGTAGCAGCAACCCACTGACTCCCATAGACAATTTTGACAAATTCATAATTTACATCCATTTTGTTGTAATTTCTGAAAATTACCCACAAGGGGCCAAATGAACCTCCCTTGGCTTTCTAGGCAGCAACCACCACAGTGACTTTACTCAGTCATGTGTGTATGTACAGCGTGGAAGCAGTGTTGACAATACAAGTACATATTGGAATTTTCTAATTAAAGACCTGTCTTCTTCAGTAGAATTGCTAATTGTGATGGCAGGCACTTTCCCATCCTTGATTCCTCTGACAGTCTCACCCCATGTAGATCCCT
Source organism: Neoceratodus forsteri (assembly GCA_016271365.2). Lineage (NCBI taxonomy): Eukaryota > Metazoa > Chordata > Ceratodontiformes > Ceratodontidae > Neoceratodus > Neoceratodus forsteri. Next base: position 1,441,394,549 of record CM028130.1, on the reverse strand, counting down.
GCCCCTTGTAGGGGGACTCAGGAGGAGTGGCTGCTGGGAAGGGAATGCTGTTATCGCAGAAGTGTGCAGCATGCAGAGGAGGGCATTATGAGTCATGACTCGGGATTCCTCTGACAGTCTTACTCTCACCCCATGTAGGTCCCTGCCATCAAGATGGTAGGGGGACTGGTGGCTGGGAGTGCTGTAGTCGCAGAAGTGTACAGGTGCAGCAAGTGGAGGAGGACATCGGGACTCATGGAAGACAACCAAAACAGTAGAAATGTGCCAGTCATCTCATTATGGACTTGGTTTTGTGGTGCACGCTCCCTCTGTTTGTGTTAGTCTGCCTCTCTAAACTATATACAACTGCCTCATAGGACTTGTAGTTCTGGTATTACTTACATTCAAGCTGTGGGCCTGTAAACTAGCACTCTAATTTTGGATTTATACAAATTGCATTAGTTAAAGGTCTACACGGTGCCCACATTAACAATTACACTACATAGTAAATATTATACAACTTGCTATGGCAGAAACACTGATAACTTTGGAGGGGGATGTTGGAATTAAATGTGTTTCCTGCCACACGTATAAAATAATGAAAGCAATTCCCAGGAATATATTTCAATGTGAAAAATGCAATCAAAATGAAGACCTAACCAAAGAAATCAGCTTTTTTAACTCTAAAATGGTGTCTCTTGAAGCCAGTCAAAGAGAATTGGCAGCAAGGCTGCAAGTAGATATAGGTAGCACTCCATGTGCTAAGACACCGTTAGTATGCTAAATAATTGCCGGCCCGGTGGCACTAAGGGTTGAGGCGCTGGATGCCGCACCTCGCGTCTAGCTGGTGATCAGGGTTCAGACGCGAGCCCGGGGTGCCAGGGGTTGGCAGGGGAGGGATAGGATTGAGCATACGCAGGATGGCTCTCCTATCCTGGGGAGGGATCTAGGGAACCACCGCTCTTTAGCGGCCCCTGGTGATGACCAGGGGCACTATCAGAGTGATGGCAGCAAGGGGGCAGAGTGCGGCAGACATTAGCACATTGTGCCTCAAGATGTCATTGCACATCCGCACTCTGCAAGGGGTGTAAAATCAAAGCGGAAACATGGTGGAGCAATGATCTCGGTGGCTGATGGCTGCACTCAGCGGATTCCCGAGAGGATCCTGCCACAGAGTGCGAGAACCCTAATTGGCTGGCTCTGTGGGGGTGCCAGACCGGGCCTGGGGTGCTGGTGCTGGCGGCTGGAGATCATGGAGATCTGTGCCGCAGGAGGGTACAAAAAGAAACAAGATTAAAAAAATATGCTAAATAATAATGCAAATTCAGTTGTGCATATAAATGAGATAAATTGCTCTGAACCAAGTACCTCAGGGTTTGTTGCCACTCCTATCACAAACCAAACAGTTGGAGCAAATAAAAAGAGGTCTAAGGATATTGAAATAGTGGAAGGCTCTGATGAAGAATGGTTTAAAGTCCAAAGTGCTAAAGCAGCAAAGAAGGGGCGCAAGGCAAATATGCTTTTACTCCCATTGCAGAATTGCTTTGATCCAATTAGCCTACCAATTAATGAACAACTTTTGTTGCCTTCAGCATCACAGGAGATGCCCATACTGCCACTTATAGTGAATAATGAACCTTCTACAAGGGAGCCAGCACATCCTGGGCTAACAGAAACAAGTTCTAGTGTTCAAACTAATGTCATTAATATCACACCTCTCTCAATAGCAGAGGATGTTACTGTAAACGTGACATCAATAATACCTACTCTAAACCCCGTGACAACCAGTCACATGACCCAAGGAACAAGCAAGCTTATAAAACCAAAAGAAATACATCTGTAATCCAGATAAAGTAAATAGAACCTTATCCAGTTTTAGTGGATCCAGAGTAGCAGACATCACAAGAATGTCTAATACCGTACTTAAAAATGTGGAAAGTAGACCACTGGTAATTGTTCACGTTGGAGCTAATAACATATTCCATGATCCAGTTGCAAAAATCAAACAGGACTTTGTATCTCTGACAAATAAACTTATAGATTCAGGATGTGACATTGCCATATTAGAGATTCTACCCATCCCTAAAGCAACAGAATACCAGTATAATAAAATAAAAAAAAATAAATAAGTGGATTAGGAAATGGAGTTTAAAACAGGAAATTAGTTGTATGACACACTGGGAAGAATTCAGTGACTATACTGCTGGGATGGAATTCACTTAAGTAGGAGAGGCAGTACACTTCTTGGTAATCAGATCACGTCTTTCATTTCAAAATATTTAAACTGAATAAAAAGGGGGGAAAAGGCAAGATCTCTTAGCCTCTCTTAACATAAGAAGGAAATATACTCAGTCTAATAAATATGAACAGTCAAACCAAAGTTGCAGTCTAAACCATGGAAGACATAATGGATATATACAAAAGAATTACTGTCCCAAGGAGCTAAAATTTCTATTGGTAAATGCTCGTAGTTTGTCCAATAAAATTGACGAGCTTAAGTATTTGCTTACTACCCAGGACATAGCGGTTTGAGGGATAATGGAAACCTCATTCCAGGATAATGACTGGAATATGGACATACCTGGTTATCCAAAAATATCCAAAAATCGTTTACACAAAGGAGGTGGAGGTTTAGCCCTATATATATATCAGACAAATATAAATCTCATATGGTAGGTCCCCTATTGATACTGATGCGGAAAATATATGGGCCAGCATAACATTACCTTCAAAAAGCTTGTTGGTAGGACTAGCATATCGGGCTCCTAACTTGGATATAGAGGAAAATAATATTTTTTTGTCAGCTGTAGACAGTATGGAGGTAACATCAGATTATATTCTTATGGGTGATTTTAACCTCCCTACAATAAACAGGTCCAATTTACGGGATATCAATACTGTTCAAAATAAATTTGTTGAAATAACATTACATCATAATGTAGAACAGTAGTGAGGGAAGGTGCCAGAGAAGAGAACATTCTAGACCTTGTACTCACCAACATTGAGGAGGGCATAACTATGCCCACAACTATGGAACCGTTCGGTGATAGTGATCACAAGATAGATTTAGTTTATACAGTAATAATACACACTCAGCGGGTGTTACAAAAGTAAAAGATTTTTTCAAGGCTGACTACGGTAGAATTAAACGTTATCTTAAGGCATGGGATTGGGAAACGGACTTAAGCAATAAAAGCCTGAACTGTACTTGGGACAATATTTCACAAAAAATAAATTACTGTATTGATAACTGGGTTCCAATAAGAACAAAACGCAAAAATGAACTTAGAGTTCCTATTTGGTAGAATAAAAATATTAAAAACGCCATAAACAAGATTGTAGGGGTTAGATGAGGGGAAAATATAAGAATTTGGTACATAGGGGAGGACCTGCTTTTTACAAGGTGGGTTTACTACATATCTCGGAGTTCTAGTTAGACATTTACATTAAATATTTGGAGCACCGCAGGACATGGAATATAGACTGTCAGGGAGGTGCTCAGGGATTCTTCCAATTAAGCTGTAGGCTTTGGGAATAATGAGGTTGTGGGAGTATAATTAATGTTTTCTTCCCCCTTTGATGTATCAACAGAGGAGAGTACTTACTTATCTGAAGTAATTATGTATGTATATCAAATTGCAGTGTTACTCTTCTATGGTGTAATGTGTTTTGTGAGTATGTTTACAAATCAATAAACATATTATACAAAAAATGCCATAAACAGGAAAAAGAGGACATATTTAAAATACAAAAGGCAACCTACTAACATGAATTGGAGTTCCTATAAAAAAATGGCTAATAGGGTCAAAACAATTATAAGGAAAGCTAAACAAAATCTAGAAATCTCACTTCGAGGGGGAGCTCTTGCAGCAGGTATTACCAATAGGACTAAGGCCACCAGGCATTAGGACCCCATGAAAAAATCTTCTAGTTAGCAGTCTGTGGCAGGGGACTGCCCCCGATGTTGGCTCCGCCCGATATCAGACGTGATATAAAGGGGGCGGTCCCCGGTACCATCTCAGTTCGTTTCCCACCGTCGACCCGCTTAGTTCAGCTCCACGGACACCTTCCTTCTTTGCAGTCGACCATATGTTTTTTCTAGTCAAGTATTCGACAGTTTTAGTCTTTCTATAACTTTTTTGACATTTTTGCATGTCTTCACCTTCTCCATCTCAACGCAAGTTGAAATGCAAGTGTGGGAAGCAGATCCTGGCCAAAGATGGCCACGCGGCCTGCCTCATCTGCTTAGGCCCAGACCACCGGCCCGACGATTGCCCACACAGCCAGAAATTCAGCCAAAAGACCTGCATCAGAAGAGCCAATGCCCTGAAGGCCTGTCTTCTTGAAAAGCAGGTGGCAGCCTTGCAGAGATCAACGTTGGGACGCAGTTTGTCGTCCCCCGCTAGAGAGTCTCCCCCCAAAGAGAAGCCATCGGGAGGGAAACATCACCATCACCGGGAGAAAGATAGGGCCAGGTTGGAGTCCTGCCCTAAATCCCCCCACAGAGCATCATCTTCCTCGGCCTCTAGCGGGAGGTCAGGGTCGGTCCCTCTGGCATCCACTGGGACCACACAAAAGAGGTCCTCTTCTACTAAGGATCAAGGTAAGGAGTCTTCCTCTGGGCGCTCGTCTGCCCAGCTCCACTTGGCTCACCGGCCCCACAAACCTTCAGGGTAAGCCCAAGAGGGAAAGATATCTTCAGGCAGGCCTTCTGACTTGGGCCATAAGTCCAGTGGATCGTCCAAAAACCCAGACACTCGGATGACTCCACCAGGCACCAGAAGACTGTCCGACACTGGATGCCTCTGTCCCCTGCAAAAGGGAAGTCTTCCGTGGGTGACAAGCATCCCGTTAGCCAGGCTAGCTCACCCCTGGGCCAGGACTAGGCCACTCCAGCAGATAAGATGATGTTAGGCACCAGGGGTCAGGCGTCCACCCTATTCCAGGGAGTAAGTTGCCCGATGACTCAGTGTCAAAGCCAGATGCCAGATTGGATGACAGGTCTGCCCCTGATATGGAACCAGACCAGCAGCCCGATACCATAATCGAAGGGTCACCAGACTGGATGCCCGAGCCAGAAGATCCAAAAGGTCTGATGCCTGACCCTTCGAATCTAATGCCTGCACCTCTGGTCATCACATTAGCAGACATCGGCACCTTGTTCACCTTGTGGTGGAATACAGTTAAAGGGGACTTGCTTTACAGGCCTCCGGAGCCTTCCCTGAAGAAAACTCCCACAGTGCCTCCCCCACCTGATGATGGTCGGGTGCCCGATGAGGGCTCTCATCCACCACCCAGCCCCAAAAGAAGGAGAAGGCACCCATCATCAGTGCTCTCTTTGAGTGGTCATCCGCCGTCGTCCTCTGGAGTGAATGTGGGGGACTCTAATTCTGATTATTCTTCTGGGGATGACTTGCCACTACCTTCCCCTAGTCTGAGGAACTCTCCCAGGTCACCCCTGAATGCCCCTCATTTTTGGATATAATGAGACGCATACAGTCAATATACCAATGGGATACTGAAGAACTTGATCCTGAGAGGTGCCGCCTGGCTAAGCTTTTGGAATCCAAGGACCCGAAGCCCTTGGTGATCCCACCTCTGGTGGATCCTTTTCAGGACATAACCAAGCTCACCTGGCAGCGCCCCTCCACAATACCTGTTGTGCCTAGAAAGGTGGACAGGCTGTACAGGACACTGATGGAGGAACCTTTCTTGGGGGGAAACCCCACGGCAGACACTATGGTACTCACAGCAGCTCATGGAAGGGCTCAGCAACCCAAGCACATGAGCGTCCAGCCCCCTGATCCTAAATTCAAAAAGCTGGACCACATGGGCCGTAAAGTCTGTACATCAGCCTCAGGGACTATTTGTTCCTTAAATTTTCTAGCCCACATGGTGACCTACCAGAAGTCCCTGTGGGAGAAAACCATGGACCTGGTGAAGGCTCAGCCAGATTCCAACAACAAGAATGAACTCATGGTGTACATTCAGTCGGGCATGGACGTAGACAAGCACATGCTCAGGTGCTCCTACGACTCAGCGGACATGGCAGCCAGGGCTGTGGCCTTAGGCATCTGCATGCGGAGGCATGCCTGGCTTAGAGTGTTGGGGTTCTGCCAGGACCTGCCGGATACCATCTTGGATGCACCATTCCAGGGCTCCGTTCTCTTTGGGCAGGAGGCGGAGAAAGTAATCCTGGGACTTCAGGACTCTGGCAAGGCGGTAGCTGAGGTACACAGGATATACAAATCAGAACTGCCTGTCTCTCATCATCATCCTTTTTGCAAGAACCAAGGACAACAAGGGAAGAGACAACCCCACAACAAGGGAGCCTTCAAACGACGTAGCCACCCAGTCCCTATCGGTCCCAGGGCCCAAAACATCCCAAGGCACCTTGAACCCCCTTGCCCAACCCCCCCAACACAGCACAACTCCCTGCCATCCCTCCCCCTCCATCAGATTCCATTGGGGGAGATGGTAGGAGGTAGATTCTCCCTCTACCTGTTGGGGTGATCCAGTATCACCTCGGATCAGTGGGTCCTTCAGACAGTAGAGAGGGGTTACTCCCTAGAGTTCCTAAGCTGTACTCCGGACAGTCCTCCCATTCAGTCCTATTGTTCGGCCAGCCACACTCTTCTGCTAAAGGCCAAAATCCAAGCCCTTCTGCAGAAGAAGGCCATACAAGTAGTTCCATCCACCCAGCAGGGCAAGGGCTTCTATTCCCATTTTTTCTGGTGCCCAAAAAATGGGAGACCTTCGCCCTATACTGGATCTCTGTCAACTGAACCAGTTTATCCAGTACAGGAGATTCCAGATGGTGACACTGGCAAGCCTCTTGACCATAATCCATCAAGGAGACCGGCTATGCTCCCTAGATATGCAGGATGCATACATGCACATCAAAATCCTGCCCTCACACAGGAAGTTCCTCCACTTCCTCTTCCAAGGTCAGCAGTATCAATTCAGTGTACTTCCTTTCGGTCTGTCATCAGCGCCAAGAGTCTTCACCAAATGTCTGGCAGTAGTGGCAGCAGCCCTGAGAAAGGAAGGCCACTTTGTCAACCCTTACCTAGACAACTTGCTTATTTCTGCCCTGTCAGAAGACCAGCTGACCGATGCCTCACAGGAAACAGTCTTGATGTTCCAGTCACTGGGCATCACCCTGAATTGGGCAAAGTCACACCCCTGGCCCTCCCAAAAGCTTCAATATATTGGAGTGATCCTAGACTCCATTCAGAGCAATGCCTTTCTGCCAGCAGACAGAGCAGAACAGCTCAGAGGAGTTGCTTGCAAACTGCAGACCTTGGATCGAGTCACAGCATGGGTTATCCTGCAACTGCTAGGACACATGGCAGCCACCATAGCCACAGTCCCCTTGGCAATGCTGAACATGAGGACTCTTCAGTGGCACCTCAGAGTTCAGTGGGACCAAGGCATAGATGAGCTGGACCACCCTGTCCGAATTTCGGAGGCAGTTTGTCGCTCTCTCCTGTGGTAGCTAAATCCAGTCAACCTTGAACTAGGAGTTCCCTTCCAGAGACTGAACCTGATGCAGATCCTTACAACAGATACTTTGGGTTCAGGCTGGGGAGCCCATCTGGGTGTTCACCATACAAAAGTTTCTTGGAACACAACAAAACAATCTTTTCACATCAATATCTTGAAGATGAGAGCTGTTCTGTATGCCCTTCAGGCTTTTCAAGACCAGCTCTACTGGGGTCCACTACTGGTCCAATCAGACAATACCTTGGTAGTGTTCCACCTAAACAAGCAAGGGGGTACTAATTCCTACTCCCTTTGTAGAGAGGCCATGAGAGTGTGGTGCTGAGCAGCAGAACACAGCCTGGACATCACGGCGATTCACGTGCCAGGGTTCCAGAATGTTCTCACCGACAGCCTAAGCCACTCTCACTGTCTGAATCACGAGTAGGAGTTGCATCAAGCAGTGGCAGAAGACCTCTTCAAAAGATGGGGTTGACCAGAGTTGGACCTCTTTGCATCCCCGTGCAATGCCAAACTGCCAAATTTCTGCTCGCTAGATCCAGGGCCTGGTGTTTCTGGTGAGACGCATTGTCCCACTCCTGGACAGGGAGGTTTCTGTATGCCTTCCCTCCCTCCCTTCCCTCTTCTTCAGAGAGTCCTGCTCAAGTTGCAAGCAGAGGAAGCCAGGATGATCCTGGTAGCTCCTCTCTGGCCTTGTCAAATCTGGTATCCGCTGCTACAGCAACTGGCCACGGAGCCTCCTGTGCAGTTGCCCCTCTCCTTTCACTTGCTCTTCCAAGAGTGGGGGATGCTTGTCCATCCAGCTCTGCATCCTCTACACTTGCATGCCTGGCTCCTGCAGTCCTAGCAGAGGAGAGATTAGGGGTGTCAAGCAGAGTGGCAGAGATCTTAGTAGCAGTAAGAAAACCTTCCACCAGGGAAACCTATGCCATGAAGTGGAAGCGTTTTTGTCTATGGGCAGCACCCCATTCCCTAGACCCTCTGGATTGTCCGGTAAAGTATGTGCTGGAGTACCTCCTTCATCTCTTGGACTTGGGCCTTAGCTACTCGTCCATTAAGGTGCACCTTTGTGCCCTTTCAGCCTACCATGCACCCATGAATGGAAGGATTCTAGCACAACTTGACATGTGCAAGATCTTCTTGAGAGGAATCTTGCACATCAGACCCCCAAGGAGAGATTTTGTCCCTCCATGGGATCTTCTTTTTGTTTTACAGAAGCTCACTCTTCCCCCTTTTGAGCCAGCCGTGACATGTGAGCTTCGCCTTCTCTCTTGGAAAGCGTTACTTTTATTTGGCATTACCTCTGCTCAGAGAGTTTCTGAGCTACAGGCTCTGATGTGTAAAGAGCCTTATCTTGTTTTTCATAGGGACAGGGCGGCACTGCATACTTACCCTAAGTTTTTGCCGAAGGTGGTGTCCGAACTGACTCTGAATCAGGACATCCAGGTTCTGGTTTATTATCCAGAGTACTCTAACAAAAGGGAGGCCCTGTTGCATACTCTAGATATACATAGGTTACTCAGGTATTACCTCACCAGAACCAGTTCAGTTCGGCAAACAGATCAGCTCTTCAATTTCATTTGCTTACAGGAAGACAGGGGCTCCTGTCACTAAGCAAACACTAACCAAATGGTTGATGCACTGTATCACCTTTTGCTATCAGCACCACAATAAGCCTTTACCGGGACTGGTGAAGGGTCATTCCACCAGAGCTGTGGTAACTTCATTTGCCTCTCTGTGGAACGTTTCCTCGGCAGATCTTTGTGCTGCCGCCACCAGGTGCTCAGTCCATATTTTCATCAGGCACTACAGTTTGGACATTGCCTCTAGGAGGAGAGCAGGTTTTGGACTAGCAGTCCTTCAGGGCCTCCTCTCCTAAAGTCTAGCCATCCAGATCATCAATTATCTGTTTGTGCCCCCTCCCATCTGACCTGGGCCCATTTTTGGGTACTGCTTGGGACTTAGTCCTATTGGTAATACCTGCTGCAAGAGCTCCTCCTTGACATGAGATAGTACAGTTACGTAAGAACTTACCATAACAGTAGATCTTTGAGAGGAGCTCTTGCAGCAGGTGGCTTTCCCACCCTCCAGCCCCAGGGACAAGTATTGTTCTTTCTCTTTGGGTAGGGGAGACCCTCCTTGGTTCTCCATTCCTTTGTTAGCTGGATCTCCGGTGGGAGAACTTAGATGGCGCCAGGGGACTGCCCCCTTTATACCACGTCTGATGTCGGGTGGAGCCGACATCGAGGGCAGTCCCCCGCCACAGACTGCTAGCTAGAAGATTTTTCCATGGGGTCCTAATGCCTGGCGGCCTTATTCCTATTGGTAATACCTGTTGCAAGAGCACCTCTCAAAGATCTACTGTTATGGTAAGTTCTTACATAACTGTACTTTACAGCTAGCCACTGACACTAAAGACAACAAAAAAAGTTCTGCAATTATGTGGGCTCCTTAAGGGGTAGCCATACTGGGGTTGTACCTCTAGACACAGCTAATGGAATTGTAAGCAATGAAACTGAGATGGCCACTGAATTTAATAAAGCATTTTTAAGTGTGGTTAAGCCTACTGAACACATACCAGAAATAAGTTATACTAGTCCTGAACAAAACAGGCCATTTACTATACAGGAAGTAAAAGAAGTACTCCATAGATTGAAACAGAATAGTTCAGGAGGCCCTGATGATATACACTCAAAGTTCTTAAGGGAGGTCTCTGATGTTTTACTAGGACCGCTAACAATATTATTCAATACATCACTTAAAGAGGGTAAAACTATCCCGGAGTGGAATGAAGCATCAGTGACCCCAATACATAAAGTGGGAAACAGGAAGAAGGTGGCAAATTACATAGAAACATAGAATTTGACGGCAGATAAGGACCGCTTGGCCCACCCAGTATGCCCATTTCCCTACCTACTGGATAAGCTGCAGATCCTAGTTAACCAGCAGCCTACTTCTTCCTACCCCCACCCCCCAGAATTGCCTTATGACTATCCCATGCATGCTTGAATTCCACCACTGATTTTGACTCCACAACCTTCCTCCGGAAGGCCATTCCATGCATCCACAACCTCTCTGTGAAAAATACTTCCTTAAATTACCTTGGAGCTGCCCCCCATCTTCAAATTGTGCCCTCTTGTTCTTGCACACTTTTTTGAAAGATGCTACCCTCTTGGACTTTGTTGATTCCCTTGAGGTACTTGAAAGTTTCTATCATGTCCCCCCTCTCCCTCCTTTCCTCGAGGCTATACATATCAAGCTCCTTAAGTCTCTCTTCATATGTCCTCCGGTGCAGACTCTGCACCATTTTAGTTGCCCTCCTCTGGACAGCTTCCATCCTGTCTATGTCTTTGCGGAGATTGGGTCTCCAGAACTGCACACAGTACTCCAGATGGGGTCTCACCAGCTGTCTGTACAGAGGATAACTTCCTGTTTTCTACTGGTGATGCCTCTCCCTATGCGTCCCAGTATCCCCCCAGCCCTCCTTGCTGCCTTCTCACATTGCTTGCCCACCTTTAGGTCATCTGATATGACTACCCCCAGGTCCCTTTCCATTTTTGTTGTTGTTAGTATCTCACCCCCCATTGTGTACTCTTCCCTGGGTTTTGTTTCCCAGGTGCATTACCTGCACTTCTTAGCACTGAATCTAAGCTGCCATACATTTGACCATTCCTCTAACCTTGCCAAGTCCCTTCTCATCCTTTCCACCCCACCCTGTGAATCAACTCTGTTGCAGATCTTAGTGTCATCTGCAAAGAGACATACTTTTCCTTCCAGTCCTTCTGCAATGTCGCTTATAAAAACATTGAAGAGGACTGGTCCTAATACTGAACCCTGCGGTACCCCGCTAGTAACCCTCCATTCTTCTGAGTGGACTCCATTTACTATTACTCTCTGTGTCCTATTCTCCAGCCAATTCTTTACCCAGGCTGTCATCTTGGGACCCACTCCCAGGCTGGCTAACTTGTATATTAATCTTTTGTGTGGGACTGTGTCAAATGCCTTACTAAAGTCTAGGTAGGCCATGTCCACAGCCCCTCCCTGATCTACTACTTTGGTCACCCAGTCAAAGAAATCTATCAGATTCGTCTGGCATGACCTTCCCGCTGTGAATCCATGCTGCCTAGGGTCCTGTGCCCCTCTGGCCTCTAGATACGTGACAATTCTTTCCTTTAGAAGTGATTCCATCATTTTCCCTATCACTGAGGTTAAACTAACAGGTCTATAGTTTCCTGCTTCTGCCTTGCTCCCACTTTTGTGAAGAGGAATCACATCTGCCCTCCTCCAGTCCTCGGGTACCACCCCATCCTCCCATGATTTGTTAAAGAGGGTAGTCAGTGGTGTCACTAGTTCTAGTTCTACCCTTAGTTCTTTTAGAATTATAGACCCGTTAGCCTAACTTCTGTTGTAGGAAAACTTATGTAAAGGTTGTTACAGCAGCGCATTGCGACTCATTTATCACAAAACAAATTACTTGACCCAACCCAGCATGTTTTTTTCCTGGGAAGATCATGTCTAACAAATTTACTCCATTTTTTTGAATCTGTAAGTGCAGCTCTAGAGAAAGGCCTACCAGTGGATGTGGGGTTTCTTGATTTTTCTAAGGCCTTTGACATAGTATCCCATAAAATACTAACAGAACAAATAATTAATTTCAAATTTCATACAGATATTATAAACTGGGTAACTTCCCGGCTGGCCAACAGAAGGCAAAGAGTGATAGTTAGAGGATATACATCTCCGTGGGGACTAGTTATGAATGGGGTGCCACAGGGCTCTGTTTTGGGGCCTACACTTTTTAATATCCTTATTTCTTCCATGCAAACTTCTAACAATGTCTGGATGGCAAAATATGCAGATGACTGCAAAACTGGATGCACTGTGAATAATAGTCAAGCTGCAACAGATTTTCAGGAAAATCTAAATAGATTAGAAGTCTGAGCCGAAAACAATAAAATGAGCTTTAATGCAACCAAACGTAAGGTCACGCACCTGGGCCATAATAATCTAAGAAGTTCCTATAAACTTAATAACGTTGTCCTATAGGAAACCATATCTGAAAAAAGATCTGGAAATAACAGTCACTAATAAACTTACTTTTGACACCCACACCAAGACTGTGGTTAAGGAGTGCCAACGCATTATTGGATGCATTCTTAAAAATATAAACAGTCAAGAGCCTAAAGTAATAGTTCCTCTACACTCAAGCTTAGTCATACCCTATCTTGACTACTGCGAACCTTCGTGTGCATCTACATCAATAGGTGAAAAAAGATTATTTGAAGGAGTACAAAGAAGAATTACCAAGAGAGTGAAGAATATGCAAAATCTGGACTATGGGCAAAGGTTAGAACAGCTTGGTTTATACCCTTTGCAGTATAGGCAATTAAGAGGTGTCCTATGTCTCATATATATTTATTATTTATTTGTTACATTTTGTTAACCGGGTAAGCCCACTGAGCCCTGAGGGTGCCGCTTTCAGGGCGACCCAAAGTTAGTAATATAAAGCAAGGCAATACATACTGGTAGTACAGTACAGGACATAGCATACAGAGTTTCAATGACAGTATACAGTATTCACAGTAAAGAGCAGTTATAAACAGCAGTTGTACAAAGAGCAACAGTAGCAACTGAGAGGCAGGCATAAAGCCTTGCAGAATGCCTCATTAATGGAGACAATAGGGTTGGTTAGGCAAGATGTCACTACAAATACTAGAACTCACAACCAAAAATTAAAGGGTGAAGTCAACAGAACCAAAAAAGAAATGGCTGGTACTCCCAAAGAATTATATCACCGTGGAACACTCTACCAAAAAATGTAGTCGATAGTGAAAATATGGTAATGTTTAAAAATAGGCTTGATCAATACATGGGAAATAGAAAACTCATTTCCATAATTAGATCTGAATAAACCCACTGAGGATTTAAGGTGGCGAGTTTCAAAGGCCAAATTGCCTCATAACTCGTAGTAACCTATGAACCTATGAACTCATATACACAGGTAACAGAGTGGGTGTGTGGCTGCCACTTGCTATCCAGCAGTGTAGGGAGGGGAGGTAATCTTTCCATCAGCTGGCTCCTTGTTTACTGTCCTTTCCTAGAGGGGCAAGTGGGCAGGGCAATGAAATTTATTTCTACTTATAATCCCCCACCTCGGCACTCACCGATTACCCCAAAACAAGGAAGTCGAGAACTTATCCTTATCCCAGCAGGTTTGGGGGCAGGAACAGGGTACTAAAAAAGAAATCAGTCATCATTGTTTGTGGTCTGTGTGTGGGCTACTTCTTTTTGTGGAGGGTGGTGGCAGGTTTACATTTTTACTGCATTCTTTCTCTACAATAACTTTCAAAACATATATATTTATTGTTACATTTCCATTACTTCCTTTCAGACTGAGGCTCCCAGAGGCACTACAGGCAGCAAAGGCAGGGCATCACTTAACTGCAAAGAGCACAACTTATCAAGAAAGAAAAGAGTGTAGTCAACCATCAAATTTGATGATGTTAGAAAAAGAGAAAAAATTTGAACCATCCTCCAAACAAGCATGGGAGTTAAATTCAACCTTAGCATCTTTTATTGCAAAGGATATGCAACCATTGCAAATAGTGGATAGGCCTGGTTTCCGGAACCTAGTTGTGAAACTAAACCCAAGGTACTCCATGCTTACTGGATCCTATTTTTCAAGTAAGGAAATACCACAATGTACAATCATGTAAGAAAACAGGTAGAGTCATCTTCGTCAGGGGCACGGTGATTTGCTGCTAAAATAGACCTGTGGATGAGTACTGGAGGAACTGGTGAGCCTTACATGAGCCTAACAGTGTACTACATGACAAAAGAATGGGAACTTAAGACACACTGTCTAGAGACATTATTTCCACCAGAAGACCGCACAGCGGAACACATAGCTAAAGCATTTCAAGAGCTTCTCGGTGAATGGCAACTAAAGACAGAGAACACAGCTGCTGTCACCACGGATAATGTAAGCAATGTTAAAAAGGCATTCAGAGATGCTCTGAAGGTAAACTGGTTGCATTGTTTTGGACACAGTGTCAATCTTGTGATTGGAAAGGCACTGAAAATCAATAGAATGGAACATGCTCTTAGAGCCTGGTCCAAGGCTTCACTTGTAGCCGAAAGAAAAAAAGGGAATTGAAGAAGAAAAAAAACAAACCGAACTTAATCTGCCCCAACATTCTCTAATTCACGATGTAGTAACACATGGGATTCAACATATGCCACGGTGTCAAGGTTCCTAGAGCAGCAGCAGGCTGTGTGCACAGTGCTGGTTTCTGACCACAGTACGTGGCATTTAATGCCAAAGGACACAGATGTAGCAGTACTTGAAGATGTTAACCAAATCTTGGGTTCTCTGAATACCTTCACTGACTCTTTAGCAGCAGAGCAGTATATGACATTGTCTGCGCTAAAACCATTTCTCCATTATCTGGAAAGGTGCTGACATTGAAAGCAACAGATACACTACTAGGCAAGCAAATAAATAAAGACAGACTATTTTTGATGATCTGATCCCCAGGTATGAAGACTATGTTGAATTTACTGCACGCTTGAAGTTGCATGCTTTATAGATCCAAGATTTAAAACCAGTTTTACTAAAGTTGTTACTTTCATTCTCTCCATGGTAGAACAAGAAGCAGTCAGCCTCGGTATTGCTGAAGAACCAACCTTTGCGCAAAGTCCTCTGTCACAGTGTGAATGTACACAACAGCATGGTAGTCAACATGCCAGTGCTGCTGCTGCTGCTACACCTACAACTTCAACCTGTTCAGTTAGTGACAAAGTGGTGGACACTACTGCTGGTGATGATGATGAAGACTGTCACTCGTCCTTTCCTGATGGTGATACCACCGATTCTCCTTCCTCTTCATCATCATCATCACAAGCTGCAATCAGAAAATCTTGCCCTGGGATTTCAGGATTGCTTAAATGCATCACTGAAAAAAAGAAGAATCCAAGTGGAAGAACCTCTGGAACCTGACATTCCTATACAGACTAAAGTAAAAAAATGAGATAACACATTACATGGCCCTGCCATACCTAGATGTAGATCTTGATCCTCTTTAAGTGGTGGAAAAGTCATGAGGCAGAATTGCTATTACTATCTAATGTAGCTCAAAAGATCTTATGCATACCAGCAACCAATGTGCTGTCGGAGAGAGTCTTCAGTGCTAGCAGACTTGTGTTGACATCAATGAGGTCTAGATTAACTCCAGAACATGTCAACATGCTCATGTTCCTCAATAAAATTTAATGTGAATAGTTCGTTCATAAACTTCACTTCACTTCATATCAGTTCTTTCCATATCCCAAGATAATCCACCACAGAAGGAGGGAAGTTGGGGAACCACATTTTATTTTCATTAATTCACTTCAGTCCTTAACCCACACTGAAAGAGGGGAGGAGGAGGAGGAGTACATGGATGACTGACTTCACTTCAGAGCTGACTATTCCTAGACTTATATTTGTTCTTCTACATAGTCTTCATTTTTCTTCAGACTCAGACTGAGTGTGGAATTGGGAGGGAACAGTTGCCAGCCATTGTTTGCCAATTGCCATCAATTCTGACTTTTTTTGTGACACATCTTTTCTTCTCCCTCTGGGATTGGAATTCGATTTTGTGACTCTTTCCTAGGACTTCTGGGGCAACCTGCTCTTTCATTATTTTAAACTGCTGTTTGTTTTACAGATCTGAGTGGACTGAGAAGAACAATATGATCCATTAAGTTTTTTTGCAATTTTTTGACGCTTGTTTGCTATACCTTACCCAGTGGGTCATTAATCTGGAATGAACCCTGCTTCTCTGGGCTATACCTTTCTGGAAAGGTCTTAGACATGCATGCAGTGGCAACCATCAGTCATCAACTCAGCAAAGCATCATGAATATCTTATGAAATGAACCCTGCTTTTATTATAAGTCTATGTGACTGCCTGTCTGACTACTGTCTTCAGGCTTCAACTGTTAATCAGTCAACACTGTAGCTTTATTTTACCTAATGTACATAGTGCTGTCTCCTAAGAGTTTCCAAATTCTTAGACACAAGCAAAAGGTCACAGCCTGATAGGGTGACATTGGCAAACAGGTATGGCCTGGCTGGTTGGCTGGATAGTGGCTAAGACAACCGTTTTCATTTTCTCTGGGGCAAAACATACAATTAAGAGGTAACTTCTGAAATCTGAACTTTGTTATACACCTTCTAATGTAAAATTGTAAATGAATACGACTAATGCCTGTCTTAGTTCGCATGCATTGCACTTGCACAGTGTTACAAATGTGGCTAATGATGCTGATACTGCAGGCAGTTGCTATTTCCGACAACTGCAAAAATACAAATGTCTTATTTTCTAAATATTTGACTCTTTGCAGTTTCTTTAACAGTAGAAAGTGTAGCAAGCCTAAAAACATTAAATTGCTTAAAAAGGTTACATATTTACAAAAAAACTGAATTTCTGCACCTCTTAGAATATGTTCCAGTAAAGTATCAAAATTATTGCGATAACTGATAATTTTATAGTGGAAATTTTATTATCGTGACATCCCTACACCATTCACCCTGATACTAATATTGGGGTCTATGCACGAAGGTGCAGAGTGCCTATACAGTGCATAGCCACTCTGCACCCATTGTGCCGCCCCATGTGGTTAGCACAAAATGGGGCATGCAGCCACTATGCACCTGATCCCTCGGCCGTATGGACCGCAACACGCTGGGGCGGCTGGAGGGCATGCCAGCACTATGTGCCATGCACAAAGGTGTGCAGTGCCTTCTGCAGGGGGGGTGTAACAGTGGGCAGGTTATGGCAGGGGGAAACCTGCCATAACTGCTGTGTGCGTGGCCATGCACACACCCCACCACCCATTCCCCATGCCTGCCCACTCACCCCAGCACACAACTGTGGCCATCCCCATCCCTGCAGACCCCCCCCACACACAAGAAAGGCCCGGCCTCATGTATACCAGTACACCCCCAGACCCATTACATGTGCACACACTGCCCCCGACCAGTACAAGGTGCTTCATGTAGTAGTGCCCCCGACATACTGGGCAATAGCCACACACATCGGGGACCATGATAGTATGGACACCCCTGCCATTGTCCGACTGTCTACAAGCCACCTGCGGTGGGCACAGATCAGCCATCCCAGTATACCCCCGACCCCCATCCTATCCCATCTCTCCAACCCTCATTGGTGTTCAGTGTCCCCCCCATGGCACCGACAACCCCGTCATACCTGCATAGTTGGTGCCGCAACCTGGATGGCCAGCAGCACAGCCCTCCGCACACCTCCTTGGCTGCCATCCATCCATGTGATGCTGGGAGCATGCAGCCTTTTCATAGGAGTGTGTTCTCTGCTTCACTTGGACAGCCGGAGGCCAAGGAGGTATGCAGAGGGCTGTGCCACTGGCCGTCCTGGCTGTGGCACCAACTATGTAGG
This sequence comes from Neoceratodus forsteri, assembly GCA_016271365.2. Classification (NCBI taxonomy): domain Eukaryota; kingdom Metazoa; phylum Chordata; order Ceratodontiformes; family Ceratodontidae; genus Neoceratodus; species Neoceratodus forsteri. The sequence continues at coordinate 1,441,376,611 of CM028130.1, read as the reverse complement.
TACAGGGGGGGATTGTTGGTGCCTCAGGGGGTGGGGGAGCCACTGACCACCAATGATGGGACTGGGGTACCGGGTTCAGGGGTCAGGTGCATGGGACCAGGGCACCTATGTGAGTTGGGGGCGCTCTTGATAGACATTGGAGACAGGGCAGCAGTGAATGGGGGGCTATCTTGTGTCACACTGAGATGGGGGCAGCCATGTGTGGGGGTGGGGGAGCCACGTCTGCCATATGGGGACAGGGTGACATGTGAGGGGGGGGCCTTGCTTCACGGGTGCTGGGGTTGCTGTGTGTTGGGGGAGTGGTGCGGCAGATGGCTGCTGTACTCCAGGGGCTTGGCCAGGAGTCTGCCACCTGACAGGGCATAGTCATGTTGGTCTGGATGTCTGCTGGTGCTATGCATGCAACTGGACCCATGCCTTGCTATGCAAGTGATCCACTCAGGACCCAGGATGGGCATCTGATTGGATGCCCAACTGGGTTCACTACTCCAACCCCAGCCACCCTGCATGTGCCTGCGCACCGGGGGTGGTGGTGCCACAGACAGGCGGTGGCCATTGGTGAATACCAGCCTGTGTGCACCTGTCAGCAGGTGTGGAGCTATGTGGGCAGGATATGTGTCTCCGGCATGTATTTCACACCCATTCGTGCATAAGGCCCTATTGAGCAGGGCAATCATATTAGGAATGCAGCAACTGAAACCATCAAGCGTGTTCTTTCTTAACTCAGGCAGGCCAGGCAAACTAGCACTAGGGATATGATGCAGTCATGTAGCAACAGCACCATCTCCTGACTAAACTCCAATACATTGCAACCTCAACAGGACTACTTTTATCCTTTCTTTTTTTCTAGTAATTTAAAGGAGGAAAAACTTCTAAAATAATTTATCTATTAAAACTAAAATTGACCCATTTCATAATTTCAATAAAGCACTCCAGGGAGTGCGATGTGCTGGGATAATGGCACTTCTTGGGCGGTGGAAGCACTCAGCTCACCTCGTGCTTCAGCCCACTCAAGGCATGCTATTATCCCAGTACAATGCACACCCTGTCGTGTGTTATTGCTTAAGTAATAGTCTTACAAAAAGGACTTCAGAATTCACCGTGACCCTAGCAACCTCATTGGTTGAAACACATTGAAACACATCATGTGACCATTCGTTAATTCCCAGTACATGCATGGTTTGTCATCAACATAACTTAATCAGCCTAGCAACAGCCTCATTATACAAAAATAAAACCTTTTTCCATAAAAAATAAATAAGTAAAAAAAACTACATCCATTTTGTAAGTGCAGTAACCCACTTCAAGATGTGCATTTCTTGAAAATTAATGCACTTCCTGGGTGTGTTGAAAGGCACTAGGCCATTGATATCATGCTGTCTAATTCACCTAGGGCATGCATTAATTCTCTTGACATGCTCACATTGTTGTGGGTTATTGCTTACATATGCATCACTGTGTTTAGGTCTGTACTTGGAAGGAATGGTTGCAATTGTCCATGTGTCATTATCGGTGTAAAATTTATGTTCTAAGGTGCTCTTTGCCATCAAAAAAGAACTATAGATGAAACGTTTTTCTTGCTTAACAATGGAAACTGCATTTCATGTCCTGACAAGATACAAAGCAATCATGTCAGTTTACAAGCGTGGTGGAAGCATGCAAAGGGCCTTTGAAAACTTGCATGTAAACAGGAACACTGTTGCCCACACAGCAGTCTGGGCAGAAGACATGAGTTGATCTCCAGATTATTTTTCAAGCCTTCAGCCATTCAATCCCTTAAAAGATCACTGGATGCCAGAAGATGTCAAGAAAAAAATTGCAGATGTGAAGTTAAAAATAGCACCTCTTCCTATAAAATGCAAAAATAAGATTGTTTAGTCTGAAGGGCCTACGTTTTTGTGAAGTTCTTAAAATGTGCTGAGGGGTTATTAAAGGCATTTTATAAGATTAATGATAACTTACATGTAAATACATCAGTTCACTACCATTGAAAAGTAATTGTAACTGAAATATATTTTTTGTTAAGTCACCTTCAGGAGGGATGGGATTGTAACTCAGCTTGAGGAGATGCAGAGTCAAAGTATGTGACTGTACTTAGCCCCAGGAGGACAGTGGGACCAGAAAACAAAACATCAGGGGCCTGATATTCAAAAAAGTGCAAAGTGGAGCGCAAAGGTTTGTGCTTTACTTTGCAAGTGCCCAGAAGTCCAAGGATGCTGTATTCAGCTGGATAGCGCACCAGCACTGTCCAACTGAACACTGGGCCATGTCATTGCAGTGCTAAGTCACACACCACCCCGTGGATAGCGCTGGACTGCTATCTGTGATTTTCAGAGGGACCTATGCAAATGAGTCCATTGGGCATGCAAGGCACTAAGGGTCCATTTGCATGGGAAGCAATGACAGGTTTATGCGACACAACCCCCCTCCAACAATTGCCTGGTCCCGTGCAATGAAGGCCATCCCTGGCACCTAGTGGCTCCCCCTCCCTCTGATCGCCAGCACCTCTATGAACTAAATAATCCCTCATGCCTAGTGGTCCCCCCTTGCCAATTGAAAGCCCATATATTAACTACTCAATCCCTATTGTCTAGCAGCCCCCCAGTACCATATCCTTGGCCCATAAAAGACAACAGCTCCCTGGTGGCCTGTGGCCCCTCAGTATCTGATCCTTAGCCTGTAACAGAAAATGGCTCCCTGGTGGGTAGTGCCCCCTCATACCCAATTCCCAGCCCATAACAGAAAATGGCTCCCTGGTGGCCAGTGCCCCCCTTCCCCGGTACCTGATCCCTGGCCTTGTACAACACACTGGCTTCCTGGTGGCTAGTGGTTCCTCCCACCCCCAACCACCATCCTGATTATGGTAAGAGATGTCCCTGGTGTCCAGTGGTCCCTCTTGATCCCCAAACCCCGGCAACGTCATGTACAAAATATTCCCTGGCATCTAGTGGTCCTCCCTCCACAGTCTCTGATCCCTGACTCTATAACAAGGACAGCACCCTGCTCTGTCTACATGAGAACTGTTGTGACAATGCAGATTGCAGAGCACAAACCAATCCTACAGATTCCCTGGTGTCCAGTGGTACCCCCTGATCACTGGTCCCTCCGTGTGATAGAGGTAATCCCTAGCATCTAGCAGCCACCGCACGGCACCAACCATCTACCCTGTCACCCCCTTTACCTGTATCATCAATGCCACAGGAGCCAATACAGTGACCGGCACAGCCCTCCTCACACCTTTTTGGCTGGCCGCCATATGCAGTGCCAGAGAGCACTCGTCCAATGTCATGTACAGAGTGCACATCTCATGCTCTCTGGCATTGCATATGGTGGCAGGCTGAGGAAGTGTGAGGAGGGCTATGCTGGTCACTGTATGGCTCCCACAGCACTAGCGATGCAGGTAAGGGGTGGTGGCAGGGTGGGTGATGGGTGGTCGGTACCATGCTGGGGCCGCTAGATGTCAGGGATTACCTCTGTGACACAGGGGAACCAGCGGTCGAGGGTACCACAGGACACCAGGGAATTTTGTGGGGTTGGTTTGTGCACTGCAATTTGTATTGTCACCACAGTTCTTATGTAGACAGGGCAGGATGTTGTCCTCATTAAGGAGCCAGGGATTGGAGACTGGGTGAAGGGGAGGGGGGACCACTGGAAGCCAAGGAATATTTTGTACGTGACAGGGCCAGGGTTCGGGGACTGTGAGGGACCACTGAATGCCAGGGACCTCTTACAATAATTAGGATGGCAGTCAAAGGGCGGGGGTCACCACTAGCCACCAGGAAGCCAGTGTCTTGTACAGGGCCGGGGATCAGGTACCAGGGGGACCACTAGGCACCAAGGATTATGTAGTTAATATACAGGCTGGTGACTAGCAGGAGGGGGGACCACTAGGCACTAGGGAGTATATATTTCATATAGGGGCTGACAATCAGAGGGAGCAGGGACCACTAGGCACCAGGGAGTTTATATTTCCTATAGGGGCTGGCAATCAGAGGGAGGGGGAACCACTAGGCACTAGGGAGTATTTATTTCATATAGGGGCTGGCAATCAGAGGAAGGGGGAAAGACAAGGCACCAGGAATTTACCCTACATGGGTATAGCAATGGTGCTTGGACAGGGGGACCACAGACCACTGGGGGCAGATGTGCTCCCCCACTGGTCAACGTGGTTGTTGGCTACAGTAAGTGCGGACAGCCACTAGAAGGGTTGCCCTGAGTAAGCTGGGGTTTTGTTCAATGGTTTCTCACCCCAGGAGTCCTTTAGCATCAATAACAGTATGCAGTGAGCTGGCTAGGTTGAGCTGCCTCAGAGGTGGAGTTTATAATAATGAATAAAATGAGTTAGCCAGTCAGAAGAAGGTTAGAGGGTGTGCTGAGTGGAGCTTTCCCAGAGGACACCAGAATTTTTTCTCCGCCTGACTGAGCAACACTGCCTCTGAGGTGCTCTTTCACTCTTGGCTGAAGAGAATTTCTTACCAAAAGTTTTTCATCTTTTCCTTACTTTTTTGCTGAGTTAGTAAGTTTTTCACTGTTTTCTTATATTTTTCTTGGTTTTTAGTGGTTCCCTTCAGTTCCAGGGAATCACGTCTTATATACTTACCGTGGTTCCTCCGCTGTTCCTCTCTGGTTTTCTGAGGTAAAACTTTATCATGTTTAACTGAGTTTGATGGTTCTTTATTTTATTTAGTTTTCGGTTCCCAATTTTTAGCGGGAACCATATTTTTCTTTAACTTTTAGTGTATTTTCACCTGTTTTATTCGTGGTTCTTTACTGCGAGGGAACTGACCACTAAACTCTATTTTCCCTATTGGGAACCATAATGTTTCAGATTTTTCTGATAATTAGCATGTCAGAAAGACCAAAGAAAAGGACTAGACCTACAGGTTTTAAAAATTGCCTAAAGTGTTAAATAGTGGTTAAAGCAGACAGCCACGATTTGTGTTTACAGTGCTTAGGTCCAGACCATTATTGTGCACTTTGCTCTAACTTTTGTTAAAAAAAACTATTAGAAAGAGAGACAAAAGACTGGAAATCTTAGCTTCTCCCTCTGCTTTCCCCTCTGCTAAAACTTCTGAAGAGTGGTCTTCTTCTCAGGTCAAACCCAAAGATAAGTCCCCCTGGGACTCCATTGAAACTAAGTCTGATAAGAATAATAAAAATAATGATAACAACAACAATGGTGACCAGCCTAAAAAGAGACATGGTGAGCAGGTCACTGATTCAGTGCCTGCAAACAAGAAGTTTAAAGAAAAACATGTCACTGCCCCTCCCACGTTGAGTGACTCAAAAAGAAGGAGAAAAAGAAAGTCAGAAACAAAAAGAAAAACAAACTGACTTGGAAAAAGATTTTCCCTCTGTGGAGGAAATGGCTAAGGCTTGGCACCTTTATCAAACTATACAGAGTATGGGCCCTATTTTTAATGCCCCCTCTACTCCAGTTCACCCTTAGAGTTCTGTCCCTACCTTTGGGCCAGACTGTTACTATGGTGAAGCAGATGATGATGATGAACAGTCAGAAGACCAACCCTGGAACCAGACATATCCCCTGATCAGGAGTTTGGTACCTCCCCAAATGGACAGGAGGATTTTACCTCCCTTTTTACTTTCTTGCAACACATGGTGGACACCCTGGACCTTCCTACCCAGGAGACCACTGAAGACAAGGAGGAGGATGAAGACTATAGAGATATGATGGGTCTTCCCCCTCCTAAAAGATTGTCTTACCTATATACAAATCTTTGAGAAAAAACACAATGAAGCTACTCCAAACCCCTACGTCCTTACCTGGAGTAGACAAAAAGAGTGACAGAAAGTACCAGCTCACCAGAAATGATGCTGAGTTTCTGTTTGAGCACCCCAGTCATGAGGGAGTGGTGCAGGCTGCGGCTTGTGACAAAGCTAGAGTTCCTCTTTCCTCACAGCCTCCTGAGAAAGAGTCCAGAAAACTGGACTTTATGGCTAAAAAGTTTTACACAACAGCCTCTCTACTCCTCCGCCTATCTACTTATTTGGCATATGCTGCCATATACCAAAAGGCCTTATGGAACTCTGTCCTGGCCATTCTACACCATAATTCTGACAAAATGGTGCATGATATCACTGAAACTGTAAAGACTGCCCTTGAGGCAACTAAATACCAGTTCCATGTGGCTGTGGACAATAATGATACAGCTTCCAGGATCATGACACAGGCTATATCCCTGAGACACTTTGCATGGTTAAGGACCACTAATCTTTCACAGGATACACAGACTAAAGCAATGGATTTTCCCTGTGAAAATAATTCTCTCTTCGGAGATAGAACAGAAACTTACATGAAGAAGGTGGAAGAATACAAAACCACCTATCAGAGTAATGTTGGCAAAGAAAAAGCCTCTACTTCCCAGAAAACCCAGTACAAGGGAAACAGAGGCAGGGGCTACTACCCTAGGGCATTTTTTTCCTGTGCCAGTGTCTTTGGATTATCCTCGAATGAGGGGATATTTCAGAGGAAGACACAGGAGAGGACAGAGGAGAGCTTCCTCCCTCCTGCCCCTGCCACTCGGCCTAAGCCCTGACTCCAGCACCCAGGTCACCTCCCCTCTCCCAGTAGGGGGCAGGCTCTCCCATTACCACCAACATTGGACTCGCATTACCTCAGACAAGTGGGTACTGGAGGCAGTGGCCTACCTTTGCAGTTCAAAAAGTTTCCATCCCTTCGGGGACCCACAATGTCAAAACCCCTAACTCCAACAGAAAGACTTCTGTTGGAACTGGAGGTCAGAACATTGCTGTCTGCAAAAGTAGTGGAGAGAGTTCCCTTTTCACAGTGGGGGAAAAGGCCTCTACTCCAGATACTTTCTCACACTAAAGAAAAATGGGGAGTGGCGACCTATTCTCGACCTCAGGTACTTAAACAGGCACTTACCAAAACCAAAATTCAAAATGGTCACTCTCACAATTGTGATTCATTCTCTGCTGGAGAGCTCATCTGGGCAACCACTTCATAAGTAGCACTTGGATCCCCAAGGAATCTGCAAGCCATATCAACCTTTTGGAACTCAGGGATGTATACCTTGGCCTAAAGGCCTTTGCTCCTCAGGTCAAAGGCCACACAGTACAGGTCAGAACAGACAACACCACTGCTATGTTTTATATAAACAAGCAGGGTGGCACAAGGTCAACTGTGCTTTGCACAGAAGCTATGATAATTTGGTCTCTGGCCTACTCCCTAGATGTGAGCCTCTCAGCCATACACCTTCCTGGCAAGGACAACACCCTGGCAGATGCCTTGAGCCGCATCAGCCAAGGCCGAAACGTATGGACTGTGAACAAGCAGGTCCTTGCAACAGTCTTCAGAAGGTGGGTAACACCAGAAATAGATCTGTTTGCTTCTCACCTCAACTATCAACTTCCTCTTTACTGCTTCAGGCCCCCAGCACTGAGAACTCTTCCAGCAGATGCCCTAACTCTGGACTGGGTAGGGATGTTCTTTTATGCCTTCCCTTCCTTTCCTCTCATTTACAGAGTGTTGCTGAAGCTCAGGAACCACTAAGCAACTGTGATTCTGATAGCCCCTGATTGGCCAAGGCAGCCTTGGTATCCTCTCCTAGTAGCCTTGTCTCACAAGAAGCCTATACGGCTTCCCCTCAGTCACACTTTCCTGACTCTGCCATAGGCAGGAGTGACCTATCCAGACTTACAATCTCTTCACCTCAAAACCTGGTTCTTGAGGAGATAGAATTCCCAGATGCCCAGTATTCAGAACAAGTCCTGAAGATCCTGAGGATGGCAAAAAAAAACAAGTACCAAGAAAACCTATGCAGCTAAGTGGAAAATGTTTTCTTTCTGGTGCAAGAGGAAAATGAATAAACCCTCTCAAAACCTCAGTTCCCAACCTTTTAGACTATTTGGATCATCTGCAGGCCTCAGGCCTCAAGGCCTCATCCCTAAAGCTTCATTTGGCTGCAATTTCAGCTTACCTTTCCATTGGAAAGGGTAGGTCAGTTATTACTTTGTCTGTTTTCAAAAAGTTTTTCAAAGGCCTCCTCCATCGTCAACCCCCAATTTGGGAATCTGTTCCCCCTTGGGACCTCAATCTGTGCATTGCCAAGCTCATGGAGCCCCCTTCGAGCCCATGGCTATGGCTCATTTGAAATATGTCACCTGGAAGACAGTCTTTCTAGTTGCCATCACTTCTGCAAGAAGGATATCAGAACTTCAGGCTTTCTGTACTGTGCCAAACTACATTATCCCTCACAAGGACAAGGTAGAGCTCAGAACAAACAGGAAATGTCTCCCTAAGGTGGTCTCGGAGTTTTACCTTAGTCAGTCCATTACTCTTCTTGTATTCTTCACTGACAAATCCATTACAAAAGAGCATAGGCTCCACAGCCTGGATGTCAAAAGAGCCACGTCTTACTACTTGAAGCACACCAAGCAGTTCAGGGGCTCTACTACCCAGCTTTTCCTCACATATGGGGAGGCAGGTAGAGGAAAATCAGCCACTAAGAGAACTATCTCTCACTGGATAGTCTCCTGCATTCAGTTTTGTTATGACAAGGCTGGTAAACAGTTCCCTCAAGGCCTCAGGGCACATTCTACTAGGGGCACTGCTTCCACAGTGGCAGCTGCAAGGGATATTACCTTGCTGGATGTCTGGAAAGCAGCCACATGGAGGGCTGTACACACATTCACAAAGCATTACTGCCTGGATGTGCAGTCCAGATCTGATGCCAAATTTGGCAGGGCAGTCCTGCAGCACCTCTTCCCTAAGTAGGTTTTGTACCCACCTTCCAACTGCACTACTTTGTGGTCTGCATACTGTTACTTACTGATGCTAAAGGACTCCTGGGGTGAGAAGAAAAAAAATACTCACCGTAGTAATATTGTTTCTTCTAAGGTATCCTTTAGCATCAGTAACCTCCCACCCTTCCTCTCCAAGTAACCTAACTGAAGAGGACTCTGCTTCCTTTGTTGTTGCCAAATTCTTTTCTGTTATTTTGAATTACATTTAAAGCAAAGTTTATATTTTACTACAGTTGTTCATAGTTCATGCTATTGCATGATTTTTAAAGCCTGTTAGGTCAGACTTTATAGGGGTATGTTCCCATCACAGCTTCAAAAAAATTCTGGTGCCCTCTGGGCAAGCACCCTCTAACTCTCTTCTGATTGGCTAGTTCATTTTATTCATTATCATAAACTCCACCTCTGAGGCAGCTCAACCTTGCCAGCTTACTGCATACTGTTACTGATGGTAAAGGACACCTTGGAAGAAACAATAGTACTACGATGAGTCATTTTTTCATTTGTGCTCTGCAGATGGACCACATTAATCCCTTTTGCACAGTGCAAATGCACTGAATATGGTGTTGCGTGAATGTTCTTGTCCCCACCCCTCCTTTTGCCCACCCACATACAATATGTTTTGCATAGGCACTAACCCTGTTTGCCCTCACAACCGCCCTTTTTGAATATTGCGCTTCTCGCAAAACCCAGTTTGCGTGGGCAAACACCCATTTGCACCCACGCAGACTTTTGAATATTGGGCCCCAGAGCTTGTATATACTGTAACATGCATCTTAGTCTATTGAATCCCTCACTGCTGCAATCCTGGTCTGATGTCAGCTGCAGGGGATTCTGGGATCTATAGTTATAAAAAGTGTCAGCCTAAAAGTAAACAAAATTGGTCTGATATAATCTGGTATACTATGGTAAACAGTAAGTAAAATACATGTTTTTGCACACAAAGTGCAAACTGGGACCAGCCAGACACTCGAGTGTGGAGGTCTTACTGCTGACTGTTCCCCTTTAAGGCTTACCATATTTTACCAAAAAAGGTATTATTAAACTACATTTTATTGTGCGTTACAGAAACAAACCTACACAACTTCATCTCTACTGGTGCACTTGTGACTTGACACCCATAATGTGGCACTCAGGCTGGCCATTGGAGTTGAAATCTGTTTGTCAGGGGATAAATTATCTGGTGGGTGGAAATGGCCCACAGTAGGCATGGCTGATCTGTGTAATCACATAGCAGTTATATTGTTATATTATTATCACCCCTCTTTTTAAAGTTTATATTACATCAGTTTCCATGTACTTAATTTGCAAATATGTGTTAGCTAGGCATTAACTGTGAAAACTATGGTACAGAAGATACACATTTCATAATGACTGATCTATTGTTTCAAACACACTGAAATTTATGTAAAACACACTGAAATTTATGTAAACGAATTCAGCACATTTATTTGTAATTTCTGTCCAGGAAAGGCACACTAAGCCTGATAGCTGATTTACAGGTGTGCATTCCCTGTACTGATTTAATTGACTGGGAAATATTCACTGTGACACAGTGGAAGCTTCCCTACCCATCTTTGATAATTACCATGGGATCTTTAAATTCCAGCTGGACAGTGATCGGAGATGGGTTGAAGGGACCTCAGTTAAATTCCTCATACAAAGGGCGGCATGCAGAGAATGTAATGGGAGAAAAAAAAACCATCGGCCCAGCCAGTGTGTGCAGCCCTGTCTGCCTAATACTTTAGTGATGGCCCTATTGACCACGTATCCACCCTCTTGTTTCTCTCCACATCACTATCGATACCATCCACTGAGCTTGTCAGGCCACTGTGTCTGTCCCACTCTAGTTTGAATCCTGCCAATGTTTTAGCACATTCCCCCTCCTTTGGTAGTCTGTCCGTAGCTCTGTAAAAAAGTACTTTTGAATGTCCCTGATGAACTTCATCTGACCAGTTTTGGTGGATTTCCCTTTCTGTTTGTGTTTGCACTAAGACTGAAGAATCAATTCCAGTGTAACATGTTAATCCCATGTACATAAGTCCCGTGATGTTCCCCTCTTCCTCCTTGTTTCCAGAGTATTCATGTTGAGATCTCTCATCCTTTTTTTCCTGTAACTCCTGCATCATTTTGGTCTTCCTCCTCTGCACATCCTCTACCCTATAAAAGTCCACTGAAGGTGTGGGCTGCAGAACCTTGCACAGTACTCCAGGTGGGTGAACCAGGAATCTATAAGGGGGAATGAGTGACTCCCTGTTTATTTATTTAAAGTGTCACTATCCTTTTAATGACCTTGCAAATACATGTTAGATAGCTATTAACTGTGGAAACAATGCCACCGGAGCTGAACATTTCTTATTAACTACAACATTGTTATAAACAAACCAATTAATATTTACATAATTGCAAGATTGTTGCCATGTAAGTAAAGAAAGTAGTTGTTTAACAATTAATATTAAATTGCATGTTTATTAGGCAGTTAGTTCATGAGGGACAGATTTCAGAAGAACATACTTCACAACTACAGGATTGACATTTGATAAATGTAAGTGAATAGTAGTTACAAACAGTTACATTGTGGTCATAAGTTATTTACACTTCTTACACTTTATTTTCAGCATCAGTTTCTGTGTACTTACTTTGCAAATACATGTTAGGTAGGCATTAATTGTGGAAACAATGCTGCAGAAGCTGTACATTTCTTGATAAATGTTGTGTTGTTTTTTGTTATTCTCACTTTTTTGCTGCCTGTGGCACTGGCTCATCATTGCCCGGTCACAGACCCTGACCCACTTCCAGATTGGCTCAGCCCCGACTCCCTTGGATTTCCCCAGGTAGGGTCACGGCACCCCCAGAGCTTTTAGTGCCGTGAACATGGGACTAGAATTGGAGGGCCGGCCTGGAAGCTAATCAGGGCCAGAGGCAGGCATCATACGTGACGGTTGTGAGCTGAATTTTTTAGCTAGATTCCCCAGGGGTGGGGATGTGCAATGACGTCCAGCATCTGCCCCGGCCCTCTGTTAACTTTTCCATGCTGATGTTTGCAAGTTCTCCTGGCCTCTGCCAGGAGTCCTGCGCATGCCGGGTAGTCTCCCCACCTCCTGGAGAAGGAGAGCAGCCCTAGGGATGCTCAAGCCTTCTCCTGGCTGACCCTCCAGCTCCCTGGGTCCAATCCCGAACCTGAGTCGCTGGTGTCGCAAGCGGAAATCTAACCGCTGTGCCGGCAGGCCAGACTCAAATGTCACATTGTTACAAAACAGATAAGTAATTATGTAAATAAATGATTTTTACTGTATAAGTAAACAATGGTTTTGCATATCAGTTAACAATGTTAGATCGCTTGCGGCCGATATTCAAAGATTAGTGCACCTGCTAACAGGGTTAGTGTGTGCACTTACCCAGATTTGTGCGGGTGCTCCCGGTTGGCCCATATTCAGAAGCCTCGAGAGCATCCTGCAAACCTGTCAGCACCAAACCACTAACAGACTGCTGTGCTTATGCAGATGAGGGGGCCTTCTTATGCATACCGGCACACCAGTAGATTGAAAGGTTTGCAGTGGCTGTAAACTGCCCCGAAGCAGTGCTGTTTACCGCCACTGCAAACCACATGTTAACTGAGTACTAAGCCTGCACCCTCCCCAAAGGCCAGGCAGCTGTACTGTAACCACCCTCTCCTAAATCCATTCTAAAGATTTCAAGGCCTCCATGGTGTCCAGTGGTCCCCCCACCACTCAATCACTCTACGGAGCATTTTCCAAGCATCTCTGGTGGTCTAGTGGTACTCCCACCCCATATCCTCCATTTACACACAATATCTTTCAGCTTCTGCTGTAGAATATGGTGTTTTGTTTGCCCAAATCTGCTATGTGGAGAAGAGGGGGGATCAACGGTTAAAACAGTATAAAGATGCATGTAGCTATAAGCATAATGCTGACAGAAAGAACCACAATTGTCATTGAAGTGCCACCCAGCAAAAGAATTTGCAGCCGCTATGCACTAACTGCAAAGTTATGACACCAATTTGTTCCTGGTGACAAATCCTCAGAGTCTGAGGCTCCTCCCTGCACTCCCACCTGGTGGGCATTGAGTCAGGCAGGATTTGTCAGTGGAGCATGGTCCACTTCTTTCACGGGCCTGCTATGGTTAATCTCAGAATCAGTGGATCTTCAGATGGAGCCCATTCAGAAGAGGGCTAAGGACCCCCTCACCAAGATTCTCAATGGGGGCGACTTCCCTGGGGAGGCCTTCCCAATCACTAAGGCCATTCTTGGCCCTGCACTGGAGCACTGGCAACACCCTGCCTCTTGCCCTGCACCCTTCGGACCAGATGGCCTACAGATAAAGCGGTCCCTATCGGCTTCTTGTTGGGTTTCACTGAACATCCCTGGGGCCATTGGGTCCACAAGGTAGTCGGTTTCAACAAACAGGCAGTGTTGGAGTGCGTGGATAAGCCTCCCAACAAGGAATCCAAGAAATTGGATCATATGGCCAAGAAGGTCTACGCGGTCTCCTCCCTTGGCCTTTGGCAAGCAAATTCGGCCCTTTTAATGGCCCATTTTGCTCATGCCCTCCTGGGCACCCTTGATGAGGTACTCATTTCCCTTACTATTATAAGGGATTGTAGTTAGTTTCCCTAACAGTTGGAAGAGATTACAGTTTTACAGGGACTACTTTTTCTTGAATACAGTAAAAAATGCCATATTTGAGTACCATTTTTAAACCGCATTGTCCATTTTTGCTTGAAATGAGTGAAACATTTTTGACACCCTGTTATAAGTGCAATAAACACTTCAGGGATATGTAAGCATGCTGTAGTAATTGCACTTGGCTCTTGGGTGTTTAAAGGCACTCGGCATAAGTGCCTCATGCCTAACAACACCCTCAAACCGTGCAATTATTACAGCATAATTACATACCCTAGCATGTCTTATAGCATACATATTAGATTACATGTTTATTAAGAAAGTAAATTTGTGAGGGACTGATTTCTGAAGGAGAACATACATCACAGCTACAGCACTGACATTTGATAAATGTAAGTGTACAGTAATTACCAGCAATTGCACTGTAGTCATAACTTAGGTACTCTTCTTCTTATTCTTTATTTTACATGTTAGATAGGCATTAACTGTGGCATCAATGCCACAGAAGCTGCACATTTCTTAATAACCACAGCACTCTTAGAAAGTCAATAAGTAATTATGTAAATGAACATTTGTTTTACTGTATAACTAAACCATGTACAGTAGCTGTATATCAATTAGCAGTATTAGACTGCATGATTATTAAACAGTACGTTCACGAGGGACCAATTTCCAAAGCAGACTATACATCGCACCTACAGCATTGACATTTGATAAATGTAAGTGTATAGTAATTGTCACAAATTCGCTCAACCGGTCAGCCCTCTACTCCCAAAGTGCCAACTTCTGAGCGTATGATTTGTGGACAGTGAACAGTACAAGGTAATCCTCTTGTCTGTTTTGTGGGTTCGAGTCACCTTAGTCTCAAGTTCTGGAAGGATTCAAACTGATAACCTCTTGTTAGTGTACCCAATTATCAGGCTCAGATAATTCTGTCTTTGGGGGGCAGATATCTTTGCCTATGGGCACCTGACCAGGACTACAAAATGAACCCCTTAGAACTCTATGCAAGACTTTAGAGAACTCTCCGTTTCCCAGTTTGGTATCACAATAGCACATGCACAGTGTCAACTATAACCACTCTAAGCTCTACTTATATAAAAAGAAATTTCAAGGCACTCCAGGCAGTTTCCGTTTTAAAATATATATCTTTATTTTAAAATAGGAAAACAGAAAATATTACAGAACAAAATATCCCAACAAATACAGCCTTAAAACAAACAGGTTTAAAGTGCAAATTCCTACAAATAATAACTTCAGGCTAATCTTGTATAAGGTTCTTACTTCAGTGCTTTGATGGTCTCTCTTCTCTCAGTCAGATATATCAAAGTGTGTCTGTCCAGGTTCTCTCGGCAGTTAAAACCAGCCCTGAGCTGGCCTTCTCTGAGGTCACCAAACTCCTCCTTGGTGTAACAAAATCTATATTTTTGATAACACCAAGATGGCCTACTGAGGTATTTAAAAAAATAAGAGATGACATAATGCATTTCCTCTTCTTATGTTTGACTGGTCAGAACCAGTTTGTGCTTTGCTTCACCCACACATCAAAAGTCTCTTTGATATAAGTCATTGTATTCAAAGCAAAAGTGTAATTTGATTCCTTAATTCTGTCTGGGCTTTGGTATCTACACATCAAAGAATTTGATGAAAATGAGCTTGTTTCCTGGGCTGATACCAAAAACACATGCATGCTCTTTTCATTATGACACCTAGAGCAAAATCAAAGGATTTCCTTGGGATGCCATGAATGGCTAATTTCATTTCCTGGGATCAAAGCAAATTTAACATGCTAATTGAACCTCAGATCTCTATAGTTTAAAATACCTCCTGTCCGTAGAACTTATCCCTGGGGGGTTTGACGTGTCAGCTTCAGCAGCCAGCACCTCCCTCTGCCACAGTCCATCATACATTCATTTCTTATATTTACAACAAAAAAATTATACAGGAATCAGAACCAGCTGTCCAGGTGTGACAGTAATTACCTGTACTTGCAGTTTAGTCATAACTTAGTTACCTTTCTTTTTACACTTTAAGTGTCAGTTTCTGTGCAGTTACCTTGCAAATACATGTCACATAGGCATTTACTGTGAAAATAATGCCATTATTACTTAGCCGCAATATTGTTACAAAGCCAACTAGTAATTAAGCAAATGAAATATTTTTGTACATGGATACATATCAATTATCAATATTAGATTGCATGTTTATTAAACTGTAAGTTCACAAGGAACTGATTTACAGAAGTAGAAAAACATTGATAGAGTGAGGAAGGGGTAAAAGCCCTGAAGGTGGATAAGTCCCTGTGGGCCATTAAGAATTGTGCAGCTTATGTGGCATTGTTTCCACACTTAGTGCATATCTAACGTGTATTCATAAGTCAATTCTAGTCCACAGTTTTGCAGATTAAATTCTTCCCCAAAGGCGAATGTATTTATATAAACCTGGCTGATAGCACAGTGGGGGTGGGCAGGTGGCCCGGAGCAGGTTCAAGGAAGTGGCACAGAGATGCAGAAGGGTGGGGAGGTCAGTAGCATTCTCAGAAGTGCTGCCAGTACCTAGGGCCAACACTGCAAGGAAGACTAGAATAGAAGACTTCAATGTCTGGCTCTGGGGGTAGTGTAAAGAAGAGGGTCATGGAATAATTGGTGACTGGGGTATTACATGAGGAACAAGGACCTGTATGCACCATACACATTAGTCCCTATTAGTTAAGCACTGGCCTTCATTTATATCAAATACTTCTTAAACATGCATAAAGTTCTTTTCAAAATCAGCCTTATAGACTTCAATGGGGCATGCCTTCACACTCTCCCTGGTTAGATGTCACAAAACATCTTAGTGCGGGGGCATGGCTAGCAGATTGGGAAGAGGAAGGGATCAGCTGGCTGTCTCTTTGGTTCAGTTTACGATCCCTTCTGTTCCAAACAGGAACACTTTTGAATTTTCACTTATTGACTCAAAAGGCTTTCACTACCATATAGTAATGGACTATGATATTAAAAAGCCCATTGCTGTATTGTGGACATTTCCTTTAAATGGTGGGCCAGCGATCGGCAAGGGGGGGATACACTAGACACCAGGGAGAGTTTTACTGTTACAGCAGGTCAGCGATTGGTGGTGGTGGGGGCCACTAGACACCAGGGAAAGTGATTTTTTATACAGCGGGCCGGCGATCGGCGAGGGGGTCACCACTAGGCACCAGGGAGAGTTTTACTGTTACAGTGGATTGGCGATTGGTGGTGGTGGGGGGCCACTAGACACCAGGGAAAGTGATGTTTTTATACAGCAGGCCAGCAATCAGTGAGAGGGGAAATCACTAGACACCAGGGAACTTTCATTGTTACAGCAGGTGATTGGTGGGGGAGACACTAGCACTAGGGAATGAGTTTTTTTATACGGCGGGATGGCGATTGGCATGGGGGGGGCACTAGCACCAGGGATAGCTCTCTGGGACCAGCTAAGTGGGGGGGGGGAGGCAGCACCATGCTAAATTGCTGGGCTGCCCATGCAAATAAGCCCAGAATGGCCTCTTATTGCCTTGCATGCCCAATGAGCTCATTTATATGAGTCCGTTTGAATATCGGAAATTTAGTGCAGGCACAAGCCATTGTAGTGCCCTATTTTGGGAGCCATGTCTGTCCTGGACTAAGTGGCTTAGCTCTGGGCCACCATGGCCCTATATTCAGTGGACTAGTGCTGGTGCGCTATTCTACTGAATATAGCAGTTTTGGACTCCAAAGGCAATGAAGGTGCAGCGCTAATGTTTGCACTGCAGTTTGTGCCTTTTTGAATATTGGGCCCCTGATGTCATTTGTGGTGCTTTTGTACTGTGCCTATTAAGAAATTGGCATCTATATTGCTGTTGTTCAGTGGCTGCTTTAGAATAAGTTTTAATAGGAGCCTTATCTGTGTTAATTCTGGCTACAGATGGATGTGTTAGTCCTAGTAAAAGGTAATCATTTTGAAGTGGAGTAATGAAAAGCTGAGCCTTAATCTATAGGTCAATTAAAAACCTGTTCAGAAGAAAACACTATGCTGGCAAGTGTATAGAAATTCTCTTAAAAAGGTTTCAAAACAGTATTATCTCTCCCACCCCCACTCACAAGCAGTCTTGGAAATGCGATAATTGTTTTAGTGCCATCCTGAACAATTACCTCTATTAAACTGTCCTCAGGCATACCTCTCAACTGCTCCGCGTTATGCATGATGTCCGAATTTGAGCCTTCTTGTGGAGTCTGTACTGTCACCCCACATTGCTGCCCAAATGTCCATGGTACAGCTGCCCAAATGCCATAAACAAGTGCTGCTTGGCTTGCTTTACTGTTTCTTTGTTCCCCTTCCCCAGCTTCATTCCCATCTTTCCCAGTGACATCCCTAGTGATGTACAGCCCCTTCTTACTGCTCAGTAGAAACTATACCACTGACTTTCAGTGCTTGGTCTGGCTCCACCCCAGCTTACCTGAACTTTCCACCCCAACTGATTAACCAGTTAATGTTCAGTCCCACCTCAGATCCACAGCTGCGCTGTATAGCAGCTGGGTGAACGAGAGGGGGAACCATAGCATCCATAGCTTTTTCTGCCTGACTGCTGTTAAGGAAAGATGCTCACATCACTCTACAGGAAGAATGAAGCAAGCCAGGATTTGAAGTCTGCACCGAGGAGCGAATGCCGCTGTCGTCAGCCAGGCTTAGCTCTGCCCTGCCTTGCTCTGTTGATCTCCTGTTTTGGAGCTTTTGGGGCTTCAGGAGCCATCATAACTGGAGGCTCTTTGGAGACTCAGGAGCAGGGAGACTGGACTGCCAGTGGTGCCGAGAGAAGAATAAAGCTAGTGCTCAACAGTTAGCCAGCTTTATTAGCTGCCGGTAAATTCACTTGTGGCTGTATACTGTTGTGCTGACTGGAGGTCCCCATCCCAGTTTAGTAAAAGAGCATCACTCTGACTGCACACTGCTTGGCTGCTGGCTGGTAGGCTTTTTTGAGTTGGTCTGTCACTGCTGCCTGCTCCAGAAGTGCCACAGACTCTGTCTACTGGCTCCTGGTACTGTGCTGCTGCCAAAGCCTGCCTGCTACTTGCCAGCCCAGTCAGATCTGATGCTGCTCTGATGGAGTTTGCTGTTGAGATCTGCCGCTGTGAAAGGCAGCCCAGCCAGCACCCCCAAGAATCCAGCATCTTGAACTCGGTCTACACCATGCAGGCATTCATCAACAAAAGGCAGCGATTAGTAAATTAAAAGGTTTGCTTTTATTTTTCTCTTAGTAAATTGCTTATTGGAAAAATGTAGCAAAACAATAATTGTATCAGTTCACAAGGATTCCTTTTTGACCCACAATGATCATATATAATGTTATTCCTGGAAATTATTGTACTCTGTGAAAATGGTGTATTCACTATATTATTCTTCAGTAAAGTACATTTAAAAAAAAAAAGGCATCAAGAGAGAGGTGGAGCAGCTGAACATAATCATAGGTAGGTGCCTGGGGATTCTTTGAACTGTTTTTGGGATGTGTTGTACTAATAACTGAAGTGTTTTATTGCCTTTTTGGGGGTCAGGGTTGAGGCATCTGATTACTTCTGATGTGTTTTATGTAATGGTTTGTACATGAATGCCTTTTTTATTTGGGGTGCATGGGGGTCAGCTTCCTGTGTCTGACAACTTCTGATATTTTATTAATATGATTGTAGTCTTAATGTGACACATTGTAATCATATTAATAAAACATCAGGAGCGACTGGACACCTGGGGGCGTAAACCTGCCTAACGTAGAAAGGTATGCCAGAGCCGCATTTTTGAAAATATTGTTTCTATGGTTATCGCCAATCTACTCAGCTCCCTGGAAGGAAATAGAATGTGACATAAATGACCTTTATGATTTGGCACCTATTTTATTTGCAACAGGAGGGTGGTCTCCCCCCTCTGCGACATTTTACTAAATTCTCCTGAGAAATTTTGAAAATATGGAACCAAATGAAATATCATAGGAACTTCTCCGAGTTTTTTTTATCTCATGAGGCTAGTTTCGGCTGAAGAGAATTTTGATCCATCCCTGATGGACTCTGGATTTAGGGGGTGGCACCACCTGGGGCCACATTACTTGTTCCAAGTCCTAACAACTAAGGGAATTTCCTCTTTTTGAAGTGCTGTAGGGAGAATCTGGGCTCTCTTATAGAGAGTATTATAGATTTCTCCAACTACGGGACTACATTTTACATCAAAGTCCTGAAAGGACCAAAATCCCTAACCCAAAACCACCTTTATTAATTCTGTTAACTGATACCCTTCAGGGGAACCTTATAGGGCACCTTATCGGGCATCTACATTGCATATTTAGAGACACTTTAGGAGACTCCGCTCAGACCATCTTGGATAAATGGAATACTGATCTTGAATTATCTGTTACACATGAAGACTGGTTAAAATCTGTCCTATCAGCAGTAAAGGTAACTCTCTCCGAGGTCTGGAGGGAATATGCTTGGAAATGTCATTCTACATATTTTAGAGCCCCAGCTTTACTCATTAAATATATGCCTTCAGAGTATGGAATGTGCTGGAGGGGCTGTAAATGTCAGGTTGCAGACTTAGGTCACATTTGTTGACAATGCCCATTACTAACCCCTTATTGGTGTACATTGCAAATCGAGCTACAGAAGTGCCTAGGGGGCCCATTGAATTGACTGCGGAGATGGTATTATTATCCATATTGCCCAACCATAGACCTTCATGGGCCCGAACTCTACTGCCTACATGTTTGGTGGCAGCTAAAAAAGCTATTACTCGACGGTGAATGGCCTCGTTTATCCCCTTGATTGCTGATTGGTGGGCTATAGTGATGATTATTTGTCATATTGAAACATTAACATCTGCTCTCCATGAAAAGGTAGAAGCTTTCAATATTAAGCGACAAAAATGGGTGTGGTATGTAGCTCAAATTGATTCTGACTTTGTCCCCTGAGGGGCTGCCTGTGGCTCGAGGGGTGGTGCTGCTCTCATCAAGGGGGTTGGGGAATCTAACAGGGTGTAGTAAAAATGGAGGGTATTGATCCACAGTCTGCTGCTTAGTTACTGGTGAAAGTGTCCTAATCCTTTCTAGCTTATAGTTACAAGATTCCCAGACACTGCATTACCATTGATTGTGTCTCTGTACCCTGTTTTCATATTGTGCTGGTGTTTTCACACTAAAAACTTTCATAAGTATGTATAATTCATGTGATGTCATATAATATGTCCAATAAAAACTAAATTAAAAAAAATAGGAGTGATTGGATACAGCAAGGCAGAACTCCCACTCACCCAAAAAATAACTTACATGGTCCATTTTGGAGGTAGAAGGTCTGGCTTGCTGTGTGACTGCGTCCAATTACTTCTGATGCATTTTATGTAATGCTTTGTACATGTATGCCTTTTTTGGGGGGTGAATGAGGGGTGTCTGGTTTGTTACAGCTGACAACTTCTGATATTTTACTAATATGATTGTAGTGCTAGTGTGACACCCTGCTATCATATTAATAAAACATTAGGAGTGATTGGACACAGCAAGCCAGAACCCTCCACCCACCCTCCAAAAACATAACTTACATAGCCTGTTTTTGGTGGGGAAGAGTCTGGCTTGATGTGTTTGATCACTTCTTTTTTGCTATAAAGCTTTTTTCTCTGCTAGTCACTGTGGGCAGGCTGTCAGCCCTGTCCCCTCCTCCTCTCCCCCGGCACCTATCTCTCCCAGCCACCAAGCCCTAGATCCCCCATGGATTTCCTCCCATAGCAGGGCTGGGAAGGGGGGGCCATCCCCCAGTGACTCTCATCCAGACTGTTCAGCTGGTAACCAGGTGATGGTGCAGGGACAGAGGTAGGCGGGCAGGGCTTCATTTAGCCCACGCCAACCAATTTTATTTATAGCAATAATTTTTATTGGTATATTATACGGGCACAGGAGTACATAGGTAACATACAAAGAAAAAACAGCTCCATGTATAACACTATTTCTGTGCATACATGCCAACCAATTTTCTGTTTTCTCCCATAGTCCCTCTCCAGCAGCATGTAAGTGTGTACACATGAAGGAGCACACACACTGTGGAACCGCGGCCCCTCCCTATGTGCTGCTCGAGCTACCAGAGCTACTTCCAGGCTTCCACCTGGGGGCAGTCAAGCCACCAGGCCTTCCCACCCTGAGAGAGGAAAGATGTTCTCCGGACACTCAACCTCCCCCCCCAAGCCAACCTCCAGTGACCCAAGTTTGTTCCTGAACCCGGGTCACTGGCATGGTAAAAGGTGAGATGCAAAGCGCCTCAACCCTCTATACCACTGGGCCAGCTCATCCGATCACTTCTGATGTTTTATTAATACATTTGTAGTGTTGCACTGTATCACTACAATCATAAAAATAAAACATCAGAAGTAATCAGACACAGCAAGCCAGAACTCCGCCACCCACCAAAAGGAAGGCAGTTTGACTTACTCTGCTTGCTTTTGGTGGGGGTAGGATGTCTGAATTGCTGTGTCATCATCCAATCAATTCTGATATATTTGTGTTATACTGGTGGTGGTAGGGGGTTTGGTGGCCTGCTGCATCTGATCACTGTTAGATGTAAATGTGTTGTACTGCTTTTAAAAGTGCACCTTCAGGGCAGCTAAAACCCTCACTGCCTCCACCAAAACCAGTTAGCCCCAGGTTTCAAAGAAAAGATTTCTCTGAAAAAAGAAATGAATGTTGGGTTTGTAAAGAAACTGGGCATATTGCCAGATAGTGTCCCAAAAGGGCAAGCAATACGCAACAGGGGGCTAGGAAAGAAGTGGCTTGTTTGTGTGTCCCTGGAAGCATGCCTGTGAACATGAGGGAACACATGCACCCAGTCACGGTGAATGGTGTACAGACATAAGGGTTAAGGGACACAGGGGCATCCCTGACATTGGCAAAAGGGGATCTGGTAGAGCCTGGCCAGCTTATACCCAATAAATGTGTCACAGTATAAGAATTTACTTGTGAGGAGAAAACATTGCCACTCGCTAGTGTTCTCCTAGACTGGGGTGAAAGAGGGGGAACTGCGCAACAGGTGGTTGTAGCCAAAACATTAGCAGTTGACGTCATCCTTGGCAACAGTCTCAAACAGGGGATGGTGTGTGCAGTTACCCGTAGCCAAGTGGGAAGGGGAAATTGTAGTTCCCTGGACCCCACAGAAGCCATTGTGGAAACCACTGGGAGGCTGGTTCCCCAGCCTGTGTCTCCTGATATGGAGACTAATGAAAAGGGGGTAGAAATTTCCCCAGTAGCAGTTAACCACACAGCTATGGAGAGTTACACTGAAGAAGGAGGGGTGACCCATTGTCAGAGGGTTAGGGATGGCAGTGATTCTGAGTGCCCTGACTCTAGTGCTAGGGACCCTAGTTTAGAGACTGAAGGGGACCTGTCCCATGCCTTGGGAATGTGTAAGGAGTTTGCAGCTGCTCAGAAAAGTGACCCTAGTCTAGAGAAGATGAGGGCTTGGGCAGACTCTAACGGTGCACAGGGAGATGACAGTAAACATAAGGTTTATTGGGAAAATGGACTGATGTATACTCAGGCTGTGCAGACAGAGGGAGGGGTAATAGGCAGGGAGCTTGTCGTTCCCCAGGGGTATTGTGAGCAGTTGCTCAAGATTGCACATGATATTCCCTTGTCTGGTCATCTGGGAATTGTGCGCACTATGCAGCAGTTGGCCCAGAATTTCTATTGGCCCAACTTCACCCAGCAGGTGAAGGAGCATTGCAGGTCTTGTCACCGGTGCCAAGAAGTAGAGAAGGCAGGTAAGAAAACCCAAGCCACCCTAATTCCCTTGCCCATAGTGGAGGAGCCATTCCAGAGGGTGGAAATGGATATTGTGGGGCCTTTGAATACCCCCAGCTCCTCCAGGAAGAGGTTCATCCTGACTGTGGTTGATTACGCCACTCGGTACCCCAAGGCAGTTGCCCTATCCTCACTGAGGACAGGCAAAGTGGCAGATGCCTTACTTGGGATTTTCTCCTGTGTTGGGTTTCCGCAGGAGATTATCACCAATCGAAGGGGTTCCTTCATGTCAGACCTGATGAAATGTTTGTGGGAGAAGTGTGGGGTGGTGCAGAGATGCATGACACTTTATCACCAGCAAGCCAATGGGCTTGTGGAAATATTTACTGGTACCCTGAAGTCAACGCTCCAAGCATTTGCTGAACAGCATGGGAGGGACTGGGAGAAATACCTTCTCCACCTGTTGTTTGCCTACAGGGAGGTGCCCCAAGAGTCGACAGGATTTTTCCCCTTCGAACTCTTATATGGATGCCGGGTATGTGGGTCCCTAGACTTGATCCAGGAGGACTGGGAAGGCAAGCACGCCACCCAGGGAACTCCCATAGTGGATTACGTCCTAAGGTTTAGGGAAAGGCTGAAGGAGCTTATGAGGACAGCCCAGAGCAACCTGGCAGTTGCCCAACAGAAACAAAAGGTGTGGTACAACCGCAGAGCCAGAGCTCACTTGTACATGGTAGGTCAGGAAGTCATGGTCCTTATTCTGGTCTGGAAAGACAAGCTGTAGGCTGAGTAGGCAGGACCGTACAAAGTAGTTAGGAAGGTAAATGATGTGAACTATATCATAGAGTTACCTGACAGAAGACAGACACAAAGAATGTGCCATGTCAACATGATGAAGCCATATGCTAATAGGGCTGACATGGTGTTTGCAGTATATAGTCCTGGGGAGGGGATGGACGAAGGAGACCCCCTTCTGGACTTGCTGGAAGAAAGCAAGTGGGAGTTCTCTGTGGAGGCAGTTAAATTGTCTCTCCAACTGGCCCTGGACAAGATCCAGGAAGTAAGAGAGGTTTTAGCAGACTTTGCTTCCCTGTTTAGCACCAAGCCTGGACTAACCCCCTTAGTGACGCACAATGTGGAGATAGGGACACAGGCGCCCATACGGCAGACAGCATATCGAGTGTTAGAGGCTGTCCAAAAGGACATTAGGAGGGAGGTGGAGGAAAGACCGGATTTAGGGGTAATCCAGAGATCCCACAGCCCCTGGGCCTCACCCATAGTCCTTGTGCCCAAGCCAGATAGCTCTACTCATTTCTGTGTGGACTATCATGGACTGAATGCAGTCATGAAGTCAGACGCCCACCCAATGCCCTGGATGGATGAACTCCTGAACAAGTTGGGAGAGGCGACCTACCTTATGACTATTGACCTGACAAAGGGGTATTGGCAGGTAGAATTAACAGACTGAGCTAGGGAGAGGTTGGCCTTCATCACTCCAATAGGCTTATATGAATTTAAAGTAATGCCTTTTGGCATGAAGTACGCCCGGCCACCTTCCAGAGATTGGTGAACCAGGTGTTAAATGGTGCTGAGGAGTATGTCATGGCATACCTGGATGACATTGCCATCTTTAGTGCCAGCTGGGAGGAACACCTGTCCCATCTTAGGGAAGTGCTGGACAGGATACAGAGGGCCAGGCTCACTGTCAAAGCTGAGAAGTGCCAGGTAGCCACAGCTGAAGTGGCATACCTCAGGCATGTTATAGGCCAGGGACAACTCTGTCCTAACCAAGTAAAAATAGAGGTGATCAAGGCATGGCCCAGACCAGAAATGCAGGAGTAGGTCATGAGTTTTCTAGGGACAGCAGGGTACTATAGGAAATTTGTACCCAATTACAGTGCCCTGGCTGCTCTCCTATCTGATCTGGTAAAGAAAAGGATGCCTAAGAAAATTACCTGGGAACCAGCCTATGAAAAAGCCTTTACCAGACTGAAGGAGGCACTGTGCAGTGCTCCTGTATTGACAAGTCCTGACTATAGCAGACCTTTTATAGGTCAGACTGACACCTCAGACATGGGTATTGAGGCAGTACTGAGTCAGACATCCAACCAAGGGAAAGATCACCCTGTAGTGTACCTGAGTAAAAAGTTACTTCCCAGGGAGCAGGCATATTCTACTGTGGAAAAAGAGTGTCTTACCATAGTGTGGGCCCTAAAGAAGTTAGAGCCATACTTATATGGGCAGCATTTTGTGGTGCAAACTGACCACAAACCCTGGTTTGGCTAGCACAAATGGGAAAATTAATGGTAGACTATTAAGATGGAGTCTTGCTTTGCAAGGGTATGGCATGACAATCTTACATAGGGCTGGAACAAGCAATCAGAACAGTGATGGCCTTTCGTGTCTTTATGAGGAGTGAACTGATTTGGGAAGCTCATCCCATGCAGGGGATAGAGCCCCCAAATTCAGTCTAGGTGGGGAGGATTGTGACGCTTGGCCAGCTGGTTATGATTGTTCCTTAATATTTGTAGTATAAAAATGTAGTGTGTGATTTGTCTCCATAAGGCAGCTGTGCCATGGGTCAGGTTTTAATGGAAATAACAGGATATACTAACCTGAAACCAGGAGGTAATTAAAAAGACTAGAGAGCCTTAATTAAGGGTCTCCTGTTTTTCTGACTTAATTGGAGCTGACCCAGCTGCCAGGATATAGGGATCATAAACTTTTATGATGTTTTAGAGGAAAAAACATTGTTATATCACTATGGTGCTAAAAGTCATAAAATCCTTTGAAATGCCTGGGAATAGGAACTGTTTGAGATCAAAGAGGGGATGTTAATTAAGGAGTCATGTTGGGAAATGAGTTTTTGCTGATGTCACCTTATTTGAAATATCTTCTGACAGGAAGATAATTGTATAATTTTTATATTCTAGAAGGAAGAGCTAGATGACCTCATGGAAGGAGCGAAGAGAGACACAGTTTTAACCTAGGACTGTGTCTGATCTTAGTGATATTTCTTTGTGGGCTTTTAAGAAACAAGAACTAACTTAAGCACTGTAAGAAGGTAATACATTAGATAGAAAAAGTCTAATTGTATTGTGGTAGGAGTTCATGTTTGTACTTTTCCTTGTTTTCCTTTACATGATTGTATGCTTGTGATATAGCGTTCTGTGTTTACATTTTACATATTTTTATCCATTTTTAAGTAAACTTTTCATTTAAAAAGACTGCTTGGGTGTGTTTTCGAAGTCAGATGGTTAAATTCAACAACTGTTCATAAGCTTGATGGTGTTACTGAACTGGGAAAAGGTAAGAATATACCGAAGGTCTTTTATAGAGTTTTAAGGGTTCATTTTGGATACCTGGTTAGGTGCCCTTAGGTGAAAGATATCTGGCATCCACCTGAAGAGCAGATTATCTGAGCCTGTACATTTGGGTATGCTAGCATAAGGTTCACAGTTTGAATCCCCCCAGAATTTGAGACTAAAGGTGATTCGGACCCAAAAGCAGAGAGAGGAGGGTTACCCTGTTCTGTTACCTGTTCACAACACAGCACTCAGAGGTTGACACTGTGGGAGCAGAGGGCCTGACCTGCTGAGTGTGTTTGTGACAAGTGCCACTAAAGTTAGGTTTCAATGGTCACTTCTATGTTAAACCCAAAAGTTTGCACTTTAATAACTTTGCAACCATTTGAGCGATTCGCATGAAATTATGCATGCACCATTGGGGACCAAAGATCTCTTGCTTTGGCAAGTTTCATTTCAGTCAGATGTGCAGGTGCAGAGATACAGAATGTCAAAAATTATGTAAATTGCCATTTTTGTGTAAATTCTTTGTCATGCCATTTCTCAGAAACGGCTTAGGGGTTTGGTCTGAAATCTTTAGAGTACATCAGGCTTGGTTTACAGATGTGCCCTTTGAAGGTTTGGTGAAAAAATATCAATCCATTCAAAAGTTATTAAAGTTTTAATTTTTACATTATTTCCTATGGGAAAATTTTGATGTGTCATGCAAAACAACTGTTTTGTTGCTGCGAAAGTGGTATTTATTGTCGTAAATACGGAATGTAGTGCTGAGATTCCACCATCTTGTTTTCTGTTAGTGAGGCAAATAAATTTAAATATTTCAAAAAATACTGATATATGGTAAACACCAACAGTTGTGTTTACCTAATCGGGGCCCAAGGAATCTTAATCTGGGGTCAGTTTGCTTAAAAAGTGTATTGAAATATGTTTATTTTATCCGCTGAGGTTTTACTGTCACAAATTGCAGTACTATCGCTGTGAAACAAGGGGGGGCTCTGCTGCAAATTGCAGCGCAAGGACTCTGTGCTGCGGCAGAACACACCCTTGTTTCGTGAAAATAGTGCTCGCAATTTGTGGCACTACAACCTCTGTGGCTACAACAAACATTTCTGTCCATTTTTGGGACTAACTGACCCCAGAATCCGATTTCTCAACCCCTGATTAGGTAAACACCTGTTGATGGTTACCTAATTCTAGTATTATTTAAGAGTTTTTAACCCTCTTAAGAGGAAGACAGCTGAGGCATGATAGTACTCATATTGCCAACATCAGGGGGCCCAATCCCTGTGTCAGCACTAGAAACCCCCTTCCTAGTAGTGTGGGACACTGGGGAGCCCACTCCCAGTGTTCTGAGACATGTATCCACCCCCCAGCAGTGTGAGATACTGGAGAGCCCACTCCCAGTGTCCCAAAATATGTTTTTGATTAAAACATGTGAAAATAAAACCACCCCAATGTCTTTTTTAATTTTAAACCAGAAAAAAGAAAATGGTCCTTCATCATCCCCACCGTCCCCCTCCACCATCCCAACCCTCTCACTGAGTATCCAGCCCCCCTTACCCTATACTTACCTCTGGAGGTCATCTGCTGTCATCTTCTGTGGACCAGGACACGTATGCAGTCTTCGGAGCTGAACTGCAAACTGAAGAATCAAAGTAAGTGCCGTATAATGTATTTCAATGGTGTTTTCAACTTATGTTCATAACTTTGGCATTTTTAGGTATTTTTTCATCATGGGCTTTTTGGGACCCAACATTACAAACACTGCAACTATTGTTTCGTTACTCGGGCCCAGACTGTGATTTCATAGTCACTGTGCAAAATTACCTTTTGGGACAGCTTAATGAAATGACAGTGCCAGTGTTCATGAGGTGGTATCCCAAAAAGCCCATGTTGAAAATGTGATGAAAAAATTCCTAAAAATGGGCAAGTTATGAGCATTTGTTGAAATGTTTCTACGCATGCACATCATTTTGGTAATTTTCAATATTTTTACTCCAAATTTTCAACATAGCCATTTTTTCACACAACCTCATGAAGAGTACAGCTGTTATTTTTCACTTCCTGTTCAAAATGTGTTTTTTGAACCTCTGGTGCAGAATGATGTTTCAGTATGGATTTGAAAACTTGCACATACGTGGTTTATGAGGTGGCATCATAAGAAGACTATGTTGAAAATTTGGGGTCAAAATATGATTATGATCATTCATTGCAATTTTGGTATGCCCACTTGTAACTTTGAAAATTCGGAATATTTTGACCTCTGATTTTCAACATAGCCTTCTTATTACCCAACCTCATGTATGTCACAGCTGTATTTTTCAAATCTGATTTCACACCTGTGGCCTGGAATGGCTTTTCAGTTATGCACAATTATGTTGTGGCGTGGATTCAAAAATCTTCTGTACCAGGGTACAGGAGGTGGGGTAATAACATGGCTATGCTGACAATTTGGTCACTGTTGTCCTATAAATGGAAGCATAGGGCCCTGTGCTTCCAAAGCAACATACATATGCACATCTATGGCATGATGAGAGCGCAGGGCCCACAGACAAATAAATATATGATTATAATATCTGAAAAAGTAAGGAAATTCATTGCAAAAAAACTTCATCAGTGAATCAGTTAGGGTTCTTACTAAAGCAACAAAAGCAGGGAAATGTAATGTTAGGGTGTCCAACCCTAACACCCCACCCCCACCCTACAGACACTGACAGGTGTCAGGGTGTGCCTTGCGGTTGTCAGCC
Organism: Neoceratodus forsteri; assembly: GCA_016271365.2. Lineage (NCBI taxonomy): Eukaryota > Metazoa > Chordata > Ceratodontiformes > Ceratodontidae > Neoceratodus > Neoceratodus forsteri. The sequence goes on along the minus strand of CM028130.1, from coordinate 1,441,347,372 downwards.
CTAACGCTCACCTCAGTCTCCTATACCGTACCCATTGTCATGAATCCACTCATGAGGGTCAGATTGCTGAGCTCACAGTGCCCACCCCTAAGTGCAATCCATGACAGGGAAGGGGAAACAGGGATACCCTCCTCGTGTCCACCCAGAGTGTTCACTGGGTTTACAACAGAACAATTGCAATGAGGTTCCAGACCTTCCCTCTATACTTTGGATCAGGGCACAATACTAGCCTCAAGTCCTGTGGCCAAATATGAACCCTTTTCCTGGCTATTACACAAAGGATGAAGACCCAGGTAAGTGTACTCTCTTCAGGGTAGCAGTGCAAAAACCGGATTTGGCTTTCGTCCTACAGGACATGCAATAGCCCAGTTCACAATCTCTGCAGACTCATATGAGACTCTGGTACGCTTCTTAATCCTGCCAGATCCCCTACTGACCCTTTTCAATTTGGTTGCTATTTGATGATCCTTCTAAGCATAAACAGTTGTCACAGATTTGTAATAAAACTTCTACAATCACACATACAATATAAAGAATCTCACACAGGCAGACTTCTTCAGAAAAACAAAAGTCTTTACTAAAATAATTAAATAAATGCAGTTACAAGTAAAAGAGAACATATACAAATTTAGGTTACAATATTAGAAACAAATGGGAAAGCATACAGTATAAACACCTTAAAACTGTTTAACTACATCTCTACCTGTTATGAAGACTTTCAAAAGTCAGACAAATCACTGGTTTGTAAATGTTGCAGTCTTATGCTGGCAGCTGCAGTCTTGTAGTCAAGAGGGAGTCCCAAACGGAATGGCCTTGAGTGACTGTGCTGAGAGGTTAACTAACCTTTCTGAACTGCAGTGTCAGCAATATTCCAATCATAAGGAAACCAGTTTATTTTCTCACCAGTGACCCACAGCATGGTTTATGACAGTTCAGAATTAACCTCTTTGAAGTCTCAGGTTTTTACAATAACACTCTGGAATTGAATGTCACACAATACTGCTAGAAGGATGTGTGCCTTTTTTATAATACCTCACACAGGCCTGTTAGGAAGGTATTTCCTGGTTAAAACATTCCTGGGCCTCATAAAATGTGATATGCTATCATAGTTCCTGAGATCAAAAAGCACTCTGCTTGCAGTGCATGTTTATGGCAGGTAAATGGCTTTTGGCACACCTCTGTCAAAAGAACCTGGGAATGAAAATCTCCCTTCCTGGCAAGCAGGAGGCTTTGAAGTCAAAAGGTCACCCCTTTAAATAAAAAAAAATCTAGGGTTTCCCTATGCCTTGAATTAACACTGGCATAGGCATACACAGAAATCCCATAAAACAATATATAACAAATATATATTGCAAATAATGATATGCAGTTGGCTAGCTCACAACACTCATCTCAGCATGTTTACTTATGGAATGGGATGAGCATTAGGGCTGACAACTGCAAGGCACACCCCAACGCCTGTCAATGTCTGCAGGGTGGGGGTGGGGTGTTAGGGTTGGAAACCCTAACACAACATTTCCCTCCTTTTGTCACTTTAGTAAGAACCCTAACTAATGCGTTAACAAAGTTTTTTTGCAATGAATATAAACAATAATGAGGAGGACATTTTGTGGACAACATTAGAAAGCAATTTTTACAAGAAAATGGTGTTATTTTATACTGCTGTGTTACCAAAAATCCTTAAAAAGTTCCCAATTAAGGATAATCTGTTAACGAATGCAACGTCCCTTCTTAAACCAGCAACTAAACTGGATATATCAACAAAATCTGTGGTTGATGTTGCCTTTTGTCTGAAAGTCTGTGTCACTAATGCAGACTCTGAACAATTATTGGATGAGTTCACAACGTACCAAATTGAAGATACAAGTAAATTGACAGGACCAATAAATGGACCACATTCCTGCATTTCAAAACACTGGGCTCATGTTTTGCAACAATTATGTGACCCTGAAAGATTTCCACTTTTCAGGCAGTTAATGATGATATTACTTTGCTAACTGCACTCAAATGCTGAAGCAGAAATGACATTCAGCATGGTGAGGAAGATAAAAACTTAACTGCACCAGTCATTAAGACTAAAGACTCTACACTCACCGCTAGCCATTAAGACAAATAAAGAGAAGGATTATTATGAGGTCAGATAGCAAAAGAATGTTCTAGATGCTGAAAAAAAAAAGACTGCATCATACAACAGAGATCATAAATCTTCTCACTAATGTACAGCGATCTACGCTACAGACTTGGTGCAACTACACTACTCTGTATAACTTGACAAGTATTTTTGCACCACACTGCCTGCCCCAAAACTCTGTCTTTTGAATGTTTGTTTGCTCATACCTTTTGTTTTGGCTTTTTGTTGGTTATTGTGATTGTGTAGTATGCTATAACTAATGTGCATTTCTGCACTGTTTTGCTGTTGTGATTACACACTGTGATATATGGTGTTTTAACATTGATTTGCACCGTGTTGAATTGTAGTTGCACTAACTAATTAGAGGTATATTCATTCTGCATTCACATTTTTGCAAAATAAAGTACATTTCTTTATTCTGAATGTGTGTTTTTTTAATGGTGTAGAACTAAAATAAAGTCCAAACAACAGCATATGTTTATTTTATTAGAAAAACACAAAAGAAATCATTTAGCTGGTTAAAAATAATTTTATTGATGTACCATCAAATGACTGCTACTCGCGCACTGCAAAAATCCAGTGTTTCACATTTGGGTCATTTGTCACACACTGGTATGCTTTCTGTTCCACATTGCCAGTTTATAGGTTGAGAGGTATGCACTCGGGTGTGAATCATTTTTACCATGACAAAAGGACTCCTGCCTTTTATCACAACAGACAGACTTAAGAGTCTGTAGATCTACTTGCCTGAAGATCAAATGGACATATTAAATCTGAACTCCATAGTTGTTTAATTATTCTTTTGATACAGAATGTACAGTACATATGGATTTATCTAGCTGTACTGATTGAAATCTTTCTGTTCTATTTGTTTATTTTGTCTGTACATTCTGATACAAACAACAATCAAGACAAAACCAACAAACAAGACTAAAAGAGCTTAATATGTATACCCTTGTGGAAAAGAGCGAGAGGGGGGACATGATAGAAACGTTTAAGTACCTCAGTGGAATCAACAAAGTCCAAGAGGGTAGCATCTTTCAGAAAAGAGACATGCAAGAACAAGAGGACACAATTTAAAGATAGAGGAGGGGCAGTTCAGGGGCAATGTGAGGAAGTATTTTTTCACAGAGAGGGTAGTGGATGCATGGAACAGCCTTCCTGAGGAGGTTGTGGGGTCTAAAACTGTGGGAGAATTCAAGAATACATGGGACAGACATAAGGCAATTCTTGTGGGGGGTAGGAAGAAATAGGCTGTTGGTTAACTCGGATCTGCGGCTTATCCTGTAGGTAAGGAAATAGGCAGACTAGGTGGACCAAGCGGTCCTTATCTGCCGTCAAAGTTTGTTTCTATGTTTCTAAATAAAAAGCAATTACAATATAAAAAAAACAGTCTAAGGAAGTTTAAGGAGCACAAAAGGCAAAATGCCCATAATTAGCTCCTATTAGTTACCTATAATATGACAAATTATTGTTTGATAATAAGAGCCTGTCTAACCTGTTTTTGAATGTATTTTTGGTTTCACTAAGAACTATAGAAGTAGGTAAAGAATTCCAAGGGTTGATAATTCTTTGTGAAAAATAGTATGCTCTTTTTTTATCTAACTTTTTCTCTAGCCAGTTGAAGGGTTGTGTCCTCTTGTATTAATGGTAACATGTTTAAATTCTAGCCCACAGTTAAGCATGAGGGATTGATCCTTGATAACTTCACAGGTAAACAAAAGATCACCTCTCATGCACCTTTGTTCCAAAGACATTAGATTAAATTTAGATAAAGGATGCTACTGCCACTGTTGACATTACACAAATGGTTTTAACCCCAACTAAGGTTAACTATAGAACTGGGACCCACACTCCAGTTGATCTCATTCTCACCAATTGCCCTGACAGGGTCTTGGATACAGTGGTATTACATGACTCTCTTAGTGGCCACTCTCCAATCATGTGTCACTGGTCAAATCAGCTTCCCAAACCCCCCAATAGAACGACCTACCTGCGTGCTCTAAGAAATGGTCAGCTCATGCAATTTCAAGATTACCTCCACCAGTGTGACTGGTCATTTATTGACACTGCCATCAGTGTGGACCTAGCTTTGGAATGCTTCATCTCTCTTTTTAACAAAGCATGTGATATATTTGCCCCTTTCAAAAAGCAGCAAAGCAAAGGGGCTAGCAACCCCTGGATCACCACATCTTTCCTAAAACTCATGGCCACTCGTGACCACCTTTGGCATGTAGTATATGCCACTCAAAGTGCTAGGGACTGGCAACACTACAAGGAAGTCAGGAATGCTTGCAGCTATGCAGTACGTATTGTTAATATCTCCCACTTCCAAGACCAGTTCTCCAACTCCTAGGGCAATAGCAAACAGTTCTGGGAGAACATTAAAAACCTCACTGGCAAACCCAGCAAATCCACTCCTTTGATACTCTATTTTAATGGAACTACCACTCAGGATCCTAAAGAAATTGCAGATATATTCAATACTGCATTCACCAACCTAAGTGAGATACTCCTTCCCGACTTCTTCACTGACTCTCCCCACCAGGACAGCAACCGAAACATAGATCCATCCCCCAATACTCCCCCCTTCTACTTCAAGGTAGTTACTACTGGGACCGCAAAAAAATGTCTACTGCGGGTACTCACCAACTCTAAATTTAGTAGCGACACCCTTGATCTTAAATTGCTCCACCTCACCTTAGAACAGTCCTGACACCTTTCACCAAGATCCTTAACCTATCACTCCATCTAAGTCAATTCCTCTTGGTATGGAAAGTGGCGGTGGTGACGCCTGTTCTCAAGAGTGGTGACAGGGCCTCACACTCTAATTACCATCCCATTTCCATCTTGCCCCCACTTTCCAAAGCATTAGAATGCATAGTTGCTAAATCAGTTGGCTAAGTATCTGGACACCTATAATATCCAATGTGTCCAACAGCATGGTTTTAGAAAGGGGCACAGCACCACCACTGCCCTTTTAGAATACACTGATTTCATTCATAAGGCATTAGATCATGGACACCTTGTGGGATCTATTTACATTGACCTCACAAAGGTGTTGAATGTTGTTAATCACTCTGTATTACTCAAGTCCCTACCTACCCTTGGACTCTCTCAAGAAGTCACAGGTTGGTTTAAAAGCTACCTTGAAGGCAAAACTTAAAGGGTAAAAATACACAATACACTCTCTCTCTGTCACCCTGTATGCTCAGGAGTTCCTCAAGGCTCAATCCTGGGCCCTCCCCTATTTAGCCTTTTCCTTAACTCTCTGCCACAAGTATGCCCCACTAACCTGCTCCTTTATGCGGATGATGCTGTGCTCTTCACCAGCCAACCTAATCCTCTACCCCTTGCCAGCAGTCTGCAACAGAGTTTTTCTGCAATTGAGGCCTGGTTTGCCAAACAAAAATTAATTCTGAACCATAAGAAAACCAAAGTGATGCTCTGTGCTAGCCCACACAAGTACAAAAATGCCCAGCTACACATTATAAACAACCTCAGCTCACTCCTTGTACAAGTCTACAACTTTAAGTATCATGCATAACCCTCGATAGTCACCTGTCCTTTCGGGAACACACAAATACAATATCCAGAACTGTATGCATCAGGCTAGAGCTTCTATATAGACACAGACATAGCATGACCCAAGATGCGCTCCACTTAGCCGTCACTAGTTCCATACTTTCTAATATTGACTTTGGGATTTTTATCTATGGCTCTGCTGCCAACACCTCACTTAGGAGAGTAAGTGTTGCTCTTGATAAGGCTTGCCGCCTTGTCACTGGTGCCCACTGCTACACCCACACCTGTGACCTTTACACTGCAGTGAACTGGTTGAACCTCCATGGTAGAGTCTTCTACCAAACTTGCCTGTTCGCCAAAAAGGTTAGTCTTGGACTAGCCCCCCCCCCCGCTTCTGCCGCTTCTCCATAGGACCAATAACCACGACTGCACCAGAAGCACATCCAATCCCACCTTCTTGGTCTCCTTCTGCTGTACTACCAAAGTCCAGTGAACATTTATGTATAGAGCACCCAGCTGGCTAAACAGTCTTCCACCTGACCTCCTAGCTGACTCCAAGTTAGGACCCTTTAAAACCAAATTTGCCTGCATTCCTTGAAACTCAACAGTTGTGATTGCCCCACCTAATTACTCATGTCTCTCTTCATTCTAACCAGCATCAATTTCTTTCTTCCCACTTTTCTCCCATTACTCCTACCCTTACCTCCCCCCCTCCAATCTTTCCACCCCTCGCCACATCCTAGCTTCTTTTTTTTCTCTTATACTTACTATTTCTATGCCCCCTTCCTTGCTGCTCCAGGAACCTCTCTTCAGGGATCCCAAGGTCATGCGCGTACCCAAAGTCCCACCCGGGTACCTCCATTCTAAGTGCCAGTGGTCTGCCCCCATCCTGCCGCGGTTTACTCCCCGGGCGGGGAGGAGAGAGTCTCCCCTTACCCTCTCCACACCTCAAGTGTGTGTTGGGAGGTCAGCTGGCCCCATCTCAAAAGCCCGGTTATGGATTTTCTCGGGACGACTGGGTCCCATCTACAGGAACCTGGGACAGGGTATTTCCATTTTTCTGATCCCAGCCCTCGAGGTGCCCACATGCTAGGGAAGCCTAGGGGCTAAGCACGTCATGATGCGCTTGTTGCTCCGGCTTCCGGCGGGCGCCTCCCCACCCTTATTTTGAAAGCTGCCTTCGCTGCACCTCCACCTGTGGTCACCCAGGTGGTGGTATAGCAGCGAGACTTGCATCCACCCACCTGGAGGAGGAGGCAGCCTTTCAGCACTCAATCCTCCTCCCCTGGCTGGCCCTCAGCTGCGAGTCCATTCCGAACCAGGTGGCTAGCAGGCGCATGAGCAGTAACCCTACTGTGCTGCGCCAGCCCAGGCTTATATTCTAGCTTTTGGTCCTCCCCCAACTCTGGCATATTAAATAGGTTTTGTATTTCCTCATCCTATGTCCCTAAACCTCTATTGTCTTGCCCCTCCCTTGTACCCTTAAACCTCTCTTATCTTACCCCCTGCCCTGCATTTAACACCCACCTCCTTTCTCCCTGCATTAACACCTCTAGTAAACTCCCCCTTGTATTTCTGTCTCCCACACTCAGTCAACTCCCCTCATCTTCTCTGTCTCCTACTCTCAGTCTCCTCTCCTTATCGCTGCACCTACGTTAATGGAATTAGGATTAAGTACCCCTCCAGCACAATGCCTGTCTTGGGCTACTCAATTATTTTGCCTTCTGTCTGGTTTCTACACACTCCTTTACTTGCCTACTCTTGACTTCGTATCCTAGAGGTCCATGACAAGGTCATTCCTTTGGCCACTCTTACAAAATGTACAACAGTTGGTAATCCATGTAACTCTTGATACCCATGCAACGTGTATCATGTAAATTATAGCCATGTAACTATTGTAGCCTTTGCAGCACTTACTATGTATTTTTTGACTTATTTTTGAACTCTGTGCCTTTCATGCTATTGTACCATGTAAATTGTCCTTGTTTCCTTCATTCTATGATGTGGAACCTTTGTAAATGAACCACTGGCTCAAAGGTTGTAATTCGGAGACTTCAATAAATAAAGTAGATAGTCTAAGCTCATAAGATATGTTTTTTATCTGTACTGATGAATTTTGTCACCTTTCTTTGAAATTTCTCAATTTTCTTAATATCTTTTTGCTTATAAGGACACCAAGGTTGGTAAGCGTAGTCAAAATGTGGTCTAACATAAGCATGACAGAAAGGTAGCAGTATCATGGGGTTTTTAGATTTGATATCGTGCCCAATTGCCCATCATATTTTATTAACTTTACTAAGAATATTAGTAATATGGTGATCAAAATCAAGGTTAGAGTCAATAGTGATGCCTAGGTCTTTTTCAACTGCCCTACTACTTAATATTTCATTATATACTGTAGTACATATTTATTCATAGGATTGTATTTCCCAAAATGTAGAACACAGCATTTGGATATGTTAAAATGTAGCCCCCATTTTCGTGACCAAGAGCTTAACTTATCTAAGTCATTTTGTAGTATAGCAATTTCCTCAGTGTTGCTACATACATTACTGATTTCACAGCCATCAGCATATTTGATTAAATTACAGTTTAAATTGTGTGATAAATCAGTGATAAACATTTGAAAGATGAGGGGAGCCAGAACGGATCCCTGTGGTACACCACTATTTATTGCTGACCAACTAGATATTTTAGATAGCTAGATAGATAGCTAGATAGACAGATAGATAGATAGATAGAGAGATAGATGGATAGATAGAGATAGAGAGAGAGAGAGAGAGAGAGAGAGATAGATAGAATATTTTTATTTATAAAGTGCCCAATTCCTGGGACTCTGAGTGCTATACAGCAAAACAACAATTCAATAATGTACAGTAATTTAAAACCATGTAAAAGTCATTCAGACAAAATAAAACCATCATAAATACAAATGTATAAATTACCAGTCTGTAAGCGAGAATTCAATAAATAAAAGCCTGCTGGAACAGATATATTTTTAATCCTTTTTTAAAGGCTTCTACCAGGGGTCTCCTTTAGGTAGCCAGGCAAGGAGTTCCATAGGGTAGGTGCGGCCACTGCAAATGCCCGAGCTCCTGAGTGCCGCAGCCTAACCCTGGGAACCCCAAGGAGGCCTCCCTCAGCAGAACGGAGTGCCTGGGCCAATCAGTAAGGAACAAGGAGATCTTGCAGCTAAACAGGGCCCCTTTTGTGCAGGGTCTTATAGATAAGTTGCCCTATCTTGAAGACAACCCTCCATCTGACCAGCAGCCATTGCAGCCCATGGAGGACCGGGGTTCTCCTCACCCCAGTCAAAAGTCTTGCTGCCACATTCTGCACCAGCTGCAGTCGGTAAAGGTTGCCCCCAGATAAACCAAAGTATGGGGCACTGCAGTAGTCCAACCTGATAGTGACGAAAGCATGTACCAGTGCAGCTAGGTCCTCCAGGGGAATCAGGGCTCAGATTAGGGCAATGTTTCTAAGATGATAGAAACCACTTTTGATCACGGCCGACACCTGAGCATCAAGTGTCAGGCTGTCGTCTAGGATCACACCCAAATCCTTCACCTCTCTAGGGGGGACAAGAGGAACTCCCTCAACACTAAGCCGGGGGTGACCCCCCCCATTGACCCATAGCCACAGCCAGTACCTCAGTCTTGTCTGGGTTAAGCTTAAGCCAGCTGTGAGTCATCCATGACTGGATTTCCTTGAGGCAGCTGTTAAATACGGAATATGACAACTGATTTCTGGGTGCACAGGACAGGTACAGCTGGGTATCTTCTGCATAGCCATGAAAACCCAACCCGTACCACCTGATAATGTCCCCCAATGGGAGCATGTACACTGTGATCAGTAAAGGCAACAAGACCAAGCACAGAGGTTTTGGGTTCGATGAGACAAGTCCCATTTTCATCCACTGCACTCTGTCTGTCAGGTATGACCTGAACCAGTGGATGACAGTACCAGACAGGCCACACCAGAACCACAGGTGGTCAAGCAGCACCTCATGGTCCATAGTATCAAATGCAGCCGAGAGGTCCAGAAGAACCAAGATGGTATGGGCTCTCCTGTCCCTCGCCATCAGGAGATCATTTAACACCCTTACCAGTGCCGTCTCCGTATTATGCCCGCCCAGAACCCAGACTGGAAAAGCTTATAGGCATAGGAAGAGGCAAGATGTCTCTCAAATTGCACTGCCACCACCTTTTCAATAACCTTCCCTTAAAACAGGAGGTTCAAGACTGACCTGCAATTGCTGAGGCAGTCCAATGAGGGCTTTTCAAAAGAGGCCTAACCAACACCTCCTTCAAGGACAGCAGAAAGACCCCACTCCTCAAGGAACTCCAGACAACCTCAGCAACCACAGGTCCAATCGGTCCAGACATCCAACCAAGAGGCAGGTCGGACCTGGGTCTAGATCACACTGTGTAGGCCACAGCTTTGAGATTATCTCTGCCACCTCCTCTACCACAACTAGCTCAAACTCATCCCAGACAGCAGGAGTTTTCCAGCACAACTCACATTGGACACTGCATTCCTTTTGAGAGATACTCGAGGAGACCTCAGCCCTGATAGTGGACACCTTGTCAGCAAAGAACAGAGCCAGCTCCTTGCACCTAGTGCTAGAAACTGCTCCCCCAACATGGAGACAGACAGGATGTAAAAGTCTATCTACCATGTGGAAGAGCTGAGCTGGTCTGCTCCTTGTTGCAGCAATCTTCCGAGAAAGAAATTCTGCCTTTTTTCAGGAGCTCGCCCCCTGATAGTCAACATAATGTGACCTAAAGGCCAATTTGTCCTCCACTGCACCAGATCTCTTCCAGCATCTCTCTAACCTCCTCCCTTAGTCTTTGAACTCTGGAGATCCTCATCAAACCAAGGAGGTCTCCAGTGAGTAGACAAGGGGTGGATACAAATGGGTGCGATCGAGTCAAAGGCCACAGTAACCGCCCCATTATAGGCTGCTACTGCTTCCTCTGGCCCAACCGCACTTGCAACCTCAACACCTGATAAGTCCCGCACTGCCTATAGTCCCATAGAGAAAACTCCTCTTAATGGGCGGTACCGGACCATCTCCACAAGGGCAGGACCATCTGGGGGAGAACCTAAACGTGAACCCCATGGTGCTGTGATCCGACCAAACCACTAGATCAACACTGAGGTCGAAAATGTCTAAACCTACTGAAAAAACTAAGTACAGTGTGTGGCCACCCGAGTGCATCGCTGATGTTACACTTTGTGCCAGGCCCAAGGCCTCCATGCTCCTAAGATATACGTCCATCAATAACCACTGTCTGGAATCTGTTTGTTACCCAGTTAGCTATCCAGCGTATAATGGGAGATTGTACTCCATTTAATTTTAGTTTTTGTATAATAGCCCAATGAGGGACTGAATTGAAAGCTTTTTTTAAATCAAGAAATATGACATCATAAGGGGTTTTAGAATTTTTTTTTACTATTATTTATTAGTCTGCAGACCTTACATAAGTGTGCTACTCTCCTTGATTCCTGCACAGGCTAAGCAGATTATTTAAAAAAAAATGTCCACTACTAGCATTGAACATGATGAAACCCCAGTCAAGTAAACTGATTGCCTTTCAGTTTCTTGGAATAGTCACAGAGCCAGAAAAAACAGCATTTTTTACAGACCTCACCAATGTGACAGTCTCTCTAAAATCTGTACAGATAAAAGAGAATAGCACCCCAACTGATATCACCAAGGTGGAGACAGCCTGATTGCCACAGGGATCGGTAAGTCTCAGCATCTAGCAGTCTGGGTGAAGCAACACACACAATGAATGCATCAAAATGGAATACAATGGCCAATTTTCATATAAAACACCAGGCAGACCCTGTTTTTATAATAATATTTAATGAATGGTGCTGACGATTTTATTTCTGAAAATTTAATCACACGTGATATTTAAAGGAATCTAAAGAATTTCCTTCCTGGCATGTAGAAATTCCCACTAAAATAGTTACCACAGATCTTTTTAAATTGTTCAAAACTGGGAGAGTGTTACTTTAAGTAGATTGGCATAGACATCTGTCTGATCTACTTTGAAACTCCACCCTATGAGGAAGAGTCATGGAGGTTCAAAGCTGCTGTGGTAAAGTGGGAGTCCTCGATGATCTGTAGGTGCCATGTTTCTGTGTGTTAACAGGCAGTTTTGCACAATAAATGTTTGGACTGTTACATGCCTTGCACTTGCAAACTAACAAGTATCTGTTGTTTTTGCTACTGGGAGTGCCCGCAGATCTCATTTTGACAACTGTCTGGGTGCCACTGACCCCATCCCAACAGTGCTTGCAGCGTCAGAAGGCTAAGGTGATGCATGGCCACAACCATGTACACTTACGTGCTTCTTAGATTTTCTGCTACCTCTGGTTGCTTTATTATTATTCCAGAGGGGCTGTTTTTATCATGCCCTGGCTCTGCGGCCTTCTGTGGGGCCAAGATGGCAGTTACTGTTACAGGCACTCTGCCCATTGAAAAACTGGGGTCTCCAGGGAAGAGAGGAGAGCCTGCAATAGTGCCTCTCTCTCTTCTCTCTCTCTCTCTCTCTCTCTCTCTCTCTCTCTCTCTCCCCCAGAGCCAGCCTTAGCAAGCTGCAAACTGTGCATTCACATGGGGCCCCAAGAGCATAGGGGCCCCCAAAAGCCTCTGCTGTCCAGTTGGCCTCCTTTCGTCTTGGGCCTCTATGTTCTAATTTAAGTAAAATGCAAAACTGACACAAAACTAGCTGAAAATGAAAATATAAAGAGTACGTACATACAAACAGAAGAAAGAAAGAAGTAAGAAGATATAGGGAGCCCATGGTAGTGATGAGGATGTTCCTTGGGGGCTTCGCGGCTTCTGATATGGGGTCCTGGCAAGGAGGTTTACACAGGGCCCTGGGATAGCTAAGGCCAGTGCTGCTCTCTCTTTGCTCCCTTTGTACATATGGGCATGACTTGTATGGTCCCTAGCCCCCTTGGCCACCTGACCCAGTTCCCAAGTTTGCTCCTGGGCTGGGAGCATGATGTGCTACATTCTGGGCTATTCAACACTTACAAACTATTTTTCTCTCACAAAGACTGTGGTCGAATAAATTCAACCGGTCAGCCCACAATGTCTGTGGTCGATGTCAACTCACTGGCTCTCAGTGACTGAGGTCAGAAACTTTATTGTGGCGCCTTTTTTCTGGTCTCATGTCTGAGTCAGAACAAAAACAAAAGCCTTAAGAATTATACTGGGCCTTGTGACAGGGTAGTGAACCAGGTAGCTTTTTGGGGAACACTGACAGAAAGAGCACTCTGGAAACCAGTTTAGTTTTAATGAAAACTGCTTTGCTTCAGCAAAAGAAACAAATAGTTGGCATTCAGCTTTACACATTCTTCTTAGTTTAGTCTCTCTGGATCTCTCAAAAAGCAAAAGCCAGACCTTTTCTTTTTTCTCTCCCTTCATTTGCCTCCACCTTTCTTGGGTTCAGGTGGTGCTTGTTAACTCTCCCCCTTCCCTGTGAGGGACAGCCAGCAATTAGAGCATGCAGAACATTGAGGTCTTCAAGGGCCAGTTCTAAAGCAAGAAGGGGTTGGTTCAAATCCCCTTCCCGTCCCTTCCAAAACAAGTGCTGCTGTGGGGTTGACAGGCATAGGGAGCATGACGGACATATACCCCATCATAGGCCCACAAGTTTCAAAAAGTGCCCAAAGTGTGGCCACTGTTTGCCTAAGGCAGACAAGCATTTGGAGTGCTAAAAGTGTTAGGCAGTGTTTAGGGCACGTTTGTCCCAAGATACAGAAAAAGAGACAAACTAAAATACAATCGCTATTAGCTTTAGCATTTCTCTTTAGCTCCTAAGTGTGTTTCCTTACTAAAAAGGTTATCTTACACTACTTCTCAGCACTACCACTCCCCTTCCCCAGTACTCTTTCAGTGCTTACCTCCACTCCCCCCCAGCTGATTACCCCCCTAGAGGATGTTCTACTGTGCTCTGAAACCTTTAAAGACCAGGTGCATTATTAACCATGTTGCTGGGTAGGCTTTTCCATTTGTCTAACACCCTCTCTGTGAATAAATGCAACCTGATATCCTAAGTAGTTGAATGGGTCTTCATTTTGAACAGTTTTGTGTGGTCCACCCTCTTATACCCTCCAAATGCATTTCTACATCTCTTTCATGTCCCCCATCTCCCTTGTACTGTACTCTCTCCAGTGAGTAGGTGTTGAAGTCCTCTAGTCTGTCCTTGTAGGTATTGCCTTTTTTAAAATAAAATGTACTTAGTTTCACTATGTTAAAAAAATAAGTTAAATATAAGTTAAACTGACAGGAAGTTGTCCCTTTTGCCAACTACAGCAGCTATAATGACCGCCTAATCGTGACCATTTTAGATATCTTCAAGTTCATGCTTTTTTGATGTGGAAGGGGCCTCCCTGGTGCATTTTGCCTAGCCCTCCACCTGCAATCCTGAAGTTGCTGTTTGTTGCATTGGATGGCCTGCAATATCCCCACTTAATAGGTCCTCCTTATAAAGCCCTAAAGGAATCTTGGCCTGAATCCACACATCCCATAGTTAGGGCCTGGAATGCTGAGCTCTCAACTGATATACCATATGAGAAGTGGCTTAAGACTATCGTCCCTTCGATGAAATGTTCTCAGGATCCCTACTGGTGAGAATTCATTTGGAAATGTCAAGTCCGTTTTTTCAATACACCCAGCAAATTAGTTAAATACTTTTTTTTTGTTGATCTATTTCTCCAGCTCCCGGTCGGCATCCATCCTTCAGCCGCCTGTCCAGCCCCGCACTCTAACATCAGTCAACATACCCCCTCTTCCCCCATGGTTTACCCTTTGTGGCAGGGCAGTGAGGAGCCCCCTTAGCTCAACTCACCTTGACCAGGATCCAGTTCGGGGAGCGCCATTCAGAGTTGGAGCATGCGGCAGGTGGCTGCTTCATCCTGCGTGACCAGGGACCAGATCTTCCATTGTCTCTCCTTGCGTGGATGTGGCATGCACTGACACCAGTGGAGGGAGTGCACATGCATCCACGTGCACTCCACTAGGCATTTGCCCCATCTCTGCCTCTCTTCTACAGCATCGGTGCATGGCCCCCCCAGCCTCTGCTAGGGGCCAGTCAAGCGCCGGTCACTGGTGTCCCCCCTCCCTTGAGAAGGAGAGCAGTCCCTTGGATGCTCAATCCTTCTCCTTCCCTGCCAACCCCCCGATGGCCCATGCTTGTTCCTGAAAACAAGTTGCTGGCATAGTGCGAGGTAAGCTGTCCAGCGCTTTAGCCCTTAGTGCCACCAGGCTGGCCCCAATTAGTTAAATACTTACCCTCATCTTATGGTAATTGTTGGTGTCAGTGTGGGGGAGAAATGTGCCAATTTTGTTCACGTTTTTTGATATTGCCTTGTGTTGTCTGATTTTTGGAGGGATGTAGGCACTAGTCTGACAGAATTATTGGGGCCGGAGTTTGGCCTTTCCCCACAATTGGTTCTATTATATACTGCTCCAGATGGCTCCACTCCTCCTACCAGAACTATGTTATATATATATCTTGCAGCCACAAAAAAGGCCATCACACAGTGGTGGCATGTCCCTATACCACCTGTGCTTGCCCAATGGCACAATATCGTCGATGAAATACATCTTGTTGAACGACTGATTGGACATCATCAGGGTTGTACCCCTAGTTTTGAATTAACTTGAAGATCATGGGTATTTTTTTTTTTTGCTACTTAAATTTTTATTGATGCACAGTAACAATACATCAAGTTGGCATAGCCATAGTTGAACCATTGTCACAATCTCAAAGGAGGACAATTAATAACACTAAACCATCATAGCCAGAGGAGTCCATGTTACATCAATTATACTATGTTCTGCGGGTAAAGTCCCAGGCGGCAAGTTCAAATGTCCACATCAACGTGATCTCCACGTATTCCACAGTTCATTCTTCTCTGTTCTCATGTAGTCTGTTCTGTTATATAGTACTTATTTGTTTCATACCCCCTTTTTTCTTTCCCCCCCCCCCATACCTCCCTTTAATTTTTGGTTCCTCCTTTCTATTACAAAACATTTCCTAAGTTTCAAATGACTATGCAAAATCAATGCCTTTAATCAATTCAGTTCCAGTAGTGTTACAAAACAAAAGAACAACCAGTAATTGACTATTCAACTGATAAATCAATCAACTTATCGATTGATTTGTTAAATAATTAAATAGCTGGTGGTGCGTGCATAGCGAACTCATCTATAACCTCCCGTGATGAAACCAGGTCCCCTGCCCGTAGCTACCTCACTCCTCTTTATGTTGGATTCTAGTAAAGGTCTGAAAACCTGAGAAGTATATGAAAGGCCCTTTCTCTCTCTCTAATTGTTCAATGGGGAACCTTTCTCATACCAGACATTCCATACTAGATTAAATCTCTCCATAGTTAGTCTCAAGGCTGCTGTGATTCTCTCCACTTGTTCTAGCTCATTTACTTTATCTCTCCAGGTTTGGGCAGTGGGCAATCTCGTGGATCACTAGCAAATGGTAATACATTTTAGAGCTGCAAGCCTAAAAGTATGGAATAGCTTTTTCTGAGGCCTGGGCAGTCTCAAAAACTCACTACTTGGAAACCCCAAGCACTAGGCTTTCAAATGTTTTTGGGAGGGGAACTCCCAAAACTCCCTGGATCTGTTCGTGTACCTGTCGCCAAAAGCCCTTTAGCCCTGGGAATCCCCAGAAAATGTGAAAATGTGAGCCCACTCCTCCACATTCTCTCCAACATCTGTCTGTGTAGTCTGGGTTAAAATGCTGTGTGACTGAGGAGGTTCTAAAAAAGCGCATCATAAC
The DNA here is from genome assembly GCA_016271365.2 of Neoceratodus forsteri. Lineage (NCBI taxonomy): Eukaryota > Metazoa > Chordata > Ceratodontiformes > Ceratodontidae > Neoceratodus > Neoceratodus forsteri. Next base: position 1,441,330,893 of record CM028130.1, on the reverse strand, counting down.
TTTCCAGTGGTACTCACCCCATGAGGGTGAGGCTGTAATTCGCCAGCCTTGAGAAAGAACCCTCTGCCATTTAGAGCTTTCCAGTTGTGTGTTTGAATCCCTTTCCCATCTGTACTTAACTGCATCGACTTGTCCTGAATACTGGTCTGTCAACAGTCTATAGATCTGAGAAATGGGTTTCATCTTAGCTCTTAGGGTGATCCAGCTATAAAAGAGCTGCTCTAGATCTGTTAGGGGCCTTAACAGCTGTTGTAAGTGTGGGGATTGCTGTATAAAGTGTCTTACTTGTTAGAATCTGAAATGGTCTTCTTTTCTGAGTCCATATTTTAACCTTAATTTCTGGAATGTGGTACAGGTTCCACCTTCCAACAGGTGAGTAAACCTGGTGAGGCCTTGGCGCTCCCAAAACTGGTATCCCGCATCTAAGCTGGGGGGTGCTGAAAGTCTCGTGATGGCGGATGAGAGATAAAGGACCCAATCCACCCGGAACCTTCAGTCATCTGCGCAGGGCCAGCAGAGCTTGTAAAGTATACCTACTCCATGGGTTTTTCACCTTGCACACCATACTTGGGGAAACAGAGGCGGTAGGTAGAGTCCAAAGTGATAACTGTTGGGCCTGTTCTAACTCCATAGGGAACCATCTGTTGTTCACCCTCTGTTTCATCCAGGCATATAACCATGGGGCCTGAGTTGCCAGATAATAGTCTTTAACATCTGGTAAACCTAGTCTACCCCGTTCTTGCCTGGCGCACAGAAGTGCCCTTCTTAGCCTGGGCTTTTTGCCACGCCATATAAAACTTGTTATAAGATGTTCCATTTCTTTTAAAAACAATTTGGGGAGGGCAATCGGTATTGTTTGAAATAGAAAAAGTAGATGTGGTAACATGTCATTTTGATGGAATGTACCCTTCCCAAAAGAGATAGAGAGAGCAGTCTCCACCTGCCCAGGTCCTGTCTAATAGAGTCCCAGAGTCTAGGATAGTTGGCAGAGAAGAGCTGGGATGTGTCTACTGAAACCCTTATTCCCAAATATCTAATTGTGTTGTTTGGGGCCCATGTAAACTGAAAATTAGATTGCAGTTCAGGTGATGGATGCCCGCTTAGCCGTAGAGCTTCAGATTTTGAAGGGTTAATTTTGTATCCTGCTAGGTGCTGGAAATGATTTAAGATTTGTGTAAGGAATGGAAGCAAGCTAACTGGGTCCCCAAGGTAAATAAGTGCGTCATCAGCATACAATGAGAGTTTATGAGTCTGGGAGCCCACCTTAATTCCCACTACCTGGGGATGTTGTCTGATCTGCTCAGCCAAGGGCTCTAATGAAAGAGCAACCAGCAGCGGGGAAAGTGGGCATCCCTGACGGGTCCCCCTAGATAAGGGGAATCTGGCTGAGACGCATCCATTTACACTAATCACCACCTCTGGCTTAGAGTATAATGCTGCAACAGCTCCTATGAAGTTGTCACCCAAATTAAACTTTTTGAGAACAGATTGAAGGAAAACCCAATCCACCCTGTCGAATGCCTTTTCAGCATCAGTACTTACTGCTGAATTGTGGGACATGGCTGTTTTTTGGGAGGAAATTATCTTCAAAAGATGTCTTACGTTGTCCTGCAGGAATCTTCCGGATATAAATCCGGATTGATCCGGGTGTACGAGATCCCCAATGACTAGTTGGAGTCTGCGAGCTAGTACACCAGTAAATAATTTTAGATCCATATTTAATAGGGAAATGGCTCTATATGATCCGCATTCCTCTGGTGGTTTACCTAGTTTCAACAGTACCGATATCTTAGCATAGTTCCATGATGGAGGGATTGGTAGGTCCTTTCTCAAGATAGCACTAAACGTTTCTAAGAGGAGAGGAAGGAGGTCTGTCTGGAAAGCCTTGTAGAATTCTGGGGTACCCATCCAATCCCGGAGCCTTTGTATTCTTAAGTGAGGAAATCTGGCTTTTAAGTTCCTGCATTGTGATAGGGGCCCCCGGCCTCTCCCTTCTAGACTGATCTAGGACCGGAAGGCGAATCCCCCCTAAATATTGGGCGATTTTGACCTCATGATCGGGGCATCTTTCTGCGGCATACAATTTCTGGTAGACGTCAGCGAACTATTTCATTATGTCTGCTTGGGAAGTGACCATAGCCCCATCTGATCCCCTTCTGAGTTTTAGTATTGCCCTCGATGCTGCCTTTTTATGCAGTTGAGCTGCTAACAGCTTACCTGTCCTAATGTCCTTCTCATAATAGAGCTGTCTGGCGAACCTGCAGCTAGTTTCTATTTGATGGTTTACCAATCATGTCAGCTTTTCCCTGGCTGCCTCTAATCCCTTTTTTGTCTCTGCCCAGTTGTCTTGCTTGTGTTGTATTTCCAACTCAAAGACTGTCCTTTCTAGCTTTCTCTGTTCCTCTTTTCTATCTTTGTTGACCTTAGAAGCATACACAATGATTTTGCCCCTTATATATGCTTTCAAGGTATCCCAATATATTGTGTGGGGGGGTGTCCACCTGACTATTTAATGTTTGGAATTGCTTAACCTCCGTTCTTATCATTGTTTTGAATTCCTCCTTATTAATAAGGCTCAGATTTAGTTTCCAAGTCTGGTGGTGGTTCGGGGTTCCCAGCAGAAGCCTTAACAAGACCGGGGCGTGGTCTGACAAGGCAAAGCTGCCTATTCTGGATGAATTTAGTGCCCAGGTCCAATTCGTGGGAACCAGCAAGAGGTCAAGCCTGCTATACCCTAAATGTCTGGGCGAGTACAGAGAATAATCTCCAGGCATCTGTCATGCCTTATTCGTGGAGAAGTCTATGGAGTGTTGTTGAAGCTTTGGATCTTCTACTTGGCTGTGTCCCAGATTTATCTAAGCAGAGGATTGTGTTGAAATCTCCTCCCACTATCCTAAGAGCTGAGTCAAACCTGGGAAAAGCCGACAGCATCTTTGTTAAGAAAGCCAACCTGGGATTTTCCTCATTGGGTGCATATATGTTGAGGATGCTGCACTTGTGAGCGCCTAGGTCTGCCGCCACATATGCATATCTTCCCTCGGGGTCGGACCTCACCGTTATCTCCTTAAAAGGGAGATTTCTCCTTATTAATATAGCTACCCCACGTTTGTGCGGATTGGATTGGCAGGATAAGATCATGGGTATTTATATGTCCCAGGCAGACACCGCTTTTGTTCCCTTTCCAACTAGAACAAAAGTACCATTTACTTTTCGGCCCAGTTACCTTTTTCTTCTGTGACTATATACAGAAGCTTGATTTTGTTGCTGGAACTGCCTATGCTTGTATGAAATGTGTGGTAAATTGTTATACAAGTTATGTCATTTGATGTTTTCACTTTCTCTCTGTGCACATAAATAAAGAGTTTAAGAAAAATATATGCTAAACTGAACACATACTGTATTATGAAAGGGAAATGCAAATCTTTTGCTGACTAACAAGTTCTTAAAAGATTCGCGTTCCCCATTCATAATCTGTGTTCTGTTTAACTGATATTTAACTTTTATCTGTTGTCTTTTTTAAAGTTGTGAAATAAAAGACATTTTAGTAAAATAAAACTGACAAGAAAACATGAACTGCTGTTTTAATGTAAACATTTTAAAAAGATTATCATATTGCTTCTTACTGGAATTCCATGCCAAAATTTTTAAGGGATGTCGAAAACCTATATTCATATGTAGCCCCAGTTTCAGAAGTATGTAAAATCTTTTGAAAGATTGTAATTTTATACTATATTGCATATATTCAATGTTTGTCATGAGCGTCATTGAAACTGGGCAGTTGTGTTCAAAGCCCCTTGTTTAAATAAATTAAATGAAATATCCCAAGTGTAAAGACTGAAGAAAGGATAGGATATGACAGACTAACATGATGGACATCCAGTCTGAGAGTTTGGTATTATTTTATCCTTTTCTGGCTGTGGCTCGTTCTGAGTTATAGTGCTGTCAGAGTTTAATAGATGTGCTCCTTCATTTTGAACTGGTGACAGATTAGTCATCAGCAGGAGAAAGATCAGATTCACTGTTTCTGTATTATTTACTGCCCGTTATGTGAGAATGCTGTGGAAATGGCATTTTAAAATCCCATTTGTACCTCAGAGGCCTGGAATGTCTGTCTCCCTTTTAAAAGGAAAGAATAAAAAAAAACGCAGCAGACTGAAAACCCACAAAAATGCAGTTCCTGCTCCTCAGTTAATAAAAACAGTGCAGTATGTGGATAGCGTTATGGCAGAACAATGTGTGGGGAAACACCAGAACCCAAGCCAGGTACAAAATAATGTCGCATTTTAACCCAGAAGACAGGTTTTGGTAGCTTACATTTCTATTGAATGAGTGAGAATTGTAAATGCTTCTAAACATGTGAGGGAGTGCTAGGAATGCATTCTGTTTTTTTAAAGAGCATTTGGTGTATATATTTTGCTGCATTTCTTCTGGTGTGTGTGGCTTTATAAACAACTGAGAGACTCAACCTAAAACAAGCATTTGTCAATGCCAAATGTTTGCTTGCTGGTATTAGCATTGGAAATGCAGGAGTTAGAGAGATGCAGAATAGGAATGGCACTGAAGTACTGAACTTCACGCCGACCCCACCTCCACCCTGCAGAGACAGACAGGCATTGGGGTATGCGTTTGGGTCATCGCCCATAACGTTCATGCCATTTCACTTTACCCTAGCCTGCAGACACCAACACGTGTTGAGGTGTGCCTTCGGGTGTTCGGCTGTACAGTCATCCCATTCCATACGGACATTCGCTGAAATGGGTGCAGTATAGGACAACGGGATGAACTCTGGGGCCGAAGAGTTCAAGGCACACCTCAATGCCTGTCACTGGCTTCAGGATGGGGATGGGGGTGGAATGGCATAAGCATTACAGTCAGCAATCCAAAGGCACACCCCTGATGCCTGTCAGTCTGTACAGGGTGGGACATTATGGTTAGACACACTAACACCCCGGGCGTTTGTTTGTATTTGCACCACAAATTTTCAACATGGCTTTTTTGTGACCCCCACCTCATGAAAGCATTTGGGACCTCTTCTCATGAACAGTGGCACTGTGATTTTGTTAATATGTCCTGAACTTTGAGTTCCCATAGCGACTGTGCCATTCTGCGCCAGATGTACGAAAACACAGATTGGGCAGGATGTGAAGAATGACAGCTGTACAATTCATAGGGAAGTGTGAAGAGATGGCAATGTTTGAAAATCTGTAGTGAAAATATAAAAAATACTTGAACTTCCGGGTTTACGTGGCAACTGCGCAACGCATGTGCATAACATAGTCATTTAGTGGAATTCTTTCATCAAATTTTCAACATAGACATTTTGTGACCTCTGCTCATGAACAGCGTCACTATGATTTTCCTAATCTGTCCCAAACATTGATTTCCCACCGCGACCACGCTATTCTGCGCCAGATGTGTAAATGCATATTTTGGGCAGGATATAAAAAATGACAGCTACACTGTTCATAAGGAGGTATGAAAAAATGCCAATGTTGGAAATCTGGAGTGAAAATATTATAAATGCGCGTAATTATGAGGGTGCGTGGAAACTGCACAACGTACACTCGTAACACAGTAATTTCATGGACTTTTGTCACTAAATTTTCAACATAAGCATTTTAGCACCTCTGCTCATGAACAGTGTCACTGTGATTTGTTTTTAATCTGTCCCGAACACTGACTTCCCACAGTGACCACGCTATTCTGCACCAGAAGCGCATAAACACATTTTGGCCAGGATGTGAAAAATGACAGCTGTACTGTCCCTAAGGAGGTATGGAAAAATGCCAAAGTTGAAAATCTGGAGGCCCCAGTATAAGGACTTTGTAGGCGAGTGCCTAAACAACTACTAGCTTCAGCCATCTTTGCCCACCCTGACCACCAAGAACATGGTAACCAGAGTCAGAGATTGGGACTCCCTGTCAGTCATGCTCCAGAAGCCTGTAGCAGAGCCAAAGGAGCTGATGGGACACTAGAGATTGTCATTAAGTCACCTGAGTGTGGGACGACCAATCAGCCATCAAGGACTAGCCAGAAAAACCCTCCTTAATGAGTGATAGAAGGTCTTAACTAATTAGAGGGCTGTATAATTGTGTTTATTTAGGGGAACTTTCCAGCAACTAGACAGTCTGCCAGGGACAGAGGGAGTAGGCAGACTCACCATCTATGTAAGTGAGCAGAGCAGGTGGGCAGATATTTGAAGGCAAACTTCTGCTGCCACAGCCATGAAGGAAGACACTGCAAACTGCTGAGAGAAGAAGAAAAAAAGAGACTTAATAATGCAGCTGGAGGGAATCAGATGTTTGCATAACAGCCCTGTATGTGATCCGTTTAGTGCCCTCTGAGAGACTTTCCTGGTGGAAGGGGTTTTGCCATAACAAAAATACAACTCAGTGTTTGGAGAGGCCACCAATCACACAGCCTGTGTCTGTTTTCTGCAGCACAGTAGGAGTTTCTTGGGCAGTTGTGCTAGTCAGGTTGGTGGGTGCCTCTTGAGGTGAAATAGTGCTAAAGACAATGAGAGAAACTGCTGGGGAGAACCACAGCTGATCTGAGCTTTGTGAGGTGCCAGAGAGTTAGAGGCAGCGGAAAGCTGAAATAACCATATTGAGACACTGGAGCTGAGACAGGACTTGCAGGCGAGAGCAGTGGTGGAGCCAGGTTTGGGAGTGTTTGGGAGGCAGGTGGAGCCTTTCAGTCAATCATGGGCTCCATAATGGGCACTAAACAGTGAATAACTATGGTGGTGGGGCACCACTACTCACACTGGGGCAGCCAGGAGGGGTGACCCCCCCAGCCCCCCCCAGCTCCGCCACTGGGCAAGAGCCAGTAAATCCAGCCAGGACTACAGCAAGTCAAGGAACTGTAAGCAACCAACCATGGTCCTGGGTTTGCCACTATAGGTGATTATTTACCCAAGCTACTGGGGCTAGGTGGTGGTACCTTAAACATTGCAATGCTGCCCCAAATAAAGTGAAGGTCCACAAAAATACAATTCGATTTGGGCTGCTTTATTAATTTATGCTCACTGTTTGAGAACTTGGCGATGGAATCACAATAATAAACTCAATCAATCAATATTTATTGGAGATCAAATTGAGAGTAAACTCTCTTTTACAATTGCGTCCAACATAAGAGATGTTAAAAGACACATATTAGACATAACACACAAATACAAAGACTTACTTTTACATTTGACATAATATTCTAGGGAATGACATAATTCACCTATAACTGTCACACCTAGTGTGCAACAGTCTAGTAATACTAGTTTTAAAACATGAAATGGACAAGAAAGTAGTCATTTTTATCTTTTTCTGGATTTCATGCCATGTAGATGGTACAGATACTGCAAAAGTAAATTCCCCAAATTTAGTTTGATATCTTGGTGCTGAATACTGGGATGATTTTGCTGATCTGAGCTTATGATTATTATTCAGTTTAAGCTGCAACAAGTTCAGAAGATAAAATGGAAGTACACCTGTTATGAACCTGTATACCAAAGTACACCAATGCATTTGTCTCTGGGCTGTCAAGGAGAGTCATCCAACTACAGCACATAAGCTGTAGTGGTGGGCCCTCCATAGCAGACCTGTTAAGAATCCTAAAGCACTGTGGTATAATGAATTTAATACTCCTAACAATGATGATGTCTCTTTTATGTATATGCAATCCCCATAATCTAGTTGAGACATGAATAATGAATTTACCAGATGTTTTTGAATTGTCAGACTAACACATGCCTTATTTCTATAAAAGAAAGTGAATACTCTTTTTAGTTTATTTGACAAATTTTGAATGTGGGAATTAAACGTAAGGTGATCATTTAAGTATATGCCCAAATATTTATGTGTCGACCCTGTTTATTTCCGTACCGTGTCCTGAGTTTATCAGTAGTTTACTTGTATCTGCACTCATTATTATTATTAAAGATACACTTTTTTTTACATTAAGCAACAACCTCAGTTCCATGAATACAGAACAAAGGCAGCCAATTCCCATTTATGCAATCTCCCAGTCACATAAAGTGCATACAGTTCTGAAAAGTGCTCTTTTGCAAATACAACATTGCGAACAAAGTTACCTTTCCACCTCAGACAGCTGGCAAACAGAACCTTGGTGCTGAACTCAAAAGGAGTATCTTTAGGAGGCATGTCTAGGAGGAGGTGTGCCCAAGCTCCTTATAGATCATGAGCAGCTGGTTTCAAAACTGAAATTGCAGCACCACTCAGTAAACATAGCTGTAAAAACGATGTGTTCCAGGTTTTGTAACAAAAATCAGAAGTTTCATACTTTTAGTGCTTTTTTTGTTGTGGTCCATTTTTCCAGGGTAGCTGGATACTGAGTCAGCATGCCTTTCAGCTGCTCATGTCATCTGTGGTGCTATTTTACTGTGCCTATTAAAAAGTTATATTATTAGTAGTGTAATATTGGTACAGTAATTATATTGCTGTTTTTCAGTGGCTGCTTTAGAATACTATTTAACATGATGGGCCTTATCTGTGTTAATTCCTACTAGGAATGGATGTGGCAGTCACAGTAAGGTGATCATTTTTATAGGAGTAAAGAATAGCTGAGCCTGAATCTAGGCCAAGTAAAATCCTGTCTGTGAGAAAACAGTGGGCTGACTAGTGTTAAGAAACGCTTTCAGTAAGGTTTCAAAACAGCATTACCTCTCCCACCCACATTTATAGGCAGATGAGATGACCACTTTACTGCAATCCTGATCAATCACCTCTATTTAATATTAGGTTTGACTGACACAGTAGTCTTTAACATGACAATAAAGCCTTGTTCATATGGCAGGTATCAGGATCACTGCCATCCCCACTGGATCCACAGCTGTATCTAATAACACTGCTGACCAGCGTTCACACAATACAGCTGTGCACTGTTGCAGGCTTGCTTCCTGCTTTGCCCCCGTCTTGCAGAAATTGCAGGCTGGCTGTTCAGCTGGCATCGCTGTGAGTGGTGCCAGATGTTCAGACGTCTGTGCAAAACAGCACAAAACACCTGCACAACTACGCAATCCCAAGAAGAGAGGGATTGTGGTCCCAATTAAATGCTACCCGAAAACAGCAAAAGGGTGGTGTTCAGATGTGCACAGCACTAATGATCTTTCTGCTGTGCACCACCAACAACGGCCCAGAATTGGCCATGGGAACAAGCCTTAAGACTCATGCATTTCACCACAACAGACAGATTCAAGGGTCTGCAGACCTTACAGCAGTGTGCCACTCTCCTTGACTTCTGCACAGCCTAAAGTGATTAATTTAAACCATTTTTTGTGCATTAATGGCATTAAACATGACCTGCTGCTTACCACGGGGAACAGCAAGTCTTGGCATCTAGCAGTGTGGATGAACCAGAGCACATAACAAATGCCTAACAAATGGTATTAAGTGGTAGATTTTCATATAAAATATCAGGCAAGTACTATTTTATAAAATAACAATAACGCAGCATTGGTAACAATGATATAGAATTAATAAAAATCATTGAGTATAAATTTAACCCACATAGATAGTTGATTAGAATCGATTTTGCAACTAGACTCTGGGCAATAACTGGGCCTTTCATATTTAACTTCATATGAATGACAAATAGGCAGACAGGCCTCAGAAGCACCAACAGTGCACTCATACATTGTCTCTCACCAGCTGTTATGTGCAGTGCAGTTGGACATTAGGCCTACACTGTTTCACTGGCTGGGCAGCCAGTGAAGTGCCAGGAGCTCCCTAACACTAAGGATATACTGGTACCAGTAGGGGACTGAGATAGTGGCCCATTTGGGCTGTGGCAAGCAAAAAGGTGAGGTAAGACATAGCCAGTGGGTACTATTGCCTTGTGTATATAATTATTTAACTTGACATGGCCTTTCCCTTCCAGACCCTGATCCTGATTCCCCAATAAAATTCCTAGTTGTTTTCCTGTAATTACTGTCACTGAGCATATTATTCGTTTATAGGATATGTTAGTTGCAATTAAGGTTGACTGTTATTGCACTGTGCAGGAAATCGGTGGGTTGACCATGTGGAGACATAATGGGTTGATATTATTTCCCAGAGGGCAGTTCTAGTTTAGCACCTAGTCTACTTTAACTTTTTCCTGATATGAGTTCAATGACCCAGGCCCTACAACCTTATTTGAGGCCATAAGGCTAGGGTAGTGTGCTGAAACAATGGCAATCCAGTCACATGACTTTCATATATATATATATATATATATATATATATATTCATAGCAAAAACTCTGTTTAGTGCATCAGTTAGGGTTGTTCCACAGCGACAAAAGTGAGGAAATTTGGTGCTAGGGTTGAAAACCCTAACTGCGCATCCCCCCCCACCACCACCACCACACACACACATACATGCAAGTAGGGGAAGGACCAAGGCAACACAACCAATCACACACATCCAGCAGGAGGTGTTTGCCTGTGTTACTGTAGAAAGTGGAGAAATACAACTTGAGATATCATAGATTATTTACAAAGTTGTTCTTCAAGATTAGTTCACATAAAGGTGAACCAAGCTGGCAGTAGCGAAAATGGTGTACCTCGCTTTGTTTTCAACGTATGGCTGGCAAACGGCATCATGGGAGCTGCAATGTTAGTCTATGGCAAATTGTTCAATTTTGGAACAGTGTAACTTTGTAATCCTTAAGTATTTTAGCACAATAGGGGGAAAAAGCACATTTTGTGGGACCAGGTCTTGCCATCCTGCAAATTTGAGGCCAAAGGACCCAACCGTTTGCTTGCAGGATGATGGCAAAGATGTGCAGTCATTAGGAGCATACGTTCACAAAATACTTTCGCAAACACGAAAGTGTCAAAGCATGACACTTTCGCATTTGCAAAAGTGATTTTCAAAAGTATTTCAGGGATTGTGCAAAATCCTGTTTTGGATCTTGCGAACCTCAAAATACCATATGTGTAGTGTGTGTTATGTGTTGGTGGCAGCATGTGGCCCAAGATGTCCAGTTGTCTGTAGTGATATGTGTTTAGCGGTGTGTGGAATGTCCGGGATGAGTGTTAATAGCAACGACCCCATGCGACAGCCCGATGTGAGCATGGGTGTGTGGTTTCATGGTTTATGTAGTTGTATGTTATTCCTGTTACCTGCTGGTGGTTGTGTGTGATTGGTTGTGTTGCCTTGGTCCTTCCCCTACTTGCATGTATGTGTGTGTGTGGTGGTGGTGTGGGTGGGGGGGAATGCACAGTTAGGGTTTTCAACCCTAACACCGAATTTCCTTGCTTTTGTTGCTGTGGAACAACCCTAATTGATGCATTAAATGGAGTTTTTTGCCATGAATTTCCCTTCTTTTTGAGAATGTGTACTATAAATAGTGAATGGAATGTGGTGGTGGGAGCGCGGGGCCCACCATGTGAGTTTTTGTCACTTTGCTGCGCAAAAACTGTACGACTGAGTGAAATGAAAATTGGGTACGCAAACAGAAATGCAAATGGTAATGGCAATGGTGATGCAGAAGGAAACAGTAATGCAATCGACAATGGAAACACTACTGAAAACGCAAACGCTAAGACTAACAGAAACGCAAACAGTAACAAACACGCAAACAGTAACGGTAAGGCAATTGGAAACGGAAACGGTTACGGTAACACCAATGATGACGGCAAAGGGAACAGTAACAGAAACGGAAGTGCAATTGCAAGTGCGTACGCAAACACAAATCATAATGTGCATGGTCACGGTAACACAATTGGAAATGCTAAAGCTTACAGTAACACCAACGATGACACCAAAGGAAACAGAAACGGAAACGCAAGCAGACGCATGTAGGCAAACACAAATGGTAATGCACATGGTGATGCAAAAGGAAACGCAAATAAAAACAGTAATGGAAACACTAATGGTAACAGTAGTGCAAACGCAAGCGCAAACGCAAAGGGTAACGCACACGGTGACGTAAACGGAAATGCTAACGCAAACGGTAGTGGAAATGCAAGCAGAAACGCTGACTGTAACAGTGAGTGAAATGCACACCCTGTTTTTTTCCCAAAAGGTGCATTCAGAAGCACAGTGAATACAATGAATGTATGCATAATAATGGGCCTCGGAGCAAAAAATGAACACTTGTAATACTAAATTGCTTATATCTCAGGAACCGTATGACTTAGAAAAAAAAATAAAATGTCATATTATTTATGACTTTCCTGGCTAGTTTTGCAAGGGGCTAAGTGTTTTCTGACGAAAATTCCGTGTCTTGAAGCATTTTCGAGATACGGGCCCAGAAAGGCGCGGCAGACGCTGTAATGTTAGCCTATGGGAAAAATCATCAAATTTGGAGTGATGTAACTTTGCAGCCCTCTAATGTTTTGTCACCAAACCACCAAAAGGCTTACATCTGTGGGATCTTGGCTTTCTTCTCTCCAAATTTCAGCCCCAAAGACCAAACCGTTCTTTTGCAGCAGGGTGGCAAAGATTTCCTATTCTTTTGGGCATAGTCTTGCAAAGTAGTGTCATGATTTGCGACACTTTCGCAAAAAAATCATGAAAGTGTTGAATGTGCGACACTACTTTGTGACACTACTGTTTACAAAAATTTCAAAAACATTTTTTCTGGGATGTTTAACCCCCCCAAAAAATATATGGCTAGCATCCTTGGGACTCAACTAGGTGAATCCAGCAAGAATTGTGTCCATAGAGGGTCCCAAATTTAAATGCCAAGCATTTCTGTGACCACCAACTGAAAACAAGATGGCAGATTTGCGACACTACTGGGGTCACTAAAAACTGCATTTGTGACACTGTTGAACTTTTTGTTAACTTTTCCCATTGACTATAATGGGAAACTTGTTTTTTGAATAACTTTTGAACCATTTAATAATTTTTCACAAAATATTTGAAAGGCACATCGGGGACCCTGGCTGCATGTTCCCTGAAGGTTTCGGACCAGTCGCACGGACCGTGCGACCTGTAGGCGCAAACAAAGAATGCGCAAAAATGTGTGATTATCACATTCTCCAGCGCTATGTAGCTCTGCAACCGTATATCCGACCATTACAAAATGTGGCAGTTCCATAGATCCATAGTACTGCTCTGTGCGTGCCAAATTTCAGGCAAATCTGTTATACAGTGGAAAAGTTATTAAGCTGCCAAATTTTGGAGTTTAACCTTAAAATGGGGTACTCAACCCTAACTATAGTGGCACCACCGTGCCACTATAATATATGGATGTTCTGTAGCTTGCTGACTTTATTTACTTATATTCAGTGCTTAATGTAACCTGTTAGACTTGTCTAATTTGAATGATGTCGGTTGAATATATCGTAATTTATGTATACCACTTTCCCCTTCCCCCAGGACGCATCGTGAGATGAGCAACCTGTTGTTCAGTGTGCCTTTCCTGGTGAAACCTTTCAATAAATAAATACACTATATTCCAAAGTAATGGCTTAAATACTGACAGTACAAGGACTGTGTGTGGTAAAAAATATGGTGACAGGACACACAACCATACTGCATTAGAATCTTTGTTATTTATAGAGGGAATACTGGCCAGGACACTAGGAATAACTCCCCTAGTCTTTCAAAAAGTGCTATGGAATCTGTAACTTCAATCAGAACACCCACCAGAGATGGACAGAAAGAATCTTGGTTTAACATCTCAGTAACCCTCCTAAAGCAGCACCATAGTGTCAGGGTAGGGTATTGGCCCAGTACTTGTGTGGAACTTGAACCTGTGACCATCCCAACATCATGTCCCTGAGGTGAGAGCGCTACCAATGAAGCCTCTGTCATTTACATAGTCAGTCACAGTGTTATGTGGTTTCAAACCTGGATTGGCCTAAACTGGTTTAGCTCTATTAATCTATTGGATGGTTCCTTTTACTGTTACTGAACTGAGCAATACAGGAAAGTACTATTTCACAGAAAGGGTGATGGTTGGTGGAGTAGGCTGCCAGGGAAAATGGCCTTTGCAGAAATCAGTGGGGGGATTCAAACAAGGATGGGACAGATACTGAACTGAACAAAAGATAACCAGCTAAAAGAATATATTGAGATGTACAGTACAACATAATTACCCCCATGCAATCAGGCTTCCGAGCTAAACATAGCACAACCTCCACATTGGTAAAGGTTACAAATGATTGGTCTACAGCCCTCAACCACAAGCTTACCAACCTGGCAATATTTTTTGACCTCAGCAAGGTTTTTGACACAGTGGACCATTTCATCCTACAGAATAAACTAATGAACGCTGGTCTAGGTCCAGCTGCCATCACGTAGTTCAGATGCTACTTCATCAAAAGACAGCAGTTGAAGGTTGAGGGTTTGTCTTCCACCTGCGTACATATTGGCAAAGGAGTGCCTGAAGGTTCCATACTGGGACCCTTGTTATTTATGGTGTGTATTAATGACCGAGGTCACAATATTGCTAATGCCAATCTGTACTTTTATGTAGGTAGGTAGGTAGGTAAAATTTGTATTCATATTAAAATGAATATGGATAATATCACTGAGCCGAGGCTCATTTACAGTGAGGTCCATAAGTGCAATACCAGTTACTCTTATAATAAATAATTAAAGTACAAATTAACACATACATTATAAATAAACATTAAACAAATAACAATAGCAAATTCCACTGTCATATATCATGCAATCACAACAGTCAACAACACACATATAGTACATATACAAATACCGGATTGATTCTCATTTCGCTCGCACTACAGAACTAATTCCCCTTCTATATTTGTATGGTTCACATACCACTCTTTAATCAAATTTATCTGGAATTTTCTATTTACAGGTCTCAACTTACCAGGCAGCTTGTTCCATAATTCAGGACCAAGGCATGTAAGATGATTTTTTCCCAAAACTGTATTTCGTTTTGGTATCTCACATGCCAAGCTATGTGTTGAACGTAATTCCCTAATAGGCGTTTTTTATCTAATACCCTCACCAATATAATCAGGGACTTTCCCCGATAAACATTTTATCAGGAATGTAATTGTATTTAAAATTCTTTTTTGAGGCAAGGAAACCCAATTTAACTTTTTATACATATCTAATCGATGTGTCATTTTCGGGACTCCTAATATAAATCTAGCCAATTTATTATACATAATGTCTAATTTGGATAACTGCTTTTTTTGTGGCACCCATATAGACTATATTACCATATTCCAATATGGGTAATATCATTACAGTAACAACAAGTTGTCGGACTTCACAAGACATGTAATTTTTAATTCTTTATAATGATCCTAGGCATTTCCCTACTTTTTTTAATGTACTCTCAATATGGATATCCCACTTAAAATGACTATCTAAATAAAGCCCCAGATATTTATAACTATTTACTTGCTCTAGGGTGGTCCCTGTAACTGTCACAATATGTAGTTGTCTCTGTTCAGGTATAACCCCATTACCCTTACAAAATAACATAACCTGTGATTTTTTTTCATTTAAGACTAATTTGGAGCTCAACAAAAAGTCCTGTACGTAATCAAATGCTTTTTGCAATGCTAAGTGAATTGGACCCAATGATAATCCAGCCACATAAATAATTATATCATCAGCATATAAATGGTACTGTGTCCCATGTTGTAAGAAATGTAAATCATTCATATAAAGATTATACAAAATAGGTCCAAGGATAGATCCCTGTGGTACACCTGAGACGGTTTCTCTCAATTCTGAGGTCCAGTCCTTTATGGTCACCTGTTGTTGTCTCAAATTCAAATAATTTCTAAACCAATTGACTGCCATCTCAGATATACCACAGGTTCTCAATCTGGAAAGTAGGATGCCATGGTCCAGGGTGTCAAATGCTTTCGATAAATCAATAAAAATAGCTCCCACTGGCATCCCCCTGTCCAGATGTTCTACAATTATGTTGATGACACCATTCTCCACAGTGCAAGTCCAACTCCAGAGCTAGCCATTTATTCCCTACAGGAGGCATCCAGTCAACTTCAAGTCAACCTACATGCATTGAAGCTCCTGTTAAACGCAGCAAAAACTAAGTATATGGTCCACTCCCACAAACTTGTCTCCCCCCGCAAGGCATCACCATTCTTTGTAATAAAACACTGGAATTGGTAAACTCGTTCTAATATTTGGGTATGTGGCTGGACAACAGACTATCGTTCACAATACGTGTAGAAAACCTTTGTAAAAAGCTTCAGAGGCTCGGGTTTTATTTTTGAAACAAATCTTGTTTTAAACGTGAAGCTAAGAAAATATTTGTCCAAGCCACATTTCTCCCATTATTAGACTACAGAGACATTATATACAGAACTACCACTGCCTCTAATTTATCCAGTCTAGATGTGCTGTACCATAGAGCACTACACTTTATTACTAGCCTACCTTTCAACACTCACCATTGTCTCCTTTACTAGGAAGTAGGATGGCCCTCTTTTGATACCAGAAGGCCTAGGCAGTTAATCACCTGGTCCTTTAAAGCACTGAGTAACTCCCTTCCTCAATATATTTCCACACTCCTCTGCAGATCCCTAGAGCTATAGAGCCTTAGAAAGCACGTTGTCTGCCTGCTCGATGTCCCCAGGCATTTTTCAAAATATGGAAAAATTTCCTTCAGCTGGGCTGCTCCTATGGCCTGGAATGCCCTCCAAAAAACTCTCAAATTGACCTCACTTGCCAGCCCCTTTCCAATACTGTTTGATCAACATTGTGTAGATAAATGCATCTGCTACTAGCATTATACCTGTAACCCACACTGTGTGGTAATTCTTGACGCACTGTTACATTATTGTACTGCAATTATCTATGTAAATGTAACCCTGTCACTCTGTTATCTTTTTATATACTACATATGTAAAACTGTTCGCTGTCTACCATTGTATGTTATGCTAAGCTATTTCTTATTGCTCAGTACCACAATACCTGTTCTAGATATATACATTGCTTTTTCGTTTCCTATATGCCATTTGAACTCTACTAACTTGCTAGTATTCCTATGTTATCAAGTTGTTTACTGCATTGTGTTATGTCCTATCCAGGACCTCCTTGTAAATGTTGTAAGTGAGCTTTGCTCAATGGAGCTTTTTCCTGATAAAATAACTAAATACAAATACAAGGGCTTGGTAAAGACCACACCAGAAAGGGAAGGGGGAAGGGAGAGTTAAGAGCCTCTAGGGCTTTCTCATTCAACATTAGTTAGGTAAGCATGGGCAGACATGATAAGCCAATGTTTGTTTATTTTTATTTATTTAAGCCTCGAAATTACAATACCTTTGAGTCAGAGACTCATTTACAAAGTCAGAGGGTGCTCATACAGAAAATACAATACACAAAGGTTTCAGGCAAGGAATACAAAATGGGAGCAAGGATATACATACTACAAAGTGAATATGATGGCAGTAAAATACAGACTTTGGCAGGAATCACGGCAGCACACACTAACTGCTACAGAAGGAGAAAGTTTAGGAAAACACATTGAATGGCAGTAGGATATTGTGAAAGCAATCTGAAAAGGACTCGGTTAAATACAGAGGATTAAGGAAAAAAGATGGACAGAATGCAGGACATACAAAGGGAAGTACTAGAATAGTCAGTGCACAAGTTAGAGTAGGGGAAGTACTTGGCTAAGCAGAAATAGTCTGAGTTGACTTAGTCACCAGTAACAAGTAGAGAGGAGAAATGGGGGTGTGGGGTGGGGTGGGGTGGAGGGCACACCACCCAGGCTGAGAGACAGTCACAGCTGTTGGTATCAAGTAGGTGCTGATGGAGTTTGGATTTAAAGGACCTAGCTTGGGTTCTGCCAGGACATCAGAAGGGAGGCCATTTAGCCAAACAGGAGCTCTATACACGAATGCTCGCTGCCCTTAGGTAGTCCTACAGAAAAGGACTTGGTATGAGGCGTTGGTGGAACTCCTCGTACCATGGGAGGGGGTAATGGTCTGAATAAGGAATTTCTGTGCTGAGGGAGGAGTGAGTCCAAGGCATATCTTTTTAGCCAGTAGGCAGAACTGGTAGGTAAGCCTGCCTTTGAAGTTTAGCCAGCTAGTTTGGTCATAGAGGTCACAAGTGTGGGTGAGCCTGGTCCACCTGTGACCAGACGGCAGGCTTTGTTTAGGGCAACCTTAATTCTGTTAAGTATAGTGTCAATTGCAGAGCCGTAGATGACAATCCCATAATCAGCTATGGAAAGGCCTGAGCTTGTTACTGCAAGGCGAAGGGCATCAGTGGTCATACAGTTCCTGTGCCTGTAGAGTAGCCCAGTTCTTGTGTTTACAGCTCTATGGACTAGGTTAACATATTCATGATAGCACAGAGAGCAGTTGAGGGTTATCCCAAGATATTTGAAGCTGTTAACGTGCTCCAGTGGTAGGTGGTGGCTGTTGAGGATGCTCAGGCACACCCCCTTATGTTTGATTTGGGGGTTGGCAAATAACATCACATTAGTTGTTTTGTAATTAACTATGAGTTTGTGAAGCACAAACCAGGATTCTATTTCAGTGAAGCTCTTTTGAAGGGTGATCTCCGTGGGAGGAGGTCCGGGTGATTGGAAAAGATGACAGCATCATCTGCATAGTGGAGCAGATTGCTGGAGCAGGCTTGTGGAAGGGTGTTGAGGAAAAGGCTGAAGAGAAGGGGACCAAAAATAGAACCTTGTAGGATGCTGGACCAAATGGGTAGGCTGGAGGAAAGAGTGTCAAGGATTTTGACATGCTGCATTCTCCCACTTAGGTAATTGGTGAACCAGGAGGTGACCTCCTGAGAGAGAGACCGTTGGCAGGGAGGGCAGCTACTAGGAGGGCATGATTAACCATGTCAAATCTTTTGTAAGGTCAATGTAAATAGACCCTATGATGTGACCATGGTCAAGAGCTTTATGGATAAAATCAGTAAATTCAAGAAGAACTGAGGTGGTGCTGCGCCCCTTCCTGAAGCCTTATTGCTGGTGGCATTGCAGATTGTTCTTGGTGAGGTATTCAGTCAGTTGATTATATATGATCCTTTCCAAGGCTTTAGACAGAGGGGGAAGGATGGATATTGGGTGGTAGCTGCTGTGGGAGGCCCTATCACCAATCTTGTGGACTGGAGTCATTACCACAGCTTTCCACTGTTGGGGGAATTGTCCTAGACAGAGGCACAGATTTAGTAGCTTGGTGAGGGGGGATATGACGGCGTCAAGTGTGAGGTGTAATAGCTTGAGGTCCAGAGTATCACTACTGAATCTAGATTTCCCAAGAACTCACTGGATGTACTTTTTGGCTTCAGGCAGGGACACAATCCGGAAATGGAAGGGGGGGAGGAGTGGGACCAAGATCCAAATGTAAGCAAGATGAATTAGGAGGATTAGAGAAAGGTGGAGTTAAAGGTGTCAGCTATGAACTGGGAGTCTTGGGTTATGACACCATTAGTATTTAACATGGATGGGGGAAGTGTTGGGTTTACTAGTGAGATTTTTTAAGTTATCCCAGAATTTCCTCCCATTCCCCCAGGTGGAGGAAGGGCTATCTTTGAAGTGGGCCACTTTAGCAAGGCAAGTCTCACAGGTGCAGGTGTTCCTGGTGGTCTTGTACCTCTGCCAGTTTATAGGGCTGCCGATGACCCATGCTTTTTGCCAGAGGTGGTCCCATGTGGCCATAAGTTTAAGGAGCATAGAGATGATCCAGGGGTTACTGGAGCCTTTGATTACCTGTTTTCTAAAAGGTGCAAAGATATCACAGGCCGTATTAAAAGTGGAGATGAAATACACCATGGCATGGTCAATGCTATTGGCTGAGTCGAGGGAGGACCAATCACAGTGTAGGAGGTAGTCCTGGAACAGCTTTAGCTGTCTTCTTTTGAGGATATGACTATACCATGGTTTTATAGGGAGTTTGGGGGAGCAGTTTGACCAGTGACAGAGAACCGGATAGTGGTTGCTGAGTGAGTCAGGTAGGACCTCATTGTTTGAGAATCTCTCCAGGTGGTTAGTAAATATAAGGTCTAACAGGATACTACTGCCGGTCCTGTAGTTGACCCTTGTGGAAGAGGTCACAAGCTAAGATAGGTCTAAGGCAGCGGCACCATCCCTGAATGGGCCGGCTTCGGGGCCAACCAATAAATGTTAAAATCACCTAGAAAGACTACCTCAGAGCAATTGGGCCAGCTGGAGATGCATTCCAGGACAAAAGTGAAGCCATTTGTGATGTCTCGAGGGGGGGATATGAACAGATAGTACTGTAAGTGATTTACCCTTCTTGCCTATCGCAATTTTGACTGTCAGTGTCTGAGCACTATTCCCGGAGGAGAGTTTTGGAAGGATATGCCCCTGTAGTGAGTCAATTAGATAGATAGCACATCTCCCCCCTTCTCCCAGTCTATCTTCCCTGAAAAGCGTGTACCCATTTAGGGTGACAGCAGAGTCTGGTATTTTGGGGGACAACCAGATTTCCACCACAGCAAAGACATCTGGTCTGTGTTGCACAACTCAGACCTGGAGGAGGTCAACTTTAGGCAGTAGGCTGCAGATGTTAACAGAGGCGAACTTAAGACCATTCGAACTGCTGACGGCTGGAGGGGGTTGTGACCCAGGCCCTGGGTTCGGGTGCACATTACCAGACAGCAGTATTCAGAGAAGGCATTGATGAGTTATAATGAATCAGAGCAGCTTGAGATTGGGTCCAGTTCTTCTAATGGAAGTCCTATTCTTAGAAATTGGTAATGGGAGGGAGGTGGGGTGTGAGGCCAGAAGTAGTGAGGGAGCACTAATTAGGGGACTAGAGCAGCAGATTGACCCAATGAGATAAGGAGAGAGGTATGGTACTCTACTCGCAGTACCAACATCCCACCAGGCTGGAGCTATGCGTGGTAGGATAGGGGTTGGTATGGACTTTGTGCTTACGGGAATAGCGGGGTAGACAAACATGAAGATAGTAAGGGGGGCCAGCCTGGTGGCGCTGAGTGTTGAGGTGCTGGACACCACACCAGCGGCCTGGGTTTAGGAATGACCTCAGGTCACTGGGGAGCTAGCTTGGGGTGGAGGCTTGGAGCGGGATTGAGCAGCAACTTCCGTCTCTCCCCTCCAGGGGTGGATGCCCGCTCCTCCGTAGTCCCGCTCCCACTGGGTGGAGGTCCAGTGGGATGCATAGGTGGCAGGAGAAGCAACACAAGTCTGGGGTGGGGTGGAAGGGGTCACCGGATCCTGGTGTGAGTGTGAGCCTCCATGTGGGCGCATGCATGCATGTGTACGCCGTGGCCCCGGGAGGGAGAAAACGCAGAAAACTATAAAAATAAATATGTGAAAAAAAGACAGTAAGGGGCAAGATAAGACATGTAAGGTGCCCCATGATAGTAGGAGCTTAATGTTAGGGCAGATAGGGAAAGAAGGGGTGATAGGGAAGCAGTGGACTGGATTGTGAGATTAAAGAGCATGTGGGTTAGGAGGCTATTGGTGCTATTGATGCCCTAATAGATAGAACGTTTCAGCAGAGTGGCTGAGAATGTGCTAATAGATAGAAACAGTTTCAGCAGAGGGGCTGAAAATAATATAATAGGCAAAAGGGGAAACAAAAAGGGAAGATATCATGGTGCCTCTAGTGGCCAACTTATAACGAGTAAATGGAAAATTGGGCAATAACATGTAGTGTAAAGCTAGTTTAAATGCAGTCTAAGGAATTAAAAGCAGTCCTTAAAATAGGTTTAAAAGTGCAGACGTTTGACTGTTTAAATGCTATCCTAGAAAAGACTGAAATAACATGCAGCATTTACAGTTTAACTGTAAAATCTACTCAGAAGAGCAGGAAACAATAATAAAACTCTGAACAAATAATAAGCACTGAACAAGTCTTTCGGTGGCCAGCACTGATAGCAGGGAGCAGTGAAAGCTCACGGAGAAAAAAGGTGCCAAGATTTAAAAATCCTGGTCCCAGTATTTTCTGAATGCACTGTGGACAAACCCGTACCTTCTGGGGAGTGGGTGGACGGCGCTCAGTGGGAGCCACTGGGGTGTGAGTTCCAAGGAGGCAGAAGCCTGGTAAGGGGCTGGTGAGAGCCTTCTGGGGAGTGCAGAGATGGGCTGCTCGGTGGGAAGACAGCACTCTGCGGGAGCTGCCAGGGTGTGAGTTTCAGGGAGGCTGGAATCTGGTAAGGGGCTGGTGAGAGCCTTCTGGAGAGTGCAGGGAATGGGCCTTTTACTGCTGACAGATTCTGAGTTCCTATGTAATTGAAATATCCTAGCCTGTGGCCGGATCCCAATCTGCACTTTAATTTGCACATTAATAGGTAAATTACTCAAGTGTACCCCAAACTTGGAGTACTTTTTAGAAAGAATAGTGTGTCCACTGTTAGTAAGAAAATCATAGCTAAGCTGATTCAACCCCAACTGGCTAAATACTCTCAGCACCTCTATTACCTCCTCTAACTCATTAGGTGCTTTTAAATCTAGACTATTCTCTCACCTAGCCACTTCAAACTCCTGTGACTGCCTTGTTTAATCTCCTAATCTATTCTCACTCCTCCTCCCTTGCCCTCTTACTTGACAAAGGCCTACTAGTGGATCCTCGTCTCTTACAATTGGTCTGCTCCTTCCTCCTACCCCCTTTCCTCTTTTCTTACTTACACTGCCTAACTTACTCCTTACCTATCTTCCCTCCCACTTGTTTTCTATATAGTGAAAGTGCTTAAGTGATTTATCTGCTGTTCATAAATGTCATTAGATTTAGCTATTTTTTTTTCTTTTTGTTTTGTCTCTGTCTATTTCCACAATGTTACCTACTTGTGCAACCCTGTACCCCTATTTGTTTGTAACTGATTTTGACGCGGAACCTTTGTAAAAGAGCCTTGTCTCAAAGGTATTAATTCCTAGATTTTACAATAAACAATAAACAACCCATTATGGACTCTGGTGTCAAACAATACATGTAGCTCATCACACCACTCCCAAATGTATGTTTAAAATAACATTGATGTGTTTCTTAAACTCAGCTTGCAGGTTTGCACAAACAGCAGTGCAGTGTTAAAGATCCCACATATCTTCAACTTGATTGACTGCCTTTACCAAATAGACATCAACATCACTATTGTATGCATGGACTGAAGCATTTTGGCCAGGAAAGCACACTGAGCCCCAGGCAACTCCTTTGCTTGTGTATGGGGGGGGGGGTGGGGGTAATAGTGGGAAAACATCAACAGCACAATAGCATAATGCATACACAGAGGATTCAAAAAGGTAAAAAAGCATGCAGTGCGACAAGACAGGGGCATATAGTAATAGCAAAGTTGTGAATGTCACTTTTACCAAACCTGCGTTGTCAGTATTGCAGCTATGGTTTCTTTGATGAAAATACAAAATATTGTGTTCCTACCTGGATTCAATCCACTTATCTCTTGCTCATTAAACAAGCACACAAACCTTGTGCTACCAAGCTATAATGAAGTAAATTGCAGTTCCTGTGGTGCAGAGGTTAAGTCACAACCTGCAAGGCAGCGATTAAGGTTCCAATGTAGAATGTGTGAGCATGCTACACCTCTAGTATGGTCTAGACTCCAATGGCCAGGTGTGGGAGCTGGGCTTGCAATATGAATTTATACTCACAGCAGCTCCCCAGTGGAGGCATTTAAGATGCCCTGGAAACACACTTATTTAACCTTGCTTTTAATGATTTTTTTTTTATGATTTAATGCTGTTGTTTACATATGTTTTGTTTTATTTATACATTGAGTTTGGACTTTTTTTGCATTGTTTCTCCTTAATATGTCAATGGATAGCGCCACAAGCATCTGGGGTGAGGCGCTATATAAAATAAAAATGACACAATATAACATAACAGAATCTGTGCTTTAAAAGGGAACAGTTTACATTTTTCTGGAAAAATTTTACCCCTTGACAAAATTGCTACCGCCTTGAAAAAAAATGTGAGATCCATGCCTTGCGCCACCTCCCCATAACATAATACTCCAGTGACACTGTGCTGAGCGTAGTCTAAATAACTGACAATAGACCTTTAAAGCAATGCTTACATCCTCACAGCAATAAGCTAAAACAAGGACTATGCCAAGAATAAATACATTTCTTTATCTACTGATTTATGTCTTATGAATGAGAAAAATTACCTCGGTTTTCCTATTTTCAGTTGCATCCCAGATAGGGTAGGTACAAGTACAGGAGAAAGGGGCCAGTTATTTCTTGGGCCACCTTACATAAACACAGGTTCAGTAGTGTACAGTGGATGGAATGAGCACTTTGCCTCACTGTACTACAGTGCATCCCTTTGTGCCATACACAACAGGATTGCAAGGTTTTTCTTGCGCCGTTTCAGTAAGCATTGCAATGGCACAAGGAAAGGGGCAGGGGCAGCCAGGTTCATGCAGGCTCTGACATGCAAGCTCACTAACTCTCACTCCCACAGTTGCAAGCTACAGCACCATCTGCCCATGGAAGACCCTTTACAAGCATGCCTATAGGGGAGCATGGGCTTTCATTCAATTTCACTGCTTTAGTTATCGGGTAAGCATACTGTAACAGTTTTGTTTTTCAGAAGCAGCCTGGGGGCTTGCAAACTGGAACTCACATTGTGGTGGTGGTGGTGGTGGGGGGTGTACTTACCACACAAGCAGCAGGGTTAGGGAGGGGCATCTATTGAGCACCAGGGACTTCAGCACAACGGGGAACTAGAGTAGGTGCCAGAAGGATACCTTGCAGATGGCCTGTAAATGGACCTAAGGTACAGGACAAGGGTGGTGGGGGATGGCTTTGGAGGCAGCTCCAGTAGACTGGGGCTTGGTGCATGATATAGTGTTATGCAACTGGCACTTTGGCATGCGCAGACCCCTGTGCCTGGCATCTTCCATTATGTATGTGAGTGCAAATCCCATTTGCCCTCAATACCACCTGGACTTGACAGTTTACGTAAGTGAGGTGTGCAACACTGTCACTCTGAGGGAAGGATACTCCTCTCCCTGCCAAAAGTGCATCAGCTGTGAGTATAGCAAAAATGTGTTGTGATGCATCAGGAAGCCTGTTTTGTGCACGCAGCACATGCTGTGACTGTGTACGGGGTTCTTTGTAATTACAGACATTGCAGCAGGTGTAGAGACATCAGACAGACATCACTTGCATTTACAAAATGCTGGGAGCACTAGTATAGCTAACATAACCCAGAGCAGAGGTAAGTAATTCAGGATAAAACAGCATTTATGATTATAAATATACTGTAATAATATAATTAATGATTATAGATACAGTGTTTTTACCTGTATTTCTATTCTTCTGGCTCCCCCCCATAGCCTAGGATTTTTACATGTATGTGAACAAAGTCTATGTTTCTTACTGCTTCTCTTTATGTTTTGGAATTACTATTCTGTGCAATATTTTGTAAAACAGGAGCTTAGTGTTTAAAATATTTCAATTTTAAAAACAGACAATTAGATTGCATGGCTAGTCATTGTGCATGTGTGATGTAATTTGCCATGGACTATTTAAATGGTGTCAACTGACTTTAATTCAGTCATTGACAAAGGGTCCAGTGTGGGGATCCGAAAAGCATCAGGCGTTTTTTAAAATATTCTATTTAAAAAATATACATATTTTTTGTCCTTTTAACCTCATGGAGTTGGTGTCATATGTGGTGGTGAGTGCCTGAGCAGTATGTATGTAATCCTTTGTAACTCGCAGCCCTCTTGGGATTCCTTTTGCCAGAAGATATGTTTCTGTGGAACAAATACTTCTGGCTTTCAAAGCCGTTCAATCGTAGGTGAAGAAAGCTAATCTGATATCACTTGTTGCTTGTTCTGAACCACTCGCTTGTTCATCAGCATTCCTTGTTCTCCCATCGGTTGCGGTCGTTCCAAATGGATCTGAATCATCCAAATTGCCAAACAAGATTTTGTAAATTGGAAGTCACGTGATGCAGCTGAGCTGAAAGGAGCTTGACTCTTGAGCTCTGCCTTTCTTCAGCGAAATCTACTGCAAACCTTCTTGTTTCTGCTGATATACTGGACAATGTCATATCATCTTCCTCCTCCAGAGGTTAGAAAACTCAATTTAGAGGTTTCTGTGGAATCTAGTTTGCCAAAAAAGCTGAAAATGGAGGAACTCCTGGATGGCTCTAGAACCCCTGTGACTAAGATGGTGACAGCTCCCTCAGATGTGGACTGTAACCCTTGTGCTGCAGGAGCTTGCTGAAATCTAATCCTTTATGAATGGCATCACGGCCCAACTCTCACATATAGATATAGCTTTAGAGGCAGTAAAGGGGGCTGTGGACAATTTAGGCACCCGTGTTACAGAAGTGGAGGAGCAGGTAAGTCAGCTGGAAGACTGGGCCCAACAGACGGACTGCCAACTTGTGGCTATAGAGAGAGAGAGAGATTCAGCTACTGTGGGACAAACTGGATGATCAAGAAACCAGGAGCCAACAAAACAATTTGCGGCTCATGAGTGTTCCCGAGACCAGTGAGGGTTCCAATGCCATTGATTTTTTTACAGTGACTTTTGCTCAAACTCCTGGACTATTATTGGGACTCTGATTGAGATAGACAGGGTGCACAGAGTCCCATCAGGCCTGCCACCCTCCTCGGCATCTTCTCGCCCCCATCCGATCATTTTCCGTCTGCTCAGATATCAAGATCATGAAATTATTTTATCTAAGGCACGGCACCAGAAAGACCTGAGCTGGCAAGGATCAAGATTGGCAATTCGACCTGATTACCCTAAGCGGGTTGTGGACCGTTGCAAATCTTTTGACCCTGTCAGGGATATGGCGAGGCAGTGGGGTCTTAAATGCTTTCTTAGATAATCCCCCCCCCCCAGGCTACTCTAAGGATTTTTGTAGGAAGTTATGCAGAGACTTTTACTTCACCAGCAGATGCCTGTCGATACTTGTTCCAGCACAACACCACCACAGCACAACCTGTATCAATGCAAAATCCCACTTCGAAGAAGAATTCCTACCCAATCAAGAATCCTGCTCTGTAGAGGAATCCTACTTTGGCTTGTAATTCTGCTCCGCATCAGGTTCCTAAGCCACAGTGCATCTCGCAGCAGCTCTCACCCCCGGCCCCGCCGCCATCTTCTGTTTCTTCTTTAGGGGCAAGCACTTTAGAGGGACCTACTGTCATTCATCATCTTTGGATCAACAGGAGCCAGATGACATGGACACCTTCTCTGCCCCTACATGAGTGCTTTAGATGAGAGCTTTGAGGTGAATCTTTAAACAACTGACATTCAGTGAGATTGTTTTCTCCCCTTAGATTGGAGGATTTACAATCTTTGACGGGCTATGCCTGGGTTTATTCTGGGGTGGAGAGGTTATTTTACTTTCCTATTACTTATTCCAGGCACACACTTCAGGGGTTTGCTATGGTGTGTGGGAAGGGTTCGAGCTACAAGGGGTTTTTGCATTGTACTTTGTTTTTCATTATTTCTGTGGCTGTCTTCTGGGGGGGGGGTGCAATGTTCTTTCTTTATAAGACCTCTCCTGCTTCAGAGTCTTTATTTACATTTCTTATGGTTGAGCTTGCTTTGGGGGATTGGGTGGCTGCACTAATCTCAGTGAAGTGCATTTAGTCAGCTTGCTATGCCCAGGATCATGTTCATTACTTCTCAGATTTATCTTGGGAAATGCCAGTGGGATCAAATGCTGACCCTGGATCCTGAGGGGGTTTCGGGTACTTAATTGGGAAGGTTATAAGCTCCTCTTTCTGTTTGCTTTGCTGGCATCCCCATTTCTGATATACTGTATTTATGGCTATATGAATATTATTATTATTATATGAACTATAAAGTGGCGAGATGGCCACGGTGCTGCTCCAATCCCTGCCATGCTGTATTTGCTCCTTGCCAGCTGCCCTCTAAAAAAGGCTCTGGTATAATTTTTGTTGACTTTCGAGAATTAAACTATAGTCATTTTTGCATACTGTACTCTGACAAGTGCTTTTGTATAAATTTACGAATCACAAAGTGCTTTTTCACTCTCTCTCTCTCTCTCTCTGATTTCGTTCCGGGTGTTTTAGCTAGCCAGCGTTTCGATGTTCTGTGATGCTGTCATTCTTCTGGCATTCTTATATCAAATTCTGGAGACCCTGGCATTATGCTATTTTAGCAATAGCTTCACTGGTAAAATGAATAATGATGTATTGGTGAAGCCGGTTTTTGAATCCTGGAACCTGGAAGACCCTCAAGCAGAAGGGATGAAGTTTGTGATTCTGCTTGCACTACGAGTGCAGAAAGGCTTATTAAGCCTTCTACAAGGTATGATATTGTTGCCCAGGGGCTAAGGTTACTAGGGTTGGAATTGCAAACCCCGGAGTTACTGAGCTTAGTGGAGCACTTTTTGTTTTTATTTTTCAGGCACTTGAAGGTGTTTGTGGCCGCAGGCGGAGAAGGGAGATCTTGAAGGGTCGTTCTTTGCTCTGTGGAAAGATGATTGTATTTGCTATGGATAAGAACAGCAGAGAACAGTGGAGAATAATTGGACTATAGTGTATAGTGGAAGGTCGTTGTTCACTGAAATCTAGCGCTCTCAAAATGTTGTTCTGCTGCACTAGTGACATCCGCAGGACAGCAGAAAGAAAAAGACTTTTCATTCTGCTGAAGTGCGAACCTCACACATGGTGTCCTTGAGCAGCAATCTGATGGTTAGTCTTATTTTAAAAAAAAGATGTAGTATTTTTTTTTTGGAGTCAACGACATTCCACTATACACTATACAGAACAGTGCATGAGTACCAGTTAACAACAGGGCTGTTCTTTCACCTGGTTGGTACTGTGATGACTGATTACCTCTCGAGCTGCGCTCTCGAGGTAATCTGTCGTCATAGTACCAACTTGGTGAAAGAATAGCCCTGTTGTTAACTGGTACTCATGCATTATCCTATGTGACTGAGTCAAGTAATATTTGAGGCTGACATTGGTCCTAATTTGAAACTAGAGTGCCCTTGAATTCCTAGGTTAAGAAAAAGAGGAGACAAATCTATCTGAGACCTACAAATGGTGACTAGACTTGTAAAATAAATATATGGATGCTGTACTAGCGATTGCTGGTGACTGGTAGGAAGCATTCCTTTTAACACGTATGCTTTTCACCATTTCATATGTAAGGCTGTTTTTTCTTGGGATTCACGAGGACGCTGTTTTAGCGAGTTCAGTGACTTCAGCGACCCTGGAGTCTGACAAGGGGATACTTTTTATCCAAGGAACGATCTGTTAGTTACCTCGGAGTCTGAATATCAGAAGTGTTTTTTTTTTTAC
Source organism: Neoceratodus forsteri (assembly GCA_016271365.2). Taxonomy (NCBI): domain Eukaryota; kingdom Metazoa; phylum Chordata; order Ceratodontiformes; family Ceratodontidae; genus Neoceratodus; species Neoceratodus forsteri. The sequence goes on along the minus strand of CM028130.1, from coordinate 1,441,301,719 downwards.
TCTAATAGATTTCCCTTTTTTTTAAGTCAATTAACACAGCACCTACTTCTCAAGCAAGATTCTATCACACAGGTGAGCCATTGAAGACTCTAAGGAAAGGAGCTGTTATACACCCTTTTAAATGTCTGAAGATAAAAATATTTGTTTAATAGGTTGCAATTGGTCTTGTTATATATGAATTTTGAGCTCAGCATTTTTCGACGGTATGATTGCCTCTCGTACCCATTGAATCAAAATGAGCTGCTTTGCTAATAATTTAAAGGACTCCTGTACATGAAAAGGAGACATCTAGCCTTATATTTTAGCTTATTAACTATGGAAGAGCTCCTTGGGCTGTTTGCTTCAGCTTGCAGACTACTGTACTCCCTGAGATAAATGGAGCCTTTGTAACAGTTGAGTTTTCCTCTTATAAGTTTATATTTAGCTGCTAAGTGAGGTTCTTTTTCACACAGAACTGAGATGCTGAATGATTGTCTTGAATTTACTTATTTATCCAATGTTTATTTGCTCATTTAGGATTTCCTCTAAACTCCTTCGAGGAGATATTAGCACTGGCTCTAGCTCATAGGAGCTTACTGTGACTATGGTAGGATGTGCCAAAGAACTCATCTCAAATTAATGTGTAGCTCCTTTAACCTGTGCTGTGACATGTATAGATATATTTTTGCAAGTCTGATCTATATTTAAAAATATAATTAGAGCATTATAGAGATTACTCCCAGGTGTTTAATAGTCGGATTCCTTTCTAGGAACGCTGCTTGAGTATCTCTGCTTACTCCTTTTTTTGGATATCTACTGACAATTTTACAAATGTATAAATGTCTAAATGATATTAATAGTTTTATAACTGATTTATGTGGTCTGTTGGTTATATTTTATGATATTGATAGTACCTTAAGTCCACTACATTTTAGGGAAAAGGCAGGTTTTTACAAAAGGATACTTGCTTTAATTGACAGGCTGATTTGAAATTAAACGATGGTAGATCTGTGGTAAATTTGGCGGCCACCTGGAATGCCCTTGGAAATTTACTCCAGGACAGCTGTTGATTTCTTAAGTAAGTGGCTACTACAGGCCTAACAGAGTGAGACGTGACTATGTTATGTTATAGTGCCTGTGACTGAACACTGGATCTGTGCACTTAACGAAATGACCTGACCTGTGTTTATGGGTTCAGTTCTTTTACCCAGTATTTGTGACCCAGATTACAGGCTGACAGAAAATTCCTGACCCAAGACTCATATAAGAGGAATACAGGGCAGCATGCACTGAGGGATATCCCCCTTGAGACATAGGGATGGGAATGGCTGGCAGTATAGGCTGGTCCTATTTGGGATATAAGAGAGAGAAACCCGCTAATGGATGGATGGGACAGAGTAGACCGGTGCTGTAACCAATAGTTTAGGCACATGGCCTTATTTTCATGACTTGAGTTTGTCTCCCACTGGGCTAGCAAATGGACTCCTGAAAAATAAATATTCCAGCTAGTACAGTGTGTAACTGTAGGGGAGAGCCGGGGGAGGCTGTCCATTAAATACTGCAATCAGCCAAAATCCTATAAGTAAATTAAATAAGGAGCCTAAAACTGAGAGAAAGAGGTAATGAAAGGCATTGAAAAATGTGTATAATAATTAACATAATGAAACAGATATAAATGTACTATTTATGATTTACCTATTTTTAGTTTATGGACTGTTGAAAGCTGAAAGAAGGTCCGTACCTGTGAATGATGGTTTTCTGGGATATTGTATGAAACTATTAGAGATGTGGACAATTTTACTGTACTCTAATTTCTTTTAATTGTATGTTGTAATTTTTTTTTATAACCGATCAACAATAAACTTATTCAGCATTCATATCGACTATAGTTTGGATCAGGCTAGCCCCTGGAGGGGTCTGAATAGGTTTTATTTGTATCTCTACTGTGCTACAGTTTGGCACAATGAGGGGCAGTTCTTTCATTAGTCCCTCTCTAGAGTCCAAGTGCCACTAGTTTATTTTCATTGTTGACCTTACATTGGGGGCTTGCCTATAGCAGGAGGTGGGTGGGAGGTGTTCTTTTTCAGAATATTAGATTACCGGTTTGGGGTGGAGAGGGGAGGGTTTGCTTCTATTATGGTACTGAATTTGAGGCAGTGGCTCAGTGGCCACTATGACATCTTCTATTTGTATGAGAAGATTTCTCTTCATGGTGACTGTATATAGTTCACCCATTGAGGGTTTCATTCTTGGTTGTTTAATGGTTATGTTATTTAGTAAGATCATAAATGGCACTGTAAAGCAAGCCAGATGAATGTTGCATTTGCTGCTGTGTATTGGGAGGGGTGGGTTGCAGGGTGGTATGTATTTGTCTATTCAAGATGGTTTATGAATTTTTATCATGGAACATTTGGGGGTTGAATAGCCCTAGTAAGAGAAGAAGTGTGCTTACTCATCTCAAGTAGTTGGGTGGCCAAATAATTGTTTTGCAAGAAATTCGTTTAGTGAAAATGGCTTTGCGTCGACTGCCCCCCACCCTCCACCCACCCTTGCTCGACCATTCCTTTTTTCAGGTCCTAGAGGTCACATGACTATCTGCCTCTGAAGTTATCACCTAAGTTTTCCCTTAGCTTGTTATATAATCCCACCACTAGGAGTAACTACTGAGCTCTCCCTCTCCATCACCTAAGTGCGCCTTCCTTAACCCTTACCTACCCGTTTCTACTCTTCCCCCCTTTTTTCTGCCTCCACAACAACATCTCACACTACGTTTCCACCACTGCTCACCACAGCCACCACAGCCCAGTCTTGAAGCCCTGACCTTCCACATTTAAGGCAGGAACCCTAACCACTGCGCTATCTCTGCAGTGCCTCTTATACCCTGTCATCTGTATATCTTCACCTCCTCCCTCGCAACCCCCCCAATTCCCCTCTTAATACTCCGCCACCCCTTCTGTCTACACAACACCCTCTCAGCTCCCATACCCCCCACACAGGATTTCCTCCGTGACACTCAAACAATCTCTAACCAGCACAATGAAGCTCCACAGCTTACTTGTCACACTGAGATTAATCAGCGTTATCTCCCTGCCCAGTGAAACCGCAGATAAACTCTCACCCAGCTTAGAGTGCTCCCCACCTTACATTAGTCCACACCCAGTGGGCCCAAAACTTATAACAGCATCCCTGACCCTAACCTCTATGTGACCCCCAAACCCTTATACTCAACAACAGCACTGGTCTCGGAGATGCTCTCCCTCATACCCTACTCACTAACACTAAGTTCATACGCTATATAACAAAAGTCAAGCAACTCAGACCTCCCCCAAAACTAAAACTCCTACGCTAAGCAATACTGGGGATCACTCTCCTACTGCTTCTACTAGCAGGCAATCTTCACCCCAACCCTGCCCCCCTCCACTCCCCTTACCAATCAAATAATACCCCTGGAGCCCTTAACGTGGCATCCATAAACATTAGGAGTCTCCTACCCAAACTAGCTGAGCTCCAGGTCTGGACTACCCAGCATAACCCTGATATTCTGTCAGTAGTAGAAACATGGTTATCACCATCCATCCCTGACTCAGCAGAATCACTGATCGGATACACCATCTCCTGGCAGGACAGGATAAGCAAAAGGGGGGATGTGCAATCTATATCAAAGACTCATTTCAAGGTCTAGCCCTCCCAGCTAGAGACTTTGGGAAAAATGTACAGCTACTACATATAAGGCTACTTATTGGCCACAATAGGAAATCCCTCTCCATAATCTCGGTCTATTTACCACCCAGGGAGCAGTCACATGGATTAACCTTCTTGTTGACTACCTGTCCAATCTTCCCTCTAAAACTGAGCTGTTTGCCCTTGGGGACTTTAACATAAACTGGCAGGCACCAGATGCCACCCCATTCAAAGACACCCTCTTCCTTAAACATTACTCAACTAGTAACTTTCCCTACCAGATATAATCATCTAACAGGCTCCAGCTCACTCATAGATTAGATAATCTTCAACCACCCAGACAGAATTTATGACACTGCCGTCCTCCCTGATGACATCAATGACCACTCCTCTATCCTCTGCTCCTGATCTAATAGGTCCCACAAGCCTTCTCCCAAAACAGTGGAGAATCAGGTCCTGAAAAAAGGGCAACTCCGACTCCTCCAAGCCCACCTACTTAACTTGGGCTGGTTCCCCATCGATACTACACAATCCGTTGACCAGGCACTTGATTATTTCATTACCACCTTCAAAAATGCCTGCAAAATCTTTGCCCCTGTGAAAAAATGGAAGGTAAAGGGGTTAGTCAACCCCTGGATCACTGCTCCGCTATTTTGTCAAATGGCCACCTGTGATAACCTATGGCACCGCACACAGGCCACCAGCAAACTATCTGACCTGCAATGCTAGAAAGCTACCATGAATGTCTGCACCAGGGAAATACGTCAAGCCAAATCCCAGTACTATTTCTTAAACACCTGGGGAGACAGCTGGAGGTTCTGGGATAACCTCAAAGAACTGATGGGCACTCCCTGCAAATCCCCACCCATCATCGTCGAAGTTGGTGGAGTCACCCTCCATGACCTTAAATGCACTGCGGATGCCCTAAATGTAGCATTCTCTGACTTCAGTAGCATACTCCCCCGACTCACCGGGCATGCTGCCTGGCAAAGCCAAACTGAGTAATATAAGCTCATCTCTGGTCCCTCCCCTTTCTATTTTAAACAGATCTTCACTGCTGAAGCTAAAAAATACCTTTGTCATGCCATCGGGAACTCAAGAACCAGCAATAACACCTTGGACCTCAAACTTATAAACCTAACTATTGACGCTATCATTCTGCCACTCACCAAACTCCTCAACCTTTCTCTCTGCCATGGTCACTTCTCCTTGTGCTGGAAAGCGGTTGTGGTCACTCCAGTCCTTAAAAGCAGAGACAGATCCCAACCCTCTAACTACTGTCCCATCTCTATCTTCCCCCACCCAAGGTGCTGGAATGTATAGTCACTGACCAGCTGTCCGAATACCTTGAGAAACACAACTTTCAGTGTCCACAACAGCGCGGCTTTCAGAAGGCACATAGCACCACCACCACTGCGCTGCTAGAGTACACCAATTTCATTAATTACTCACTAGACCAAGGACACTTAGTGGGGGCGATTTACATCAACCTCACTAAGGCGTTCGACACAGTTAACTACACCCTGTTACTGGATGCTCTCCTTACTGTAGATCTATCTACTGATGTTATGGGCTGGTTTAAGAGCTACCTCAGTGATCATTTGCAGAAAGTAAAAATAGGTGAGACACTATCTGACAGCTGCCTAGTATGGTCCAGAGTCCCGCAAGGCTCAGTTCTACGGTCCTTGCTTTTCAGTCTATTTCTCAACTCCCTCCCGCTGTCATCTTTTCCAGCCACCCTGACCCCCTCACTCTGAATCATCAACTACAGGACGATTTCACAGCTATAGAGAAATGGTTCACAGCTCACAAATCACTCCTTAATTATAAAAAAACTAAATCTATGCTCTTTGTAAGCCCACAGAACAGGCACAGGCACTATCAGCTCACCATCCTGAACCACAGAAACACACATCTCGAGCAGGTCTCACAGTTCAAGTACCTCAGTGTTACATTCGACACAACTATATCTTTTTTGGCCTATGTTGATCAAATTGCAAAGGCAGTCAACACCAAGCTAGGGCTCCTACACTGGCACAGACACTGCCTCACCCCTAGAGTCCTACACTTAGCCATCACCAGTTCCCTACTCTCTGTAATTGATTATGGTCTTTTAATCTATGGTGCTGCAACAAATTCTACCCTCAAAAGAATCCACACTGCCCTTAACAAAATTTGCAGGCTAGCCTCTGGTGCTCTGAGACTTAAGCATGCATGCAAATTATATACCCAGACCAGCTGGCTGAAGCTAACAGGCTGTATAAGGTACCAGACATGCCTGTTCACAAAGAAAATTTTCCTAGGCCTTAACCCCCCACTAACAAATCTCCTCAACAGGGCATCAAACCCCCATCTCACCCATGGCAGTTCTGTGCAGGCCTTCCAAGTCCCCTTTTGCCACACCTCCCTGGCCCAACGTTCATTCAGATTTAGGGCACCTCACTGGCTGAATAATCTCCCCCCAAGCATTCACAACCTCTCAAAACTCGGCCCATTTAAACAGAATCTTCACAGCCATCTAAACAATGTTAACAAGTGCAATTGCAACATCTAAGACATGTCCATCTCCACCCAGGCTCCCATTTCTATTCATACTTGGGCCACTCATCCCCCCTTCTAATTTCCCTCCCCTGACTCCCCTCCTTATCTACCCTTACCACTCACCTTCCCACCTCCCCCCTCCTCTCGCCTTCCTATTTCCCTCTCTTGACAAGGCCTCCTGGCTGCTCTGTATTGCACCATTCTCAAATGCACTTACTACTGAGCACTGTAACCAAAGCTCAACGCACCTTCATTTGTGATGTTTGTAACTTCTTCTATGTTTTACTGTCTTGTTCTGTCTGTATAATGTACTTGTCCTTATAACGTGGAACCTTTGTAAAAGAATCACTAGTTCAAAGGTATTGTAATCCAAGACCTGAATAAATAAATACAAATAAATAAATTAGAGGCTGACAAACTGAAATGGTTAATGGGTGGCCCTGTGTATGAGTCCTCCTTTTCATCTAAAAAGCGGGGTGGCTATTCTTTGCCATAAAACGGTTAATTGGGTGACGGATCAGATTAAGCGAGATAGGGAAGATCAATGGGTGCTAGTTAAAGTTAAGTTAGATGGGAAGCCAATGATTTGGAGTTCTTTATATGGCCCTAATGTTGAAGACTCACATTTCTTTCACACTATCTCCCAGGTCCTGCTGGATATGGGTCCTGCCCCCATTTTTCTAGGTGGGGGACATGAATCAGGTTATAGATTCCCTATGTGATAGGAGCAAGTCCCCGGAAACTCTGTCATCTGTGGGCAGTAAGGCCTTACAACTTTTGATGCAAGACTATGGTTTGAATGATATGTGGTAATGGAATATCCCACTGGCCGTGACTATACATTCTATTTGGCACCTCATGGGTGTTACAGTAGAATTGATATGGTCCTTGCTTCTGGCTTTGCTGCCCATGGAGTGATACAATCTACAATAGAACCGATTTTTATTTCCGATCACTCCCCTGTGACTTACAGTTTTGACTCTGATACTTCTGAGCAGTCTGCCAAGAGGGGGCAGTTTAATGTTAGACTATGTAATGACACCACCTTTGTTTCATGGCTGAGGAAGGAGATCCAGACCTACAGTACCTGGCGATTACCACCCTAGTGAGACTGCTGTCCGTTGGTCCTGGGAAGCTCTTAAAGTCTTCATACGGGGGCAGGTCATTGCCTATGCATCAGCAAAAAGAAACATCAAGACCTTCAAACCCTTGAGTCACAGTTGACTGATTTGCAACAGTAGCATAAAGCTGGGGATCACTCCCCGGAATTACTGCAGTTAATACAAAATAGTCAATATCGACTGAATGTTTTGAATTCACAAAAAGCTGAATTCGCCCTGTGTGGAATGTGTCATGCCTATTGGGAGGGCAGGGAGAAGGCGGACCATCTCTTGGCCTATTGGCTAAAGAAGCTCTCTGAGGAATCTAAGATTCCAGGTATTCAGGATGGCACTGTCCTTTCCACTGCCCCGAAGGCAATTAATAATGCCTTCTGTGCCTAATATACAGGGCTCTATTTGTCTAAACTTGCTTCAGGAGGTCAGACAGAAGAGGTAATTTCCTCCTTCCTAGCATTGGTCACACTTCCCAAGCTCTCTGATGACCAGGTGGAATATCTAGAAGCATCTGTTTTGGTCCAAGAGGTTGTGGCCGCCATTCAACAGATATCTACTGGTAAAGCGCCAGGCCCCAATGATCTTCCTATAGAATTCTATAAACAATTTCGGGATCTGTTGTGCCTATTGCTTGTTGCCAACTTTCAAGAAGCTTGGGAATTGCTTTCTCTACCCGAGTCCATGATGGAGACAAATATTTTGGTACTTCTGAAGAAGGGGAAGGACCCTCATTTATGTGCCAGCTATTACCCATCTCTCTCCTAAAGGTTGATTATAAAATTTTGGCCAGGGTATTGGCCTTGAGGCTACATGGTATGCTATCCTCCTTAGTGCATGCTGATTGAGTGGGTTTCATGGCAGGAAGACGTGGGGCCAATCACATTAGGAGGCTAGTTAATTTGATGTGGGTAGCAGAGTCTTCTCTGGACCCAGTGGCAGCTATTGCACTGTATAAGGAGAAGGCATTTGAGTTTCTTGAATGGCCCTACTTATTTGCTACAGTTTAAGCTTTCAGGATTGGGAGAGGCTTTATTAGATGGGTGTGGACCCTGTACTCAGCCCCAGAAGCTTTAGTAATTACAAATGGGACCGCCTCTGCAGTGTTCCCCTTGGGATGGGGTACAAGGCAGGGGTGTCCCTTATCTCTGGCACTGTTTCTATTGGCATTGGAGCCTCTGACACAGAAGCTGCGTGAAAGTCCAGAGATAATGGGCATGGGGTGGGGGAAGAAGTATTCAAGCCCATGTTATTTGCCAATGATATTCTTCTCACCCTGCGTAATCTAGCTCAATCTATTCTGGCTTTGATAGAGTTACTGGGTCAGTCTGTGGCCTTATCTGGTCTTAAGAACAACTGGGAAAAAACTGTGGTTCCGTCTTTTATTGCGAAGTTCTCTTCTATTTCACTGAAGGGATTGGGGCTTGAGTGGGTGAAGCACCGGATAGAATATCTGGGCATTTTTATTTCTCCCAATTGGAGGGAGTGGGTACAACTTAATTTTTCTCTGTTGTTGATGTCTCTGCAGGAAGACTTCGAATGGTGGAAGCATTTCCATCTGTCTCTTTGGGGAAAAACCACATACTTTGCAAATGATTGTCCTCCCCCGGATTCTATATCTTCTCCGGTATCTGGTTTTACCAGTACCGGATTCCATTTGGAAGTCATTGGATAAACTTCTCAGGCATTTCCTCTAGGAAGAAAGAAAACTTTGACTCTTTCTGACCTGCTTAGTAGCCCCTGTGGATCAGGGCAGGCTCCAGGTACCTTGGTTTCAGGGGTAATATTTAGCCTCGGGCCACCTCCTGCAGATCTGGATGTGGCTTTTGCTGAACAGTGCCGTGATTTCTCCCGGTGGCTTGTTTTGGAAGAGCAGCTATTTCCAGGGGTAGCACCTGAATTAATTCTATGGACCCGTTCCAGCACCCGCTCAAACTGTCCTATTCATGAATACATTTTAGGAATTTGGAAAGGGGTGACCAAATTGTCTTCTTCACATTGGCTGGCCCCCTTTTTGAACTGCCCCCTTTGGAATAACCCTAAACTTCAAATTGGTGTGCAGCCTATTCACTGGCCTCAGTGGGCTGTGGGAGGAATCCAGAGGGTGGCTGACCTCTTTCATTCGAAGACAGGTCACTTTAAAGAATTTGCAACCATTAAGGCCCAGGCTTCACTGCCGAAATCGCACCTTTGGAGGTATTTCCAAATCCGTCACCTGATGTCTTCGTACTTAGGCCCCCAGCTTCAGCTACCTCTTAAAGGGATTTGGGATGACATCTTGGGGTTGGCAGGTGGGGGTGTGGTTACAACCCGAACCCCAAGATAGGCCATGTTTACAAAGTGCTTTTATAGGTATATACTCCCTCGACCCTCATCCTGAAATCGAGATGGGAAAAACAGCTAGGTACTCCCTTACTGGAGGTAGATTGGGAACGCTGCTGGACTAATGTTTCCGAGGCTTGCCAGGATTTGAAGGGGAGGCTTATGCAGTGGAAAACCTTGCATCTATGGTATAGGACCCCAGATTGATTGAGTAAAATGAACCTTACTGCCAACTCGGAGTGTTGGAGGTGTCATCAGCACAATGGCTCCTTACTGTACATCCTCTGGTCATGTCCTAAATTGATTAATTGGTGGGATCTCATTTGAGAAAGGCTTTCCAAAGTGCTCCATTGCCAGATTCCTTCAGATGCTTCCCTTTTGATCCTAGGCAACACAGATCGGTTACCTGTCCAGCAGAAATCCCTGTCCTTATGGTTCATGACTGCAGTTACTGAGGCCAAGTGTCTCATTCTCCAGAAATGGCACTCTGAATTAATCCCTACTTTGGAAGAATGGGATAGTCTTCATAAATTGGCTAGCTATAAATGACTTTCTTATAAAGCGGCTGGGAAGGCTGCTCTGTCTGCCTGAGCATGGGAACCTTACTTAAATGTGTGCCATTAATACTAGGCTTAGGGATTTAACAGTCTGGTTGAGGCAGTTTCCCTACCCCCCTTGTTCTTTTTGTGTCAGAGGATGTATACGTGAAAATTTGGAACTTTTGCCACACTTCGTCCTTCTAACATTTAGTTGTGAATGATATGGTTTTTGCCATTTTGTCTGTCTTGCCGTTGCCAAATTGTTAGTTTATCTGTTTTTTTTTTTGCTTGTTGTACTATCTAGTTCTTGTTCTATAGATTTTTTTTTCTGCATATCATGTCAGGCCAGCTAACTGTTCAAGTATTTGATGTTTAAAACTGTATATTTTTCTTTTCTACCAATTATTTGACATGGCAACAGGGGTATCTCCTATGGACTGGTCATGGATTTTAGCCTATTTGGCCTGCGCAGTGCCTTTGCAGTTGGACCTTATTTGATGTTTGCTTGAACCTCAGGCCCTTTTACTGATCCTCCCCTCCTTCTTTTCTTTCTCGTGCTGACCTTTCAGCTGTATCATGTTGGGTTATTCTTTTGCACTGTATGCTTGGGGAAAGCATTATTATGTTGTGTGCTGGCCAACTGGTTGTCTTGTATTTTGTACTATGTATTAACATAAAATTTAATAACATTTGAATTGAAAAAAAAAATTGCCAAACTTTCTATAAATCCTGCTGTTCTCCCTCTTTCATCTGTCATTGTACAAGTGCTTTCCCTGGGTGTAGCTGTCGCTGTATGCATACTCAGCTAGGCGTTTCACCTCCTTTGCACCCTTTCTAATGACTTGCTTGCTTGTTCTGTACAATTCCGTAATTGTGTATTCTCACCTGTGTGTAGCTCAACCAAGAAACAATAGGTAACAGCAGAACCACACCAAGGCAGCATGGGGTGCTCAGTGACAAAAAACAGTCAGGAAAAGAAGTCATGGCACTTATTTTAGTGTGTTTGTGTAAGTGCTGTTATGCACGGTTTTTTTTTCTCTGTGTATATTTTTATCTTGTGTATAACTATTCCTGCTGGACTATGTTAACTTTTTGATTCCTGCCATCCTTCCTGCGACAGCCATGAAAACATGATGCTGAGCTGTGAAATCAGAGATCACAGATTCAAATCTAGGGCTGGCAGTATAGCCTAAAGGTTAGAGTAACAAGCTGTAAACGAGGTTGGTACATCCAGCAGACCTGGGTTTGAGTCCCCAAACCTCCATTTGCATGCTGTGCGACCCTGAGCAAGTCACCTAACCTCTCCAGAGCTCCCAGGTCACCCTTGGAAACAGGCACTTGTGCCTAGTGGGCCTTACCTGGTTACCAAAGGAAAAAAAATTGCACTCAGGCCATTTAATCTCTGTATGACCTTGAGCAAACTGTCTAACCTTATTGTGTTTCAGTCCTCACAGAAGTAATTGGGTGAGAGGAAATAACCTGATAGGGCATTGTCTGGGGAGCTGCTTGCCAAGCTGATGTTTCTGGTACAAACCAAGTCAAAAAGTAAGTGATAGCCAGCTGGTGTTTTCGCTTGGCAAGCTGATGCTCCTGGTAGGCCAGGAGGGTTGTGAGCTGCAATGGATGTGGGGCAGCACTGTTTCTGGGAACCTGGTGGAAGGTGGGGGGTATCCAGTGTGCAGGCTGTTCAGACAGCTTACGCTGGAGACAGAGAGCTTGAGATGGGAACTGGGGGGAGGGGACAGAAATGAGAGGGTAAGGAGGAGATGGGGCAGAGGGTCAGGGAGGGCTCCATCTCAGGACAGACCAGGCTGTTAAGGGCCAGAAGGGGCGCTTGGCCAAGGGGACCAAGTTCACAGGGTCCTGGGAGCTCCAGAAGGGGATGTTGGCAGGTGGTAGGAAACATGGACAGACAGAAAGGAAGTAGAAAAGAGGATCAGGGTAAGCAGAGACAGGGAGGGATTACAGGGGAGGGCTGGGAATATGGTTGGAGACAACAAACAGGTACACAGTACTGGCTGATGAAACAGAGCAGGAGGTTGGGGAAGGCACCATAGAACAAGAGTCAGGGGACCAAGAGGGAAGGGGGAAATACAGGGTACAAGGTGAGAGGGAAAGACTATGGGGTAGAAGTGGGGAGTGGCAAAGAAGCAGGTTGAGTTGGCACGAACACACTAAATAAAGGGGGAAGAAGGCCAAAACATGTTGGGAGGGGGGAGGAGGAGTCACAATGCAGGGGGCAGTGGGAGGAGGTACACGTAGTGGAGGGGGAAGGGTTCTGGAAGGGAGCAAGCACAGCAGGAACAGAGGAGGAGGAGAGCAGGTGGAGGTGCAATTGAAGGAGCAGGAAGGGGGAAAGGGCAGTGTATGGAAGGAGAGGACACTGAGGAAAAGGGGCTTGTAGGAGGGCAAACCATAGAGGAAGTGCAAGGGATGGGGGAGCGAGTACTTGCATTAGGGAATTCTATGCTCGGGGGGGTGAGATGGGGAAGTAAGGGAGCAAGGAAGAGTCGAACCTGGGTGGAGTGTATGCCAGGTATGACAGCAGGGAGAGTAGGGCAGTGCATTCAGAAATGTGTGAAGAAGGTGGGAGGGAAGCCTCATATCATTGTGCACCTAGGAACAAATGACCTAGAGGGCAGTACAGTGGAAGAAGTACAGGAGAGGTTCAGAGAAGTGAGGAGTATCTGCAGTCAGGTGGGAAACTCAGTGACATTCTCTGAGGTACTCCCAGTACCTAGGGCAAGCAGGGTGAGGAAGCTAAGAATACAAGAGTTTAATGGGTGGCTGAAGGGGTGGTGTGCAGAAATGGGGTATGGGGCAGAAGGGGAGTGGGGCAATACATGGAACAATAAGGGGCTTTATGACAAGGATAGGCTGCATCTCAGCATCAAGGGTACAATGGCATTGGGACATGGGCTGGAGAAGTACATTAAAAACAACATAGATTTAAACTGAGGAGGGGAGAATGGCTGAATTGGATAGCAAGGAGGAGGCACCTTCTAGGGGAGACCGGAAGGCCTATACCCCCAGAGAAGGAGGAGGAGGATAATGAGAGGAAGTTACCAAGACAAAAGTGGAAGAGGGAGAGATGGGAAGAGGAGGGGTGGGGCACCAGGTGAACTGTAGTATCCTTGGATGCAAAAAGCTTAACAAAGAAGGTGGCAGAGTTTCAGGCAATGATGGTAGAGGGAGAGGGAGAGGTAGATATTGCCACCATCTCAGAGGCCTGGGCCACTCAATACCACGACTGAGATCTTACAATCCTGGGTTACAAGGTGTTTCACAGGGACCGGGAGGAGAGAAGGGCTGGAGGGGTGGCTATTTATGTCAGGAAGGGGATGCTGTGTACCAGGGAGGAGGGGAATGAGGGGAGGCCAGAAGCCATATGGGTATTGCTCCAAAGCCCTAAAGGTAAGAAGCTCAGGATGGGGGTGATGTACAGGTCACCCTCACAGAGCGAGGAGGTGGCTAGGGAGCTGGGGGAGCAAATCAGGATGGTCAGTGGCAAGGGAAATACGGTTATAGTGGGAGACTTCAACCTATCTGGGGTTGACTGGCAGACAGTAACTATAGCACACGTCAAGGAACAGGTGCTGCTGGGGGCTATCCAAGACAGCTACCTAGTGCAAGGGGTGATGGAACCTACTAGAGAGGGGAACATACTGGATTTGGTGCTAACAAATGGTGATCAAGTCCAGGATGTGGTAGTACAGGACTCTCTAGCAGGAAGTGACCACTGCTCAGTGTGGTGCCTCCTCAACACAAGGAGGGAGTTGGCTATGACCAGGACAAGAGTGTTAAACTTCAGGAAGGCAGATTTTGCCAGAATGGGCAGCATCCTAGAGGAGTATTTAGCTAAAATTAACCCAGTGATGGATGCTGAACAGAAATGGGCAGTCATCAGGAAGGGACTGAATGAGGCCATGAACACATATGCCAAATCTCAGAGTAAGCAGTCCAGGTCCAAAAACCTAGCTGGTTCAGCAAGAAGTGGAGTGGAAGGTAAGGTAAAAAAGACTGGCCTTCATTAAGTTCAAAAAATCTGGGCGTGAGGAGGATAGAGAGGTGTTCACAAAGGCATCTAGGGAGGTGACTAGGTCAGTCAGGGCAGCCAAGGCAGCAAAGGAGCTGAAGTTGGTTCAGGGGATCAGAGAGGGGGAAAAAGAGGTTCTTTAAAATAGATAAGGGAGAAGAGGAGTTGTAGAGATGACATTGTTAGAATCAAGAAAGATGGGGATGGGAGGAACAAGGGGAAGAACAGGCAGAGGCACTCAATGAGTACTTCTGCTCGATGATCACAAAAGAAAGGGATGGCCCAATACTGCAGGGGAAAGAGGGCAAGGGTGAAGGGGGGGCAGAGATAACAGATGGGGTCATCCAAGAGGATAGAGTTCTGAAGGGCCTTAAAGCCTTGCGGGTGGACAAGGCACCAGGACCAGATAGTGTACACCCAAGGGTCCTGAAGGAACTGGCGGAGGTGTTGGCAGGCCCTCTGATGGACCTCTTTAACACCTCCTTGGAGATGGGGAAGGTACCCATGGACTGAAGGATGGCTCACATGGTGCCCATTCACAACAGTGGACCCAAGGACCAACCGGGCAACAACAGACCAGTAAGCTTGACTTCCATAGTGGGGAAGTTGATGGAGACCATTCTAAAGGAGAAGCTGATAACCTTTCTTGATAGTAATGGTCTTCAGGATGACAGACAGCATGGGTTTGTCTTGGGAAGATTGTGCCAAACTCACTTGATTGACTTCTTCAATTGGGTCACTAGGGCGGTTGACGAAGGCCATGCTGTGGCTGTCCTGTACCTGGACTTCAGCAAGGCTTTCGACTCAGTGCCCCACAGGAAGTTAATGAGCAAGCTGAGGGACATGGGGGTGGGGGAGAAACTGATGGGGTGGGTTGAGAGCTTGTTGCAGGACAGGCAACAGAGGGTAGTTGTAAAGGGGGGGAGACATCCAAGCCAAGGCCAGTAACAAGTGGGGTGCCACAAGGTTCGATGCTGGGCCGTGTTTTGTTCAATGTCTTCATTGGAGACATTGCAGAAGGGGTCAAGAGTAAGATCAGCCTCTTTGCAGATGACACTAAGATTTGTGCAAAAGTGGACAATGAGGAAGGGACGCAGGCACTCAGAGAGGATCTAGCTAAACTCAAACACTGGTCTAGGGAGTGGCAGTTGGGGTTTAACACTAAGAAGTGCAAGGTCATGCACCTTGGAGCAAGAAATCCCATTACCAACTGGCCCGGTGGTGAGGGATTACACCGGCGACCTGGGTTTGGGAATGGACCTGAGGATGGAGTGTCCCATGACTGCTGTCCTCTCTCCCTAGGGTAGGTACAGGGGTTTGCATCGCTCTGCAGTGACACTTGATGGAAGTCGGGTGCACTGCAGGAGTAGCGCACAGCAGAGGGTCAGAGCATAGTGGATGTGACATCAATGCACGTCCAGCTTCAATGGCAAAAATCAGGTGGAACATTGTGGGGTGGTCATGGTGGCTGATGGCCATGTGCTGTACTCCCGGGACATAGAGAGGTGCACCCCCAGGTGTTGGCCAGCCTATGTGGAGGAGAATGATTCGCAGACCAGACCTGGGTCCAGGGGTGCGGGTGCTGATGGCCGGATGACCTGCATGCCCGCAAGAGGAGGAGGAAATAAACAGAAATAAAAAAAAAAAAAAAAAAAAAAAAGAAATCCCAGGACCACCTACTGGCTGGGGAAGTACAGGTAACAGCTTCAGAGGAGGAAAGGGACCTTGGGATAATAGTCACAGGGGACATGAAGGAATCAGCACAGTGTAGGAGGGCAGCAGCAAGGGCAAATAGGATGCCGGGGTGCATTGCCAGAGGGATCACATCTAGAAAGGAGGAGGTCATCCTGCCCTTGTATAGATCACTGGTGAGGCCACACGTGGAGTACTGTGTGCAGTACTAATGCCCATACCTCAAAAAGGATGTGAGATTACTGGAGGGGGTGCAGTGCAGGGCTATGAAAATGATCATGGGACTGGGGGAGTTGCCATATGAGGAAAGATTGAGGGAGCTCAACATGTATTCGCTGGAAAGAGAAGGGAAAGAGGGGACATGATGGAGACCTTTAAGTACTTGAAAGGCATAAACAAAGTCGGAGAGGGAGGAGCATTCTGCTTAAAGGGGGGGAAGGGTCACTAGGGGGTACAGTCTGAAGTTGGAAGGGGGAAGGTTCAGGAGTGGGATGAGGAGGCACTACTTTACAGAGAGAGAGTGGTGACGAGATGGAATGCACTACCGGAGGAGTAATCAAACTGAGGACAGTGGATAGCTTTAAGCAGGATTAGGATAGTGTCAAGGGCAGGATTAGTACAGACAAGAACACAAAGGAGGGAAAGACCAAGAAAGGAGAGGAAGGAAGGGGTTTGGATGGGACTGTGGCAGCTGTAGTAATGTCAAACTAAGAGCTGCACAATTGGGCAGACTTTATAGACCTGTGGGCATTTTTCTGCCGACGATTTTGTATATTCGTATGGTAAATGACCAAACCAGAAGTGAAATGATAGGCCAGCCGGAGGAGCATCCCATACAGGGTGCTTGGGTCTTTTGGATAGGCTGGGTGTTAGTCTCCTCTGAGGCACTAACCCCTGGAAACACAGGAGTAGTGTGGGAACTTGGAAGACCATGGGGGTTGGCAGAATTTCGAACTTTACCTGGGGGTGGGAATCGGGGAGTGAAAAATAATGAAAATAGATGCGAGTGCCTAAGTGAATGATGTTGCCACATGTTATCCATCCCTCCCTTACCAGTGCCTGAATTTCAACTGGGAAGTAGGGCGGCAGAGGCTTAGAGGAGGGTTGCAGTGGGCCTGTCTGAAGGAGAACCCAGGAAGGATCATAATGATACAGGAAAAAATAGTTTAGATACAATCAGAGCTTCAGATAAGTCCATTTTGGACGTATTTGATGTCCAGAAAAGTGTGCAAAACATCCAAAAATAGACTCTCTGGAGTAATTTACGTTCACATTTAAGAACCCTGATAAGGGCTGATGTCTGTTTTTTCTGTCGTGGATTTTCATTTTTTTTAATTTAACCCTGCACACCTAACAAAGAAACAGTTTTGAAATTAATTTGCATTGACTTCTATATAATTCAAGTGTGATGTGAAGGGGTTAAACTGAACTAACATTATTTGCAACCCTGGTAATTAGCTTCAGCAAGAAGTATGTTTTATCTACAGTATGTTCTGTCAGGGTCTCCTGACTCAAATAGCTGAAAGATTTATAGTCAACCTTGAAATGGCTCTTGTGCTGGTCAGTGTCTGTGTCAGTTTATTTCTAAAAAGAAGAGAAACAAGAAGCCTGTTGTATGAGTGTCCCTGTTGTTCGACTGCTGACAAGTTCAACACCGTCGAGTTTGTACTACTGTAACCCTTAGGTGGCGCTATCCCAAGGGCTACTACCCCTGCCTGCTTGGCTAGTAGCAGGTTAAGGGGCCTGAGTTCTGAAATGGGTGCCTCCACTCGGAGGTCAGGTTGGTAGTGGTCAAGCTAACCTGGGCACAGCCCTTCAGGACACTGTAACCCCTCTCTTTCCCCTCTAGTGGCCGAACACTGTACAATAATCACTTTCCCAATACCCCTGGTACACCACACAAGTACCCACACTGTTTGCACTTACCGCCAGGGCTGGTTCCTCTGGCTTGACCCTGGGGACCCCCTGTAAAACAAGATTATGCACAGCAAATAGCAACAGTACAGTACGTTGAGCACAAACTGGAACCACAGTCAGATTACATGTAGAAAAAGTTAGATCTGATTTATTCAGGGGACTTGAACAAGGAAGGGGCAAAATCGGGTTAATTAGCTTAAAGGTTATATCAATCAAGCAGTTATGCATGCGCTTTGAGTCCCCCCACACAGTCACACCTCTGTGTACCCAGGTGGAGAAGAGATGGACTAGCCTGGACTGTTGCCCGGGGTTGCAGCTGGTTGGGGCCCTGTGATGGAAAACATAACATGCACAGTACACAATATTTGTAATCCGGAGCCAGAGGGCTCAGTTCGTAAAGGAAATGAAACAACAAAACAATCAGATGACACACTCAGATTAAGCTGTTGTTGCTGGAGCTACCCTGGTATTTACTCACGATACTCAAAAGGGACACAGGCTGGATGAAAATTGAGACTGCAGGTGATTGATCTGGAATGTCAGGAGAAGCAGGGCCCACACGATTCGCAGAGGTGTCGTTCCTGTTCAAGTGTGGAGCAGGGGGCTGATCCCCAGGCAGGTCTCTCGTCGATGGCTTCTCTGTGCAGCGGGTAGTCTGGCTGGGCCAGTCTGGCAAGGCCCAGACCGCATGGAGACAAATTCGGATGCAGTCCATTTTGGGTTGGATACAGCTTCCAGCAAGCAGAACACAGTTCACACAGTGAGGAACTAACTCACAACCCACTAGCAGCTCATAGCACATTTACATGTACCAGGCAAAGTGCTCCCCGGTCACAATCGCAAAGTCTCTGCAAACACCGGGAGCTTAGGGGTAGCTGGAACTCCTGACAGGCCGATTGCATTCAACAAAATCTTCAGTCTTCTTCAGGTTGAGCCTGGCCCACTTCAGTAGCTTACTTTAGTCACACAAACTTGGATTTAGTCCAAAATAATTCTCTTCTCTTCTCTTCTCTCCCTCTCAGGAGCAGCTAGCAGACATGTAAGCCAAAAACTCAGCCATTTCACAGTTTTCCCATATGAATCCACTCAGGATTGCTGCCGAAAATACACCTGAGCTCTTCTCATTTCACTTCCCAGCTCAGATCTATCTGAAAACTGCAAGCAGCCCGGTACTTCCCCAAGATCCAAAAGATTTGGCTGGCTGATTTGGCTGTCAGTCAAAGCAAGAGCTCCCCCTTCAGTTGCAAAAATGGCGCAAAAAGCTCAAACTACAGTTCCTACAGATTTTGAATTCAGACAGCTCCTGTAATCCGGCTACATTTTAGGTGCCCCCAGTACTGTTTGGTCCAATTTGCAGTCCAGGACCAACATAGTGGAGACAAACAAAATGGTCCTTGCTACAAAGAAAGCAGGTTAGACAAACTAAATTATCATTATCACTCTAAAAGATGTTCAGTAAATAGTTACATCTTTCAACAGAGCTCCCTCTCAGTTTACTTAAGCTGCAATCAGGCAGCTCTTAAAGAGACAGTACACAGAGGCTATACATGCTCTGGTAATCACATTTAAACTGCTAAAACACAGGACACCAGCCTGGCAGTGAGCATTTACTGTAGGCAAGCTAAAGGAAGACTTTTTGGGAACTCCCATTTGTAGGGGGGGTTACACTACTACTAAGGCTGCATTTACCTGGCTGGTCTCCATTACTAGACTTAAACTCATCACTATCTGGAGGGAACAACAATAAGTTTTTTTTTTTTTAATTATTAGAGAGCCAGGAAAGATAATAAGAGCTGCCTATATGTGGTATGGATAAGACTGGGGAGGAGAAGTTGTATAGTGGGCTGGCACTGTATAGTTGGAGGTTAGAGTAACAAGCTGTGAATGAACTTGGTACACCCAGCAGACCTGGATTTGATTCCCACCACCTCCACTTGCATACTGTGTGACTCTACGCAAGTCACTTAATCTGCCCAGTGCTCCTAGCTCTCTCCTGAAAACAGGCACTTGTGTCTAGCAGGCCTTACCTGGCTACCAAAGAATTAAAAAAAAAAAAAAATTACTTGCTGCCTTTCAGTTCAGGGGTGGTCTGTGTTGGGGCTGTGGGAAGGGGAGCTGGTCAGGTTTGCTTGGTTGGGTAGGGGCTTACAGTGTTGATGCCAAGACTGACTGTGTTCGCTTGGGTGGGTGGGGTGGACTGGCTATGCTGGTACCAAGGGCATCAGTGTTCACTTGGGTAGTGCAAGGAGGCTGGCAGTGTTGGTACGTGGTGGGCTGTTTGCTTGGGGGGGGGGACTGGCCATGTAGGTTCTAGCTTCATCAGTGTTCACTTGGATTTGATGAGGGTGCTGGTAGTGTTGGTTCCAGAGTTGGCTGTGTTTGCTTGTGTGGGTTGGGATTGACAGCGTTGTCAGGGCTGTGTGCACTTGGGTGTGGGGTGGCCGGGGGAGGGAGGGGAGGACTGGCCGTGTTGTGGTTCAGGGGCTGTTTATGTTTCTGCAGTGGCTGTGGGGGCTGGCTGTGGTCATTTTGGGGGAATGGGATGCCTGGATGGAGGGGGACTCACTGGGGAATGGGAACTCATTAGCCATATTCTTTCTGAGAGAGAGAGAGAGAGAGAGAGAGAGAGAGAGAGAGAGAGAGTGTGTATTTATGTGGGGAGGGTGGAGTGGTCTGTGTGTGGGTTTGGGGGAGCAGACAGCGTGTGTCCTGGTGGGGGATGGTGGCTATTGTAGGAGAAGCTGGGTATATGTGTGGTGAACTGGCATGTTGGCAGTGGAAGGGACTGGGCATATGTGTGGGTTGCTTACCATCTTGGTGGGGGCAAGCATGTCGCAGGAATTGGCCATGGCATTGAGGAGTGAAGGTGCCAGACATGGGGACCTGACCATGTTGGTGCCTTAAACTGGTGGTGAAAGATTGTTTCTGGCTTACAAAATGTTACCAAATCTTGCCATACTTGGCCACATCCTTTTGGAAGTGTGTGTGTGTGTGTGTGTGTGTGTGTGTGTGTGTGTGTGTGTGTGATATATTAGAGGCAAAAAACTCCATTTAATGCATTAGTTAGGGTTGTTCCACAGCAACAAAAGCGAGGAAATTCAGTGTTAGGGTTAAAAGCCCCCCCTTGGACCTCCCTGCCCACACCCCTAACCGGCATTAGGGTGTCGCATTAGAGATGCATGACCTAACTCTCACCCATCACATGTGAAGAAGCAGAGGTATAGGAGAATGGGGTGAGAGTTAGGACTGAATACTAATGCACACCTCGACCCGGTTGGGGTGTGGGCGGTGGGGTGTCCAAGGGGGGCTTTCAACCCTAACACTGAATTTCCTTGCTTTTGTCACTGTGGAACAACCCTAACTAATGCATTAAACTGAGTTTTTTGCCTCTAATTTCCCTTCTTTTTGAGAATGATGATGAGAAATAGTGAATGTAATGCGGCGGCGGGAGCACGAGGCCCAAAGGACACCGCACTCCCGCCATGTGATGTCTTGTGACATAGTAAGAACAGCAATGCAAACAGAAGTGCGAACAGTGGCGCACATGAAGTAGCATAGCCTTGAATGAGCATAAAGGGTAGCACTGCAGTGGCATAAACGGTAACAGTAACGTAAAGGGGGATATAAACGCAAGTGGAAACAGTAATTGTAAGACTAACAGAAGTGCATACCCTGTGTTTTCCAAACAGGTGCATACAGAAACACAATGGGCTGGATATTCAAACTGCGCCATTCATAGGCGCAAGCCCTTGCGCTGTGCAAAATAGTTGCTCAGGGGTGTGTCCGGGGCGATATTCAAAGGAGTTGCGCTATTGAGCAACTCCTTTGACTATCATCCCCCAGCCACAGCCACTGTGCATGGTGCAGTGGAACTTGTGCCACCGCAAGTTGACAGAGTGGAGCATTCAACTTGCGGTGGCGCAAGTACCATTGCGCCATGCGCAAAATCCCCATATTCAAAAGGTGACATGCAAATGGGGCTATAATTCATACAAGGTGCGGGGGGGGCATTTGCTTCTGATTATGGCCCCATTTGCATGCCATTAGCATGCAGGTGCTCCGATCCCCGAGGACTTGCGCCTGGCGCCCTGCCAGGCAGCAGCCGTCGGGGACCGACACCCCCTGCAGCCCGATCGCGGGCAAAACAGTGTGAATCCCCCACCCCCTCACTGGTCCGATCATGGGCATGGTTTAATTCCCCCAACAGCTCGATCGCGGGCAGCAATGAGGCTCCCCAAAATGTATCCCTGGTGGTCCAATGGACGAAAAGCGGATCATGAGCGTAGTTGTGTAAACCCTCCCCTCCGAAATCATCCCTGGTGGTCAGTGGACGAAAAGCCGATCGCGGGCAGTAGTGTAAAATCCCCCTCCGAATTCAGCCCTGGTGGTCTAGTGGCACATCCTGATCGCGGGATGTAAATGCTACACAAATCCCCCAACATTACCCTGGTGGCTAGTGTCCCCCCTCCCTACCCACCGAAGCCCCACCACCCGCCCCCCCACAGCCGGCTGGCGGCAGCATCCCTCCCGCCTGCCGCCCGCGCGCCCCCGCCGACTGACAGCCCAGTAGGGCTGCCGCCAGTGGTGCAGAAGAAATAAAACAAATGGAGCCAACAATGTTCACCTTACAAACGTGGAGACTAAGGTGTATCATTTGGCAGTGGTACACAGTAAAGATGCTGTGGTGTCTGCCTGATGGATGGTGGCTTGACCAGTGGGACTGATTAAGGAAAATAAAGTATTGGAGTAACTGCTGATGGCCCTGGAAAACACTGCAAGGGCCACTGATAGCTGGCTTTTGGGCTTCAAAACACTATATTGCTTAACTGTTTACAATGGCACTGAATTTGAATTCACCAGTAGAGGAGTTGAGACTAAATGGGATTACTGTCAGGTGCCATGTGGGGCGATGAACATGCAACAGACTCTTGTTAGTGGTCATGGTGGGTTAGTGTGAAAGAGACCTTACTCTAGTGATGGCTAAGGAAACAGAATTTTTATGCTGGAGGATGGCTCTTTGTTGCACACCTCTCCAGAATTCCATTTTGCAGCTTAATGGAGGAAGACATTTTGCACAGTCTGGTTTATGCTACATGAACTGGGGATTTAGCACTCTCCAGTTACCAGTAAGTAATGGGAGTGGAGCATGTGGGAACCTACATCTTTGTATATCTGGCAGAGGCAAGAAAGCTAGAAGCTTCTTGAAAATTCGGTATGGCCCGACCCATTGTATCCCAAAATGTATTTTCAGTCTTTGTCATATCCACACTCTCTCTAACCTTTAGTGAGTACTTGTTGAGGTTCTCCTGTTTCTCCTTGTAGGTCTTGCCTTGTTGTCTGGAGATAATTTTTGTTGCTCTTCTTTTGACTCTTTCCAGTTCATCCAGGTCCTTCCGCAAGTATGGGCTTATGGAGGGGTTGTGGGATAACGGATGGACCAGACACCGAACTTCAAGTTCAAGACACAATCTCTGTGTGATGTTTATTTAAAATACAGCAAATAACTTTCAGTAATAGCCTATTCCTTCTTCAGTACATCAGTTTGCAGCAACAGACTATGAATGTCCTTTCTCTGCACTTAGCCAGCAGCTACTGACACTGATCTCTGATCTAACCATTTTTCAGTGAAAACCGTTCATCCCTCTGTGGGTCCTGTTTACTTGGGTAGTGGGGGCTCAAAAAGAAAAAAAAAACAGAACAAGCTAAAAACAAAGAACCTCACATCAGAAACACTGAAAAAAGGGCTACTCCAAAGGACATTGGCAACAAATCAAGTTTCAAAAAATACATCATCATACATACTTCCAAAATGCAAAGCATCATGGGATAGATGCAGATCGCCATGACATTTCAGATGTGTTCAGTTTACAGGAATTTACATGCATTTTAAATAGCACAATTAACTTCATTTCTATAATAGTCACCTAGTAGTTTTACCATTATCAAAACACCTAGTGCCATGGTATTTTCAACATTTACAGGTTTCATAAACCTAAGAATGCATCAAGGTATTTTCAGACATAGTGCTATTGCATACTAAATACAACAACGATAAACACAATCTGTTTTGTATATGTTTGGAGGTCACCCAATAACCTCCCTGTATGAGGACCTGAGAGGGAAAAGGAAAATTAAAGAGGACACTGTAGCATAGTCAAGAAAGGGAAGGGGGTTCCCATAGGTGGCCAACATTATGGACTGGAAATTGTAAAGGATAGATTAGGCTAAGAAAATAAAAGAATTGTTGCAACAGATTTAAGGAAAGGTCGGTCCTCAAGGTTGGCAGGAGCTTCCTGTCACATATCCCACACCTTAAGAGGGAAGCAGTTATTACAGACTGCTTACTGCTTTCCTGTCCCGTGAATGGATGGAGCTTCCACCCATTGATCTTTAGAAGCTCTGTCTTAGGGTTCCTATTAATGATAGAATGTTTATCATAAACATAGTGGATATCATCATTATTTACCCAGAGGCATTAACACATTTCTCAACAGAGCCTAATGCTACCGTCCCATCTTCTTTTAGGAAAGTCTCATATTTTATTGACCGAAATCTGGACGGCTGTAAAGTCCAGTACCATAGAAGGACTTTTCTGGGGTGAGTAATTACCTGCTCCAACACCACCAAACATATCGTTTTTAAGCAGGGCTTAGTCCAAGGTTCAACCCTCTATATAAACCCACTATGTCTCTTGATTCATTCATTTCATTTGCTACTGATACAGACACCTGAAGGTAGACACTCTTTTGATGTTACCCCAACACATGTTCCAATCCATTTTCCACCCACCTCCTCGGTCAGTTTTCCCTCAGAAAAGAATAAAACACATGTACCACCTCAGACAAAGAAATACAACATCATACATACTTCCATAATGCAACACATTATGGAATATATGCAGATCACCATGCAGTTTCAGACTTGTTCAGTTTACAGCAATTTACATGCATTTTAAATAGCATGACTAACTTAATTTCTATAATAGTCACCTAGTACTTTTTACCATGATTAAAAATGCTTTGTGTCATGGTATTTAAACATAAGAAATGTACATCAAGGTATTTTATGACATAGTGCTATTACATACTAAATCCAACAACGATAAATACCACCTGTTTTACATACTTTAGAGGTCACCACAGTAACTCTCCTGTATGAGGACCTGAGAGGAAAAGGAAAATTAAAGAGGACACTATAGCATAGTCAAGAAAGGGTGGCAACCTTATGTACTAAAAATTGTAAAGGATAGATTAGGCTAAGAAAATGGAAGAACTGTTGCAACAGACTTAAGAAAAGGTTGGTCCTCAGGAGTGGTAGGAGCATCCTGCCACATCAAAACAACAGAATATTTTGTTGAGCAAATTGAGGGTAGGTTTGTATTTAGCCCAAATAATTCACATATGTACAAAAGATTTATTGTACCGCAACCTATTTTATTTAATAAATATTCACAAGGCTACACATTAAGTGCTTTTGCAGAAAAGTGCTTTTCATCTAAAGTGCTTGTTCAATACATTCAGAACTGGCTAAACATACATTTTGCATATTGAAAATTATGTATACACATTAGCAAAACAACCTACCCAGTCTGAAGCATCAGCCACCACTAACCCCTGTGCTTCACCACACAGGCTTCCTAAGGGGGTGTGGAATCAAAACCCCAGAGGTCTTAAATACCCAAAGTGCACATGCATTATTAATATCAATTACACAATTAACAATCAAGAAAATTAAAAGTTCCAAAGTACCCATTATAACAAATGCTTTTTGTATATTTAATCTTGTCACATGGCTGCAGAACTGCTCACAATACTTAGGTGCTGTCTAACCAGCGACCTGTCAAGTTGCAGAATCCGTCCCACCTGGGACTGGTGAAACCCACCTGATGCAACCCAGCATCCTGTTTGCCTTCCTACACTGAGAGGAGGATTTTACACTGTTACTAATTGTCATTTCCAAGTCCCTTTCCTCCCTGTTGTTCTGCCTTAATCCCATTGACCCAGTACTCTGTTTGTGGATTTCTGCACCAAGTGAGCATCACTTAACATTATCTGGCGTCAAACTTTAATTTTCAAATGTGAGAGAACTTTTCTAGTTTCTCCATGTTCTTTTTTTCATTCAGCTGATTCTTCCTCACTATCTGCCCTCTCGCAGAAAACTCACTTTTCCCTGTAGCTGAACCCCAATATCACTAGTGTACATATTGAAGAGGACTGGTCCCAAGATTGACCCCTGGGTGGGGTATGCCACTTTTCACTTTGTGTATTTGTAATTGAGAATTGCCCTCTGGGTCCTTCATGACCAGTAGTTCCCAATCCAACTAGTGCTGGTTGTATGCTACCAGTCACCACCATTGCCTTTGGTTACAGTAAATTGAGTTTGGCTCATTTTTGTATGTTCCCAGTTGCCACTTTTGGTAAGGCAATTAGGCATTATGAATTTTTACTGTTCAGTTACCTTGATATAATGGCTAATCTAGTTCACATGTGACTTAAAAAAAGTGTAGGTGTTTTTCAGACACAATGGCTGAGATTTGTTTAAGACCTTAGCGTTTGCTCAGTAGTGAGTCCTACCTCTAAATCCAAGTCACCTACCTCCTTAAACCTCACATGTGGCACTGTGTCAAAGGCTCTACAGAAACCAAGATATAGGATATTAACTGCCTGACCCTGTCAACCTGTTGTGTCACCAAATTGAGAATCTCTGTCTGGTTCATCGGAAACAATCTGTCCCTCATGAACCCATGCTGTTTGTTGTTTTTTTTGTTTGTTTTGTTTCACCGGCCCACTTATCTCTACAAATTCAACAATTTATTCTTTAATTATTGTCTTCAGAGTCTTAATGGACATTAGACTCACTGGTCTCTAATTACCAGAGCCCTCCATTGTTCCCACTTTTTGTAGGTAGAGATACCATGTTTACTACCTCCAGAGGCCACATGCACCTCACCCATTGTTAGGGACTCATTGAAGAGGGCTGCCAGCACGTGGCAGTCTCACTTAACAATCTGTGGTGCATCCCTACTGGCCCCAGGGAATTGGTGGGTAAGAGCAATGACAGTAGAGAGAGACACACACACGTGCATGACAGGTAATTATGGGTCAGTAAGTCATTCAGATGGATAAGGTCATGCCCCTATAGTTAGGGTCAAGTAGCCTGTTTAATGTTAAACCACAGATTTTGCACTTTAATAACTTTGCAACCATTCAACGGATTTGCGCTAAATTTGGTATACGCGGTCCTGTGGGGGTAGATCTCTTGAAGTGGCAAGTTTCATTCTGGTTGATGTGCAGATTCTGAGACACGCTATTGTCAAAAGTAGTCAACCCTTTTGCAGTATTTTCCTCCTTGCCTTGCACCCAGATGGTGTGGAATTATGGTGTAATTATTTTTATTTATGGTAGAAAGAACTTGGGTAAAGAACTGCCAGTATTTGGTGCAAAAATATTAACCTGTTACAAAATTATTCAGTTTTTAGGTTCTCATTATTTCCTATGAGAAGTTCATTTTTCAGAATAGAGGAAAAAGTTTGACAAAGGAATTAATCTTTGAAAAGGATTGCCTTGTGAGATCGCTTTTTTTCATGAAAGAAAATTCCTTTTTCGTTAGCTGCCACCTTGGTGTTTTGTTCCCCCACGAAATAAAAAGCATGGAAATCGCATAAAATTGTTGTCATTTTACTAAACAAACACCAGAACCTAGCTAAACAGGCTCTGTTTAGCTACATTCTGGTGTTTGTTTTTCGCAGTTAGCCCCATAAATACATTTTCTGGGTACCCAAAATCCCAGGTGCCCAGCTTAGCGAGAAGAGCCTTCCGCTGCATTCTCTGAGAACAGCAGGTTTTATTTACTTTTCCAGCCGCAGCTGAACTCCTGCTTCTGGCTGCAGCTGAACTACTGCTGCCGGCTGTAGTATAAGTTGTGAACCCCTATTTTTCGTGGTGTCTAGTAGCACCCCTCCATCCCAATAAATGCCGTATACATTCTCTGGTGTCTAGTGGCACCCCCCACCCTCTGATCATCATCCCCTAGTCCCTTCTTTATTTTATGTATCTATTAAGACACCGGGGTGCCCACCTCCAGTGTCTGACCCCCCCAGCCCGTTATTTATTAAAGAGCTGACATTCAGTGGGCCCCAATCCCCATGTTGACATTTTAAACCTCCGCTTCCAGCAGTATGGGACACTGGGAGCTCTCAGTGTCCTGAAATATTTATTTCATTTACACCAGTAAAAGAAAAGGGTCCCCTGATGCATTTTTGTTTTCCTTTGGTAAAATCTGAGGGGTCTCTCATCATCTCCACGTCCTCCTGCCCCATCTTGACCCTCCCACTGAGCATCCACCACCCCACCCCCTTACCCTATACTTACCATCAGAGGTCGTGGCTGTCATCTGTGGACCGCGATAAGTCTGCATTCTTCAAAGCCAAACTATGAACTGAGGAATCAAGGTAAATGCCTATAATGTATTTTAATGGCATTTTGAACTCTTGTTCATAACTTTGCCATATTTTGGAATGTTTTCACCACTGTCATTTTGTTATTAAGGCCCAGAACGTAGTTTCACGGTTGCTGTGCGAAATCACCTTTTGGGGCCAAATAACAAAATGTCACCACC
This sequence comes from Neoceratodus forsteri, assembly GCA_016271365.2. Lineage (NCBI taxonomy): Eukaryota > Metazoa > Chordata > Ceratodontiformes > Ceratodontidae > Neoceratodus > Neoceratodus forsteri. The sequence goes on along the minus strand of CM028130.1, from coordinate 1,441,273,283 downwards.
AGTGTTTATGAGATGGGGTCCCAAAAAGGCCATGTTGAAAATTTGGTGAAAACATTCCTAACAATGGCAGAGTTATGAGTGTTTGTTGAAATTTTTCTGTGGATGTACATAACTTTGGTAATTTTCAATATTTTGAGTCCAAATTTTCATCATAGCCATTTTTTTCACACCACCTCATGAACAGTACAGCTGTCATTTTTCGCATCTTGTCCAAAATGTGTTTTCGCACCTATGGCATGGATTTGAAGGTTTTCGCCTACAGGGTTTATGAGGTGAGGTCATAAGAAGACTATGCTGAAAATTTGGGGTCAACATATAAAAAAATGACAGAATTATGATCATCCGTTGCAATTTCACTACACCCGCTCGTAACTTTTTAAATTTTTAAATATTGTGACCCCAAATTTTCAACATAGCCTTCTTATTATCCCACCTCATGTATGTCATTTTTCCAATCCGGCCCAAAATGTATTTTTGCACCTGTGTTGCGGAATGGCATTGCAGTTGTGCAGAATTACATTTTGGCAGGGCTTCAAAGATTTTCTGTAACGGGTACATGAGGTGGGGTAATAAGAAGGTTATGCTGGCCTTTTAGTCACTTTAATAGTATGAATAGAAGCGCCGGGTCCAGAGTGCCCTGTGCTTCTATGATACGTAAAGATATACACGCACGTATCGGCACACATACATACGCGCGTGTGTGTGTATGTATGTATGTGTGTGTGTGTGTGTATGTATATGTATATATGTATATATATATATATATATATATATATATATATAGGAAGCCTCGATTCTCCACTGATTTCAGTAGCTACTGAAATGTTGTTGTTGTAGTACAGTTCAAAGGTCAGATATGTTGTTTGTACTATCGTTCTGATGTTACATCGATTAGTACAACAACATTTCTGGCATTTGAACCAGCTTATGCTTGTCACAGTCGCTCTAGCAGTCAGAAAATGAATCACTCACTCATCTCGCCTTCTGACAGGAAAACAGAAATGGCAGTGGTAGTAATTTCTGCCACAGACAGAAAGAGAGCTGTTTATAGAAGAGCAAGAAAATGCTCGTACTGTCCCAAAACATTGGCTGACGTGACAATTGTGAGAAATTACCTTGAGAAGGCAGTCTAACACCATCCGACACATAGCATCCCTGTTGAAGAGCTGGACATCCTCCTTGCAGACTTGTGTATGCTGTCAAAAGAATAGATGGCTCCGATTATGAACCAGGTACTATCAGGGGAATATTAGGAAGCGTAGACGGATACCTCATCAAACATAACTATGGCCATTCAATTTATCATAGCAAAAACAGTCCTTTTGTACAAACACTGAGGACAATGATGGCCAGGTTGGAATATTTAAAAAAACAGGGAAAAGGGAATAAGCCGAACAGAACAGAGGCTCTCTCAGAAGCTGACATCAACCGCTGTACAGCTCTGGCACCCTGGCTAGGAAACCCAACCAGCCTGCTCAACATGATCTTTTCAGCACTGGACTCTATTTTGCTCTCCGAACAATGGAGCAATATAGACTAAAGTGGGGAGACCTTGTACCAATGACAGCCACCAACGGTAAAAATATCTAGAATACAATGAAAGGCAGATGAAACCCGACTGGCATAAATCCAAGGAATATCAGGCCAAGCAAACCTCGATGTACCAGAAACACAAATCCGGACAGAGACCCGATAACTGCCTACTTAAAATACGCATCTCAACAACTGCAAACCATCAACACCCCTGAATCACCTTTTTTACCTGGCACCAAATATGAATTACAAGCCTGGAGTTTCCTTATGGTACAGATCAATGCCCATTGGTGATAACAAAATAAGAAACCTGCTAAAATCAATGTAAATGTTGTCTGGCTTGCCAGACATCAAAAAAATCACGAATCACTCTAGCCGAAAGACATCGATCACAACGTGCCTCCAACTGAAGTGGCACAAGTGTCTGGGCACCGAATATCCAAAGCATAAATGCTTACAGTGTCATTTCAGAGTCCAGGCAGCAGAGAAACTCATCCATCTTCTCCAGCCTAACTGCAGAAAATGAAGCAAGAAGTACTTCCTCAAATAAACTTGAGCAGAATTGGCCAACGACAGCTGCTACATCAGTTCCTGTCCACCACAGAAATAACAACCCATCTTCAACTCTGCCTTTTCAAATTTTCAGCTCTCTCACTGTGTTTCCCAGCAAGGAATACACATTTCAGTCTTGCACCATGCACAGCCAGTGAAGCGAAGACGAATAGCCACGATTACTGACTCCAGAGACTCTGAATAGGTAAGCCCACAAAGATTTTAATTAAATTGGTGAGATCGGGGACAGGAGGGAGGAGGGGGAAAGTACACGCCACACTGAACCGCTGGCACTTGTTTTTCTGTTTTCTGTGTTTCTCCCAACAAGAACTTCTCACAGAAAAGACAACGATCATCGTATCCTTTCAACTGTTTAAAAAAAAAATGTTACTGATAGCGTTTCTGTTTCTGTGCCAAAAAAACTCAGTTGTAAACTGTTCTCTCAGTACAATTTTTAAACATTGAAATCTGTGTCAGCATGCTCTTCTGTTTCATTAATATGTAATCGGTGGAGAATCGAGGCTTCCCATATACTATATAAAACAGTACATGGGTAAGTATACACGGGAAGGCTGTGTTTCCATCTCGGGGGTGTGATAACATATTGGGACCTCTCGAGCTTCACTGTCGGGGTCCATATGAAGTCTTCACAAACACTGTGGAAACACAGCCTTGTGTTGTGTATGCTTACCCATACACTATTCTATATGTTATACATCACAGAGGGATGGGAGCGAGGGTCCAAATGATGATAGTAGTAACTATCTCAAAAAGTAAGGAAATAAGTTGCAAAGAACTTTGTTAATGCTCCAGTTAGGGTCAAAGTGACAAATGTTGGAAACTGAGGTGTTACAGTAACACCCCACCCTCCCAAACCAGGCAGGCTTCTCAAGCCTAATGCTCACCCCATTTTCATAAAATCTACATATCTGACCTTATTTACAGATGGAATAGGGAGAGTGTTAGGCTTGAGAAGCCCAAGGTACACCTTACACCTGCTCTCCTGCCTGCTTTGAGAGGGTGGGGTGTTATTTTTTATTTGTTTTTTTCTTTTTATCCCCTCTCTCTCTCTCTCTCTTTTTTGCGCCAGTTCCCTCTCTCGGAACCCCCAAGCACCCACGCCACATTGAGTATGAGGTGGTCTGTTCAAAGGGTGCGTCACTCCATTCTTGCCTCTAGAGCCCCTGGTAACCCTCAGGCAGGGTGGGGGAGGACCCCAATCTCCCCCGAATCTCGATCCTGGAGCACGCACATTAGAATCTGCCCCCCAGTTCCTCTCTGCGGTCGTGGTGCCATGGGTTCGTCACCTGGAAAGGACCCAGAGGAACTTCCTTGTCCTGGTCGTCCCCTCGACGTCAGCGTGCAATGAGGACTAATGAGCCAGATGCATGCAAAGACGTGCATCCACTCCTGTCCTCTGCCGACATCAACCTTCTCTGCTGCTTCCCTGTCTGCACCAGCACCATCCGAGATCACCCAGGTGGTGGCGGTATAATGGAGGCAGAAGCTTCCCACCCCACCCCGGAGAAGGAGAGAAAGCCATCGGGTGCTCGGTCCCCCCCACTGCTGACCCCTAGCAGCCTGAGTCCATTCCCAAACCCGGGTCACTGGCATGGCACGAGGTGTGGCGTCCAGTGCCTCAACCCTCAGCACCAGCGGGCTGGCCGGGTGAGGTGTTATAACGCCTCATTTCCCAACTTTTGTCGCTTTGACCCTAACTGGAGCATTACCGAAATTCTTTGCAACTTATATTAGACAGTAGATGGAGGCCCAATGGGCTAAGGAATTATAGGTGGAAGATGCTGTACATGAATGCTAGGAGCCTAGGAAACAAACTAGAGAAGGTGCAGCCAGCAGGCAGTTGTAGTAGTTGAGGAACTGGATGCAGTGGTAGTTACTCAAACATGGGTGAACCAAAATAACAAGTGGGATTTACTGGTCCCTGGATGTGGTCTATTTAAGAAAGTCAGAGGATGAAGAATTGGGAGAGATTCTCACAGCACAAGACCATGTGGAGGAAGGCCAGAGCTCCAGCTTGAGGAGTCAGGACACTGAGTATAGTGGCTAAGGTCCCAATACCAGACCCTGTAGAGACTTTAAAGCCTGGCCTGGTTCAGTAGTTAAACCCATCATTGCCACTGCTGCCCCAATTAACCTCTACTGTTGCAGCTGTTCTAATACTGTACTCAGGATGTTATGGAATACTTTATTTTGATTATGTATTATATGATTGTTTGTTTTAATCAAAATGTTTGTAATAGTTTTTGCTTTAGGAAGTCCTTGAAAATGGATCCTGTCTCAATTGACAATTTTCTTATGAACGTATTTTACTACTACTGAAAACAAGGCTTATTCTAGGAACCCTTGGGCTTTTCATAAAATGCTCATGGAGCTGGCGGCTTGTTTTGAAGCTGGTGACCTTAATTGAAGTCGGTGTCTTGTCAAGCCTGTAGCCGGTCTGACGTTGGGGGGGCCTGTAGAGATGTCTGTGGTCCTCTTTGAAGTACAGTAGATTGCCCATTCTGTAGTACAGCTCTCCAGAAGCATCAGCTCTTCTAAGGAATAGATGCAGTTTCAGCAGCTACTGATGCGATCAAGTGGGGTATCAAAGACCAAAGGCAATCAATAAAAAAAAAAAAAAAAGGTTCAAGTGTGAAATTTGTGGAGCATTACCGTGTGCCAATGACCTGCCTTTGAACTGCAAAGTTTATTTACTTATTTATTTATTCATTAACCGGGTTGGTGCACTGATCCGAAGACTTTTGGAGGGGGCACGGCCTGGGCCAGAGACTGACACATACAGTGGTAAAATACAGTGAGAACAAACAGCGGGAATCCTACAAGGATCATAACAGTCAACCCAGTGCAAGTCAGGCAGACATACAGTGGTGGTGTAAATAAATACAGGTAAGCAGATATTCAGGTCTAGATCCCTACATTGAATATATATATATGATTATTTGGAGCCCATGGAGGTGACTTGAGTGTTGAATTGGGGTATGAAATGTTGAGGGGGCAGCTACTTTATGTGATACTGTGTATACAGTATGTCTGGAAATGTTAACCGCAGAATAAAATGTTATGATATTAATGTTCTGTGTCATCCAAACTATAATTCCTGTTATATCTGTGATAACTTGAAAATTCAATAAAAACAGTATTTAAAAGAAAAACTGGTAGAGCTCCCTTTGCTTGAATTTTACATCATGCTGTTGAGACAGTGAGACTGATATTTTATTTTTCAAAACAGAAATTTGTTGGCAGAAAACAACCACTTGCTGCACCAGTCTGCCCAGAAGGTCCCTGTCTAGTCTGTCTTCGCAGACCCTAACCGATATTTGGTGGCTGTCCCTTCTCCCTGCCTATTTACTAATAGTCCCCTGTGTCTGTCTCATGCATGTTTGAAGCCGCACTCAGTGAGTGCAGCCTGCCAGTAGCCTGACACGCGTAGGATGCCCTGGCAGTAGAGCAGGCTCCCGGGCCCTTTCCCTCAGTGAGAACGCAGCCACTGAGACATCCGATAACAACCAGACATCGGGGAGTAACAAGCATTGGCCAGCGCCAGCCATCTTCGCTTGCTGGTATTTGCTGCGTAGTTGTTGTACATACATAGCCCAGTAGTTGCATATGTATTCTGAATGCTATGACAGTGGAACTTGGTGCATATAGATACTTTTTAACATTGTCCGTTTTTGTATTTTTTTTATTTCTCTGATGAAAATTTGCATATAATGTTATTGATGTTTATTATTGTGTTTTAAATAAAATTGCTAAATGTTCTGGTCACATTGGGGCACTGTCAGCTTTTAGTGTTTTTAGTCCTCTAGGACCAGTGTGCCTGTCAAAGACTGCGTGCTTGCTGACTGTATCTAGGCTGCCCAGTTTGCCATAATTCAGTTTAGTTTAATGTATTACTTTTCAATCAAAATGTGATTTTGCTAGCCTGATCTTTGTAGCTTGTCTGAAGTTCCACCTGCGCAATGCCTCTACGTGCGCCTGTGGATAGAGCATTGCTTCTGAGCAAGGTGACCCAGAACTGGCGTGAAGTGTGCATGCGTCTGAGTTATACATATTTTGAGCACTCTGAGATAAATATATGACCTGAAATTTGGGCATTCTCCTGAGCATGGAAAAATGTTCTATATTGAAAAATGTGCATGAGAATACTTAAAAAGATTACTTTGAAAATTGGAACAGTGACTCTGAGCATTTAATTTTAAGTGTGCAATTAAAATCACCACCAGTATGAGATTTGGAAATTGCACCCTCTGGAGCAGCATGATAAGCTGGTCAAAGAACACAGGGTCATAGAGCTGGGGCAAATACATACCCAAGTGTGATCGCTTTCTCATGTAAAGAGGCCTGTACAAAAACATGGCACCCCCTAGCTGGTTCTGTCACAGACCTTTCACTTACCAATGGGAGATTTTGTGGAGTAAAATGGCCACTCCCCTTATGTGCTCATTGTGGAGGCCGAATAACACTGTCAACCCAATCCCTGATAGGTAATAAATGTTCAGCTTCAGTTTAGTGTGTTTCTTGCACAAGCACAATCTGAATTCTATGCTGTTTGAGGACATTTATAATGCTTTTCCTTTTTGCAGGGGAGGAGAAGCCCCTAGACATTCCTGGAAACATACTGTTCAGTGCGGAGGGGGTGTGGGATAACAGACCAGATGTAGAACTTCAGGTTCAACACACAATCTCTGTGTGATGTTTATTTAAAATGCAGCAGATAACCTTCGGAAATAGCTTATCCCTTCTTCAATACATCAGTTTGCAGCAACAGACTATGCATGTCCTTCCTCTGCATTTAGTCAGCACCTACGGATCTACTGATCTAACTTTTCAGTTGAGATTCAGCTTCCCCTATGTGGGGCTTATTTGCTTAGGTGGTGAGGGCTCAAATAAAACAAACAAACCAAAAAAAGCTAAAGACAAAACCTTGGTACAGAAGCACTGAAGCAAGGGTTACCCCCAAAGAGCATTGGCAATAAAGCCAAGTTTCAAAGAAATACAGCATCATGGGATATATATAGCAAATCACTATGAAATTTCAGACTGGCTCAGTTTACAGCAGGAATGCATGGTACTAAGAGGGCTCTCAAACAGTCTGCAATTTACATGCATTTAACAACACAACAGGTTTTTTTTCTGATATCTCTACCCCGGTAGCTTAATTTCTATAATTCAGTCACCTAGTACTTTTTACCTTTATCAAAAATGCCATGGTATTTTCAACATTTATAGGTTTCACACATGTAAGTTATTTACATGAAGGTATTTTATGACATAGTGCCATTGCATACTAAATCAAACAAGGAACAGAGCCTGTTGTTTTACATCAGCTCAGAGGTCACAACAATAACCTCCCTGTACAAGAACCTGAGAAGGAAAAATTAAAGAAGGCACTGTAGTATAGTCAGGAAAGGGGAGGGGGGGCGGTGCCCATTGGTGGCCAACATTATGGACTAGAAATTGTAAAGGATAGATTAGGTTAAGAAATAGGACTGTTGCAACAGGTTTAAGAAAAGGTCAGTCCTCAAGAGTGGCAGGATCTTCCTGTCGATATCCCCACCTTAAGAGGAAAGCAGTTATTTCGGACTGCTTACCACTTTCCTGTCCCAGGAAGGGATGTAGCTTCCACCCATCCATCTTCAGAAGCTCTGTCTCAGGGTCCCTATTAACAAAAACATTCCATCATAAACATAGTGGATATCATCATTCTTTACCCTGAGCTTTAATACATTTCAAAATAGTGAATAATGATATTTTCCTATACTATCTCCTTTTAGAAAGTCCATCATATTTCATTGATATCAGTTCCTGCACCATATCTAGACATGAAATCAGCATTTACATGTCTTGTTCACTGCCCTGTGGGACACAGTAAATCGATAAGGCTGAAGAGCTAAGTACTACCGTGTAAGAGGCTATGGGATACAGATGGACTCAGACACAGGTGATGTTCTCAAGTTGAATCTCAGCAGCTGCTTTATTGAAGGATTCCAAAATGAAAGTAATATTTAACAAAATAAAAAGGTGGACTGTTTCGTCAAAATTAAACATAAAACACGTTTAACAGGAGTAGCTTACAACATCATAGGTTCCTTTTATACATCAAGCAGAATAGGTCAAGCAAGTCTTCTGTTGAAGAATAACTAGAGAGCACTAGTTAAGGGTGTATAGGCTCCAACACCCTTAGCCACATCTCACTTCTCTCTGAAGAAGCTAGCTATATATAAGCTAGAACAATCTCTGATAGGAATTCTAGCCAATCAGTTAAAACAAATAAACTTTTTTACAAAATAATCATTTGTGTCATACAAAACTTATAAACCAATCATTTCAGTAACCTTATGATCATATAGCATCTATAAAATCATTAATATTATTTTTAAGCTTCTAAACTTAGAGTTTGTAGAACAAGCCCCTCCCTTTTGTATCTCTTTTGCATAAAATGAACAACAATATGGCCGGCCGGCTCCTAAGGAGAGGATTCACCAGGGAGGACTCTTATAATATCCCCATATATTTCTTATTATGCCAGGTAAATAAGTATCCCTTTAGTTCCTTGTCTTTCTCTCACTCTCTTGAATGATATGCTGTGTTTTGCAACCACAGGGCTGACTGAGTATTAAAACAAAAGGGAACAAAACACTGTGTTGTTTGCTGGGCTGTAGCTGGCAGGAACACAGCTCAGTCACAGTCAGGAGAAAGGTAATTTGCACAAAGTGCAGGCAGGAAGCGCTTTAGCGCTGAAAGAATAGCGTTTTATATCAAGGTGTTTTCAGCATGAAGGAATACCATTTCGAGGATTCACGGCGTTCTGAGCTGCATGATAGTGTGCACATTCATGCAGCTCGTTTAGAACGTCGCGAAGGAGCATTTTTAAATAAACGCTTGGTCTACAGCTACATTTAGCGTGTCCAACGCAGTTTTGGACAAGGGGGTTTACTTTTAAAGCCCTTTAGGGGCGAGAGGAGCATTTTAAACAGTTCCTAATATGTGAGGCATTTTAAAGGGGTCACGACTACATTTGGGCTTGGCTCATAAATACAGTATTTTCCCATTCACATTCTAGCAGGTTCCACTTGTTGTATATTAATTCTTGGCTTACCAATATGGGGAAAACAAAGACACAAATAACTAACAGACAATATAATAAAATAAAAAGTCTCATAGGTGGCCAGTCTATGTACATACACATTACAATGACAAAGACCTACAAATAGGGATGGACACATGGGGGGGTGGCAAGTCATGGCACAACAGTAGTAATCTGATAGATACATAACAGGGCTGGCCTGGCATTGTACCACCAGACCCTTTGACACACCACATTACATGGGGATTTATTTCTCTCATTTGGTGCAACCAGCAGAAGGGTTGTGATCAGTCACAACTTAAATTCATCCCCCACACAAGTAATATTTCAGAGACTCGATAGCCCAAGATCTCCCAGTCACATTCAGCTTCAGTCTTGCACAAGCACAGTCTGAATTCTATGTGTTTGAGGACATTTAGAATGCTTTTCCTTTTTGCAGGAGGAAGCCTAGATATTCCTGGAACATACTGATAATTTATGGAGGAACATCTATCAAAACCTACATATAGTGCCGGGAAGGGCAACAAATCCCTACAAAAGCCAGGCATGGTACCTGTAGATTATCGGCACTTCGCACCAGTATTTGCGGACTGCCCACCAGCAACAGTGAGCCTGGTATTTTAAACAGTGAGCCCTCTATTTAGCTAAAGATGGGTGGAGAAATGGAACATGTAAAAGTAATTGTCCCAGTTCATATATTTATGCATACACCCCAATTTAATAATGAATCAGTGGCTCAAGAGCTGCATGCCAAATAAGAAATAGTCTCCTATTTTCAGTCAAAAGTATGTTGTTTGCTGGCCGGTGGCGCTGAGGGCTGAGTACTGGACGACTTACCTCACACTGCAGGTAGCCCATGTTCGGGAAGAACCACGGGCTGCGGGGTTGAGAGGAGGAGGAGAAGGATTGAGCACCCAATGGCTGCTCTCCTTCTCTGGGGAAGGGGGATCTGCAGGCCTTGCTGCAATACCGCCACCTTGGGGAACCTGGGTGGAAGGTGCAGGTAGGAGGTAGCAATACTGGGAAGGGTTGGACATCAGCCGATGGCTGGAGCGAAGGCATGTCTCAGCATGCCTTTGACTCATTGATCCTCCCAGCACGCTGACGCCCGGGGGGGTGGGAGGAAGAAACACGGGAAAACTCCCCACATTGGCACTGGTAGGTGGTCTCTGGGTGCCGGCGATCAGGGGAATCCGGAGGTCTAAGTGCAAGCTGTACGCTCCATCAGTGGTCTGGGGGAGACTTCTCCACCCCAGCTGGGGGGTTATCCAGAGGATCTAGGTTCACTGAGTGAGGCACCCATATGCGCAGGTGACCCTTGGAAGAGCTCCGATGCAGGTCACCATTGGAGCCCGAAGAGTGAGGCTAAATGCGAGGCAGGTAGGAGGATAAACACAGTGGTTTAAAAAAATAATAATTTCTTTGTACAGTACTGAACAAGCTATTCATTTACACTCCTATAAAAAATTCCTTAGTTTTGTATTCATTTGTTTTCAGCCATCTAAATTATTGGTTTGATATTCAGCTATGATTTTTTTAACCTCATATTTTTTTTGATAACTGGGAAAAGTGGGCTTGGCAACATTTCCTATTTGCAGCCATGTCCTGAGTTCAGGACACAAGTGCAGGAGAAACTCAACATATCCTACATTGACAATTGTACATTGTACTGTCAACATATAGTTAAAACTTGGTCAAACCTGAGTTTAACCATCACTTAGAGACAAACACAACATGCATGTATTATTGGTAACGATAATGAGAAACAGACAGCATACAGTTACTAGAACTGTACTGGTTCTGTGCAACACCACAGTCAACAGGCATGGGTGCTTTTTTTTCGTTTTTAAAAAGCTGAGCTTTATTGGTTAGATAAAGACCATTATGCATTATCAGTAGTATGAATTACATCTCTTGTTACAGCACAGTGTCTCCTTCTGAGCATAGGTGCTTTAAATGAACCAATAATTTAAAATTATTGGAATCTTTCTCCCCCCTTCCCCCAGTAGAGCTGTTTCATCTGGCTGGGGTGCATGCTGGCTGTTCAGCCCCTACCACCTTCCCTCAACTGGTCCCCCATCTTGCCTGCCTAGTTTCCCCACAGCATCCTCCCCATGGTGGGGCTGGGGAGGGCCATCCCCACCCTCCAGAGTCCGGATCCAGTCTGCAGGGCCTGGATCAATGTTGCAGGTTGGGAAGGCAGATAGGGCTTCCTTAGTGCATAGCCCTGCCTCTTTTTTGTTTTGTCCCTTTCTCCAAGTCTGGCACATGTGCAGTGGGATGGGTGCACTTTTAACACCTGCGCCCGGGTACTAGAGGCAGCCTCCTGTGTCACTTAGCCTCTGCTGGGGGCAGTAAGCAGTGGCTCGTACTGTCCCCTCCCTCCCAGATGAGAGAGCCATCTGTGCATGCCCGATCCTCCTTCCCTGGCTGGCCCCTGATGACCCTGGTCCATTCCGAACTCGGGTCATCAGTGTGGCTGGAAGTAAGGTGCCAGTGTGTCAGCCTTCACTCCACGGGCCTATCTTTTTAATTTTTAATGTGTGTTACATTAGTATTCTGAAGCCTAGTCCATTGTTTCTTTCCAACCTAATAGGTATCAGCAGATTTTGCACGAAACCTCATATATTTGGCTACCATTGCAGATTCAAGTCCAGCTGATGATCAGAAATCTCTTTCCATGATAAATGGCAAGTAACTGAAAATTTCAATGAACGTCTGTATTTTAGTTATCATATTTCTTGATTTTCACCCAGTTAATATTACCCTGGATTCCACCCCACCCCATACTGGGCTGGCAGTATAGCCTAGAGGTTAGAGGAACGAGGTGTGAACGAGCTTGGTACATCCAGCAGACCAGACCGGAGTTTGATTCTCACAACCTCCACTTGCATACTGTGTGACTCTGAGCAAGTCACTTAATCACCCAGGTCGCCCCTGAAAACAGGCACTTGTGCCTAGTGGGCCTTCCCCGGTTACCAAAGACTAAAATAAAAAAAAAAATCTCCTTTTCCTGATCTCTTTTACCTCTGCTACTAGGGTTATGCCTTTTGTGACTGCACTCCTCTTCCCAACATTATAACTCAGTGTCCTACATACAGTGGCGGGTTCTTTTGGATGGAGGACACTCTTATCCAGCTTGGCAGTTGGGAAAGCTTGCATATGCTGGCTTGAGGAACAGGGTATGCGCCACAAGTTCAGCCTGCTTCAGTGCCCCACTGAATGTCAGGGAGGGACAGGAAAGGAGGTTTTAATGTGCATGACTTCTGTGTGCTCCATGGGGTCAGTCACTAACAAGTACAGCAGACCCTGCACGGAGGTTATTGCTCATCCTGAAGGAATGGCTGTCTGCCTTTGCGAGTCCCAACTGGGATCCCATGCTCTAGTCACAAACCCGAGTCCTCTGGTTTCTGCATTAGAGTTAAAACCACGTCCATGTGTGGTCACTAGGCCGACCTGGATGAGTGTGGTATTAAATCTAACAGAAACATATGCTGCTTCTTGTTGGAAAAGACGTTGGTTGGTATAATATGACCTGTCCCCCACCCACCAAAATGTAAGCAGTCGTGTTCCTTGTTTTTATGTGCCATGCCTAACCCATCTTTTACTTCCACAAAATAGACGTTAATATATAAAGGCTTTTCTTCTTCTAAATCTGTTCCATCTGTAAAGGCACACAATTTGTTTTGACATGTATTTTTTATATTTTGATTATGCAATTTAATGTATAGCAATTTTGTTTTACTCTTGTTGTACTGTATATGGATGATACTGTAATAAATAATGCAAAAAAGTCAGAGAAAAACCCAGAAACAATTCATGGTGGCCCTGGTCCCCGGATCAAAGGGCACTATCTGGGTGCTGAGGAGCCAAAAGCTTTTGGAGGTCAGTGTGAATCAGACTAGTCGAGAAGGACAGGGGATTCAAAGATGTGCCATTCTTTTTACCCCAATGTTTAGCATTTATTGTACTAGCCATCATTTTCATAAAAGTAAGGTGATTTATTACAATGAGACTTCTAAAAGGTTGCATGAAATCATTACAGTCTGCAAAGGTGTGTGTAGTGGCAGAGGCTACAACTAAACTGTCCACCAGAAGCTCCGCTTACCCTGGCCCCGTCTTCTCTTGAAAACTGGTTTTACAGTCTCTTGCTGCTGCTACAGTTTAGTCTGCAGCATTTTTATTGTGGGATTGTAAATTTATTTATTTATATGATTATTTATTGTTTCATTTGTTTGTCTTTGATAACCGGGTGGGTACACTGATCCGATGAACCATTTTCTGGCATAACCCGAGCCACTCACATGGCACATTGAGTACAGCAGATACAGGTTATATAACAATATTGCAGGCATACAATTAGATGAATGTAGCAATAGTGCAAAGGGACATTACATAAAGTGAAATACAGTGAAGTACGTGGAGATAAAACAGGTCAGTAATCCGATCAATACATAGTCACAAAATGCAGTTTACAAAGCAAAACATGTCGGTACACAGTTAACGATGACTAAAGTGAAATTACAGTAAGTTTACATGGTGCAGTAAACAGGTCGGTAATCTGGTCAATACAGAGTTTCTGTACAGTAGTCCTCGTAAGAGAAGTGCTGCTGCTGCTTAGAGTGGGGGTTGGGGAAGAGTGCATAAGCCAAGTAGGGGGAAAGTTGAGAGCTAGGTAGGGTGAGGAGCCTCTAAGAAGGGTGGGACAAGGAGGAGGAAGAGGATGCCCACATTATCCAGCTGGGCAAGAGCATTTGGCTTCCGACAGCAGCCAGTCTTTGAGGTGGGTTTTGAAGGAGGCGGTCGAGCGGAGTGATATAGGGAGTTTGTTCCATAGGGAAGGGGCAGAGACAGAAAGGGCTTTACTTCCCATGGCAGAGGAGATTTTATGGACCTCCAGAGGGGGACAGATGATTCTTGGAGGTTTCTTGATGCCACTCTGCCCTTGAGGAGGGATGAGTAAGGGACAGGTGGCTGCCTCTGAGTGTATTGTCTGTTATACAGCCAAGGGCATAGTCGAACCGTCCTTGGAGTGGGAGCCAACCTAGTGACTGGTACAAATCACAGTGATGGGTAGAGTAAGGAGCACAAAGCGACTGACACTGTTGTACACTGAGTTCAGCCTGGAGTGCAGAGCCGAGGACACTTGGAATAGATAGGGGAATAGTAATCAGTAAGGGGAAGAAGGTTACCTTGTGCAATCACAAGGCGCACCTCGGAGCTCAAGAACTGTTTAGGTGGTAGGCAGACCCTAGTTTCTGGTTTACCCTACATATGGTTTTGTTAACATGTTCCGTGAACACGAGGGAAGGGTCAGGGTAACACCTAAGTATTTGAAACTGAGAACATTTTCAAGAGGGGGGGCCTTCAGGTGTGAGCACTAGGAGGGAGGTGATGAATGGTTTGAACCTGAATAGCACTGATTTTGTTTTCTTTTTGTTAACCAAGAGCCTGTTGGAAAGAAACCAATTGAGCTGTACCATAGTTAAGGGTTAGAATGAAAGAAATGTTCACCAGTGACTTGTTGCTATGGAATAGGACGAGGTCGTCCACATAGAGCGCCTCACAGCAGAGGCTGTCGGCAGGAAGGGAGTTCATAAAGATGGAGAAAAGCAGGGGGCCAAGGATGGAGCCTTGGGGGACCCCCGTGGAGACAGGCAGGGCAGGGGAGGAGGCTGTACCAACGTTAACTGATTGGGACCTGCCCTCGAGATAGCTCCAGAACCAAGAGGATATCTCAGTGGAGCAGCCAAGGTGGAAGAGAGTAGAGTGGAATATGGGGTGGTGGACAAGGTCAAAGGCCTTAGTCAGATCCACAAATACAGCACCTGTGGCCTTACCCAAGTTCATATTTCTGAGGACATTGTTTGAGAAGTAGGCTAAGGCTGATGTGGTACTCTGGTGCTTACCGAACCTGTGTTTTTGGGGGCATAGCAGATTAAATTTTCTGAGATGCTCAGAGAGCTGTAAGTGCACAATTTTCTGCAGCAGCTTGCTCAGGTGGGGGAGGATGGAGATTGGCCTATAGTTGTCAGGAGAAAGTGGGTCTCCCGCTTTGAAAATAAGCACAACATTGGCATGCCTCCATGAGTCAAGCATGGTGGACATAGACAGGACAAGGTTGAAAATGAAGGTGAGGGGTTCTAGGATAGCAGGAGAGATGAGCCTAAGAAAAGAGGGGAAAAGATCATCACTGCCAGGGCTGCCCCTGGTGGGGAAGTACTTCAGGAGCTTGAGAGTAACACTTGGACCGATTACTGTAAAGTAGAAGGGGTGGGGGTGCCAACTGGAGAGGAGCACTTCACCTACCAGGGTTATTAGATGGATGGGAGGGAAGTTTACTGAGGTAGGCAGAGAGGTTGGCAATTTTTTTTGTTAAAGGTCTGCGCTACCTCTGAGGGATCAGTAAAGGGCCAGAGGGGGAGGCGAGTTGTGTGACTGGACTGTGGGTCCATGGGTTGAGCAAGGACCTGACAGAGGCCCAGAAATGGGGGTTACTAAGGTTGTCTCTTTGTAAGTTAAGGTAGAACTTGCGTTTGGAGATTTGGCAGATTACTTGCAGGTGTTGCATAGATGCCTGTAATCATTCCAGAGTTGGGAGGAGGGGACGTTTTGTAAGTTTTCCACTTGCTGTCCCTCTCTTTCATCAGAGCCAGTAGCTCTTTTGAGATCCAGTGGGTGCAACCCCTCTCATCCTCTTGGTGGTGGCGGGAAGTAGAGCTCCTGGAGTCGAAGGTGGGCATCTGTGAAACAGCTGACTGCAGATGAGAACTTCAGTGACAGAGTATAGGGTTAACCAGTTAACTGCTTTACATCTTCAGGGAGACTAGCTGGGTCCTGGCAGTTAGTTTTTGAAGGACAGGTATTTGTTTGGGGGGGGGTTGGTTTTGGTGGACCAGATGATGTAAGTAGGGGCGTGGTCACTTATAGAATCCGACAGATGTTACCTGTGATGACTTTTGTTGTATCACACTAAGACCACATTATAAATAAAAATTCTTGCCCTGAACGAGTCTAAAGCTAACATTGGGAGGCTTGATACCCTTTC
Organism: Neoceratodus forsteri; assembly: GCA_016271365.2. Taxonomy (NCBI): domain Eukaryota; kingdom Metazoa; phylum Chordata; order Ceratodontiformes; family Ceratodontidae; genus Neoceratodus; species Neoceratodus forsteri. Next base: position 1,441,257,042 of record CM028130.1, on the reverse strand, counting down.
TATGGGATGCTCTGTATTGGTTTCAGAACATGAGTAGGACTCTACCTTTGTCAGAAATGTCAGGAAAGTCATGAATTCCATGATTTTTCAAATTTGTATGAAACCTTCATGATTTTCAAAATTTTCCATGACAAAACAGTTATTCTAGGGTGTGGATATGTTGTTCTTATCCACACATATTGGCATTCCTTTCCCTTTAAATATCTTGATGGAAGTCTTTAAGCTGGCTCCTCCCACCCATCCAGGTGGTATATCCCTTGGCTTCGCCCCTTGATGCCAGATCTTTCTTTCGTTGGAAGATTCAGGTTCCCGCGTTGAGTAGGCCCTGGTGCTTAAATCTTTGTATTACTTACAAAACTTAAACTTGTTAGAGTTTCACCGCATTGATTTTTGATCACGACCGCAGTGGAGGACAAGTCCTTGCCCGGGTTCCGCCAGTGTCCCTGTGGGCAGAAGATGTCTTGCACTGACTTGCTTGCCATGTGCGTCTATTGCCTGGGCCATGATCACGATACCCAGGCTTGCGATTTTTTTCGCTCATTCCAACCGAACGTGTTGGATGATCGCCTCGCATGATTACAGCTCAGCTGACCAGAGAAACAGAACCCGCCGGTCAAATCTAAAGAGGCCCGTTGAGTGGTTTCTGCGGCTGCGGGGTCCGCTGAACAACTCGAACAAATGAAGGCTTTCGAGGAGGAGGAGGCAGCTCAGGCCACTGATCAGTCCTCTTCAGCATTGGTCTTCTTACCACTCAAACTGGACTCTGCCTTTATATGCTCCTTCAGAGTTGTGCCAGTCTCTCCTGACTAAGGGGGAGAGCCTGTCGGCTTCGCCCAGCTCCAGGTCCCATAAAAAGGATTCCAAGGAGTCAAGAGAGAGAAGTCTCGTCTACGTCATTCTTGGGTTTGAGAGTGGCCTCGTTCCCAGGAATCTCCAGTTTTGACTGGCTTCACGGTGCTCCCATCGGGCTAGCTGGCTAAGACACGCACGACGACCCAGTCTAAATTATTATCGACTGACCTGGATGAGCCGCGAGTCTCCCCGGCTCCTTCTGAGCGCTCCCGTCTGTCCCCCTGACAGTTGATGTCTAGGTCTCGGTCAGCTTCGACTGACTGGTTGAAGAGAACACACAAGCGCCACTCTGGGCATTCCAAGAAGTGGCTCTGCTGCAATTCATCCTCGTTTTTGGAAGAGGAGAGGCTTTGACGCAAGTTGTGTCCATGCTATGAGGATCTTATGTGGCAACAGTTGGTGTTGACCTGTCCAAAGTTAACCCTGGCTTCCATGCTGGCCATCACATGGTTGTCACCCTCTAGGCCAATGCCAACTCCTCTGGAGCTGGACGACACCGTCCCTCCACCTGCGGAGCTGGTGAAGACCCTCCCGGGTTGGCCAAAACTGGCTTCTCTGCTGATTTTATAGTGAAGCCACCACCTAAACAGCCTCCCTTCGGGGCTCCTGTTAAGGAGTCTTGGCCTGCTAAGGGCCTCCCACAGAAGCTGTTGGTCACCCTCACTCCCGACTGTCCAGCGGGTCGAAGGTGACTCAGGTGGTCGGCTGATCTATCCGGAGTCTGAGGACTCCTCTTTGCACTCTCATCCATTCGAGGTTTTGCTTGGGGGTCTCTTGATGGAGGAAGGTCCCACATTCTTCATGGGCATTGGTGCCCCATTCTAGATCTGCATGACCTGAACCATTTTCTCAGGTCTCGCACCTTCAGGATGGTAACTCTGTCTCCGATCATACCATTCCTTGAGCAGAACATGTGTTTTTTCTCCTTGGATCTGCAGGACGTGTTCTTCCACATCCCAATCCGTCCGTCACACTGAATGTTCCTCCGCTTCAGGGCAGAGGGAACCCTATACGAGTTCCAAGCCATACCGTTCAGCCTGTCATCAGCCCTCGGGGTCTTCACCAAATGCATTGTAGTGGTGGCAGACCATTTTCGGCGTTGAGGGGTCAGAGTGTACCCCGTCTGGACAATTGGCTTATAGCGGGTTCCTCCAGACTGGAGGCGGAGAGGTCTAGACCTGCATTGACCTTGGCCTCCTGATCAATGAGGCCAAGTCAGAACTCATGCCTTTGCAGGTGGTCTGCTTCATTGGGGCAAGCTCGACTCTTGCCAAGCCAGAGCCAGGCTCCCGTGGACAGGGTGGAGGTTCTCTCCTCCTCTTGCCCGATCATTTCTGGTTGGGCACTTGTGCCTGCCCAGAGACTTCTGCGACTTCTGGGTTACATGGCGACCTACACCTCCGTAGTCTGATAGGCCCATTGATGTATGCCCCTTCCAATGGGAGCTGGCCAGCCAGTGGACTCAGCATGTAGGTCATTTAGACCAGCTGGTCACTGTGACCCTTGGATGTGGAGGCGCTCCAATGGTGGACCGTCCTAGAGCATCTGCAGGAAGGGATTCTGTTTGTCCGCCCCCAAGCCGACAGTCATCTTGACGACCAACGCTTTCTCGCGGGCTGGGGTGCCCACATGGGGACCACAGAGTTTATGAGCTCTGGACCCCCGAGGAATCCCAATGCCGCATCAACTTGCTGGAGCTACAGGCAGTTCGGCTAGCGCTGACTGCATTCACTCCATTACTTCGAGGTCAAGTGGTTCAGGTCCAGACGGACAGCACCACGACCATGTACTATCTCAACAAACATGGCGGCACACACTTCAGGTCTCTGTGCGGGGAAGCTCTCTGCATCTGGACCCTCATGAGCCAGCTGGATGTGGATCTCCTAGCCATCCATGTGGCAGGAGCCTCGAGTCAGCTGGTGGATGCCCTCAGCCATGTAAGCGAGGTGTCCTACGAGTGGTGTCTCTATCCAGAGGTAGTACACAGCTTGTTCTCCCAGTGGGGCACCCTCAGGTGTACCTGTTCACCTCAGGGAGAATGCAAAGCTGAGGCTGTTTGTGCCCATCCCCTCAACAGGGCTCGCTGCAGGGGGATGTCTGCTGGAGGCCGTGGACCCCAGGCCTCTTTTATGCCTTCCCTCCACTTCCCTTGATCCTCAAGGTGCTCCTCAAGGTCAGGAGGGACAAGGCACAGGTAATCCTGGTGGCTCCAGACTGGCCCTGCCAGTTTTGGTATCTCGATCTCCTCGGCCTCTGCGTCAGGCTTCCGAGGCATCTTCCAGCACACCTGGACCTGCTGTCAGTCAGTCAATCAGGGAAGGTCCTGCACTCGGACCTTCAATCCCTGCACCTGACAGCCTGGTTCCTGAGCGGCTAGAGTTCCAGACTTTGAGTCTTTCTGAAGGTGTGATGGGACTATGAAAGTAGAAACAGTCAGGCAAGTTTTTGGTATTTAGCTGCAGCCGCTGAGCCAAGTCCAGGTTTAGGCGCCAAATTCAAAACTGAGCACCTGTGCAGTACTGTTCTCCATGGTCTGACGTACCTGAGGTCCGTGGGGGCGGGCGACAGCGATCCTGTCCTGCTGCTGGTGTTGGGGAGGGTGGTCTGCTCCTAGAGCCCTCGCGACCCACAAGAAATCTGAGGTCCGTGGGGGTGGGGGCAGGCAACAGCGATCCTGTCCTGCTGCTGGTGTTGGGGAGGGCGGTGTGCTTCTAGAGCCCTCGCGACCCACAAGAAATCTGAGGTCCGTGGGGGTGGGGGCAGGCAACAGCGATCCTGTCCTGCTGCTGGTGTTGGGGAGGCGGTGTGTTCTAGAGCCCTCGCACCACAAGAAATCTGAGGTCCGTGGGGTGGGGGCAGGCGACAGCTGATCCTGTCCTGCTGCTGGTGCTGGGGAGGGCAGTCTGCTCCTAGAGTCCTCGCGACCCACAAGAAATCTGAGGTCTGTGGGGGCGGGGGGCGGGCGACAGCGATCCTGTCCTGCTGCTGGTGCTGGGGAGGGTGGTCTGCTCCTAGAGCCCTCGCGACCCACAAGAAATCTGGGGAGAGAGAGGGGAATAAATACAGATCTGAGGAGGCGGGCCAGGTAGGACAAAAGAGCATTTTTAAATTATGCAGTTATTCAGCTTTACATTAATCAGCTTTACCAACACAGGACAACACAGACTTATGTTAGTCTGTATAAGTTGCTAGCCGTACTTGTTTAAATTAGAGGTAATCGCGATTTTACACTGTTAAGATGTCTGGTATCACAGAAATAAAAACAGATCTATACACAGGACTATGAAAGTAGAAACAGTCAGGCAGGTTTTTGGTATTTAGCTGCAGCAGCTGAGCCAAGTCCAGGTTTAGGCCAAATTCAAAACTGAGCACCTGTGCAGTACTTTTCTCCATGCGGTCTGGCATATCTGAGGTCCATGGGGCGGGGGGTGACAGTGATCCTGTCCTGCTGCTGGTGCTGGGGAGGGTGGTCTGCTCCTAGAGCCCTCGCGACCCACAAGAAATCTGAGGTCCGTGGGGGTGGGGGGCAGGCGACCGCGATCCTGTCCTGCTGCTGGTGCTGGGGAGGGCAGTCTGCTCCTAGAGCCCTCGCGACCCATAAGAAATCTGAGGCCCGTGGGGGCGGGCAACAGCGATCCTGTCCTGCTGCTGGTGCTGGAGAGGGCGGTCTGCTCCTAGAGCCCTCGCGACCCACAAGAAATCTGGGGAGAGAGAGGAATAAATACAGATCTGAGGAGGCGGCCAGGTAGGACAAAAGAGCACTTTAAATTATGCAGTTATTCAGCTTTACATTAATCAGCTTTACCAACACAGGACAACACAGACTTATGTTAGTCTGTATAAGCTGCTAGCCGTTTCTTGTTTAAATTAGAGGTAATCGCGATTTTACACTGTTAAGATGTCTGGTATCACAGAAATAAAAACAGATCTATACACGGGACTATGAAAGTAGAAACAGTCAGGCAGGTTTTTGGTATTTAGCTGCAGCCGCTGAGCCAAGTCCAGGTTTAGGCGCCAAATTCAAAACTGAGCACCTGTGCAGTACTGTTCTCCGCGGTCTGGCATACCTGAGGTCCGTGGGGCGGGGTGGCGACAGTGATCCTGTCCTGCTGCTAGTGCTGGGAGGGTGGTCTGCTCCTAGAGCCCTTGAGACCCACAAGAAATCTGAGGTCCGTGGGGTGGGGGGCGGGCGACAGTGATCCTGTCCTGCTGTGGCTGGGGAGGGTGGTCTGCTCCTAGAGCCCTCGTGACCCACAAGAAATCTGAGGTCCGTGGGGGCGGGGGGCAGGCGACAGCGATCCTGTCCTGGTGCTGGGGAGGGCGGTCTGCTCCTAGAGCCCTCGCGACCCACAAGAAATCTAAGGTCCATGGGGGCAGGGGGTGGGTGACAGCAATCCTGTCCTGCTGCTGGTGCTGGGGAGGGCGGTCTGCTCCTAGAGCCCTCGCAATTGCTTCATGGGAGCATTAATTCTTGAATGTTCGGCATATTTAGCCTATGTGTGGCACTAGCTTTTCTGTTTGAAAATGATTGTTTCTCTACTGCTTCGCTTGTGTTTTTTAGTTTTTTGATATGTCCCCTATCAAACCTTTTTTTTATATATTTAGTGTTTATTGACACACAGAGTTACATCCAAAACACAGTCAAAAGCATCATATACAACAGACACATGATCACAATATAGGCATTATTTCTCTGTTGTCTGCTACAGGTGTGTCAGTTACATTAAACATTTTTTGATGATCCATAGATTTTAATATTGTTTGTTTCTTTATAAATACTAGCAGTAGTCAGTGTATGTTTATTTTTATTAATATATCACTCTTTTGGTGAATGTATATCACACAGTGTTGTCTTTGATATTTGACTTACTACTGCCATTCCCACCAGCTGTCAATTTTGTAAAATGTCACACCTAGCTAATGATAATGTTGACAGCTATGAGTGGAATAGAAGGTCTGTCAGTTTAACCTGGAGCCCGCCCCCTGATGAAGCTCCTTTGAGTGAAGCACCAGGGTAGTTTACTAGAGTTCCAGTTTGGTGTTTCCTGTAAGCCATTACCTGTAATAGTATGCAATAAATTCATTTCAGTTTCTGCACAGCAAGGATTTTGATTATTTATACCTCATGTGAGTGTGCTATTTCTGTTTGAGTAGCTGAAGGAAATGGCTGAATGTGTGACAGCACTACAAATGGCACAGGCCCCGCAGCCACAAGCTACATCCATGCCACTGGGACAAGAATGTGCCCCATATCCTTCTTCTGCCCTGCAGGTCAGGCCCCGATTCTCAACTCTGCCCAGAGACAGTATTTTTTGTTATCACTGTGGAAAGGATGAACATCTTGCTTGATGATTTGGTAATCCAGAGGACCCACCATTGGTAGCCCAAAAGTGGGAAAAGCAATCCCAGATGCAGGGAAATGACAATGGAGCCCAGTACGTGGGCACACTGGAACTTGGAGCATGAATGGCTCTATCAAATGGAACATCCTGACATTGACAACAGATAACAAGTTACCCCCTGGATTACTGGGTCCACCGATGCACATACAGTTTGCCATCACAAGATATCTTTGTCAAGCATTGTTGGACAGAGGATCACAGGTGACAGTCATCTACCATTCCTTCTACTGAACGTATCTTGATACCTGCTTCTGTGACCCTTGGAAGGACTAGCCACGTGGGCTTTGAGTAATGCCAGCTACCCCTATTATGGATATATAGAAATGCAGATTGAATTTCCTGACATCTCTCTGGGAGTCTCACAGAAGACTGGCATTTTGACTCGTGGTGCCCTGACACTCAGATTCTAGACAAGATCCCAATATTGATAAGAACCAATGCCAATATGTTTGGACGCTTGGCTCATGTCTGCTTACAAATGACTGGAGAGAAGAATTATCAGACATTGGCCATCCATGCAATTGTGCGCACTGCCCAAGTGAGGAAGGGTGCCCACACTACAGTGTCTCTGAGGAGATATTAGCAGTGGTGAAACCAGAGGGGAAGGAGCTTGTAATTGTGTTCCTCAATTAAAATACTTACTGGAAGGATCTGTGGAATGTCATTCCCCTCTGACCAATCAGACAGTTATTGTGGAGTCCTCAGAAAGCAGTCTGCTGGGAGGATTGATGGTAGAACGTGGAGTACCACCTGGTACCAAAGCCATGGTAAAGACAATCACCCTGAAAATAAAGAATGAGGCACATAAGGAATTAACTATGCACCCTGACAATGTGTTTGCCAACTTGTACATTGCTGATACTATGGCAGACCCATCACATCAAGGGAAGACCCCTCAAATGGAGGAGGAAGCATTCGACTTTGACTAGTCTTACATCCCTCTTCACTGAAGAAGCACATAGAATACCAGCTAGTGGTTCAATCAGCTGTCTTGCTATGCCATGAGTGGGATGTGGAGTGTGCCCATGGAGAGGATCATTGGACTTGTTTACATGATGAGAGACCTTAGCTAGATGTCTAGAAGACTAGGACTGGCTGACATTGAGAATGTCAGGTGACTTCTACAGGACTATAGAAACATAGAAACTGACAGCAGATATTAGTTGAAGCACCTAGTCTGCCCATTTTATTACTCTTCATTTTTGCTGCAGACCTCATATGATCTACAGTGCTGTCTGAACTTCTGGCAGCAGGGCCCTTATTCTTCACCGATAGTGGTGGTTCATAAGAAGAATGGTGCTGTGACAATATTTTAGATTATTGGACTTTAAATCAGAAGACTGTGCTCAACCAGTACACCATGCCTTGGGTACCGGATGCCTTGAACAGCATTACTGGAAGAAAATGGTTCTCTGTACTGGGTTTATTCTGCAGATACTACCAGACACCAGTGGCAGAAGAAGATAAAGAGACAGCCTTTAGCTGTTGCTGGGGTTTTATTAGTTGGGAGAGGATGCTACACAGAATTGTTGATGCCCCTGCAATGTTCCAACACCTGATAGAAAAGTGGTGAGAGACATGAACCTTCTGGAAGTGCTAGTGTAGCTGGATGATGTCATAGTGTTTGGGCAGACACTTGAACAGCCTGAATCCCATTTATGAAGGTCCTGGACTGCCCGGGTAGAGTATGGCTTGAAGTTTTCTGTAGACAAGTGCCAATTCTGCCATATGGCAGTGAAGTATGTGGGACATATTGTTTTGGACAAAGAAAGCAGCACAGATCTGAGTAAAGTGAAAGCCCTCCCCACCTGGCCAAGGAAGACCAACCTGAAAGCCTTACATTCATTTTTGGTATTCTGTGGCTACTAACAACAATATGTAAAAGACTGTTTTTCTGTGGTGAGGTTCTTAACCAATCTGACCAGAGGCTATCTGCTTCACTGGAAAACTATGGACAAGCCTGCATGGGAATATCACAAGGTCAAGGAACCATTCTGGTGACCAATGGACAGAGGAGTGTAAAGGGTCATTCAAAGAGATCATTCTACACCTGATGGAGGCCCCTGTATTTGCTTTTGCTGAACTAGTCAAGCCATTTATCCTTAATTTTGATGCCTGCGTGAGTGGCCTGGGAGCTGTGCTATACCATGAGCATGAGTGTGACATGAGACCTGCAACATATATCAGATAAAGCCTCAGCATGATGGAGAAAAACTACCCAGTCCACGAACTGGAATTTCTTGCTTTAAAGGGGCCAGTGAACCAGTTCCATGACTATCTGTATGGAACCAGGTTTGTTGTGCTAACAGACAACAACCCACTGATGTATGTCTTGACTACAACCAAGCTGGATGCCATTGGGGATAGGTGGATCACTGCCTCATCATCTTACAATTTCCAACTACAGTGCCATCCTGGAAGGAACAATGTTCGATGCAGATGCTTTGACTAGAGACCACCATCATACTCATCAACAGAGGGACTCTGGACCCACATTTCAAAGGATGGGGTATGAGCTATTTCCCAACTGCTAGTGCCTGAGGACTGGCCTGCCCTAGCCAATCCAAACAGAGCAGCAGATCTTCTTGGAGTGCATCCCGATACTGTATGGGAGGTGTATACCCATCTGACCACTCTGTATGACACCTCTCTGTTGCATCTCAGACCAACAGACATGAAACAAGCTCAGAGAACAGACCCTAGCTTGAAGGATGTCATTGTGACTTTGGACAAGGGTCTTGAGCTGGATAAAGTGAGAGTAAACCATCCCAATGTACCACTTATGCTCTGGGAGTGGAACAAGTTGGTAATAAGAAATGGATTGTTGTATTGAATCACATTGGGGCAGTCCCCTTCCCAATAAAACAACTGGCTCTACCTATCAAGTGCAGAAATGGTCTTGAGAGCACTACAGGAGAATATGGGTCATGTAGGATATGATAAAGTTCTGGATTTAATGAGAACATGATTCTACTGGCCTCGCTTAGCAGCAGAAGTAGAACAACACTGCAAAAACTGTCACCGCTACATCACTCACAAGACTGCCAAAATGGGTGGCACCTTTAATCAGTATTAGGAGTGATGGACCATTAGATCTGGTCTACATGGACTTTCTATCACTGGAAGCAGACAAGAAGGAAATCAACAACATCTTTGTGGTAACCAACCACTGCACCTGGTATGCATAGGCTTACCCTAGCAAAGTTCAGAAAGCAACAACAGCAGCAAAAGTGTTGTGAGAGAAATAGTTTGTGCATTATGGATTCCCAAAGCACCGCTACTCTGACCAAGGCAGAGACTTTAAGAGCTGTCTCATCAAAGACATCACTGAGCTGATGGGCATTGCCAAGTCTCATACCATGCCCTAGTATCTACAAGGTGACCTTGGCCTGAGAGGTTCAGTCAGACACTTTTAAACAGGCTTGGAACTTTGGACCCAGCAAACAAGTCCAAGTGGAGCCAGCAAGTGCAGTTTCTGGTCCACGCATACAATGACACCAAGAATGAGTCTACAGGGTTCCCCCTCATTACCTCATGTTTGAATAGGAAGCCAGACTGCCAGTGGACCTGTGTTTTGGAGTATCTGCAGATGGCACCCTACCTGAGACTTATTTTGAATATAGCAAGAGATTAAGACAACAAATTACCAATACCTATATGGTGGCCCAGGAAGCAGCAGAAAAAACTAATCAGAACAAGACCAAATATGACAAGCATGCAAGAGAGCAAGCTCTGCTGCCTGGAGTCAAGAGTCCTGATCAGAAATCTTGGCATCCTTGGTAAACATAAACTAGCTGATCAGTGGATATCTGAGCCATATGTCATTATGGAACAGCTTCTCAATCTGCCAGTGTACCACCTACAGCTAGAGAGTGTTAGTAAGAAACTTCACCAAAATCATCTATTGCCCATTGGCCAATTGTTACCTGATCCTGGGAGACAAACTCCTTCTTCATTACCCAGAAGACCCAGTCACTAGAAATGAGACATGGAAAAGGTGGACCCGTGCTGCTTAGCCTGACCCACCAGTTGCAAACCCTGTGGCACAGCCTGATGTGGTCTACACCTGCTCTGATAACAAGGATCAGTTTGTATGTCCTTACATTCCCATATTCAGGACAGCCACACACACTTTGGATTTACACTGACCATGATAAGGAGAAAGTAGTATCACCAACACTGGGACTTTAAATCCAGCAGCAGCAGCCATTGTAACACCTGACTTTGAGCCTGAAGTCATTCATGCAGCTGCTGTTGTGGAGGAGGATGATGGAGGACACTTGGATGTAGCATCACTGGACAATATAGAGATACCTAGACCTTCAGCACCCGATCCTGAGAAGAGCCATTTGTATCTCATCAATCTGGAAGAGAAGTCTAGCAACCAGTGAAGCTCACTTATGACGCTCCAGTGTCTACACCAACCTTCCCATAAATGTAGTGCATAAAGGAATAAACCTGCTGTCCAATCCTTTGTTGTTTCTCTTTGTGCTGCCCCATGTCATCTTGGGGATTTGTACACATACTAGTTGGGGAAGATAATAAAATTCAAGTGCATGACCTGTGTTCATGTTGAATATTGCCATCTTTTAATCAGGATGCAAGTATATTAGATAAACTGTTCTGTTGTGTTTAGCATGTTTGTATTGTTCAGGCCTTGATGAGGGCACCAATGATTTCGGGGGAGGGAGGATGTAACCCCTTCCTAAAAGGGTCTTCCCTTGGCTCTCTCCAGAGCACTGCTGCTGCCTTCTCTTGCACCTGTCCTTCACCCGTCTCATTCCAGGCTGCAGCTGCAGCACCTGGGACTGGCCTGGACACTGTTATTTGTTCTGCAACTTGCTCATTGCCTTCTCTCCACCACCTCTAGTTGCTCACCCAGCCCCTGGATTGCCTTTAGAGTTGGGAATCAACCACAAGGAGGTTGCTCAGTGCCAAGCAGCCTCAAAGCTGCACAAAGTGCAAACCACTCCCCTGGGAGTAGCAACTTTAGGGACCCTCAACAGCACTCCCTGCCATCAGTTCACCTCCATCACCCCAGATGTCAGCCAGGACTGGGAATGTGGAGTCAGGATTCATTGGAGTGGCACTTAAATTAATCATAGAGGCTGCAAGGTTCTGCTTTTTTTCTCTTAGCACCTCATTTTGTTACAGGTAGCAGAAATGGCTGAGGATAGCAGAATCAGGAGAGAGGCTGACCAGGGCTGATTTTCAGCTATGACAGTTAGCTAATTGTTTTTACAGGACCCAGGAACCAGAGGCTAAGGCCTACTCACCTCCCCATCCCACCCACCCCAGGATTCACTGCCGTGATAAGAAGGGGGTCTGAGATGACCCTGTGTGAGTTTGAGTGTAAGGCCTGTGGTCCAGTTACCAGCGTGTGTGTGGGGAGTAGCTGACAGTGTACTGAGTCCTTAACATAGATGGTACAACCTCCCCCCAGGCAGGGCTACTGTCAAGTCCGGAGTCAGGGGGGAGAGCCAGGTTTCATTCAAGGCAATGACATCAGGCTGATGCTGGAGGACTCTTCCCTGATACGAGTCCCACTTTTTTAGCATGCTACAGACATCGAGACTGGCAATGCGAAGCCCACTGATGGGTGTATGGTATGGTTTGACGGTGAGGTTGCTACCTAGGATGGGAGTCTGCTGTGGTTGGCTTAGGTCCCAGTGCCTGATGTGCCCATTCAATGTCAATAGGTACGTCAGGGCCCAGTTCCAAGGCTGTTTGGAAGAATGAATCTAGGAAGACCCCCATGTCAGTTCCCTCTGAATTGTCAGGCATACCATAGAGTCGCAGGTTACTCCTACGAGCCCGATTTTCCGCATCCTCCTCTCAGGCCATAATGAGTGACTGTGTTTCAGTTATTTGTTTTAGTTGTAGTTCCAGGTCATCCATACGGTTTTTAGCTTGTGAGGTTTATCTCAAGGGTGTCTGTGCATTCCTCGAGTCACGACAGGTCTCAGTGCAGTTCCTGAATTACTTTGATTTCTGCCTGAAAATATATGATTTCTTTGTATATAGTATCTAGCTTGTTTTTGCCTGGCATCTTAGGTTTTGTTGTTGGCTCTTCATAAAGCATTAACGGAGCATCCAAGGTTTGTGAGTGCTCACAGTCCGAGTAGTTTTGTTGAAATCTCTCACCATCCGCTGGCAGGGTTTTTTTTTTTTGTTTTTTTTTTTATGTCGGCTTCATCTGTTATAGTCTTAATGTCCCCCTGATGAACATTTTTGTTATCCCACTTTAGTCTGCCAGCTTTAGAGGGATTTTCTGAGAGGGATGCTGGAACTGTCAAATTAAGCTGTCATGCAGGTCAGTACCAGAACTGGAAGTCAGGATGGGGATAGTTATGAAGGCTTGGAGGTTGGCATACATAGTTCCACTCCATAAGGGGGTGGGGGGAATGAGACAAGGAACAAGTGGGGAACTACAAACCTGTCAGTCTTACGCCTATTGTAGGGAAACCAACAGAGTCACTGGTCAAAGGGACCTTGTGGACTACTTGGACAGCAATGGTCTCCAGGATAGTAAACAGCACAGGTTCGTGGCAGGAGGCTCTGTCAGACTAACCTGTTTTCTCGACTGAGGGATGAGGAACTGGATAGGAACCATGCTGTGGCTCTGCTTTACTTGACTTCAGCAAACTTTCACTCCACTCACAGACACTTGCTAAAGAAGATGAAGGCTCTGGATGCAGCCATAGTCATAGTAAACTGGGTAGGTAACTGGCTAAATGAGAGGCAGCAGAGGGGTGTGGTCGGCAGAGTCAAATCAGAAGAGGGAGGTCACAAGCAGGGTACCACAGGGATTTGTCCTGGGTCCAGTCCTCTTCAATATGTTCATCAGCGACATTGGTGAGGGAATCTGGGGCAGGTTGTGTCTCTTAGTGTCATCTACAAAGTTCTGTGGAAGGGTGGATCGCGACAAGGGAATCGCGAAAATATAGAGTGGCTTACGAAAGCTAGAGGGGTAGCTAAGGTTTGGTAGTTGAAATTCAATGCCAGAAAGTGCAAGGCAATGCATCTAGGGAACATGAACTCCAGGACAGAGTACTGGATAGAAGGAGGCGAGACTTAGCACTATGGCTGAGGAAAGGGACCTGGTAGTTATCATCAGCGACTCCCTCAAACAATCGAGTCAGTGCAACAAGGCATACAGCAATGCAAGTAGGATGGTGGTATGTATCGGGAGAGATATTTTTAGCAGAAGGGAAGAGGTACTACTTCCCCTATGTAGATCTTTGGTGATGTCACACCTGGAGTACTGTGCCCCGTTCTGGAGCCCTCACCTCAGGAAGGACAGGGATAGGCTGGAGATGGTGCAGCACAGGGTAACACAAATTATTCAGGGCTAACAGCATTGGTCCGATGAGGAGAGCCTCAAGGAACTGAACACGTACTCACTGGAGAAAAGAAAGTTGAGGGGAGATATGATAGAGACCTTCAAGTTTCTAAAGGGAATTAACAAGGCTAACTGTGGGGAACTACTTAGCTTGAACCTAGTTCACGGTCACGTGGACATGAGTGGAAACGGACAGGAGGAAGATTCAGATGGGACATGAGGAAATATTTTACAGAAATGGTAGTGGAGCCATGGAACAGTCTTCCAGTCAAATGGTGGGTGCTAAAACCACTGGTGGTTTCAAGTACAGCTGGGACAGAATAAAGGGTATAGCAGGGACTCAAGAGTGGCAGAAACTGGGAGAAAAATTGGGAAGGAGGATGTGAAGGGTTAAGGTCCTGGAGGAACATAAAGTCCCAGGGCTAAATTGAGAACTCTGGAAGACTGGATGGACCGCTGGCCTTTTTCTGCCATCACCATCTATGTTTCTATGTAAATGCTTGAAGAACACCCATGTAAATATTTTCTTTTACTGACTTTGTTCAGAAACTATCATTTTGGAAAAATTCCTGCTCAAATGCAAGTTAAGATGGCCACCACCTTGCATTTGGCATATGATATGACAAGATGGCCACCACACTAAAAGGCGAATGCGCAGCCACGTACAAGATGGCTGCCATCTGTACAGACACACGGACTGTGCTCACGATGACCCTGCTCCCTTAGGCCTCACGGCCCTCTGATGAAGCCTCCACGAAAAGCAATACATAGGGAATGCTAGCCCTCACCTCCTACTACATGTCGATAAAAACACATATCTTAGCAAGAGCCTGGTATGTGTGAGGCTTCTCTTTGTTGTTTTCTAGCCTCCAAAGATAGTGCTGCTGAAAATTACGCAGCTTGAAACGTGGGAGCCCCGACCCATTTCCGAAACCCAAGTCAGTGTGACTGACTCCTAGGGCACTCACCCTTCCTCAAAAGACAAAAAAGGCTCCACTCCTACCTGGGCTTCTGGTGAGTGGATGCATGCCTCCTGGCACAAACAGAAAGGGAGTACTGGCAGTCCTACCAGGTACTGCAGCCCAGCGCTCCTTCCTCTATGTCCCCTTGTAAAAGTAGCAGCTCCACACGAAGAAGCTCCTCCCCAGCTGCAGAATCTTCTGTGATTCTGGAATGCTAAATTTTGCTTAAAAAGAGTCACAAAAATATGAACTAAAGGTTCACAAATGTGGAAAAGTGTTTCTGCAAGCAGGAGCAGTCTATCAGCTCAGAGACAGAACTAAAAAGCCTGAGGGTGTATGGACAAAGGGGCATGTCCTAAACTCTCAGACTTCTCAATCTGTTCCAGCTGACAGGGGAGGACAGATCATACCAATTACTGCCTGCATTTTAGAAGCTATACACAATATCTTATTTTCAGTGGGGTCCTGCTTTTACATAGCTTCACAATGTATTTTCCCCCATGACAGACCAGTCACAATGTAATATAGTGTTTTCCCTGGGGTCTTGGTTTTACATATTTTTACAATGTAGCTTCCCCCAGTATAGATCAGTTGAGATGTCATATCTCGTTTCCAGTAGGGTCCTGTTTTCAGAGCTTGCAGTCCCCTCCCCCCCCCTCTTTTTTGGAGTCCCTAAATGGAATTTTTTTTTTATCTATTGCTATCCCCTTCACAGCAGTCTTTCAGGTATGCACTGTGATCAGGGATATACCATGTTCAGGCTCTTTGAGCCTTTCTGGAGATGGCTAGGAATGTTTTCTGCCCTATTTTCTCCCCAATCCCACCCTCCACCTCAGTAACGTGGGCCATGCTTCCAGCAGCCTTGATGTCACTGTGTCTTTATGTCAACAGGAATGATCCTTGATCCAGCTGCAGGATTCACTGTGGTGCCCGAAACCATCGCCCCCTCCCCGACTGAGATGCACTGCAGAGTGGAAACTACCTCTACTGGGCCCATCCCCCAACAAGGTGACCTAGCTCTGCTCCAAAACCCAGGTTGCCTGTGTGGCAGCACAACACACTACCGATAGGCCACTGGGGTGGCCCCCAAATGGAATTTCTTAAGATTTTAAAGCACAAAAATAAAAGCAGTGCTTCAGTACTGACACTGTATACTGAAAGGTCTGCACTGGTCAGGGAATGTAGTACAACTACAAAGACACTCCAGCAAACATCTGACCACCCAGATTTTCCATGCTAGCCTACGACATTTGAAACAGAGGGTCAAACAGACAGACTTCTGCAGATTTCCTGGATAGGAACATCCCTAGAAGCAGCCACCGACACAGCTGTATGGCGGGTGGAATGAGCCCTCAGCCCTATGAAAGGCTCCCTATTCGCCGACCTATAGCAGAGATCAATGCGTGATGCAATACATCTGCCAATCGTCCGCTTGGCTGCAGGTGTGTGGCATCAGTGACAAACAGCTGGCAAACCTCTCCCCGAACCCCAGCTGTGTGCCTATTTATTTTTTAGTGCATCTTTTTCTCCTTGGTCCCCACCAGTCCACATGCCTTCTCAGCCATCGTCCCAGTCCCACACCCGAGATCAGGCCACTGTCCCAGACATCTCCCACGGTTTCCCCTCTGTGGCAGGGCGGTGAAGAGCCCCCAACTCTACTCATCTCAAATAGGATCCAGATTGTCAGGGGAGCGCCATTCGAAGCAGGGCCTGCGGAGGGTGACTGTTCATCCAGCATGACCTGGGATCCTGTTTCCTGTTTCTCCCACGAGAGTGGGGCGTGCAATGACGCCAGTGGAGGGGGGCACATGCATCCACACGCGCTTCTGCCCCACTCAGTTCCTTCTTGCAGTATCAGTGTTCTGGAGCCCAGCCTCCGCCGGGGTCAGAAGCACACCGACCACTGAAATCCCCCCTTCCCGGAGAGGGAGAGCAGTTCCTCGGACGCTCAATCCCTCTCCACCCCTGCCACTCCCTGGTGGCCCGTGCTCGTTCCTTAACATGGGTCGCCAGCGTAGTGTGAGGCAAGGCGACCAGCACTTCTGCCCTCAGCACCACCAGGCTGGCTACCATGTGCTCTTTATAATAAGACAGTGCTCTTCTCAGGTCCAAAGTATAATGCTTGTATTCGGCCTCCGAGGTGTGAATGGGATAATACACCAGCAGAGTCATCACTTGGTTCAGGTGAAACTCCAACATCACCTTCGGGAGGAACTTCGGGTTGGGGCGTAAGACAACCTTGTCCCTGTGGAAGACCAGATAAGGACACTCAGAGGGCACCTGGGGCTCCCCAATCCTTCTAGCTGACGTGATAGCCATCAGGAAAGCGGTCTTCCACGACAGGTGTGACATCTCACTCCTGTACATCGGTTCAAATGGCTTGCCCATGAGCTTTGCCAGTACCAGCAGTAGATCCCATAGTGGTGGTGGTGGTTCACACACCGGAGGGGAAATATATGGTCAAGGCCTTTGAAGAAACGCCAGACCACCTTCTCCTGTGACACCGTCTGCTGACCAGCCCCCGCCTGGCAAGCAGAGATGCCTGCCAGGTGCACCTTAAGGGTCGTAGACCGAAGACCTCTTTTGGAGAGAGGCCAAAGGTAGTCAAGAATGCTAGCTACTGGACAGGAAAAAGGGTCCAGCCCCTTGCCCTGACACCAAATGGAGAAGCTCTTCCAACTGAAGGCACAGCACTTCCTGGTCCAGACCTTTTCTAGATGCCTCAACTTCAGTGAGTACACCTTCAGAAAGACTCAAAGTCTGGAACTCTAGCCGCTCAGGAACCAGGCTGTCAGGTGCAGGGATTGAAGGTCCGAGTGCAGGACCTTCTCTGATTGACCGACAGCAGGTCCAGGTGTGCTGGAAGATGCTCGGAAGCCTGACGCAGAGGCCGAGGAGATTGGGGTACCAAAACTGGCAGGGCCAGTCTGGAGCCACCAGGATTACCTGTGCCTTGTCCCTCCTGACCTTGAGGAGCACCTTGTGGATCAAGGGAAGTGGAGAGAAGGCATAAAAGAGGCCTGGGGTCCACGGCCTCCAGCAGGCATCCCCCTGCAGCGAGCCCTGTTGAGGGGGATGGGCACAAAACAGCCTCAGCTTTGCATTCTCCCTGGAGGTGAACAGGTACACCTGAGGGGTGCCCCACTGGGAGAACAAGCTGTGTACTACCTCTGGATAGAGACACCACTCGTAGGACACCTCGCTTACATGGCTGAGGGCATCCACCAGCTGACTCGAGGCTCCTGCCACATGGATGGCTAGAAGATCCACCTCCAGCTGGCACATGAGGGTCCAGATGCAGAGAGCTTCCCCGCACAGAGACCTGAAGTGTGTGCCGCCATGTTTGTTGAGATAGTACATGGTCGTGGTGCTGTCCGTCTGGACCTGAACCACTTGACCCCGAAGTAATGGAGTGAATGCAGTCAGCGCTAGCCGAACTGCCTGTAGCTCCAGCAAGTTGATGTGGCAATGGGATTCCTCGGGGGTCCAGAGCCCATAAACTCTGTGGTCCCCATGTGGGCACCCCAGCCCGCGAGAGAAGGCGTTGGTCGTCAAGATGACTGTCGGCTTGGGGGCGGACAAACAGAATCCCTTCCTGCAGATGCTCTAGGACGGTCCACCATTGGAGCGCGTCCACATCCAAGGGTCACAGTGACCAGCTGGTCGAAATGACCTACACGCTGAGTCCACTGGCTGGCCAGCTCCCATTGGAAGGGGCGCATACGTCAATGGGCCTATCAGACTACGGAGGTGTAGGTCGCCATGTAACCCAGAAGTCGCAGAAGTCCTGGGCAGGGCACAAGTGCCCAACCAGAAATGATCGGGCAGAGGAGGAGAGAACCTCCGCCCTGTCCACCGGGAGCCTGGCTCTGGCTCGGCAAGAGTCGAGCTTTGCCCCAATGAAGCAGACCACCTGCAAAGGCATGAGTTCTGACTTGGCCTCGTTTATCAGGAGGCCAAGGTCGATGCAGGTCTAGACCTCTCCACCTCCAGTCTGGAGGAACCCGCTATAAGCCGATCGTCCAGACGGGGTACACTCTGACCCCTCAACGCCGAAAATGGGCTGCCACCACTACAATGCATTTGGTGAAGACCCCGAGGGCTGATGACAGGCTGAACGGTATGGCTTGGAACTCGTATAGGGTTCCCTCTGCCCTGAAGCGGAGGAACCTTCAGTGTGACGGACGGATTGGGATGTGGAAGAACACGTCCTGCAGATCCAAGGAGAAAAACCACATGTTCTGCTCAAGGGATGGTATGATCTGAGACAGAGTTACCATCCTGAAGGTGCGAGACCTGAGAAAATGGTTCAGGTCATGCAGATCTAGAATGGGGCACCAATGCCCATGAAGAATGTGGGACCTTCCTCCATCAAGAGACCCAGCCGAAACCTCAAATGGATGAGAGGCAAAGAGGAGTCCTCAGACCTGGATAGATCAGCCGACCACCTGAGTCACCTTCACCCGCTGGACAGTCGGAGTGAGGGTGACCAACAGCTTGTGCGGGAGGCCCTTAGCAGGCCAAGACTCCTAACAGGAGCCCCAAGAGAGGTTGTTTAGGTGGTGGCTTCACTATAAAATCAGCAGAGAAGCCAGTTTTGGCCAACCCGGAGGGTCTTCACCAGCTCCGCAGGTGGAGGGACGGTGTCGCCCAGCTCCAGAGGAGTTGGCATTGGCCCTAGAGGGTGACAACCATGTGATGGCCGCATGGAAGCCAGGGTTAACTTTGGACAGGTCAACACCAACTGGTGCCACATAAGATCCTCATAGCATGGACACAACTTATGCAAAGCCTCCTCTTCCAAAACGAGGATGAATTGCAGCAGAGCCACTTTGGAATGCCCAGAGTGGCACTTGTGAGTTCTCTTCAACCAGTCAGTCAAGCTGACCGAGACCTAGACTTCAACTGTCAGGGGACAGAGGAGCGCTCAGAAGGAGCCGGGGAACTCGCGCTCATCCAGGTCAGTCGAGCACACTTAGACTGGGTCACGCACGCCTTAGCCAGCCAGCCCGATGGGGGCACCGTGAAGCCAGTCAAAACTGGAGATTCCTGGGAACGAGGTCGCTCTCAAACCCAAGAATGACGACTTGACTTCTCTCTCTTGACTCCTTGGAATCCTTTTTATGGGACCTGAGCTGGGCGGTCTACAGGCTCTCCTTAGTCAGGAGAGACCGGCACAACTCTGAAGGAGCATGTAAAGGCAGAGTCCAGTTTGAGTGGTAAGAAGACCAATGCTGAAGAGGACTGATCGGTGGCCTGAGCTGCCTCCTCCTCCTCGAAAGCCTTCATTTGTTCGAGTTGTTCAGCCGACCTCGCAGCCGCAGAAACCACTCAACGGGCTTCTTTAGATTTGACCGGCGGTTCTGTTTCTCTGGTCAGCTGAGCTGTAATCATGCGAGGCGATCATCCAACACGCTCGTTGGAATGAGCGAAAACCATAAGCCTGCATCTGATCATGGCCCAGGCAACAGACGACATGGCAAGCAAGTCAGTGCAAGACATCTTCGCCCAAAGGGACACTGGCGGAACCCGGCAGGACTTGTCCTCCACTGCGGTCGTGATCAAAAATCAATGCGTGAAACTCTAACAAGTTTAAGTTTTATAAGTAATACAAAGATTTAAGCACCAGGGCCTACTCAACGCTGAGCAATAAGGTGGAACCTGAATCTTCCAACGAAGGAAGATCTGGCATCAAGGGGCTAAGCCAAGGGATATACCACCTGGATGGGTGGGAGGAGCCAGCTTAAAGACTTCCATCAAGATATTTAAAGGAAAGGACATGCCAATATGTGGATAAGAACAACATATCCACACCCTAGAATAACTGTTTTGTCATGGAAAATTTTGAAAATCATGAAGGTTTCATACAAATTTGAAAATCATGGAATCTATGACTTTCCTGACATTTCTGACAAAGGCAGTCCGTCCTACTCATCTGAAACCAATACAAAGCATCCCATAGAAAGGGTATCAAGCCTCCCAATGTTCGCTTTAGACTCATTCAGGGCAAGAATTTTTATTTATAATGTGGTCTTAGTGAGATACAACAAAGTCATCACAGACATCACAGGTGACATCTGTCGGATTCTATAAAAGTGACCACTCCCCTACTTACATCAGCTGGTCCACCAAGACCAACCCCCCCCCCAAACAAATACCTGTCCTTCAAAAACTAACTGCCAGGACCCAGCCAGTCTCCTTGAACATGTAAAAGCAGTTAACTGGTTAACCCTATACTCTGTCACTGAAGTTCTCATCTGCAGTCAGCTGTTTCACAGATGCCCACCTTCGACTCCAGGAGCTCTACTTCCCGCTCACCACCCGCAGGATGAGAGGGGGTTGCACCCACTGGATCTCAAAAGAGCTACTGGCTCTGATGAAAGAGAGGGACAGCAAGTGGAAAACTTACAAAATGTCCCCTCCTCCCAACTCTGGAATGATTACAGGCATCTATGCAACACCTGCAAGTAATCTGCCAAATCTCCGAAACGCAAGTTCTACCTTAACTTACAAAGAGACAACCTTAGTAACCCCCGTTTCTGGGCCTCTGTCAGGTCCTTACTCAATCCATGGATCCACAGTCCAGTCACACAACTCGCCTCCCCCTCTGGCCCTTTTACTGATCCCTCAGAGGCAGCGCAGACCTTTAACAAAAAAAATTACCAACCTCTCTGCCTACCTTAGTAAACTTCCTTTCCATCCATCTCATAACCCTGGTAGGCGAAGTGCTCCTCTCCAGTTGGCACACCCACCCCTTCTACTTTACAGTAATCGGTCCAAGTGTTACTCTCAAGCTCCTGAAGTACTTCCCCACCAGGGGCAGCCCTGGCAGTGATGATCTTTTCCCCTCTTTTCTTAGGCTCATCTCTCCTGCTATCCTAGAACCCTCACCTTCATTTTCAACCTTGTCCTGTCTATGTCCACCATGCTTGACTCATGGAGGCATGCCAGCGTTAGCTTATTTTCAGCGGGAGACCCACTTTCTCCTGACAACTATAGGCCAATCTCCATCCTCCCCACCTGAGCAAGCTGCTGAAATTGTGCACTTACAGCTCTCTGAGCATCTCAGAAAATTTAATCTGCTATGCCCCAACAACACAGGTTCCGTAAGCACCAGAGTACCACATCAGCCTTAGCCTACTTCTCAAACAATGTCCTCAGAAATATGAACTTGGGTAAGGCCACAGGTGCTGTATTGTGGATCTGACTAAGGCCTTTGACCTTGTCCACCACCCCATATTCCACTCTACTCTCTTCCACCTTGGCTGCTCCACTGAGATATCCTCTTGGTTCTGGAGCTATCTCGAGGCAGGTCCCAATCAGTTAACATTGGTACAGCCTCCTCCCTGCCCTGCCTGTCTCCACGGGGTCCCCAAGGCTCCATCCTTGGCCCCTGCTTTTCTCCATCTTTATGAACTCCCTTCCCCGCCGACAGCCTCCTGTGAGGCCTTCTATGTGGACGACCTCGTCCTACTCCATAGCAACAAGTCACTGGTGAACATTTCTTTCATTCTAACCCTTAACTATGGTACAGCTTTCAATTGGTTTCTTTCCAACAGGCTCTTGGTTAACAAAAAGAAAACAAAAATCAGTGCTATTCAGGTCCAAACCATTCATCACCTCCCTCCTAGTGCTCACACCTGAAGGCCCCCCCTCTTGAAAATGTTCTCAGTTTCAAATACTTAGGTGTTACCCTGGACCCTTCCCTCGTGTTCACGGAACATGTTAACAAAACCATATGTAGGGTAAACCAGAAACTAGGGTCTGCCTACCACCTAAACAGTTCTTGAGCTCCGAGGTGCGCCTTGTGATTGCACAAGGTAACCTTCTTCCCCTTACTGATTACTATTCCCCAATCTATTCCAAGTGTCCTCGGCTCTGCACTCCAGGCTGAACTCAGTGTACAATAGTGTCTGTCGCTTTGTGCTCCTTACTCTACCCATCACTGTGATTTGTACCAGTCACTAGGTTGGCTCCCACTCCAAGGACGGTTCGACTATACCCTTGGCTGTATAACAGACAATACACTCAGAGGCAGCCACCTGTCCCCTTACTCATCCCTCCTCACGGGCAGAGTGGCATCAAGGAACCTTCGAGAATCATCTGTCCCCCTCTGGAGGTCCATAAAATCTCCTCTGTCATGGGAAGTAAAGCCCTTTCTGTCTCTGGCCCCTCCCTATGGAACAAACTCCCTATATCGCTCCGCTCGACCGCCTCCTTCAAAACCCACCTCAAAGACTGGCTGCTGTTGGAAGCCAAATGATCTTGCCCAGCTGGATAATGTGGGCATCCTCTTCCTCCTCCTTGTCCCACCCTTCTTAGAGGCTCCTCACCCTACCTAGCTCTCAACTTTCCCCTACTTGGCTTATGCACTCTTCCCCCACCCCCACTCTAAGCAGCAGCAGCACTTCTCTTACGAGGACTACTGTACTGAAACTCTGTATTGACCAGATTACTGACCTGTTTACTGCACCATGTAAACTTACTGTAATTTCACTTTAGTCATCGTTAACTGTCTACCGACATGTTTTGCTTTGTAAACTGCATTTTGTGACTATGTATTGATCGGATTACTGACCTGTTTTACTGCTCCACGTACTTCACTGTAATTCACTTTATGTAATGTCCCTTTGCACTATTGCTACATTCATCTAATTGTATGCCTGCAACATTGTTATATAACCTGTATCTGCTGTACTCAATGTGCCACGTGAGTGGCTCGGGTTATGCCAGAAAATGGTTCATCAGATCAGTGTACCCACCCGGTTATCAAAGACATAAACAAATGAAACAATAAATAATCATATAAATAAATAAATTTACAATCCCACAATAAAAATGCTGCAGACTAAAGTGTAGCAGCAAGAGAATGTAAAACCAGTTTTCAAGAGAAGACGGGGACAGGGTAAGCGGAGCTTCTGGTGACAGTTTAGTTGTAGACTCTGCCACCACACACACCTTTGCAGACTGTAATGATTTCATGCAACCTTTTAGAAGTCTCGTAATAAATCACCTTACTTTTATGAAAATTATGGCTAGTACAATAAATGCTAAACGTTGGGGTAAAAAGAATGGCACATCTTTGAATCCCCTGTCCTTCTCGAATAGTCTGATTCACACGGACCTCCAAAAGCTTTTGGCTCCTCAGCACCCAGATAGTGCCCTTTGATCCGGGGACCAGGGGTTGCTCATGGTCCCCCGTTCTAGACCATCAGTGCGGGATAAGATGTTTTTGGTAGCGTTAACAGAGGTCAGTTGGACCAAACAGTCATATTTATGATTTACCATAATCTAACAATATTACTTTTTATTTTTTTTTTTTTAATATATTGTCACATGTGTAACGGCTCACAGGACATTGTTGAAAATGTTTTTTAGCCCAACAGTATGTATCCTGCATGAAAATAAAATGTTATCGATCAATAATTGACTGGGGGATTAATCTTCTTTCTTACTGATTTAAGATTGCTACTCTACATGAGCCACCATGAATTGTTTCTGGGGTTTTGTGTCTGATTTTTCTTGCATTATTTATTACAGTACCATCCATATACAGTACGACAAGAGTAAAAACAAAATTGCTATACATTAAATTGCATAATCAAAAATAATAAAAAAAATACATGTAAAAACAAATTGTGTGCCTTTACAGATGGAACAGATTTAGAAGAAGAAAAGCCTTTATATATTAACGTCTATTTTGTGGAAGTAAAAAGATGGGTTAGGGCATGGCACATAAAAACAAGGAACACGCACTGCTTACATTTTGGGTGGGGGGGGGGACAGGTCATATTATACCAACCAACGTCTTTTCCAACAAGAAGCAGCACATATGTTTCTGTTAGATTTAATACCACACTCATCCAGGTCGGCCTAGTGACCACACATGGACGTGGTTTTAACTTTAATGTAGAAACCAGAGGACTCGGGTTTGTGACTAGAGCATGGGATCCCAGTTGGGACTCGCAAAGGCAGACAGCCATTCCTTCAGGATGAGCAATAACCTCCGTGCAGGGTCTGCTGTACTTGTTAGTGACTGACCCCATGAAGCACACAGAAGTCATGCACATTAAAACCTCCTTTCCTGTCCCTCCCTGACATTCAGTGGGGCACTGAAGCAGGCTGAACTTGTGGCGCATACCCTGTTCCTCAAGCCAGCATATGCAAGCTTTCCCAACTGCCAAGCTGGATAAGAGTGTCCTCCATCCAAAAGAACCCGCCACTGTATGTAGGACACTGAGTTACAATGTTGGGAAGAGGAGTGCAGTCACAAAAGGCATAACCCTAGTAGCAGAGGTAAAGGGGATCAGGAAAAAGAGATTTTTTTTTGTTTTAGTCTTTGGTAACCGGGGAAGGCCCACTAGGCACAAGTGCCTGTTTTCAGGGGCGACCTGGGAGCACTGGGCGATTAAGTGACTTGCTCAGAGTCACACAGTATGCAAGTGGAGGTTGTGAGAATCAAACTCAGTTCTGGTCTGCTGGATGTACCAAGCTCGTTCACACCTCGTTCCTCTAACCTCTAGGCTATACTGCCAGCCAGTATGGGGTGGGGAATCCAGGGTAATATTAACTGGGTGAAAATCAAGAAATATGATAACTAAAATACAGATGTTCATTGAAATTTTCAGTTACTTGCCACTTACTGCAGAAAGAGATTTCTGATCATCAGCTGGACTTGAATCTGCAGTGGTAGCCAAATATATGAGGTTTCGGTGCAAAATCTGCTGATACCTATTAGTTTGGAAAGAAACAGTGGACTAGGCTTCAGAATACTAATGTAACACACATTAAAAATTAAAAAGATAGGCCTGGTGGAGTGAAGGCTGACACACTGGCACCTTACTTCCAGCCACACTGGTGACCCCGAGTTCGGGAATGGACCAGGGTCACTCAGGGGCCAGCCAGGGGAAGGAGGCTCGAGCATGCACAGATGGCTCTCCTCACCTGGGGAGGGAGGGGACAGTACGAGCCACTGCTTTACTGCCCCCCAGCAGAGGCTAAGTGACACAGGAGGCTGCCTCTCTAGTACCCGGGCGCAGGTGTTAAAAGTGCACCCATCCCACTGCACATGTGCCAGACTTGGGGAAAGGGACTAAAACAAACAAACAAAAAAAAAAAGCAGGGGCTATGCACTAAGGAAGCCCTATCTACCTTCCCCAACCTGCAACATTGATCCAGGCCCTGCAGACTGGATCCGGACTCTGGAGGGTGGGGAGGACGGCTCTCCCCCAGCCCCACCATGGGGGAGGGATGCTGTGGGGAAACTAGGCAGGCAAGATTGGGGGGGGGACCAGTTGAGGGAAGGTGGTAGGGGCTGAACAGCCAGCATGCACCCCAGCCAGATGAAACAGCTCTACTGGGGGGAGGAGGGGGGGAGAAAGATTCCAATAATTTTAAATTATTGGTTCACTTAAAAGCACCTATGCTCAGAAGGAGGCACTGCTGTAACAAGAGATGTAATTCCGTACTACTGATAAAGACCATTATGCATTATCTAACCAATAAAGCTCAGCTTTTTAAAAACGAAAAAAAAAAGCACCCATGCCAGTTGACTGTGGTGTTGCACAGAACCAGTACAGTTCTAGTAACTGTATGCTGTCTGTTTCTCATTATCGTTACCAATAATACATACATGCATGTTGTGTTTGTCTCTAAGTGATGGTTAAACTCAGGTTTGACCAAGTTTTAACTATATGTTGACAGTGCAATGTACAATTGTCAATGTAGGATATGTTGAGTTTCTCCTGCACTTGTGTTCTGAACTCAGGACATGGCTGCAAATAGGAAATGTTGCCAAGCCCACTTTTCCCAGTTATCAAAAATAAATATGAGGTTAAAAAAAATCATAGCTGAATATCAAACCAATAATTTAGATGGCTGAAAAACAAATGAATACAAAACTAAGGAAATTTTTTATAGGGAGTGCAAATGAATAGCTTGTTCAGTACTGTACAAATAAATTTTTTTTTTTTTTTTTAAAAACACTGGCCCAGATATTCAAACTGCGCCAGTCTGAGGCGCAAGCCCCTGCGCTGCTCAAAATAGTTGCGCAGGGGTGTGGCCGGGGTGATATTCAAAGGAGTTGCGCTGTTGAGCAACTCCTTTGAATATCACCCGAGCACAACACTTGCGCGTAAGCGCGATGGAACTTGCGCTACCGCCAAGTTGCCAGAGTTGAGCATTAAACTTGCGGTGGCGCAAGTACCATTCGCCATGCGCCAAATTTCCGATATTCAAAGGTGACATGCAAATGGGGCCATAATTTATGCAAAAGGCGCGGGGGGCCATTTGCATCTCTTTATGGCCCCATTTGCATGCCATTACATATTAGTGCAGCGATCCCGAGACTTGCTCCTGGCTACCCTGCCAGGCAGCAGCCATCGGGACCGGCGCTGTGCAACCGATCACGGGCATCACGGTTACATGACCCCCACACACATCACCCATAGCCCGATCGCGGGCAGAACCCGTACATGTCGCCCCAGAGCCCGATCGCGGGCAGAATGTAACCCTCCCCAACCCGAATAACTCCTGGTGGTCCAGTGGACCGTAAAGCCCGATCGCGGGCAGAATGTCACAACACAACCCCCAAACATCTCCTGGTGTCTAGTGTCCCCCACCCACCCACAGCCCCTCCACCCGCTCCCCCCGCGGCCCGGTGACAGCATCCACCCGCCTGCCGCCCGCCGCCCGCCGACTGACTGTCGGTAGGGCTGCCGCCCATTGGTGCAGAGCTACAGCCAATGGCGTGCAGCCCATACCGTGCTATGACGGTCCAGATTTGTAGATGATTCGATCTGGACTGTCATGCTCTTGTTATGGGCTGCGCCCAGTGGCTGTGCTCTGCCCAATAGTGCAACGGGATGGCTCGGCGGCGGCACCGCGGCGGCGTGGTCGCCCGGCTACGGCGGCGAGTGAAGAACCGTGGTGTGAAAGACACGAGTACCTCAAGGATGAGAAGTCTCCAGCGATGGCTCATCACTGAACCAGGTGACCGGTGAGGAGAACATGATGCCAGCGCTCGCACTGAGGCGACGTGCGAGATCTGCCAGCGACTCGCTGTGGGGTGGGAGAAAATGTCGTGTGCCCGCGGTCGGGCTGTGAAAGATGTGGGAGGGACATGTACGTGTACTGCCCGCGATAAGGCTGTGGGAGATGTGTGTGGGGGTGAATGTACCTGTACTGCCCGCGATTGGGCTGGTGGGGGGCACAGGGAGCGAGTTGGGGCCAGCCAGGGTGGCAGCTGCTGTGTTCGCGCCTGCAATGCAGCAGCCACCTGTGGGTGGCCCTCAACTTAAGCCTTTTTTTGGCTCAAGCTTGTGCGGGCGCAGGTTGGGGGTTGCGCATGCACAACTCTGCGCAACCCGACTGAATATCGGGTTGCGCAGGTTATGCATGGATCCTCCCCCTCCTGTTGAGCATGCATTCATTTGCATTGCTCTCTTGTGCAACCTGTTGCCAGTGGCGTAACTGCCTCCTGCTGAATATCGCAGAATGGCGCATTTTGGACTTGCGCATGGCGCAACCCTGTTCCGCATGGCGCAACCCTTTTGAATATCTGGGCCACTGTGTTTATCCTCCTACCTTAGCATTTAGCCCCACTCTTCGGGGCTCCAATGGTGACCTGCATCGGAACTCTTCCAAGGGTCACCTGCGCATATGGGTGCCCTACTCAGTGAACCTAGATCCTCTGGATAACCCCCCAGCTGGGGTGGAGGAGTCTCCCCCCAACTCGCCCAGACCACTGATGGAGCGTGCAGCTTGCACTTAGACCTCCGGATTCCCCCGATCGCCGGCACCCAGAGACCACCTACCAGTGCCAATGTGGGGAGTTTTCCCGTGTTTCTTCCTCCCACCCCCCTGGGCGTCAGTGTGCTGGGAGGATTAATGAGTCAAAGGCATGCTGAGACGTGCCTTCGCTCCAGCCCTCGGCTGACATCCAACCCTTCCCAGTATTGCTACCTCCTACCTGCACCTTCCACCCAGGTTCCCCAAGGTGGCGGTATTGCAGCAAGGCCTGCAGATCCCCCTTCCCCAGAGAAGGAGAGCAGCCATTGGGTGCTCAATCCTTCTCCTTCGCCAACCCCCGGCAGCCTGTGCTCGTTCCCGAACATGGGCTACCGGTGCAGTGTGAGGTAAGTCGTCCAGTACCTCGGCCCTCAGCGCCACCGGGCCGGCAAACAACATACTTTTGACTGAAAAATAGGAGACTATTTCTTATTTGGCATGCAGCTCTTGAGCCACTGATTCATTATTAAATTGGGGGGTGTATGCGATAAATATATGAACTGGGACAATTACTTTTACATGTTCCATTTCTCACACCCATCTTTAGCTAAATAGAGGGCTCACTGTTTAAAATACCAGGCTCACTGTTGCTGGTGGGCAGTCCGCAAAATACTGGTGCGGAGGTGCCGATAATCTACAGGTACCATGCCTGGCTTTGGTAGGGATTTATTGCCCTTCCCCCGGGCACTATATGTAGGTTTTGATAGATGTTCCTCCATAAATTATCAGTATGTTCCAGGAATATCTAGGGCTTCTCCTCCCCTGCAAAAAGGAAAAGCATTCTAAATGTCCTCAAACAACATAGAATTCAGACTGTGCTTGTGCAAGACTGAAGCTGAATGTGACTGGGAGATCTTGGGCTATCGAGTCTCTGAAATATTACTTGTGTGGGGGGATGAATTTAAGGTTGTGACTGATCACACCCCTTCTGCTGGTTGCACCAAATGAGAGAAATAAATCCCCATGTAATGTGGTGTGTCAAAGGGTCTGGTGGTACAATGCCAGGCCAGCCCTGTTATGTATCTATCAGGTTACTACTGTTGTGCCATGACTTGCCACCCCCCCCGTGTGTCCATCCCCATTTGTAGGTCTTTGTCATTGTAATGTCTATGTGTATAGACTGCCACCTATGAGATTTTTTATTTTATTATATTGTCTGTTAGTTATTTGTGTCTTTGTTTTCCCCATATTGGCAAGCCAAGAATTAATATACAACAAGTGGAACCTGCTAGAATGTGAATGGGAAAATACTGTATTTATGAGCCAAGCCCAAATGTAGTCGTGACCCCTTTAAAATGCCTCGCATATTAGGAACTGTTTAAAATGCTCCTCTCACCCCTAAAGGGCTTTAAAAGTAAACCCCCTTGTCCAAAACTGCGTTGGACATGCTAAATGTAGCTGTAGACCAAGCGTTTATTTAAAAACGCTCCTTGCGACGTTCTAAACAAGCTGCATGAATGTGCGCACTATCATGCAGCTCGTAAACGCCGTGAATCCTCAAAATGGTATTCCTTCATGCTGAAAACACCCTTGATGTAAAACGCTATTCTTTTCAGCGCTAAAGCGCTTCCTGCCTGCACTTTGTGCAAATTACCTTTCTCCTGACTGTGACTGAGCTGTGTTCCTGCCAGCCACAGCCCAGCAAACAACACAGTGTTTTGTTCCCCTTTTGTTTTAATACTCAGTCAGCCCTGTGGTTGCAAAACACAGCATATCATTCAAGAGAGTGAGAGAAAGACAAGGAACTAAAGGGATACTTATTTACCTGGCATAATAAAAAATATATGGGGATATTATAAGAGTCCTCCCTGGTGAATCCTCTCCCAGGAGCCGGCCGGCCATATTGTTGTTCATTTTATGCAAAAGAGATACAAAAGGGAGGGGCTTGTTCTACAAACTCTAAGTTTAGAAGCTTAAAAATATTAATGATTTTATAGATGCTATATGATCATAAGGTTACTGAAATGATTGGTTTATAAGCTTTGTATGACACAAATGATTATTTTGTAAAAAGGTTTATTTGTTTTAACTGATAGGAATTGCAGCCAATCAGAGATTGTTCTAGCTTATATATAGCTAGCTTCTCCAGAGAGAAGTCAGATGTGGCTGAGGGTGTTGGAGCCTATACACCCTTAACTAGTGCTCTCTAGTTATTCTTCAACAGAAGACTTGCTTGACCTATTCTGCTTGATGTATAAAAGGAACCTATGATGTTGTAAGCTACTCCTGTTAAACGTGCTTTATGTTTAATTTTGACGAAACAGTCCGCCTTTTTATTTTGTTAAATATTACTTTCATTTTGGAATCCTTCAATAAAGCAGCTGCTGAGATTCAACTTGAGAACATCACCTGTGTCCGAGTCCATCTGTATCCCATAGCCTCTTATACGGTGGTACTTAGCTCTTCAGCCTTATTGATTTACTGTGTCCCAAAGGGCAGTAACAAGACATGTAAATGCTGATTTCATGTCTAGATATGGTGCAGGAACAGATATCAATGAAATATGATGGACTTTCTCTAAAAGGAGATAGTATAGGAAAAATATAATTATTCACTACTGTGAAATGTATTAAACGCCTCAGGGTAAAGAATGATGATATCCACTATGTTTATGATGGAATGTTTTTTGTTAATAGGGACCCTGAGACAGAGCTTCTGAAGATGGATGGGTGGAAGCTACATCCCTTCCTGGGACAGGAAAGTGGTAAGCAGTCCGAAATAACTGCTTTCCTCTTAAGGTGGGGGATATGTGACAGGGAGATCCTGCCACTCTTGAGGACTGACCTTTTCTTAAACCTGTTGCAACAGTCCTTCTATTTCTTAACCTAATCTATCCTTTACAATTTCTAGTCCATAATGTTGGTCACCTATGGGCACCGCCCCCCCTTCCCTTTCCTCACTATACTACAGTGCCTTCTTTAATTTTTCCTTCTCAGGTTCTTGTACAGGGAGGTTATTGTTGTGACCTCTGAGCTGATGTAAAACAACAGGCTCTGTTCCTTGTTTGATTTAGTATGCAATGGCACTATGTCATAAAATACCTTCATGTAAATAACTTGCATGTGTGAAACCTATAAATGTTGAAAATACCATGGCATTTTTGATAAAGGTAAAAAGTACTAGGCGACTGAATTATAGAAATTAAGCTACCGGGGTAGAGATATCAGAAAAAAAAAACCCTGTTGTGTTGTTAAATGCATGTAAATTGCAGACTGTTTGAGAGCCCTCTTAGTACCATGCATTCCTGCTGTAAACTGAGCCAGTCTGAAATTTCATAGTGATTTGCATATATATCCCATGATGCTTTGCATTACTGGGGTACGTGTGATGCTGTATTTCTTTGAAACTTGGCTTTATTGCCAATGCTCTTTAGGGATAACCCTTGCTTCAGTGCTTCTGTACCAAGATTCTTTGTCTTTAGCTTTTTTTTTTTGGTTTGTTTGTTTTATTTGAGCCCCCACCACCCAAGCAAATAAGCCCCACATAGGGGAAGCTGAATCTCAACTGAAAAGTTAGATCAGTAGATCCGTAGATGCTGACTAAATGCAGAGGAAGGACGTGCATAGTCTGTTGCTGCAAACTGATGTATTACCGAAGGTTATCTGCTGCATTTTAAATAAACATCACACAGAGATTGTGTGTTGAACCTGAAGTTCTACATCTGGTCTGTTATCCCACACCCCCTCCGCACTGAACAGTATGTTTCCAGGAATGTCTAGGGGCTTCTCCTCCCCTGCAAAAAGGAAAAGCACTATAAATGTCCTCAAACAGCATAGAATTCAGATTGTGCTTGTGCAAGAAACACACTAAACTGAAGCTGAACATTTATTACCTATCAGGGATTGGGTTGGACAGTGTTATTCGGCCTCCTACAATGAGCACATAAGGGGAGTGGCCATTTTACTCCACAAAAATCTCCCATTGGTAAGTGAAAGGTCTGTGACAGAACCAGCTAGGGAGTGCCATGTTTTTGTACAGGCCTCTTTACATGAGAAAGCGATTACACTTGGGTATGTATTTGCCCCAGCTCTATGACCCTGTGTTCTTTGACCAGCTTATCACGCTGCTCCAGAGGTGCAATTTCCAAATCTCATACTGGGTGGTGATTTTAATTGCACACTTAAAATTAAATGCTCAGAGTCACTGTTCCAATTTTCAAAGCAATACTTTTAAGTATTCTCATGCACATTTTTCAATATAGAACATTTTTCCATGCTCAGGAGAATGCCCAAATTTCAGGTCATATATTTATCTCAGAGTGCTCAAAATATGTATAACTCAGACGTGCATGCACACTTCATGTCAGTTCTGGGTCACCTTGCTCAGAAGCAAATGCTCTTATCCACAGGCACGAGAGGCATTGCAGGGTGGAACTTCAGACAAGCTACAAAGATCAGGCCAAGCAAAATCACATTTTGATTGAAAAGTAATTAATTAAACTAATGAATATGGCAAACTGGGCAGCCTAGATACAGTCAGCAAGCACGCAGTCTTTGACAGGCACACTGGTCCTAGAGGACTAAAACTAAAGCTGACAGTGTCCCAATGTGACCAGAACATTTAGCAATTTTATTTAAAACACAATAATAAACATCAATAACATTATATGCAAATTTTAACATTTCATCAGAGAAATAAAAAAAAAAACGGACAATGTTAAAAGTATCTATATGCACCAAGTTCCACTGTCATAGCATTCAGAATACATATGCAACTACTGGGCTATGTATGTACAACAACTACGTAGCAAATACCAACAGCGAAGATGGCTGGCGCTAATAATCTTGTTACTCCCGATGTCTGGTTGTTATCGGATGTCTCAGTGGCTGCGTTCTCACTGAGGGAAAGGGCCCGGGAGCCTGCTCTACTGCCAGGGCATCCTACGCGTGTCAGGCTACTGGCAGGCTGCACTCACTGAGTGCGGCTTCAAACATGCATGAGACAGACACAGGGGACTATTAGTAAATAGGCAGGGAGAAGGGACAGCCACCAAATATCGGTTAGGGTCTGTAAAGACAGACTAGACAGGGACCTTCTGGGCAGACTGGGTGCAGCAAGTGGTTGTTTTCTGCCAACAAATTCTCTGTTTTGAAAAATAAAAATATCAGTCTCACTGTCTCAAACAGCATGATGTGTAAAATTCAAGCAAAGGGAGCTCTACCAGTTTTTCTTTTAAATACTGTTTTTTTATTGAGTTTTTCAAGTTATCACAGATATAACAGGAATTACAGTTTGGATGACACAGAACATTAATATCATAACATTTTATTCTGCGGTTAACATTTCCAGACATACTGTATACACAGTATCACATAAAGTAGCTGCCCCCTCAACATTTCATACCCCAATTCAACACTCAAGTCACCTCCATGGGCTCCAAATAATCATATATATATTCAATGTAGGGATCTAGACCTGAATATCTGCTTACCTGTATTTATTTACACCACCACTGTATGTCTGCCTGACTTGCACTGGGTTGACTGTTATGATCCTTGTAGGATTCCCCGCTGTTTGTTCTCACTGTATTTTACCACTGTATGTGTCAGTCTCTGGCCCAGGCCGTGCACCCCCAAAAGTCTTCGGATCAGTGCACCAACCCGGTTAATGAATAAATAAATAAGTAAATAAAATTTGCAGTTCAAAGGCAGGTCATTGGCACAGTAATGCTCCACAAATTTCACACTTGAACTTTTTTTTTTTTGATTGCCTTTGGTCTTTGATACCCCACTTGATCGCATCAGTAGCTGCTGAAACTGCATCTATTCCTTAGAAGAGCTGATGCTTCTGGAGAGCTGTACTACAGAATGGGCAATCTACTGTACTTCAAAGAGGACCACAGACATCTCTACAGGCCCCCCCAACGTCAGACCGGCTACAGGCTTGACAAGACACCGACTTCAATTAAGGTCACCAGCTTCAAAACAAGACGCCAGCTCCATGAGCATTTTATGAAAAGCCCAAGGGTTCCTAGAATAAGCCTTGTTTTCAGTAGTAGTAAAATAAGTTCATAAGAAAATTGTCAATTGAGACAGGATCCATTTTCAAGGACTTCCTAAAGCAAAACTATTACAAACATTTTGATTAAAACAATCATATAATACATAATCAAAATAAAGTATTCCATAACATCCTGAGTACAGTATTAGAACAGCTGCAACAGTAGAGGTTAATTGGGGCAGCAGTGGCAATGATGGGTTTAACTACTGAACCAGGCCAGGCTTTAAAGTCTCTACAGGGTCTGGTATTGGGACCTTAGCCACTATAGTCAGTGACCTGACTCCTCAAGCTGGAGCTCTGGCCTTCCTCCACATGGTCATGTGCTGTGAGAATCTCTCCCAATTCTTCATCCTCTGACTTTCTTAAGTAGACCACATCCAGGGACCAGTAAATCCCACTTGTTATTTTGGTTCACCCATGTTTGAGTAACTACCACTGCATCCAGTTCCTCAACTACTACAACTGCCTGCTGGCTGCACCTTGTCTAGTTTGTTTCCTAGGCTCCTAGCATTCATGTACAGCATCTTCCACCTATAATTCCTTAGCCCATTGGGCCTCCATCTACTGTCTAATATAAGTTGCAAAGAATTTCGGTAATGCTCCAGTTAGGGTCAAAGCGACAAAAGTTGGGAAATGAGGCGTTATAACACCTCACCCGGCCAGCCCGCTGGTGCTGAGGGTTGAGGCACTGGACGCCACACCTCGTGCCATGCCAGTGACCCGGGTTTGGGAATGGACTCAGGCTGCTAGGGGTCAGCAGTGGGGGGACCGAGCACCCGATGGCTTTCTCTCCTTCTCCGGAGTGGGGTGGGAAGCTTCTGCCTCCATTATACCGCCACCACCTGGGTGATCTCGGATGGTGCTGGTGCAGACAGGGAAGCAGCAGAGAAGGTTGATGTCGGCAGAGGACAGGAGTGGATGCACGTCTTTGCATGCATCTGGCTCATTAGTCCTCATTGCACGCTGACGTCGAGGGGACGACCAGGACAAGGAAGTTCCTCTGGGTCCTTTCCAGGTGACGAACCCATGGCACCACGACCGCAGAGAGGAACTGGGGGGCAGATTCTAATGTGCGTGCTCCAGGATCGAGATTCGGGGGAGATTGGGGTCCTCCCCCACCCTGCCTGAGGGTTACCAGGGGCTCTAGAGGCAAGAATGGAGTGACGCACCCTTTGAACAGACCACCTCATACTCAATGTGGCGTGGGTGCTTGGGGGTTCCGAGAGAGGGAACTGGCGCAAAACAGAGAGAGAGAGAGAGAGGGGATAAAAAGAAAAAACAAATAAAATAACACCCCACCCTCTCAAAGCAGGCAGGAAGCAGGTGTAAGGTGTACCTTGGGCTTCTCAAGCCTAACACTCTCCCTATTCCATCTGTAAATAAGGTCAGATATGTAGATTTTATGAAAATGGGGTGAGCATTAGGCTTGAGAAGCCTGCCTGGTTTGGGAGGGTGGGGTGTTACTGTAACACCTCAGTTCCCAACATTTGTCACTTTGACCCTAACTGGAGCATTAACAAAGTTCTTTGCAACTTATTTCCTTACTTTTTGAGATAGTATACTACTATCCTCATTTGGACCCTGCGCTCCCATCCCTCTGTAGATGTATAACATATAGAATAGTGTATGGGTAAGCATACACAACAAGGCTGTGTTTCCACCGAGTGTTTGTGAGGACTTCATATGGACCCCGACAGTGAAGCTCGAGAGGTCCCAATATGTCATCACACCCCGAGATGGAAACACAGCCTTCTGATATCTTACTCCATGTACTGTTTTATATAGTATATGGGAAGCCTCGATTCTCCACCGATTACATATTAATGAAACAGAAGAGCATGCTGACACAGATTTCAATGTTTAAAAATTGTACTGAGAGAACAGTTTACAACTGAGTTTTTTTGGCACAGAAACAGAAACGCTATCAGTAACATTTTTTTTTTTTCTTAAACAGTTGAAAGGATACGATGATCGTTGTCTTTTCTGTGAGAAGTTCTTGTTGGGAGAAACACAGAAAACAGAAAAACAAGTGCCAGCGGTTCAGTGTGGCGTGTACTTTCCCCCTCCTCCCTCCTGTCCCCGATCTCACCAATTTAATTAAAATCTTTGTGGGCTTACCTATTCAGAGTCTCTGGAGTCAGTAATCGTGGCTATTCGTCTTCGCTTCACTGGCTGTGCATGGTGCAAGACTGAAATGTGTATTCCTTGCTGGGAAACACAGTGAGAGAGCTGAAAATTTGAAAAGGCAGAGTTGAAGATGGGTTGTTATTTCTGTGGTGGACAGGAACTGATGTAGCAGCTGTCGGCCAATTCTGCTCAAGTTTATTTGAGGAAGTACTTCTTGCTTCATTTTTTGTAGTTAGGCTGGAGAAGATGGATGAGTTTCTCTGCTGCCTGGACTCTGAAATGACACTGTAAGCATTTATGCTTTGGATATTACGGTGCCCAGACACTTGTGCCACTTCAGTTGGAGGCACGTTGTGATCGATGTCTTTCGGCTAGAGTGATTCGTGATTTTTTTGATGTCTGGCAAGCCAGACAACATTTACATTGATTTTAGCAGGTTTCTTATTTTGTTATCACCAATGGGCATTGATCTGTACCATAAGGAAACTCCAGGCTTGTAATTCATATTTGGTGCCAGGTAAAAAAGGTGATTCAGGGGTGTTGATGGTTTGCAGTTGTTGAGATGCGTATTTTAAGTAGGCAGTTATCGGGTCTCTGTCCGGATTTGTGTTTCTGGTACATCCGAGGTTTGCTTGGCCTGATATTCCTTGGATTTATGCCAGTGCGGGTTTTCATCTGCCTTTCATTGTATTCTAGATATTTTTTACCGTTGGTGGCTGTCATTGGTACAAGGTCTCCCCACTTTAGTCTATATTGCTCCATTGTTCGGAGAGCAAAATAGAGTCCAGTGCTGAAAAAGATCATGTTGAGCAGGCTGGTTGGGTTTCCTAGCCCGAGGGTGCCAGAGCTGTACAGCGGATTGATGTCAGCTTCTGAGAGAGCCTCTGTTCTGTTCGGCTTATTCCCTTTTCCCTGTTTTTTTAAATATTCCAACCTGGCCATCATTGTCCTCAGTGTTTGTACAAAAGGACTGTTTTTGCTATGATAAATTGAATGGCCATAGTTATGTTTGATGAGGTATCCGTCTACGCTTCCTAATATTCCCCTGATAGTACCTGGTTCATAATCGGAGCCATCTATTCTTTTGACAGCATACAAAGTCTGCAAGGAGGATGTCCAGCTCTTCAACAGGGATGCTATGTGTCGGATGGTGTTAGACTGCCTTCTCAAGGTAATTTCTCACAATTGTCACGTCAGCCAATGTTTTGGGACAGTACGAGCATTTTCTTGCTCTTCTATAAACAGCTCTCTTTCTGTCTGTGGCTTAGAAATTACTACCACTGCCATTTTCTGTTTTCCTGTCAGAAGGCGAGATGAGTGAGTGATTCATTTTTCTGACTGCTGAAGCGACTGTGACAACGCAAGCTGGTTCAAATGCCAGAAATGTTGTTGTACTAATCGATGTAACATCAGAACGATAGTACAAACAACATATCTGACCTTTGAACTGTACTACAACAACAACATTTCAGTAGCTACTGAAATCAGTGGAGAATCGAGGCTTCCTATATATATATATATATATATATATATATATACATATACATATACACACACACACACACATACATACATACACACACACGCACACGTATGTATGTGTGCCCGTGCGTGCGTGTATGTATACGCAGCCATGGAAGCACAGGGCACTCTGGACCCGGCGCTTCTATTCATACTATTAAAGTGACTAAAAGGCCAGCATAACCTTCTTATTACCCCACCTCATGTACCCGTTACAGAAAATCTTTGAAGCCCTGCCAAAATGTAATTCTGCACAACTGCAATGCCATTCCACAACACAGGTGCAAAAATACATTTTGGGCGGTTGAAAAATGACATACATGAGGTGGGATAATAGAAAACTATGATATTAATTTAGAGGTCTAATATTTAAAATTAAAAATTCTGACGGGTGTAGTAAATTACAGCGGATGATCATAATTCTGTCATTTTTATATGTTGACCCCAAATTTTCAACATAGTCTTCTTATGACCTCACCTCATAAACCCTGTGAGAAAACCTTCAAATCCATGCCATAGGTGCGAAAACACATTTTGGACAAGATACGAAAAATGACAGCTGTACTGTTCATGAGGTGGTGTGAAAAAATGGCTATGATGAAAATTTGGACTCAAAATATTGAAAATTACCAAAGTTATGTACATCCACAGAAAAATTTCAACAAACACTCATAACTCTGCCATTGTTAGGAATGTTTTCACCAAATTTTCAACATGGCCTTTTTGGGACCCCATCTCATAAACACTGGTGGTGACATTTTGTTATTTGGCCCCAAAAGGTGATTTCGCACAGCAACCGTGAAACTACGTTCTGGGCCTTAATAACAAAATGACAGTGGTGAAAACATTCCAAAATATGGCAAAGTTATGAACAAGAGTTCAAAATGCCATTAAAATACATTATATGGCATTTACCTTGATTCCTCAGTTCATAGTTTGGCTTTGAAGAATGCAGACTTGTCGCGGTCCACAGATGACAGCCGACGACCTCTGATGGTAAGTATAGGGTAAGGGGGGTGGGGTGGTGGATGCTCAGTGGGAGGGTCAAGATGGGGCAGGAGGACGGTGGAGATGATGAGAGACCCCCCCTCAGATTTTTACCAAAGGAAAAACAAAAATGCATCAGGGGACCCTTTTCTTTTTACTGGTGTAAATGAAATAAATATTTCAGGACACTGGGGGGGGGCTCCCCAGTGTCCCATACTGCTGGGAAGCGGAGGTTTAAAATGTCAACATGGGGATTGGGGCCCACTGAATGTCAGCTCTTTAATAAATAACGGGCTGGGGGTCAGACACTGGAGGTGGGCACCCTGGTGTCTTAATAGATACATAAAATAAAGAAGGACTAGGGGATGATGATCAGAGGGTGGGGGTGCCACTAGACACCAGAGAATGTATCGGCATTTATTGGGATGGAGGGGTGCTACTAGACACCACGAAAAATAGGGGTTCACAACTTATACAGCCGCAGCAGTAGTTCAGCTGCAGCCAGAAGCAGGAGTTCAGCTGCGGCTGGAAAAGTAAATAAAACCTGCTGTTCTCAGAGAATGCAGCGGAAGGCTCTTCTCGCTAAGCTGGGCACCTGGGATTTTGGGTACCCAGAAAATGTATTTATGGGCTAACTGCGAAAAACAAACACCAGAATGTGGCTAAACAGAGCCTGTTTAGCTAGGTTCTGGTGTTTGTTTAGTAAAATGACAACATTTTTATGCGATTTCCATGCTTTTTATTTCGTTGGGGGGGGAACAAAACACCAAGGTGGCAGCTAACGAAAAAGGAATTTTCTTTCATGAAAAAGAAAACGATCTCACAAGGCAATCCTTTTCACAAGATTAATTCCTTTGTCAAACTTTTTTCCTCTATTCTGAAAAATGAACTTCTCATAGGAAATAATGAGAACCTAAAAACTGAATAATTTTGTAACAGGTTAATATTTTTTGCACCAAATACTGGCAGTTCTGTTACCCAAGTTCTTTCTACCATAAATAAAAATAATTACACCATAATTCCACACCATCTGGGTGCAAGGCAAGGAGGAAAATACTGCAAAAAGGGTTGACTAACTTTTTGACAATAGCCGTGTCTCAGAATCTGCACATCCAACCAGAATGAAACTTGCCACTTCAAGAGATCTACCCCCACAGGACCGTGTATACCAAATTTAGTGCAAATCCGTTGAATGGTTGCAAAGTTATTAAAGTGCAAAATCTGTGGTTTAACATTAAACAGGCTACTCAACCCTAACTATAGGGGCATGACCTTATCCATCTGAATGACTTACTGACCCATAATTACCTGTCATGCACGTGTGTGTGTCTCTCTCTACTGTCATTGCTCTTACCCACCAATTCCCTGGGGCCAGTAGGGATGCACCACAGATTGTTAAGTGAGACTGCCACGTGCTGGCAGCCCTCTTCAATGAGTCCCTAACAATGGGTGAGGTGCATGTGGCCTCTGGAGGGTAGTAAACATGGTATCTCTACCTACAAAAAAGTGGGAACAATGGAGGGCTCTGGTAATTAGAGACCAGTGAGTCTAATGTCCATTAAGACTCTGAAGACAATAATTAAAGAATAAATTGTTGAATTTGTAGAGATAAGTGGGCCGGTGAAACAAAACAAACAAAAAAAACAACAAACAGCATGGGTTCATGAGGGACAGATTGTTTCCGATGAACCAGACAGAGATTCTCAATTTGGTGACACAACAGGTTGACAGGGTCAGGCAGTTAATATCCTATATCTTGGTTTCTGTAGAGCCTTTGACACAGTGCCACATGTGAGGTTTAAGGAGGTAGGTGACTTGGATTTAGAGGTAGGACTCACTACTGAGCAAGCTAAGGTCTTAAACAAATCTCAGCCATTGTGTCTGAAAAACACCTACACTTTTTAAGTCACATGTGAACTAGATTAGCCATTATATCAAGGTAACTGAACAGTAAAATTTCATAATGCCTAATTGCCTTACCAAAGTGGCAACTGGGAACATACAAAAATGAGCCAAACTCAATTTACTGTAACCAAAGGCAATGGTGGTGACTGGTAGCATACAACCAGCACTAGTTGGATTAGGAACTACTGGTCATGAAGGACCCAGAGGGCAATTCTCAATTACAAATACACAAAGTGAAAAGTGGCATACCCACCCAGGGGTCAATCTTGGGACCAGTCCTCTTCAATATGTACACTAGTGATATTGAGGTTCAGCTACAGGAAAAGTGAGTTTTCTGCGAGTGGGCAGATAGTGAGGAAGAATCAGCTGAATGAAAAAAGAACATGGAGAAACAAAGTTCTCTCACATTTGAAAATTAAAGTTTGGCCTGAGATAATGTTAAGTGATGCTCACTTGGTGCAGAAATCCACAAACAGAGTACTGGGTCAATGGGATTAAGGCAGAACAACAGGGAGGAAAGGGACTTGGAAATGACAATTAGTAACAGTGTAAAATCCTCCTCTCAGTGTAGGAAGGCAAACAGGATGCTGGGTTGCATCAGGTGGGGTTTCACCAGTCCCAGGTGGGACGGGATTCTGCAACTTGACAGGTCGCTGGTTAGACAGCACCTAAGTATTGTGAGCAGTTCTGCAGCCATGTGACAAGATTAAATATACAAAAAGCATTTGTTATAATGGGTACTTTGGAACTTTTAATTTTCTTGATTGTTAATTGTGTAATTGATATTAATAATGCATGTGCACTTTGGGTATTTAAGACCTCTGGGGTTTTGATTCCACACCCCCTTAGGAAGCCTGTGTGGTGAAGCACAGGGGTTAGTGGTGGCTGATGCTTCAGACTGGGTAGGTTGTTTTGCTAATGTGTATACATAATTTTCAATATGCAAAATGTATGTTTAGCCAGTTCTGAATGTATTGAACAAGCACTTTAGATGAAAAGCACTTTTCTGCAAAAGCACTTAATGTGTAGCCTTGTGAATATTTATTAAATAAAATAGGTTCGGTACAATAAATCTTTTGTACATATGTGAATTATTTGGGCTAAATACAAACCTACCCTCAATTTGCTCAACAAAATATTCTGTTGTTTTGATGTGGCAGGATGCTCCTACCACTCCTGAGGACCAACCTTTTCTTAAGTCTGTTGCAACAGTTCTTCCATTTTCTTAGCCTAATCTATCCTTTACAATTTTTAGTACATAAGGTTGGCCACCCCCTTCCCTTTCTTGACTATGCTATAGTGTCCTCTTTAATTTTCCTTTTCCCTCTCAGGTCCTCATACAGGGAGGTTACTGTGGTGACCTCTAAAAGTATGTAAAACAGGTGGTATTTATCGTTGTTGGATTTAGTATGTAATAGCACTATGTCATAAAATACCTTGATGTACATTTCTTATGTTTAAATACCATGACACAAAGCATTTTTAATCATGGTAAAAAGTACTAGGTGACTATTATAGAAATTAAGTTAGTCATGCTATTTAAAATGCATGTAAATTGCTGTAAACTGAACAAGTCTGAAACTGCATGGTGATCTGCATATATTCCATAATGTGTTGCATTATGGAGTATATATGATGTTGTATTTCTTTGTCTGGTGGTACATGTGTTTTATTCTTTTCTGAGGAAAACTGACCGAGGAGGTGGGTGGAAAATGGATTGGAACATGTGTTGGGGTAACATCAAAGAGTGTCTACCTTCAGGTGTCTGTATCAGTAGCAAATGAAATGAATGAATCAAGAGACATAGTGGGTTTATATAGAGGGGTTGAACCTTGGACTAAGCCCTGCTTAAAAACGATATGTTTGGTGGTGTTAGAGCAGGTAATTACTCACCCCAGAGAAAGTCCTTCTATGGTACTGGACTTTACAGCCGTCCAGATTTCGGTCAATAAAATATGAGACTTTCCTAAAAGAAGATGGGGCAGTAGCATTAGGCTCTGTTGAGAAATGTGTTAATGCCTCTGGGTAAATAATGATGATATCCACTATGTTTATGATAAACATTCTATCATTAATAGGAACCCTAAGACAGAGCTTCTAAAGATCAATGGGTGGAAGCTCCATCCATTCACAGGACAGGAAAGCAGTAAGCAGTCTGTAATAACTGCTTCCCTCTTAAGGTGTGGGATATGTGACAGGAAGCTCCTGCCAACCTTGAGGACCGACCTTTCCTTAAATCTGTTGCAACAATTCTTTTATTTTCTTAGCCTAATCTATCCTTTACAATTTCCAGTCCATAATGTTGGCCACCTATGGGAAACCCCTTCCCTTTCTTGACTATGCTACAGTGTCCTCTTTAATTTTCCTTTTCCCTCTCAGGTCCTCATACAGGGAGGTTATTGGGTGACCTCCAAACATATACAAAACAGATTGTGTTTATCGTTGTTGTATTTAGTATGCAATAGCACTATGTCTGAAAATACCTTGATGCATTCTTAGGTTTATGAAACCTGTAAATGTTGAAAATACCATGGCACTAGGTGTTTTTGATAATGGTAAAAACTACTAGGTGACTATTATAGAAATGAAGTTAATTGTGCTATTTAAAATGCATGTAAATTCCTGTAAACTGAACACATCTGAAATGTCATGGCGATCTGCATCTATCCCATGATGCTTTGCATTTTAAGTATGTATGATGATGTATTTTGAAACTTGATTTGTTGCCAATGTCCTTTGGAGTAGCCCTTTTTCAGTGTTTCTGATGTGAGGTTCTTTGTTTTTAGCTTGTTCTGTTTTTTTTCTTTTTGAGCCCCCCTACCCAAGTAAACAGGACCCACAGAGGATGAGCAGTTTTCACTGAAAAATGGTTAGATCAGAGATCAGTGTCAGTAGCTGCTGGCTAAGTGCAGAGAAAGGACATTCATAGTCTGTTGCTGCAAACTGATGTACTGAAGAAGGAATAGGCTATTACTGAAAGTTATTTGCTGTATTTTAAATAAACATCACACAGAGATTGTGTCTTGAACTTGAAGTTCGGTGTCTGGTCCATCCGTTATCCCAACCCTCCATAAGCCCATACTTGCGGAAGGACCTGGATGAACTGGAAGAGTCAAAGAAGAGCAACAAAATTATCTCCAGACAACAAGGCAAGACCTACAAGGAGAAACAGGAGAACCTCAACAAGTACTCACTAAAGGTTAGAGAGTGTGGATATGACAAAGACTGAAAATACATTTTGGGATACAATGGGTAGGGCCATGCAATTTTCAAGAAGCTTCTAGCTTTCTTGCCTCTATAGATAACACAAGATGTAGGTTCCACATGCTCCACTCCCATTACTTACTGGTAACTGGAGAGTGCTAAATCCCCAATTCATGTAGCATAAACCAGACTGTGCAAAATGTCTTCCTCCATTAAGCTGCAAAATGGAATTCTGGAGGGTGTGCAACAAAGAGCCATCCTCCAGCATAAAATTCTGTTTCCTTAGCCATCACTAGAGTAAGGTCTC
Organism: Neoceratodus forsteri; assembly: GCA_016271365.2. NCBI lineage: Eukaryota > Metazoa > Chordata > Ceratodontiformes > Ceratodontidae > Neoceratodus > Neoceratodus forsteri. The sequence goes on along the minus strand of CM028130.1, from coordinate 1,441,212,645 downwards.
TTTCACACTAACCCACCATGACCACTAACAAGAGTCTGTTGCATGTTCATCGCCCCACATGGCACCTGACAGTAATCCCATTTAGTCTCAACTCCTCTACTGGTGAATTCAAATTCAGTGCCATTGTAAACAGTTAAGCAATATAGTGTTTTGAAGCCCAAAGCCAGCTATCAGTGGCCCTTGCAGTGTTTTCCAGGGGCCATCAGCAGTTACTCAATACTTTATTTTCCTTAATCAGTCCCACTGGTCAAGCCACCATCCATCAGGCAGACACCACAGCATCTTTACTGTGTACCACTGCCAAATGATACACCTTAGTCTCCACGTTTGTAAGGTGAACATTGTTGGGCTCCATTTTTTATCTCGGTCTCTTGCAGCATGTAAAATCATAAACATTGCTGGTTCGCCATCCATCAGCTGAGTTGTGCCGGTAGTATTGGCTAAAGAGGTGGAAGAGCCTTGCAGGCCATCTCCTGCCATTCTTTCCTCACCATCCCAATAGAACAATGCCTAAACCAGATTAACAAGTCACTGTATAGTTCAAAAGCAAGCACCACGAGTCAAACTGTGAAAAATCAACCACTTATGTCTGATTTTTATATTAAATTGCTGCATCTATCTGGAGCTCAAACTAAGTGAATAAGGGGAGGGCACTGCATGTGGCCTATCTGGACTTCAGCAAGACTTTCACTGTGCCGCACAGGAGGCTAGTAAAGAAAATGAAGCAGCACAGGTGTTGGGGAGAAAGTGGTAGGCTGGGTATCAAACTGGTTGAAAGACAGGTGATAAATGGCAGAAACTCGGGGGGGATGGAAGACTGACAAGCGGGGTGCTAAAGGGATCAGTACTAGGGCAGGTCCTCTTCAACGTCATCACAAGTGACATTGCTGAGGAACTGGAGGAGAAGGTGCGTCTCTTTGCAAGTGACACAAAAATCTGCAACAGGGTGGACAATCAGGAAGGAGTGGAGAGAATGCAAAGAGATTTACAGAAACTACTGGAGTGGTCTAGGGCGTGGCAGCCCTGTTTCAATGCCAAAAAGTACAAAGTCATGCACCTGAGGCAGGAAAACCCAGCAACTGTGTATAAAATGGGGGGGGGAGGGAGGTACCGAGTCACCAAGCAAGAAAGGAACCTCAGGGTAATCACATCTGATGATCTCAAGGTGGCAGGGCTGTGTGACAAGCCAGTAGCCAAGGCTAGTTGGATGTTGGGTTGCATAGGGATGGGGACTTCTTACAGAAGGAGGTAGGTGATGTTGCCACTGTATTGCTCATTAATGAGATCCCACTTAGCGTACTGTGTCCAGTTCTGGAGGTTGCACCTCCACAAAAGACATTTTCAGGGTGGAAGCGGCCCAGAGGAGGGCTACCAGAATGGTACAGTAGTTGCACTAGTAGCCATATGATGAGAAGCTGCTGAATTCTACATGTACTGACTGCAGGACAGCGAAGCAAAGGTGTGGGAAACATGACTGAGCCCTCTAGGTACCTCACAGAGGAGGAAAAGTACCAGAACATGGGGGCATATAATGAAGCTGTGGGAGGGGTTTAAGAGGGATGTGTGGAAATACTTCATCAAAAGGGTGGTGGACACCTGGAAGAAAAAATTACTCACCATAGTAATGTTGTCTTGCTGTATTCAGACATGATGTAGTTAGCCCCAGCACTTGAACTGCCTCAGAGAAAGAGTTAACTCTATGCAGAAGCATAGAACGTTGAGCTCGAGCTCGGTTTTCAAACCTCTGTCTGTGGCACTTCTCAGTGTAACTGTCAGATTCTTACGAGCACACTATGTATGGAAACTGTTCAACATATAGCCAAAGGGCAAAAAATTATTTTTGGGCCCAAAAGACTCAAGTCAAGAACCCAAGAAGGAAAGGTAGTGACAATATTCAAGTATAAAACACCAGAAAAATAACAACATCCACCCCACCTAAGAGGGAGGGTACAAGGTACACCCCTGAGGTGCAACACTGTACCTGCCAGCCCACCTCTCAAAAACCCAGGTTCTGAGAGGGGAGGCGGGGGGTCCGAATACAGCAATACTCCATTAGAAGAAACAACTTTAGTATGGTAATTTTTTTCTTCAAACAACATGAAGTCTTGCTGTATTCAGACATAATGCAGACTACCAAGCAGTTCCAAATGGAGGAGGGAACGCAGAACCTACTTTGGGAAGAGGCTCTGCAGTACTGCTGTGCAAACCTAGCATCACTCCTAGCCTGGATGTCCAGGGAGTAATGCTTGCTAAAAGTATGTATTGTTTTCCAGGTGGCTGCTTTACAGATCTCTAACAAAGGTATATCTCTGGCCGCAGCTAGAGAAGCAGCTGTACCCCTAGTTGAATGAGCCCTCAGGCCTGAAGGGGGTGTTCTACCCAACTTGTCATAACAGAATTCTACACAAGAAACAATCCACCTGACAATAGTTCTTTTAGTGGCAGGCTTACCTTTCCCCACTTCACCATAAGTGAGAAACAATTGAAGACAGTCATTTCCATGTGCCTTAGTATGCTCAATGTAGCAGCTAAGGGCCCTCTTAACATCCAGACTGTGTAACCTTCTTTTACCTGAAGAAGAATGATCAGTGAAAAACACAGGGAGAGATACAGACTAGTTCAGGTGAAAATCCGATACCACTTTGGGCAAGAACCTTCCATTGGTTCGCAGGACCATTTTGTCCCTATGGAAGGAGATGAAGTCAGGTTCAACTGACAGAGCCTGCAACTCACTAGTTCACCTGGCAGAAGTAATAGCTACCAGGAACACAGTTTTCCAGGTCAAGTACTTCAATTCAGCCAAAGCCAGAGGTTCAAAGGGTGGCTGCATAAGCTGAGCTATGCAGACATTAAGATCCCAAGGAGTGGGCTCCCTAAAGGGAGGGTTAATGTGAACCAGTCCTTTGAAAAACTTTCTGAAAACAGGATGAGATGCCAGGGAACAGCCCTTCCCTGCTGACAGGAATGCAGAGACAGCTGCTAGATGAACCTTCAGAGTGGCAGGCCTAAGGCCTAGACCATTCAGATGGACTAGATAGTCTAAGGTTGTGGAAATGTCTGCAGAATCAGGCAAGATGCCTTTCTGACAGCACCAAATACTGAACCTTTTCCATTTGGAGTTGCAAGTTTTTCTAGTGGAAGATTTCCTGGAGACCTTCAGAATATCCAGAACTCCCTGAGAAAGATGTAGTGCTGCATATTCTAACTCTTCAAGAGCCAGGCCTTGAAACTGAGAGACTGGAGATTGGGGTACCAGATCCGCCCCTGGGAGAGGACAGGAGATTGTATGTCCTGGGCAGAGACAGGAGACGTGACACTGACAAGGACAGCAGTAGAGGATACCACGGCTATCTCGCCCAATCTGGAGCCACTGGTATCACTGTGCAGGGTTGAGTCCTGATCTTTATCAGAACTCTGAACAGCAGAGGGAAGGGAAGGAAGGCATAGAGAAACCTGCCCTTCCAATCCAAAATGAGAGCATCCCGGGGAACCGTCCCCACGACTGGAGGTCTGCAACAAAACAGAAACATAGAAACAGACTTTGACGGCAGATAAGGACCAATTGGCCCACCCAGTCTGCCCATTTCCTTGCCTATTGGATAAGCTGCAGATTCTAGTTAACCAACAGCCTACTTCCTGCAACTCCCCACTATAACTGCCTTATGTCTGTCCCATGCATGTTTGAATTCCCCCACTGTTTTAGACCCCATAACCTCTCCAGGAAGGCGGTTCCATGCATCCACCACTCTCTCCATGAAAAATAATTTCCTCACATTACCCCTTAGCCGTACCCCCTCTAACTTTAAATTGTGTCCCCTTATTCTTACACATCTCTTTTTCTGAAAGATGCTACCCTCCTGGACTTTGTTGATTCCCTTGAGGTACTTAAAAGTTTCTATCATGCCCCCCCATCCCTCCTTTCATCAAGGGTATACATATTAAGCTCTCTCAGTCTCTCTTCATATGGTTTCTGATGTAGACCCTGCACCATTTTAGTTGCCCTCCTCTGGACTGCTTCCATCCTATCCATGTCCTTGCATAGATGAGGTCTCCAAAACTGCACGCGGTACTCCAGATGGGGTCTCACCAACTGTCTGAACAGAGGGATAACCACTTCCCTTTTTCTACTTGTGATGCCCCTCCCTATGCATCCCACCATCCCCCTCGCTCTCCTTACTGACTTCTCACATTGCTTACCCACCTTTAGGTCATCTGATATGACTACACCCAGGTTCCTTTCCATTATTGTTGTTGTTAGTACCACCCATGCTACTGTCTACTCTTCTTCTGGATTTTTATTTCCCAGGTGCATTACTTTGCACTTCTTTGCATTGAATCCAAGTTGCCATATGCCTGACCATTCCTCCAAACTTGCCAAGTCCCTTCTTATCCTTTCTACCCCCCCCTTGTGTATCAACTCTGTTACAGATCTTTGTGTCATCTGCAAAGAAGCATACCCTTCCTTCCAGACCCTCTGTAATGTCACCTATAAAGACGCTGAAGAGGACTGGACCCAGTACTGAGCCCTGAGTTACTCCACTACTAAAGTACAGTTACGTAAGAACTTACCGTAACAGTAGATCTTCGAGAACAGCTCTTGCAGCAGGTTACACCATTAGGACTGAAGCCGGCAGGCGCCAGGACCCCGGAGACTCTTCTAGCTAGCTATCTTCAGCGGGGACCGCCCCCGGCGTCGGCCCGCCTCCGACGTCAGGTGTGGTATAAGAGGGGGCGGTCCCGACAGAATCCCCATTTCTCCCGCCAGAGACTCCCGGCCAGAGGTTGCAATAGCGGGGGAGACCGAGGATCCACCGTCAGAAGACAAAAAGGAGTATGAAAACCCTGAGTAGAGAGACGGGAATTTCCCCTACAAGTGAAAACTGACTCCTGCGCTCGCCCAGCCATGCGGAAAAAGCAACATCCTGCTGTCTGATCATTCAGACTGGCTGGCTGAAATACTCACCATCCTTTCTTCCCTCACTCCTCCATCCTAGAGGAGCAACTGCGAGCAAAGACCTCCTCCAAGGAGGTTACGGTGGGCAGGAAGGTACCTGCTGCAAGAGCTGTTCTCGAAGATTTACTGTTACGGTAAGTTCTTACGTAACTGTACTATCTTACTTCGAGATACAGCTTTTGCAGCAGGTTACACTATTAGGACTGATTCCCAAGCAGTAAAGCTTGACCCCATCACACCGGGAGGAGGAAAAGGAAGAAGAAACCGAGGAGTGGCCACAAAACCTCGATTCAGGACAGGAGGCCCTGCAGCACGGCCTGGCCAAAACCAGCCCTTCGCCTAGAGGCGATATCCAGACTGTAATGCCTGATAAAGGTATGCACAGAGTTCCAAGTAGCTGCAGCGCAAATAGACGAGGTTGAGACATTCTTGAGAGCTGCAAAAGAAGTGGCTACACCCCTAGTAGAATGGCCCCGGACAGAACCCGGGAGGGGCTTTTGTTTGGATTAGTAGCAATGAGAGATGCATTGCACAAGCCAGCGGGATAAGGATTGCTTAGACACTGGCCGACCTCTCATTCTCTGTGCGAAGGACACAAAAAGTTGCTCCGAAGCCCTAAAGGACTTAGTTCTATTGAGGTAATACCTCAGGCTGCGGTGAACATCAAGAGTATGGAGCAAAGCCTCTCCTCTGTTGGAATAGTTCAGGAAGTAGACCGGAAGGTCAATATCCTGATTTAAGGTCAGAGCTGAAACCACCTTAGGCAAAAACTTAGGATTCATTCTCAGAGACACTCTGTCTCGGTGAAAAACCAAATAAGGCTCCTTACACATCAGGGCATGAAGCTCAGAAATCCTTCTGGCTGAAGTAACTGCAACTAAAAACAACGTCTTCCAAGACAGAAAACGTAGCTCGTAATCCGCGGCTGGTTCAAAGGAGGGCGTGAGTTGCTCCAAAACAAAAGGAGATCCCATGGAGGAATCGGATTTTTAATAGGAGGCCTAGTGCAGCACCCTCTCAGGAACTCCGAGAAGCGTCCAGTTGAGCAATGGTGCGGTGGCCCACCGGCTGGTGATAGGCCGAAATAGCACAAAGGTGTACTTTAATAGAAGAGTAGGCTAACCCCGAGTGAAAAAGGGAGAGGAGGTAGTCCAAGACTGCCCCCACAGGGCAACCTAAAGGAGAAAGGTCACGAGCCCGTGACCAAAGACAGAATCTGCGCCATTTCATGGCATAAGTAGCGTGGCTTTCTGGCTGCAGAGAGTACCTCTGCAACCTCCTGCGAGACCCCGTGTCGCATGATGGCTACGTCTCTAGGAGCCAAGCGTGCAGGTTCAAAGACCGCAGATCCGGATGTAATAACGAACCTTGCTCCTGAGACAGAAGGTGAGAACTGCGCGGCAGTGGGAGTGGAGGTTCCCGAGACAGCTGCGCCAGCAATGGGAACCAGATTTGTCTGGGCCAGAATGGGGCCACCAGAATCAAACGCGCCCATTCCCTGCGCAGTTTGAGCAGAACTCTCTGGATCAACGTGAAAGGAGGGAAGGCGTAGAGGAACCTGTTCTCCCAGGAGATGGACAACGCATCTCGCCCTGGATCTAGCGAGCAGAAATTGGGCAGTTTTGCATTGGATGGGGATGCGAATAAGTCTAACTCTGGAGTTCCCCATCGAAGGAACAGATCCTCCGCGACCTCCTGAAGAAGTTCCCACTCGTGGACTCTGGCCTGGGAGCGACTCAGGCCATCCGTGATCGTGTTGTCCACGCTGGGAACGTGTACCGTGAATAGATTTGCGCCGTGTCCGATTACCCAATCCCACACTCTCATGGCCTCCCTGCAAAGGGGGTAAGGGTGTGTGCCTCCTTGTTTGTTGAGGTAGTACATCACCGCCATGTTGTCCGTCTGAAGCAGGATGGTACACGGTGGGATTAAGGACTGGAAAGCCTGGAGAGCGTAGAGAACCGCTCTCATCTCCAGAACATTTATGTGCAGATGAACTTCCAGCGGACTCCATACGCCCTGAGACTTCACCCCATCCAGGTGAGCTCCCCACCCAAGACCTGAAGCGTCCGTGGTGAGGGTAATCTCTGGGGACGGCGCTGCGAAAGGGATGCCCTTGGAGAGCGACCCGGGGACTAACCACCATTGCCAATCCTGAATCACTCGTTTTGTGATTCTGACCGGGTGCTGCAGATGGTCTTGCCTCTGATCCCACTGCGCCTTGAGCATCCACTGCGTTACACGCATGTGGAGCAGCGCGAGAGGGACCGTGGGAATGGCCACAGCCATGTGACCGAGCAAGCGAAGGACCAACCTGGCCGGAGCGGTCTGATTCGCTGATAGGTCCTCTATAATGGACCCGATGCGTTCCGCCCTGTCGCCTGGGAGGAAGACCCTCCCCTGGACCATGTCCAGCACTGCGCCTATGAACTGCAGGTTCTGCAACAGTACCAAGACTGACTTCTCCTGGTTTATCAAAATCCCGAGCGATCCGAACAGGATCTGAGTGTTCCTAGATTGCTTGCAGAGCGCCTCTCTGGAGGCGGCCATGAGAAGCCAATCGTCGAGGTACGGGAACACATAGTGGCCCTTTCTCCTTAGAGCAGCTGCCACGACCGCCATGCACTTGGTGAAAACCCTTGGAGCGGATGACAGTACGAAGGGAAGAGCTCAGAATTGGTAATGGTGGCCTAAGAACTCGACGCGCAGGAACCTCTGATGCGCCTGAGCTATGGGGATGTGCAGGTAGGCATCCTGCATATCTAAGGACGCTAAATAGGTGCCTTGTTTTAGCATGGGAATGAGACCCGGAAGGGTCACCATGCGAAAACTTTTGTAGGCGACCGACAGGTTGAGGTCACATAAGTCCAGAACTGGACGGAGGTCCCCTGTCTTTTGGGAACCAGGAAGAAGTGAGAATAATATCCCTTCCTCTGGTCCCCTGGGACAGATTGATAAGCTCCCTTGTCCAAGAGGCAATCACCTCTTGCCAAATCAAGTCACGGTGCTGACCCGAGTATTGGGAGAGCAGAGGAGGCCTTGAGGTGGGCGTTCTTGAATTCTAAAAAGTGGCCTTTGCTGACCAGTTGAAGAACCCACCTGTCGGTGGTTATTGCTTGCCAACCCGATAGGAGAGGGCAATGCGACCCCCGACCAAAGCGTCCCATTGAGTCCTGAGGCGGGGCCAGAAAGAGTCATGCTGTGGCGGCTGAGGGCCTGCCGGCTGGGTAGCCTTGGAAGGCGTTGACCTCTGCCAGCGGGCTGCTTCCCTGGGATCTCACGGAAGCCAGAGCCCCTATGCTGTGTGGCGGAGCAGGGCTGTTGCCTCTGAGTCCGCCCATGAAAAGGCCTTGGCTCCTTCGAAAGGATCCAGGCCTCGGCCGGTACATCGCCTGGACTGTCCGGAGCGCCTTTCCAGCCTCTTGCAGTTTGGTAATTATACGTTCTGACGGATTACCAAACAACACCTCACCTTCAAAGGTAGCGTCCAAAATGTTCTTCTGGATGTCTGGGGTGAAACCAGAGACACAAAGCCATGAGCGTCTCCGAAGGCACACGCCTGAAGCAGCTGCCCTGGCTGACGAGTCCGCAGAATCATACGTGGCTCTGAGTACCTGGGTTCCCACGTCTGAACCCGTCCGGAAGAGCTGAAGCATCTCCTCCTTCTGCTCACCTGCCTCCAGCCCCTGTTCCCACAGAGCGTTCTGGAACTGAACCATGTGGGTGAGATAGTTCAGGGACCTGATAGCGGAAGTCGCGGAAGCGTAAGTGCGCCTCCCCAGAGCGTCCAGCTGTTTGGATTCTGGGTCGGTGGCAGAGCACTCAAATGCTGTGGTCTCTGAGACCGATCATGAGAGGCAGTAATGACCAGGGAGTCAGCCAGAGGTTGTTGAGATAGGTACTGGTCCCCTTGAGGGCCCTGTACATCTATCCACCTTCTTCTGCACCGCCGGGAGCGAATGAGGACGCTTCCACGCCGCCTTGGTGACGTCCACAAAAGTGTCCACCAAGGGTGGCACCACCACAGGCTTGGGGTCCTTCTGCCAAAGATACTTTGCCAGGCGTAGTCTTTCAGGGTCAAGTTCCTCTGCTTCCCAACCCATATTCTCCTGGATATGTCTAAGGATATCCATGAAGGATGGATCATCCAGAGGAGACCTTGGAGTCTCACGTGGGTCCGGAGAGGGAAGCGAGACTGGAGATGGAGATCTAGAAGAAAAATAAGAAGAGCCCATAGCCTCCGACGACCGACGTCGCCTCCTGGATCTCTTGGGACTGGGCGACCCGGAGGATGACGATCTGGACGGAGGTCTCCTTCTAGAATGCCTGCCCCTGGGAGGAGTCACAGGCTCCCTGGGGATGGAATGGCCAGCCAACCTCACAGGTGAAGGTGGGGCCGGGGCCGAAACCACAGGAGGAGGAGGAGGTGGAGGAGGAAGGACTGGGGGTACCACATCCTTCCTGATAGTAGCCCACCAGTAAGTGAACAGGTCCTTCACCTCGGCCAAGGACAGTCCCGACGTCGGCTCCGAGGACGAGGGCCGAGCGTCAGGTCCCGGCGACGGCACCACGGGGACCTCGGGCGGTGGCAGGACCCGGGGAGACTCTCATGGCGGGAGCCCGCCTGTGGACATCGGGCAGGCAGATCCTCCTCAATGGGGACTCCTGTTTGACCAACGTCGGGCGCAGGGACCCCCGCTCAGGCGCCGCGGATGTCGGTCCCCCACCGACGTCCGATGCGATGAAGAGGCCGACGACGGCCGACCGACCGGAGTAGGCAAGAGGATCGCTGGCGTGCGACAGGCGGTCTGGCCGACGCCGGATCCACCGCTTCCTCAGCGAGGTGAGCTCTAAAGTCTTCGGGGAAGAGAGAACCAGGCGTCGGGCGGGAGCCCGACTTGTAGTAGTGATGGTGGCGTTCCCCGACTCCGCCAAGGCCATTTGGGCTGAAAGAGGAAGGCAGCGGCCTGGCAGGTGGAGGCCTGAGCAGGGTGTGCAAGCGGGCCCGCAGCCGGGAGTGTGAAGGCCTGGCGGCAAGCGGTCTGAGCGCGAACCGGAGCTCCGGGACTCGGAGGCCCGAACCGGCGACCGGGCAGGATCCCTGGACTTCTTCTTTTCCGCATGCCGGTGCGTTGAATCTTCCTTGGAGGCCATCGCTCGAAGTTGTTCCTCTAAAAGAAAGGCTTGAAGGGCCTTCTGCCGCGCGGATCCTGGAGTGGCTATTGAACCCCTGGCAGAGGGAGCAGGCCTTAGTATCGTGGTCCGGCCTAGACACCCTGGACGTGCATGGTCACGTGGTCCTTAAAGGTATTTGCTTGCCACGAAGCACACTCTGGAAAGATGCCCAGTTGGAAGACATCAGACATTGATCTTGTTAGAAGAAAGAAATCTTCCTCAGAAGAGTCGAAAAACTCAAATTTTTGAAAACCACGCGACGCGTAGCAAGAACTTTACCGGAGGTCGAAGCATGCACTGTCAACGGCGGGAAAGAAAGTACAGTTACGTAAGAACTTACCGTAACAGTAGATCTTCGAGAACAGCTCTTGCAGCAGGTTACACCATTAGGACTGAAGTCGGCAGGCGCCAGGACCCCACGGAAAAATTCTAGCTAGCTAACTTCAGCGGGGACCGCCCCCGACATCGGTTCTGCCTCCGACGTCAGGCGTGGTACAAAAGGGGCGGTCCCGCCAGATTCTCAGTTCTCCCGCCGGAGACTTCCGATCTGAGCCAAGCTGCTTCAAAATGGGAGACCAAGATTAGCCATCAAGACATAAGATATAACCCTGCTCAGAAAGACCAGAGCCATGCCTCCTCCAAGGGGAAGGTGGCGGGAAGGTACTTACTGCTGCAAGAGCTGTTCTTGAAGACTACTGTTACGGTAAGTCTCACGTAACTGTACCATCTTACTTGAGACACAGCTCTTGCAGCAGAATCACAATTAGGACTGATTCCCAAGCAGTAGCAGCTGTCAAAATCGGGAGGAGGAAAATAAGAGATGAATACCAGGTCCTGAACCTAGGACAGGAGACCCTGTAGCACTGCCAGGCCGAAACCAGCCCATGCCAGGAGGCGTGTCAAACTATAATGCCTGATAAAGCATGCACAGAACTCAAGTGGCATGCAGCGCATATAGCAGAAGTAGAGGCGTTTCTGGCGCTGCAAAGGTAGCCACACCTCTAGTGGAATGACCCGGACTGTGCCCGAGGGAGCGTCTAATGATACCATAACAGTGAGAAATACACTGACAACCAGCGAGAAAGGGACTGTTTGGATACGGGTTGTTATCATTCTCTCAGAGAAAATGAAAAGCTGCTCAGAACTCGGAAAGGACTGAGTTCTGTTGAGTAAAACCTCAGCTGCGGTGAACCATCCAGGGTATGGAGCAGGACCCTCCTCTATTTGAGTAGCTCGGAATGAACCGGAAGGTCGATATCTACCGGTTCAGAGTGAGGAAGAAACCACCTTAGCAAAAATTTGGGGTTAGTCCTCAGGATACTCTGCTGATGGAAAACTAAATAAGGCTCTTTGCACATGAGGCGTGGAAGTTCAGAATTCGTCCTGCCGAGGTAACAGCAACTAAAAACGTTTTCCAGACAGAAAACGTACTCGCAATCTCAAGGCAGGTTCAAAGGGAAGCGTGGGCTGTTCCAGGACAAAAGCAAATCCCATGGAGGCACAGGGTCTCTAATAGAGGCTAAGTGTAACAATCCCCAAGAAATTCCGAAGAGTCCACTGAGCCACTGTACGCATTTCCACCGGAGGTGAGTAGCTAAAATGGCACAGAGTGCACTTTAATAGAGGGAGTAGGCTAGTCCCCAATGAAGAAAGACAAATAATCAATATTACTCCCACAGGACAACCTAAAGGGAAAAATGGCGTGCTCGCGACCAATACACAAGCGCCATTTATGGCGCACGTCACATCACGTTAATCGACTTTCTGGCTGCAGAAAGGACTTCTGCAACCTCTTGCAAGACCCGTGGTCGCAAAGATGGCTATGTCTCTAGGAGCCAAGCATGCAAGTTCAAGGAGAGGGTCCGGGTGGACAAGTGAACCCTTCTCCTGAGACAGTAAGTGGGAGCTGAAGGCAGCAGGGGGTTCCCGAAATAGTTGAATCAACAAAGGGAACCAAATCTGTCTGGGCCAGAACAGGGCCACCAGAATCATAGTGCATGCTCCCGCTAGGTTGAAAGAGAACTCTGGATCAACGGAAGGGAGGAAGCGAGAGGAATCTGTTCGCCCAGGAGAGGATAACGCGATCTGTAGAAAACACCAGGCCCTGGATCTAGCGAGGCAAAAATTGGGCAGTTTTAGTTGGATGGAAGCGAACAAGTCCAGATCTGAGTTCCCAATGAAGAAACAGATCCTCTGCTACCTCTTGAAAGATTCCCATTAAGTGGACTCTGACCAGAACCACCCAGGCCGTCTGCAATCGTGTTGTCCTCCGGGAATGTGCACAGTGATCAGATTTGCGCCGTGTCTGATTACCCAATCCACCCACCTCTGGACTCCTGCAAAGGTGAAGTCTGCGCACTCCTTGTTTGTTGAGGTAATACAACACCGCCATGTTGTCTGTCTGAAGTAGAAGAGTACGCGGTGGGATAACTGACTGAAAGACCTGCAGGGCACAGAACCGCTCTCATTTCTAGCATGTTGATGTGAAGATGAGCTTCCATCTGGGTCCACGTACCCTGGGACTTTACCCCGTCAGGGTGCCCCCCACCCAAACCGGAAGCGTCCATGGTGAGGTTACCTCCGGGGATAGCGCCCAATGAGCGGGACGCCTGAGGAAGCGACCTGGGACTAGACCACTGCCAGTCTCGAATCAGAATTAGTGATCGGCAGATACAGTGGTCTTGCTGTCCCGTACACTGACATCACTGATTACTCACATGTGAGCCTTGCGAAGGACAATGGAATGGCGCAGCCATGTGTCGAGCAACAAAGGACCCGACCACAACATGCTCTTGATAAGTCCCCTTATGGGGATCTGATCGCTCCACTCGTAGCCGAGAAAAGAACTTCCCGAACAGTGTCCAGTACTGCACCTATGACTGCAGTTTCAGTGCCCCAATGTGACCAGAACATTTAGCAATTTTATTTAAAACACAATAATAAACATCAATAACATTATATGCAAATTTTAACATTTCATCAGAGAAAAAAAAAAAAACGGACAATGTTAAAAGTATCTATATGCACCAAGTTCCACTGTCATAGCATTAAGAATACATATGCAACTACTGGGCTATGTATGTACAACAACTCACGCAGCAAATACCACAGCAAGATGGCTGGCGGCAATGCTTGTTACTCCCTGATGTCTGGTTGTTATCGGATGTCTCAGTGGCTGCGTCTCACTGAGGAAAGGGCCCGGAGCCTGCTCTACTGCCAGGGCATCCCACGCGTGTCAGGCTACTGGCAGGCTGCACTCACTGAGTGCGGCTTCAAACATGCATGAGACAGACACAGGGGACTATTAGTAAATAGGCAGGGAGAAGGACAGCCACCAAATATCGTTAGGGTCTGCAGAAGACAGACTAGGCAGGGACCTTCTGGGCAGACTGGGTCAGCAAGTGGTTGTTTCGCCAACAAATTCTATGTTTTGAAAAATAAAAATATCAGTCTCACTGTCTCAAGCAGCATGATGTGTAAAATTCAAGCAAAGGGAGCTCTACCAGTTTTTCTTTTAAATACTGTTTTTTTATTGAGTTTTTCAAGTTATCACAGATATAACAGGAATTACAGTTTGGATGACACAGAACATTAATATCATAACATTTTATTCTGCGGTTAACATTTCCAGACATACTGTATACACAGTATCACATAAAGTAGCTGCCCCCTCAACATTTCATACCCCAAATCAACACTCAAGTCACCTCCATGGGCTCCAAATAATCATATATATTCAATGTAGGGATCTAGACCTGAATATCTGCTTACCTGTATTTATTTACATCACCACTGTATGTCTGCCTGACTTGCACTGTTGACTGTTATGATCCTTGTAGGATTCCGCTGTTTGTTCTCACTGTATTTTACCACTGTATGTGTTGTCTCTGGCCCAGGCCGTGCCCCCCCAAAAGTCTTCGGATCAGTACACCAACCCGGTTAATGAATAAATAAATAAGTAAATAAACTTTGCAGTTCAAAGGCAGGTCATTGGCACACGGTAATGCTCCACATATTTCACACTTGAACTTTTTTTTTTTTTTTTATTGATTGCTTTTGGTCTTTGATACCCAACTTGATCGCATCAGTAGCTGCTGAAACTGCATCTATTCCTTAGAAGAGCTGATGCTTCTGGAGAGCTGTACTACAGAATGGGCAATCTACTGTACTTCAACGAGGACCACAGACATCTCTACAGGCCCCCCCAACGTCAGACCAGCTACAGGCTTGACAAGACACTGACTTCAGTTAAGGTCACCAGCTTCAGAACAAGCCGCCAGCTCCATGAGCACTTTATGAAAAGCCCAAGGGTTCCTAGAATAAGCCTTGTTTTCAGTAGTAGTAAAATAAGTTCATAAGAAAATTGTCAATTGAGACAGGATCCATTTTCAAGGACTTCCTAAAGCAAAAACTATTACAAACATTTTGATTAAAACAAACATCATACAATACATAATCAAAATAAAATTGGGGCAGCAGTGGCAATGATGGGTTTAACTACTGAACCAGGCCAGGCTTTAAAGTCTCTACAGGGTCTGGTATTGGGACCTTAGCCACTATACTCAGTGTCCTGACTCCTCAAGCTGGAGCTCTGTCCTTCCTCCACATGGTCTTGTGCTGTGAGAATCTCTCCCAATTCTTCATCCTCTGACTTTCTTAAATAGACCACATCCAGGGACCAGTAAATCCCAGTTGTTATTTTGGTTCACCCATGTTTGAGTAACTACCTTGCATCCAGTTCCTCAACTACTACAACTGCCTGCTGGCTGCACCTTGTCTAGTTTGTTTCCTAGGCTCCTAGCATTCATGTACAGCATCTTCCACCTATAATTCCTTAGCCCATTGGGCCTCCATCTACTGTCTAATATAAGTTGCAAAGAATTTCAGTAATGCTCCAGTTAGGGTCAAAGCGACAAAAGTTGGGAAATAAGGCATTATAACACCCCACCCGGCCAGCCCGCTGGTGCTGAGGATGAGGCACTGGACGCCACACCGTGTGCCATGCCAATGACTCGGGTTTGGGAATGGACTCGGCTGCCAGGGGTCAGCAGTGGGGGTGGGGACTGAGCATCCGATGGCTTTCTCTCCTTCTCCGGGGTGGGGTGGGAAGTTTCTCCCACCGCTATACCGCCACCACCTGGGTGATCTCGGATGGTGCTGGTGCAGACAGGGAAGCAGCAGAGAGGTTGATGTCGGCAGAGGACAGGAGTGGATGCACGTCTCTGCATGCATCTGGCTCATTAGTCCTCATTGCACGCTGACGTCGAGGGGACGACCAGGACAAGGAAGTTCCTCTGGGTCCTTTCCAGGTGACGAACCCATGGCACCACGACCACAGAGAGGAACCGGGGCAGATTCCAATGTATGCGCTCCAAGATCAAGATTCGGGGGAGATTGGGGGTCCTCCCCCGCCCTGCCTGAGGGTTACCAGGGGCTCTAGAGGTAAGAATGGAGCGACGCACCCTTTGAACAGACCACCTCATACTCAATGTGGCGTGGGTGCTTGTGGGTTCCAGAGAGGAACTGGGCGCAAAACAGAGAGAGAGAGAGAGAGGGATAAAAAGAAAAAACAAATAAAATAACACCCCACCCTCTCAAAGCAGGCAGGAGAGCAGGTGTGAGGGTTTGGCTTCTCAAGCCTAACACTCTCCCTATTCCATCTGTAAATAAGGTCAGATATGTAGATTTTATGAAAATGGGGTGAGCATTAGGGCTTGAGAAGCCTGCCTGGTTTGGGAGGGTGGGGTGTTACTCTAACACCTCAGTTTTCAACATTTGTCGCTTTAACCCTAACTGGAGCATTAACAAAGTTCTTTGCAACTTATTTCCTTACTTTTTGAGATAGTTTACTACTATCATCATTTGGACCCTGCACTCCCATCCCTCTGTAGATGTATAACATTTAGAATAGTGTATGGGTAAGCATACACAAGGCTGTGTTTCCACTGAGTGTTTGTGAGGACTTCATATGGACCCCGACAGTGAAGCTCGAGAGGTCCCAATATGTCATCACACCCCTGAGATGGAAACACAACCTTGCTGTGTATGCTTACCCATGTACTGTTTTATACAGTATATGGGAAGCCTCGATTCTCCACTGATTACATATTAATGAAACAGAAGAGCATGCTGACACAGATTTCAATGTTTAAAAATTGTATTGAGGGAACAGTTTACAACTGAGTTTTTTTGGCACAGAAACAGAAACGCTATCTGTAAAATTTTTTTTTTTTTTTTAACAGTTGAAAGGATACGATGATCGTTGTCTTTTCTGTGAGAAGTTCTTGTTGGGAGAAACACAGAAAAACAAGTGCCAGCGGTTCAGTGTGGTGTGTACTTTCCCCCTCCTCCCTCCTGTCCCCGATCTCACAGATTTACTTAAAATCTTTGTGGGCTTATCTATTCAGAGTCGCTTGAGTCAGTAATCGCGCTATCTGCCTTCGCTTCACTGGCTGCATGGTAAGACTGAAATGTGTATTCCTGCTGGGAAACACAGTGAGAAAGCTGAAAATTTGAAAAGGCAGAGTTGAAGATGGGTTGTTATTTCTGTGGTGGACAGGGACCTGATGTAGCAGCTGTCGTTGGCCAATTCTGCTCAAGTTTATTTGAGGAAGTACTTCTTGCTTCATTTTCTGCAGTTAGGCTGGAGAAGATGGATGAGTTTCTCTGCTGCCTGGACTCTGAAATTACACTGTAAGCATTTATGCTTTGGATATTACGGTGCCCAGACACTTGTGCCACTTCAGTTGGAGGCACGTTGTGATCGATGTCTTTCGGCTAGAGTGATTCGTGATTTTTTTGATGTCTGGCAAGCCAGACAACATTTACATTGATTTTAGTAGGTTTCTTATTTTGTTCTCACCAATGGCCATTGATCTGTACCATAAGGAAACTCCAGGCTTGTAATTCATATTTGGTGCCAGGTAAAAAAGGTGATTCAGGAGTGTTGATGGTTTGCGGTTGTTGAGATGCGTATTTTAAGTAGGCAGTTATCGGGTCTCTGTCCGAATTTGTGTTTCTGGTACATCCGAGGTTTGATTGGCCTGATATTCCTTGGATTTATGCCAGTGCGGGTTTTCATCTGCCTTTCATTGTATTCTAGATATTTTTTACCGTTGGTGTCTGTCATCGGTACAAGGTCTCCCCACTTTAGTCTATATTGCTCCATTGTTCGGAGAGCAAAATAGAGTCCAATGCTGAAAAAGATCATGTTGAGCAGGCCGGTTGGGTTTCCTAGCCCGAGGTGCCAGAGCTGTACAGCGGATTGATGTCAGCTTCTGTGAGAGCCTCTGTTCTGTTCGGCTTATTCCCTTTACCCTGTTTTTTTAAATATTCCAACCTGGCTATCATTGTCCTCAGTGTTTGTACAAAAGGACTGTTTTTGCTATGATAAACTGAATGGCCATAGTTATGTTTGATGAGGTATCTGTCTACATTTCCTAATATTCCCCTGATAGTACCTGGTTCATATTTCGGAGCCATCTATTCTTTTGACAGCATACACAAGTCTGCAAGGAGGATGTCCAGCTCTTCAACAGGGATGCTGTGTGTCGGATGGTGCTTGACTGCTTTCTCAAGGTAATTTCTCACAATTTTCATGTCAGCCAATGTTTTTTGGACAGTACGAGCATTTTCTTGCTCTTCTATGAACAGCTCTCTTTCTGTCTGTGGCTTGGAAATTACTACCACAGCCATTTTCTGTTTTCCTGTCAGAAGGCAAGATGAGCGAGCGATTCATTTTTATGACTGCTGAAGCGACTGTGACAACGCAAGCTGGTTCAAATGTCAGAAATGTTGTTGTACTAATCGATGTAACATCAGAACGATAGTAAAAACAACATATCTGACCTTTGAACTGTACTATTACAACAACAACATTTCAGTAGCTACTGAAATCAGTGGAGAATCGAGGCTTCCCATATACTTATATATTATTTATATATAGATATATATATATATATATATATATATATACACACACATATATACACATATACATACACACACACACACACACACACGTATGTATTGTGCCCGTGCGTGCGTGTATGTATACGCAGCCGTGGAAGCACAGGGCACTCCGGACCCGGCGCTTCTATTCATACTATTAAAGTGACCAAAAGGCCAGCATAACCTTCTTATTACCCGACCTCATGTACCCGTTACAGAAAATCTTTGAATCCCTGCCAAAATGTAATTCTGCACAACTGCAATGCCATTCCGCAACACAGGTGCAAAAACACATTTTGGGCCGGATTTGAAAAATGACAGCTTTGACATACATGAGGTGGGATAATAAGAAGGCTATGTTGAAAATTTGGGGTCACAATATTTAAAAATTTCAAAAGTTACGAGCAGGTGTAGTGAAATTGCAACGGATGATCATAACTCTGTCATTTTTTTATATGTTGACCCCAAATTTTCAGCATAGTCTTCTTATGACCTCACCTCATAAACCCTATAGGCAAAAACCTTCAAATCCATGCCATAGGTGCGAAAACACATTTTGGGCCGGATTTGAAAAATGACAGCTTTGACATACATGAGGTGGTGTGATAAGAAGGCTATGATGAAAATTTGGACTCAAAACATTGAAAATTACCAAAGTTATGTACATCCACAGAAAAATTTCAACAAACACTCATAAGCTCTGCCATTGTTAGGAATGTTTTCACCAAATTTTCAACATGGCTTTTTTGGGACCCCATCTCATAAACACTGGAGGTGACATTTTGTTATTTGGCCCCAAAAGGTGATTTCGCACAGCAACCGTGAAACTACGTTCTGGGCCTTAATAACAAAATGACAGTGGCAGTGTTCATGAAGTGGGATCCAAAAAGGCTATGTTGAAAATTTGGTGAAAACATTCCAAAATATGGCAAAGTTATGAACATGAGTTCAAAATGCCATTAAAATACATTATACGGCATTTACCTTGATTCCTCAGTTCATGGTTCGGCTTTGAAGAGTGCAGACTTGTCGCAGTCCACAGAAGATGACAGCCGACGACCTCTGATGGTAAGTATAGGGTAAGGGGGGTGGGGTGGTGGATGCTCAGTGGGAGGGTCAAGATGGGGGAGAAGGACGGTGGGGATGATGAGAGACCCCCCCTCAGGTTTTTACCAAAGGAAAACCAAAAATGCATCAGGGACCCTTTTCTTTTACTGGTGTAAATGAAATAAATATTTCAGGACACTGGGGCTCCCTAGTGTCCCATACTGCTGGGAAGCGGAGGTTTAAAATGTCGACATGGGGATTGGGGCCCACCCAATGTTGGCTCTTTAATAAATAACGGGCTGGGGGGGTCATACACTGGAGGTGGGCACCCCGGTGTCTTAATAGATACATAAAATAAAGAAGGGACTAGGGGATGATGATCAGAGGGTGGGGGGTGCCACTAGACACCAGGGAATGTATGCGGCATTTACTGGGATGGAGGGGTGCTACTAGACACCACGAAAAATAGGGGTTCACAACTTACACTGCAGCCGGCAGCAGGAGTTCAGCTGCAGCCAGAAGCAGGAGTTCAGCTGCGGCTGGAGAAGTAAATAAAACCTGCTGTTCTCATACAGAGAATGCAGCGGAAGGCTCCTCTCACTAAGCTGGGCACCTGGGATTTCGGGTACCCAGAAAATATATTTATGGGGCTAACTGTGAAAAACAAACACCAGAATGTAGCTAAACAGAGTCCGTTTAGCTAGGTTCTGGTGTTTGTTTAGTAAAATGACAACATTTTTATACGATTTCCATGCTTTTTATTTCATGGGGGGGGACAAAACACCAAGGTGGCAGCTAACGAAAAAGGAATTTTCTTTCATGAAAAAGAAAACGATCTCACAAGGCAGTCCTTTTCGCAAGATTAATTCCTTTGTCAAACTTTTTTCCTCTATTCTGAAAAATGAACTTCTCATAGGAAATAATGAGAACCTAAAAACTGAATAATTTTGCAACAGGTTAATATTTTTTGCACCAAATACTGGCAGTTCTGTTTCCCAAGTTCTTTCTACCATTAAAAAAAAAAAATTACACCATAATTCCACACCATCTGGGTGCAAGGCAAGGAGGAAAATACTGCAAAAAGGGTTGACTAACTTTTTGACAATAGCCGTGTCTCAGAATCTGTACATCCAACCACAATGAAACTTGCCACTTCAAGAGATCTACCCCACAGGACAGCGTATACCAAATTTAGCGCAAATCCGTTGAATGGTTGCAAAGTTATTAAAGTGCAAAATCTGTGGTTTAACATTAAACAGGCTACTCAACCCTAACTATAGGGGCATGACCTTATCCATCTGAATGACTTACTGACCCATAATTACCTGTCATGCACGTGTGTGTGTCTCTCTCTACCGTCATTGCTCTTATCCACCAATTCTCTGGGGCCAGTAGGGATGCACCACAGATTGTTAAGTGAGACTGTCACGTGCTGGCAGCCCTCTTCAGTGAGTCCCTAACAATGGGTGAGGTGCATGTGGCCTCTGGAGGGTAGTAAACATGGTATCTCTACCTACAAAAAAGTGGGAACAATGAGGGCTCTGGTAATTAGAGACCAGTGAGTCTGATGTCCATTAAGACTCTGAAGACAATAATTAAAGAATAAATTGTTGAATTTGTAGAGATAAGTGGGCTGGTGAAACAAAAAAAAAAGAAAACAGCATGGGTTCATGAGGGACAGATTGTTTCCGATGAACCAGACAGAGTTTCTCAATTTGGTGACACAACAGGTTGACAGGGTCAGGCAGTTAATATCCTATATCTTGGTTTCTGTAGAGCCTTTGACACAGTGCCACATGTGAGGTTTAAGGAGGTAGGTGACTTGGATTTAGAGGTAGGACTCACTACTGAGCAAACGCTAAGGTCTTAAACAAATCTCAGCCATTGTGTCTGAAAACACCTACACTTTTTAAGTCACATTGAACTAGATTAGCCATTATATCAAGGTAACTGAACAGTAAAATTCATAATGCCTAATTGCCTTACCAAAAGTGGCAACTGGGAACATACAAAATGAGCCAAACTCAATTTACTGTAACCAAAGGCAATGGTGGTGATGGTAGCATACAACCAGCACTAGTTGGATTGGGAACTACTGGTCGTGAAGGACCCAGAAGGCAATTCTCAATTTCAAATACACAAAGTGAAAAGTGGCATACCCCACCCCGGGGTCAATCTTGGGACCAATCCTCTTCAATATGTACACTAGTGATATTGGGGTTCAGCTACAGGGAAAAGTGAGTTTTCTGCGAGAGGGCAGATAGTGAGGAAGAATCAGCTGAATGAAAAAAGAACATGGAGAAACTAGAAAAGTTATCTCACCTTTGAAAATTAAAGTTTGACGCCAGATAATGTTAAGTGATGCTCACTTGGTGCAGAAATCCACAGACAGAGTACTGGGTCAATGGGATTACGCAGAACAACAGGGAGGAAAGGGACTTGGAAATGACAATTAGTAACAGTGTAAAATCCTCCTCTCAGTGTAGGAAGGCAAACAGGATGCTGGGTTGCATCAGGTGGGTTTCACCAGTCCCAGGTGGGAGGATTCTGCAACTTGACAGGTCGCTGGTTAGACAGCACCTAAGTATTGTGAGCAGTTCTGCAGCCATGTGACAAGATTAAATATACAAAAAGCATTTGTTATAATGGGTACTTTGGAACTTTTAATTTTCTTGATTGTTAATTGTGTAATTGATATTAATAATGCACGTGCACTTTGGGTATTTAAGACCTCTGGGGTTTTGATTCCACACCCCCTTAGGAAGCCTGTGTGGCTTACAGGGGTTAGTGGTGGCTGGACGCTTAGACTGGGTAGGTTGTTTTGCTTATGTGTATACATAATTTTCAATATGCAAAATGTATGTTTAGCCAGTTCTGAATGTATTGAACAAGCACTTTAGATGAAAAGCACTTTTCTGCAAAAGCACTTAATGTGTAGCCTTGAGAATATTTATTAAATAAAATAGGTTGCGGTACAATAAAATCTTTTGTACATATGTGAATTATTTGGGCTAAATACTAACCTACCCTCAATTTGCTCAACAAAATATTCTGTTGTTTTGATGTGACAGGATGCTCCTAGCACTCTTGAGGACCAACCTTTTCTTAAGTCTGTTGCAACAGTTCTTCCATTTTCTTAGCCTAATCTATCCTTTACAATTTCTAGTACATAAGGTTGGCCACCCCCTTCCCTTTCTTGACTATGCTATAGTGTCCTCTAATTTTCCTTTTCCCTCTCAGGTCCTCATACAGGGAGGTTACTGTGGTGACCTCCAAAAGTATGTAAAACAGGTTGTATTTATCGTTGTTGGATTTAGTATGTAATAGCACTATGTCATAAAATACCTTGATGTACATTTCTTATGTTTATGAAACCTGTGAATGTTTAAATACCATGGCACAAAGCATTTTTAATCATGGTAAAAAGTACTAGGTGACTATTATAGAAATTAAGTTAGTCATGCTATTTAAAATGCATGTAAATTGCTGTAAACTGAACAAGTCTGAAATTGCATGGTGATCTGCATATATCCCATAATGTGTTGCATTATGGAAGTATGTATGATGTTGTATTTCTTTGTCTGAGGTGGTACATGTGTTTTATTCTTTTCTGAGGGAAAACTGACTGAGGAGGTGGGTGGAAAATGGATTGGAACCTGTGTTGGGGTAACATCAAAAGAGTGTCTACCCTCAGGTGTCTGTATCAGTAGCAAATGAAATGAATGAATCAAAAGACATAGTGGGTTTATATAGAGGGGTTGAACCTAGGACTAGGCCCCTGCTTAAAAACGATATGTTTGGTGGTGTTGGAGCAGGTAATTACTCACCCCAGAGAAAGTCCTTCTATGGTACTGGACTTTACAGCCGTCCAGATTTTCGGTCAATAAAATATGACAGACTTTCCTAAAAGAAGATGGGAAGGTAGCATTAGGCTCTGTTGAGAAATGTGTTAATGCCTCTGGGTAAAGAATGATGATATCCACTATGTTTATGATAAACATTTTATCATTAATAGGAACTCTAAGACAGAGCTTCTAAAGATGAATGGGTGGACGCTCCATCCATTCACGGGACAGGAAGGCGGTAATCAGTCTGTAATAACTGCTTTCCTCTTAAGGTGTGGGATATGTGACAGGAAGCTCCTGCCACTCTTGAGGACCGACCTTTCCTTAAATCTGTTGCAACAATTCTTCTATTTTCTTAGCCTAATTTATCCTTTACAATTTCTAGTCCATAATGTTGGCCACCTATGGGAACCCCCTTCCCTTTCTTGACTATGCTACAGTGTCCTCTTTAATTTTCCTTTTCCCTCTCAGGTCCTCATACAGGGAGGTTATTGGGTGACCTCCAAACGTATATAAAACAGATTGTGTTTATCATTGTTGGATTTAGTATGCAATAGCACTATGTCTGAAAATACCTTGATGCATTCTTGTGTTTATGAAACCTGTAAATGTTGAAAATACCATGGCACTAGGTGTTTTTGATAATGGTAAAAACTACTAGGTGACTATTATAGAAACTAAGTTAATTGTGCTATTTAAAATGCATGTAAATTCCTGTAAACTGAACACATCTGAAATTTCATGGTGATCTGCATATATCCCAAGATGCTTTGCATTTTGGAAGTATGTATGATGATGTATTTTTTGAAACTTGATTTGTTGCCAATGCCCTTTGGAGTAACCCTTTTTCAGTGTTTCTGATCCGAGGTTCTTTGTTTTTAGCTTGTTCTGTTTTTTTCTTTTTGAGCCCCCAAGTAAACAGGACCCACACAGGGATGAAGGGTTTTCACTGAAAAGTGGTTAGATCAGAGATCAGTGTCAGTAGCTGCTGGCTAAGTGTAGAGAAAGGACATTCATAGTCTGTTGCTGCAAACTGATGTACTGAAGAAGGAATAGGCTATTGCTGAAAGTTATTTGCTGTATTTTGAATAAACATCACACAGAGATTGTGTCTTGAACTTGAAGTTCGGTGTCTGGTCCATCTGTTATCCCACAACCCCTCCACAAGCCCATACTTGCGGAAGGACCTGGATAAACTGGAAAGAGTCAAAAGAAGAGCAACAAAAATTATCTCCAGACAACAAGGCAAGACCTACAAGGAGAAACAGGAGAACCTCAACAAGTACTCACTAAAGGTTAGAGAGTGTGGATATGACAAAGACTGAAAATACATTTTGATACAATATGGGGTAGGCCATACTAATTTTCAAAAGCTTCTAGCTTTTGCCTCTGCCAGATATACAAAGATGTAGGTTCCACATGCTCCACTCCCATTACTTACTGGTAACTGGAGAGTGTGCCAAATCCCCAGTTCATGTAGCATAAACCAGACTGTGCAAAATGTCTTCCTCCATTAAGCTGCAAAATGGAATTCTGGAGAGGTGTGCAACAAAGAGCCATCCTCCAGCATAAAAATTCTGTTTCCTTAGCCACCACTAGAGTAAGGTCTCTTTCACACTAACCAACCATGACCACTAACAAGAGTCTGTTGCATGTTCATCGCCCCATACATGGCACCTGACAGTAATCCCATTTAGTCTCAACTCCTCTACTGGTGAATTCAAATTCAGTGCCATTGTAAACAGTTAAGCAATATAGTGTTTTGAAGCCCAAAAGCCAGCTATCAATGGCCCTTGCAGTGTTTTCCAGGGCCATCAGCAGTTACTCCAATACTTTATTTTCCTTAATCAGTCCCACTGGTCAAGCCACCATCCATCAGGCAGACACCACAGCATCTTTACTGTGTACCACTGCCAAATGATACACCTTAGTCTCCACGTTTGTAAGGTGAACATTGTTGGGCTCCATTTTTTATCTCGGTCTCTTGCAGCATGTAAAATCATAAACATTGCTGGTTCGCCATCCATCAGCTGAGTTGTGCCGGTAGTATTGGCTAAAGAGGTGGAAGAGCCTTGCAGGCCATCTCCTGCCATTCTTTCCTCACCATCCCAATAGAACAATGCCTAAACCAGATTAACAAGTCACTGTATAGTTCAAAAGCAAGCACCACGAGTCAAACTGTGAAAGATCAACCACTTATGTCTGATTTTTATATTAAATTGCTGCATCTATCTGGAGCTCAAACTAAGTGAATAAGGGGAGGGCACTGCATGTGGTCTATCTGGACTTCAGCAAGACTTTCGACACTGTGCCGCACAGGAGGCTAGTAAAGAAAATGAAGCAGCACAGGTGTTGGGGAGAAAGTGGTAGGCTGGGTATCAAACTGGTTGAAAGACAGGTGATAAATGGCAGAAACTCGGGGGGGGGATGGAAGATTGACAAGTGGGATGCTAAAGGGATCAGTACTAGGGCAGGTCCTCTTCAACGTCTTCACAAGTGACATTGCTGAGGAACCGTCTTTCGGATGAGACGTTAAACCGAGGTCCCATCTGCCTGGATTGGTGGTAGTTCAGGTGGATGTTAAAGATCCCATGGCACTTATCGAAAGAGTAGGGGAATTTCGTGTCCTGGCCAAATTTCCTCATTCACTAAAAATACCACCAACAGCTTAATCTGGTTCAAGGTCAGTTGGCATTCATCTGTATCCCCTCCCCGGTCGTGTGCCTGAAAATAGGCAGGATTTGTCTAGTGCACTTACCCGGTCAACAAAAGCTAAATAAATAAATAAAATAAATAAATAAACTGAGGAGAAGGTGTGTCTTTGCAAGTGACACAAAAATCTGGAACAGGGTGGACAATCAGAAAGGGTTGGAGAGAATGCAAAGAGATTTACAAAAACTAGAGGAGTGGTCTAGGGCGTGGCAGCCCTGTTTCAATGCCAAAAAGTACAAAGTCATGCACCTGAGGCAGGAAAACCCAGCAACTGTGTATAAAATGGGGGGTACCGAGCAAGGAAGGAACCTCGGGATAATCATATCTGATGATCTCAAGGTGGCAGGGTAGTGTGACAAGGCAGTAGCCAAGGCTAGTGGGATGTTGGGTTGCATAGGGAGGGGGACTTCTTACAGAAGGAGGTAGGTGATGTTGCCACTGTATTGCTCATTAATGAGATCCCACTTAGCGTGCTGTGTCCAGTTCTGGAGGTTGCACCTCCACAAAATACACTTTCAGGGTGGAAGCGGCCCAGAGGAGGGCTACCAGAATGGTACAGTAGTTGCACTAGTAGCCATATGATGAGAAGCTGCTGAATTCTACATGTACTGTCTGCAGGACAGCAAAGCAAAGGGGTGGGAAACATGACTGAGCCCTCTAGGTGCCTCACAGAGGAGGAAAAGTACCAGAACATGGGGGCATATAATGAAGCTGTGGGAGGGGTTTAAGAGGGATGTGTGGAAATACTTCACCAAAAGGGTGGTGGACACCTAGAAGAAAAAATTACTCACCATAGTAATGCTGTCTTGCTGTATTCAGACATAATGTAGTTAGCCCCAGCACTTGAACTGCCTCAGAGAGGAAAGAGTTAACTCTATGCAGAAGCATAGAACGTTGAGCTCGAGCTCGGTTTTCAAACCTCTGTCTGTGGCACTTCTCAGTGTAACCGTCAGATTCTTACGAGCAC
This sequence comes from Neoceratodus forsteri, assembly GCA_016271365.2. Taxonomy (NCBI): domain Eukaryota; kingdom Metazoa; phylum Chordata; order Ceratodontiformes; family Ceratodontidae; genus Neoceratodus; species Neoceratodus forsteri. The sequence goes on along the minus strand of CM028130.1, from coordinate 1,441,185,995 downwards.
ACTAACATACTATGTATGGAAATTGTTCAACATATAGCCAAAGGGCAAAAAATTATTTTTGGGCCCAAAAGACTCAAGTCAAGAACCCAAGAAGGAAAGGTAGTGACAATATTCAAGTATAAACACCAGAAAATAACAACATCCACCCCACCTAAGAGGGAGGGTACAAGGCACCCCTGAGGTGCAACACTGTACCTGCCAGCCCACCTCTCAAAAACCCAGGTTCTGAGAGGAGGCGTGGGTCCGATACAGCAATACTCCATTAGAAGAAACAACTTTAGTATGGTGAGTAATTTTTCTTCAAACAACATGAAGTCTTGCTGTATTCAGACATAATGCAGACTACCAAGCAGTTACAAATGGAGGAGGGAACGCAGAACCTACTTTGGGAAGAGGCTCTGCAGTACTGCTTTGCCAAACCTAGCATCACTCCTAGCCTGGATGTCCAGGGAGTAATGCTTGCTAAAAGTATGTACTGTTTTCCAGTTGGCTGCTTTACAGATCTCTAACAAAGGTATATCTCTGGCCGCAGCTAGAGAAGCAGCTGTACCCCTAGTTGAATGAACCCTCAGGCCTGAAGGGGGTGTTCTACCCAACTTGTCATAACAGAATTCTACAAGAGAAACAATCCACCTGACAACAGTTCTTTTAGTGGCAGGCTTATCTTTCCCCACTTCACCATAAGTGAGAAACAATTGAAGACAGTCATTTCTATGTGCCTTAGTATGCTCAATGTAGCAGCTAAGGGCCCTCTTAACATCCAGACTGTGTAACCTTCTTTCACCTGAAGAAGAATGATCAGTGAAAAACACAGGGAGAGATACAGACTGGTTCAGATGAAAATCCGATACCACTTTGGGCAAGAACCTTCCATTGGTTCGTAGGACCATTTTGTCCCTATGGAAGGAGATGAAGTCAGGTTCAACTGACAGAGCCTGCAACTCACTAGTTCACCTGGCAGAAGTAATAGCTACCAGGAACACAGTTTTCCAGGTCAAGTACTTCAATTCAGCCAAAGCCAGAGGTTCAAAGGGTGGCTGCATAAGCTGAGCTATGCAGACATTAAGATCCCAAGGCGGAGTGGGCTCCCTAAAGGGAGGGTTAATGTGAACCAGTCCTTTGAAAAACTTTCTGAAAACAGGATGAGATGCCAGGGAACAGCCCTTCCCTGCTGACAGGAATGCAGAGACAGCTGCTAGATGAACCTTCAGAGTGGCAGGCCTAAGGCCTAGACCATTCAGATGGACTAGATAGTCTAAGGTTGTGGAAATGTCTGCAGAATCAGGCAGGATGCCTTTCTGACAGCACCAAATACTGAACCTTTTCCATTTGGAGTTGCAAGTTTTTCTAGTGGAAGGTTTCCTGGAGACCTTCAGAATATCCAGAACTCCCTGAGAAAGATGTAGTGCTGCATATTCTAACTCTTCAAGAGCCAGGCCTTGAAACTGAGAGACTGGAGATTGGGGTACCAGATCCGCACCTGGGAGAGGACAGGAGATTGTATGTCCTGGGCAGAGACAGGAGACGTGACACTGACAAGGACAGCAGTAGAGGATACCACGGCTGTCTGGCCCAATCTGGAGCCACCAGTATCACTGTGCAGGGTTGAGTCCTGATCTTTATCAGAACTCTGAACAGCAGAGGGAAGGCATAGAGAAACCTGCCCTTCCAATCCAAAATGAGAGCATCCCGGGGAACCGTCCCCACGACTGGAGGTCTGCAACAAAACAGAAACATAGAAACATAGACTTTGACGGCAGATAAGGACCATTTGGCCCACCCAGTCTGCCCATTTCCCTACCTATTGGATAAGCTGCAGATTCTAGTTAACCAACAGCCTACTTCCTGCAACTCCCCACTATAACTGCCTTATGTCTGTCCTATGCATGTTTGAATTCCCCCACTGTTTTAGACCCCACAACCTCTCCAGGAAGGCGGTTCCATGCATCCACCACTCTCCATGAAAAATAATTTCTCACATTACCCCTTAGCCACTCTAACTTTAAATTGTGTCCCCTTATTCTTAAACATCTCTTTTCTGAAAGATGCTACCCTCCTGGACTTTGTTGATTCCTTGAGGTACTTAAAAGTTTCTATCATGTCCCTCTGTCCCTCCTTTCATCAAGGGTATACATATTAAGCTCTCTCATCTCTCTTCATATGGTTTCTGATGAGACCCTGCACCATTTTAGTTGCCTCCTCTGGACTGCTTCCATCCTATCCATGTCCTTGCGTAGATGAGGTCTCCAAAACTGCACGCAGTACTCCAGATGGGGTCTCACCAACTGTCTGAACAGAGGGATAACCACTCTTTTTCTACTTGTGATGCCCTCCCTATGCATCCCACCATCCCCTCGCCTCCTTACTGACTTCTCACATTGCTTACCCACCTTTAGGTCATCTGATATGACTACACCCAGGTTCCTTTCCATTATTGTTGTTGTTAGTACCACCCATGCTACTGTCTACTCTTCTCCTGGATTTTTATTTCCCAGGTGCATTACTTTGCACTTCTTTGCATTGAATCCAAGTTGCCATATGCCTGACCATTCCTCCAACCTTGCCAAGTCCCTTCTTATCCTTTCTACCCCCCCTTGTGTATCAACTCTGTTACAGATCTTTGTGTCATCTGCAAAGAGGCATATCCTTCCTTCCAGACCCTCTGTAATGTCACCTATAAAGACGCTGAGGAGGACTGGACCCAGTACTGAGCCCTGAGGTACTCCACTAGTAACCCCCCTTTCTTCAGAATGTGTTCCATTCACTATTACCGTCTGTGTCCTGTTGTGCAGTCAGTTTGCTATCCAGGCTACCACCCTGGGACCCACTCCCAGGCTGACTAATTTGATTATTAATCTTTTGTGGGACTGTGTCAAATGCCTTACAGTCTAGGTAGGCCATATCCACAGCCCCTCCTGGTCTATTACTTTGGTCACCCAGTCAAAGAAATCGATAGATCTGTCTGACATGACCTTCCTGCTGTGAATCCATGCTGCTTTGGGTCCTGTGCCCGCTGGCCTCTAGGTACTGAACAATTCTTCCTTTCAGAAGTGATTCCATCATTTTCCCCACCACTGAGGTCAAACTAACAGGTCTGTAGTTTCCTGCTTCTGCCTTGCTCCCAGTTTTGTGAAGGGGAATCACATCTGACCTCCTCCAGTCCTCAGGTACCACCCCATCTTCCCATGATTTGTTAAAAAGTGTGGTTAGTGGTGTCACTAGATCCTCCCTTAGCTATTTTAGGATTCTAGGGTGAATCCCGTCAGGCCCCATTGCTTTGTCCACCTTGAGTTTTAGGAGTTCTTTCAGGACTTCTTCTGTAAATGGACTGCCATCAACTCCACTACCCATAGTGCTTCTACTGTTTGGTTTAGGTAACCTCCTCTTCTTCTTTTGTGGATACTGAGCAAAAGTATTCATTCAGTATCTCTGCCTTTTAACTGTCTCCTCTGCCCACCTTCTCTCCTTTATTAATCTTCACTATCCTCCTTAACCTTTCTATGCTCTCTAATGTACCTATAAAAGGTTTTATCCCCCTTCTTAACTGAGTTGGCCATCTTTTCCTCGGTTTGGGCCTTTGCTTTTCTGACTGCCTTCCCCACTTCTTTCTGCTTTAATTGATACAGTTCCCTGTCTTGCTCTGTCTGTGATTCCTTATACCTTTTGAATGCAGCCCTTTTCTCCTTAACCTTCCCTGACACCTCTTTTGAGAACCATAGTGTTTTTTTATTCCGCTTCGTTTTCTTTATTTGTTTCACACAAAGGCTTGTTGTCTCTATGATGGCAGTTTTGATTTTTCTCCAACCCCTCCTTTCTGGCCATTTGCTAATGCATTCCTCAGGTATTCACCCATTATACCAAAGTCAGCCCTTCTAAAGTCCATTATTTTTGTCTTTGTATGGCTTGTCTCCATGGTTGTGTTTATTGTGAAGCACACTGTGCAGTGGTCGCTTGTTCCCAGATGTCTACTGACTTCTAAATTTGTGATCCTCTCTCCATTTTGAGAGTACCAGGTCTAATATTGCTCCCTCCAGAGTGGATTCCACCACTGGCTGTCTAAGGCATGCCCCCTGTAGGGCATCGAGAATGACCTTGCTCTTGGATGTGGCTGCACTCCATGTCGTCCAGTTAACATCTGGCATATTCAGGTCCCCCAGCAACAGTATCTCCCCTTTTTCAGCCATTTTGAGAATGCCTCTATCATTTTCTTGTCCATTTCCTCCCTTGAGATGGGGGTCTGTATACAACCCTGTGCGATTGTGATTCCATTCCCTGTCTCCAAGGTGACCCAGAGTGCCTCTTGTCCTCCCCTTTACTTTTTAGTTCTGTAGCTTTGATCCCTCCCTATGTAGAGAGCTACTCACTCCTCTTTACCCTCCCTGTCCCTTCTGTAGATTGTGTACCCTGGTATATTGACATCTCAGTCATGGTTCTCCGTACCATGTTTCTGTGACTGCCACAATATCCAAGTGTTCCTCTTCCATCAGGGCTACTAGCTCAGGAAGCTCGTTTTCCAGACTACGGGCATTGGTACTCATTGCCCTCCATTTAATGTTGGCTTTATCCTTTTTTACCCCATCCCTGCTCTTATTGCCCTTGTCCATTTTTCCATTTACCCCGTCCTGCCCTCTGTCAAGTTCTGTACCCCAGTGTTTACCCTACTACCCGCCATGTTTTGTGGGGGGAGGCTTGAACTTTCCTGTTTCCTATCAGCACCCCCCCTTGGCTAGTTTAAAAGCTTGCAAGGAAGCCTTTAAACCTGTCACCTAGGAGCGTGTTTCCTTCCTGGACAGATGCAGATCATCATGCCAGTATAGATCTTCATCTCTCCAGGTGGACCCCAGTCCCCAATGAAGCCAAAGCCCTGTGCTCTGCACCAGTTTTGCAACCATTCATTAAACTGCATGGTATGCAGTACCCTAGCCTCACCCCTGCCATAGACTGGCAGCACCTCTGAGAAGGTTACCGTGCCTTCTACCTGTCTGAGGCCCCTCTCCAACTCCACAAATTCATCCTGCACTGCCCTGATCTCATGCCTAGCTAGGTCATTTGTCCTGAGGTGGACAATGATATCTAGTTCCCTCTCCTGTGATGCTGCTTCTGCAATCCTGAGGATTTGCTTCCTGTCCCTCCAAGCCATGACACCAGGCAGGCACCTTACTTCCCTCTCCTCTCCCTTCCCCAGGTCTACACCCCTAACAACTGAGTCCCCTATCAGAAGCTGTTTCTTTCCCCTGTGGTATCCCTTGCCACTCTTTTGTGGGTTTCCCTTGTGGATGCCAAGGAAGTTTATGGTTGTCCGGTGCTATAGAGAGATCCATCTCTGGAGTGCCCCACCTTAAGAAGATGATCTTCAGTATGTGAGGAACCAGGGACCACTCGTGGTGTCCCTGTGATATTCTGCTCAGAGCATCTGCTAGAACATTGTCCTTCCCAGGAAGGTGAACTGCAACCAGAGAAATCTGAAGAGAATAGGCCAAAGACCACAGCTTCATGGCTTCTGTGCACAAGGCCGAGGACCGAGTGCCTCCCTGCTTGTTGATGTACCACATTGTGGTGGTGTTGTCCATTACGACTTGGACCACCTTGCCTCGACTTAATCAGAGAAGCTCTGCAGGGCTAGGAAAACTGCCCTGAGTTCCAGGAGATTGATATGAAGGGGACCAGACTCCTTCAGCTGTCAGGGCTCCCAGGTGGGCTCCCTACCCTAGAAGAGAAGCATCTGTAGTTAGAACTACTGATGGGACTGGAGGGAGAAATGGAACCCCTTGTCTGAGGTTGCCCTGGTCCAGCCACCACTGGAGAGCTTGGACCAGAGTCTGAGTCACTGGGATCAGTTTGGTAAGTGAATCCTTCTTTTGAGACAAAAAAGACCTTAGATGAAACTGAATGCCACTCATCTAGAACCTTGCTCCTGCACCACTGCCGTGGAAGCTGCCATGTGGCCCAGGAGCTGGAGGAAATGTCTTGCTGGGCGGCAGACCTGAGGTTGAAAGGAGGAAGCAAGATCCACTAGGGCCTTCACCCTTGCCAGGGGAAGGAAGGCTTTTGCTTGTACAGTGTCCAACTGTATGCCTATAAAAGGTGAGAAGTTGAACTGGTTCGAGGACAGACTTTGGAAGACTGAGAAGAAACCCCAGGGAGCTGAGTAGGTCATGGGTAGTCTGAAGAGCTGACTTGACCTGTAAATGTGACTGGCCCACTAAGAGCCAGTCGTCCAGATATGGGAAGATGGTGATACCCTGTCTTCTGAAGTAAGCCACCACTACTGCAAGGCACTTTGTGAACACCCCTGGAGCTGATGTTAGGCCGAATGGCATAGCTCTGAATTGGTAATGGCCAAAGACAACTCGAACCCGAGGTATGTTTTTTGTGGGAGCACCTGATAGGAATATGAAAGTAGGCATCCTTGAGGTCCAGAGATGCTAGCCAATCTCCTAACCTTAGAGAGGGAAGGATTATTCCCAGAGTTACCATTTTGAATTTGGGCTTTGAAATGTGTTTGTTCAAATATATCTTAGGTCTAGGATGGGTCGCCACTCCCCCGTTTTCTTTGGGGTAAGGAAGTACCTGGAGTACAGTCCCTTTTCCCTGTGCTGAGTAGGAACCTTCTCTATAGCTATGAGAGCTAGAAGAGAGGAAACCTCTGCCTCTAGGGCAATGGTTTCCAAGAGTGATGCAGGTGGAAAAGACTTGGCCATCTTTTTTGGAAATTTTTTGAAGTCGAGGGCCAGTCCCTGGCTTACTACTTCCAGGACCCACTTGTCCGAGGTCACAGACTTCAAGGCCTGGAAGTAGTAAGCCAGCCCGCCTCCTACTGAAAATGGGGAGTCGACCCGGGCTGACAAATCAGGATGTCTACTTGGCAGGAGCCTTAGACTGAGAGGAGGAGGGAGCAGCTCTGCTCATCCCCTTCCTCTGAAGAACCCCCTCTGTGGGAAGGGAGAGGAGGTCTGGGCTTGGTAAAAAAAAAAAAAAAAAAAAAAAAAAGGCCTTTGAAAGGGCCTGCCCCTGCCCCTAGACTGCTGCTTGTGTGGAGTGGCTTGCCTTCTTGGCCTGTGCACCCTGTACATGGTCCTGTATTCATCCATTTTCTATGTAAGCCTCTGTCTGCTCCCAAACAGAGAGTTACCTACTACAGGAAAATCCATAGCCTTAGTCTGGGTATCCTGTGAAAGGCTAGTACATCTGAGTCAAGCATGTCTTCTGAGAGACACAGATGTAACCATGACTCTAGATGCCACATCACTGGAGTCCACAGCAGCATGAAATTGCATTTTGGATGTCTCAATTCCATCAGCAGCCACCTCCTCCAGCTCCTTGGCTAGCTGGGGAAGAGGCCTGTTTAGCCAGTTCCAGAACCGTATCCCATCTGAATTTCTGGTACCTGGCTGTGTAGGCCATATAAGTAGCCTGCCTGAGTCCCACACAGGATCCAAATACTGTTTTTTGTCCATGGCATCCACTTTACTGGAGTCCTTATCCAGGGGGGTGTGAAGTCAAAGGAATGTTAGCCCTGTCACAGGCTGCAGCCTGCACTACCCCAACATGACTGCAATGACTATAAAGGAACTCAGCAGCTGAGCCGGATAACAAATACCTCCTGTCCATGCTCTTATCCACAAGAGGTACTGAATTAGGGTTTGTAAAATTTGTGTCTGTTTCCCAAGGAATTATGAAGGGATAGCCTTTTTTTTTTTTGGACTCTGGGATGTCCATCATTTCCACAAAATCAGGCTCTTCATCCTCCTCTGCAGCTTCAACCAAGGGAAACTGCAGGGTTTCTGCCACCTTTTTGTAGAACAAAAAATGTGAAGGGGACTCAAAGAGCCTGGGAGGAGAGACACCTGAGGGCCTATCTGGGGAGATGTCCGGTTCAATGGGCACATTATTATTATTCCTCCTCCTCCTCCTAGTCTTCGTCTCCCACCCACTCCTCATAAAAAGCGTCTGGATCATAATCCGGAGGAGACAGATCCGACCGCCTAATCAGTAGTACCGGTTCGGAGGGAAACAGTCTAAGCGAGTGAACAATGCTAATCACTTTGGCTATTTCGTCCGTGGTTGGAGAATGCGATACTGGATCCGAACCAGACGACTTGCGCTTCTTTTTTGATGGAACTGACCCCTCGGGATCGGCTCTCCTTTTGCCCGAGGAGGTATCGCACAGATCAGTAGGCACCTCCTCAGGTTCAGCCACAACAGAACCGGGCTGGCCATCCGGATCTACAGCCTTCTCGGCCTCCCTTTCCTTTAGCCTACTCAGTCTTGTATCTAGAGTGGATTTAGGAAAGTTTTTACAGATTTGGCAGTCTGACTTGAGGTGGTCAAACCCCAGACAATAAAGACAGATGAGGTGGGGGTCAGCCTTAGCAAAGGCCTCCCCACACTCAGTACAGTGTTGAAACCCAGTGGGACCGGTTTTCTTCTTGGGTTTCTCAGACATAGCCAACCTAACAAATTACCCTATTGCAGCTTTCAAGCCAGGTAATACAATAACCGATCGGTTACAAACCATGTCACCGGCTTTTTAAAAGAACCGCCAAAAAACCTCGGTTCTTTTGAAAATCGATCGGTACCAGAACACCACTCTAATCCCAGAAATAAATTTAATCAGAATGGGTCGGTTCCAAACTTGACTGACCGGAAAGAAACCGAAGAAAAGAACAATTTCCAACTTTTTCACAGAATAAAATACAGTCATTACCTATCTACACACTACCTGTACTGTAGAGAGAGACTGGAAATCAGAAATTAAAAAAAATTACATGGTTTAAACCGAACACTTTACTTTTACCGAACCGAGCAGAATAAATCTCCGGAGCAACTTCACTGTTAGGTGAAGTAAAGAATCGGACGGTTACACTGAGAAGTACTACAGACAGGAGGTTTGAAAACAGAGCTCAAGCTCAGTGTTCTATGCTTCTGCATAGAGTCAACTCTTCTCTCCGGGGCAGTTCAAGTGCTGGGGCTAACTGCATTATGTCTGAATACAGCAAGACTTCATGTTGTTTGAACAGCCTGCCAGTAGAGGTGAAGGGGGCGAAAACAAACAGTGGGGTGCTTCAAGCATGCGTGAGATAGGCATACAAGGCAGAAGAAAGGAAGGCAGGAGGGATGCCAGAGACCAAATAGGTCGTGGTGTCGGAGAGCAAGGAAAAATAAGGCAGACTAGGGCTCCAGATGGCCTTTTTCTGGACAACAAATTCTATGTTTCTATGTTAACACATCTGGCTTGCTAAGCGTTGTGGGTTCTGCCACTGCAGCCCCACTTTCACTTGATTCATGCCCTCACTGCTGAGTACCAAGTACATATTGTAAGTGTAACCCCCTTGTTACCCAGGGTTACTAGAATCCCAGTAAGACCTAGTGGTAGGCAGGGAAGGCAGCCTGTGAAACTCCAGTTAAATGGGTTTCACACTGTCTCACTCTGTTCTCAGTCTCAGTTGAGACTGAGGGATGACATCACCAATAGAACTATCGCAGCTGCATGAGCCACATTGGAATCTGCAGCAAAGGGAGTTAGTTAGAACGTTGGGAAGTTTTGAAGTCAGTGTCTTCAGTCAGTCTTCAGTGTGTGAGTGTGAAGTTGGGAGCTTGCTGAGAAAGCAGCTCAGTGAAGGCTCTAGGAGCCTCAGCCCTGACAGACGGCTACTTTAGTTTAAAAGGGTGTGTGCCTCCACCTTAAAGAGAGACACAGAAGATAACTGGAGTGGTGGAGACCGCTGTTTTCGGGTCTCAGTGCCCCTCCCTTTGGGGGGGGCAGGAAAGGTTTCCCTGTAGATTGCTGGGGCAACCCCCTAGTTCTGCTTGTGAAGGAAAAGCTGCCTGTGTGTTCCAGAATTTATTTGGGAGAACAAGAAGATTTGTGAGTTGCCTGTGGGGCACCTGCAACGTGAGGGTGAGTGTCTGCTCTTGCTAAAAGGGCCTATGTTTTTCACCCTGGGACTTGTGCGACTATGTGGGGATTAAACTACTAAATATTGGGAGACCTAGAGTAATGGGCTAAGCAAAGAAAAAGTATGTTCAAGTCCAGAGCTTGTTGGGATGCAAATGATATGCAGAGGAGATGTGACAGACGTCTACCCATAATCTACATTTGAAAGTTCAGTAAAGGAATTGTTCAGTTTCCAGAGAAATGGCCGGGTATGGGCTGTGGGAGCTGGAGGTGGGTGGCCCCCATTTTTAGTGACCAGGTCCACCTCTACGGATTTCTTCTGTGGATTTCTACTTTGCCTCAGGCACTTGGCCAGTGATGAGGGAGTACCCAGAAGTGGGATTGTAAGGAAAATTTTCTAGGAGTCAAGACTCTAGTGTGGTTTGGGAGCCACAACAGGATAATTGGTTCATTCTCAAATGAACCACGGATCAAGTGGCCGGTGGGGAGCCAGGCCAGTGGGGAAACCCAAGTGTGTACAGCGACTGTGTACCCAAAGCTGCGTGCAAGTTCGCTGTGTGTCTGGTGAGTTTAGAGCCTGAGGGCTGGAAATAGTGATAAAGTGTTCTGTTGTCTCTAATTTGCATTACTAGGAATGTAGCCTCTGCGGGTCCGGCTAATGCTTCGCTTGTTCAGCTTGATGTGAATATGATCACACTGAAGAATCCCATCTCTGGTTCTGACATTAGTTATTGCTTCCTGTGTTTGACTTTACTTGGGTGCCCCTGTGCAGAGTAGCCAAACCTAGGCCCCCCTGCGCCGAGTAACCTTATTCTCCCCGAGCCCAGTCCTCACCAGGTACTGCTGTCAGCTTCAACAGCATGCCACCTGTCGTTCTGCTAGAAAGCCAGGGGTGAGGGGCTACAAAAATGGAGGCACCGCTTTGGATTTTGTTCAGGGAGGAAGGTGCTTGGGCAAGGGGGCTAGCATTTTGGCTATTTGGCAGTGTGTAGCCCAAAAAGCTGAAGCAATTTCCCTAGTGTGTTGCTGCGTGCTGTGGATCTTCTGCTGCTGTTTAAAATACCAACTGTTTACCAAGGAGCAGTAAAGTGAAAGAGTGTGCCCTTGTCCTGCACCAAATTGTTTACAGTGTTTTGCCTGCTTTTAAAATGAATTGTTGTAAAGAAAAGTGTGGAAGACTAGAGGTAGCAACAGGGAAATTGTGCCCTGGATGTTGGAAATGCTTTTTGAATGAAATGAGAGACTTGCAGGTGTAATGGCTTTGTTAACTGGCTGAAATGGACTCCCACCGTGGAGTCAGTTGAAAAAAAAAAAAAAAAAGTTGCATTCTGCAGTTTAAATTTGCCTGCTTGACGATCGCCGTTGAGGAGAAGAGCCCCGTGAGGAAGAAGAGGCTCATTTGCATGGCGTGGTGATTGGTCAGGCTGAGATCTGTCCCGCCTCAGCCAGCTCTACAGAGACTGCCCCAGCATTCGAGAGGGAGTGGAGTGAGGCGGTACTGGCTAGTGAAGGAGTGTCGCAGAGTGTTAAAAATCGCTAAACCTTATAAAACTAGACTATCTTCTTTAAAATCGGCTCAACCTGCCAATCGATCATCGGAATTGCAAGTTTGGTGGTCGAGAAGACGATCGGTAGGACTGCCTGCCCGTTTCTGTTCTGAGGCCTCCAAGAACTGGCTGCAGGCCATTTTTCCCCATTGCAGCAAACTGCTACTGATAACAGTAACATCCTAAAAACTGCTCAAACAGTGATTTTCTGCCCTATGCCATATAAATGTGTGTGTAGCAGTGTAGTTGCTTTTCAAGTAACGACTGTGCCAAGTCCTGCCAGCAAGTGCAAGTCTGTTAAGCCATTGACTGTGTGCATAGTAATGAATTCAGCCTCAGTTTTAAGTTTGAAGCCAGAGAGAGACTGTAGGTTGTAGCCAATGAGCAACACTCGAAATATAGGCAATCCTGTGCTAAAAACCTGAAGCTTTAAGGGACTGTGAATCAAATAAATGTTTCCAGCATATAATAAGTCCATGGAAAATCCTGTAAATGTGTTTAAAGCAAGAACAGAAGTGTTGTGCAATTTGAGCAAAAGTTATCAGTAGTTTGTGTAAATCGGTGCGCAGTGGCTTGACCCAGATTCTGAATGTTGATGCACAGGAGTGCTGCCGCCGCCATTACAGGGTGGGGAAAACCCAAGTGTGTATAAGTTGGTGCTGTACCCAAAGCTGCGTGCAAGTCTGGGCTGTGTGCCTGGTGGGTTTAGAGCTTGGATGTGAATAAAAGCCACACTGAAGAATCCCATTCCTGGTTCTGGACATTACAGTTATTGCTTCCTGTCTTCGGATTTACTTGGCTGCCCCTGTGCAGAGTAGCCAAACCTAGGCCCTCCTGTGCCGAGTAACCTCATCCTCCCCAAACCCAGTCCCCACCAGGTACTGCTGTCAGCTTCAACAGCATGCCACCTGTCGTTTTGCTAGAAAGGCAGGGGTGAGGGGTTACATAAGCTTCACAGCATCTGCAAAAGATCCCACGATGGAAGAGTGAGCCTGGAAAGGAATAGGAGGCTTTTTCTATCCCTTGTCTTCTCGAGGGTCCATCACTGCCAGAATAACCTGAATCAAGGCTCTCAACCTGTGCCACTACAAATTGTTGGGCTGCCTTAAATTTGCTCCACATTGTGTTACTGCTGAGTGGGGAAAGCTGGGTTTTAGTTGTGTTGAGGCCATTTTCTCTTCCTTTAACCAATCTTCCAGTCTGCTCTAGGGCAAGACAAGGCAACTATTTTTTTTAAAGGGCCCCATCCCATTAGCTTAGGCTGATGTACTGTTTAAATACTAGAGGTAGAAAGAATGGCAAGTAGATAAATCAAAAGAATACAAATTAATGACCCATAAGTGTAGCAATAGCACTACTGCTCCAGATGCTAGTAACCAAGGTTCTGTAACAAGCCTGGGCCACTGGGGTCCCAGAGGGGAGGAGGACTGAGTGCCCCAGTGAATGCCCTCATCCTCCATGGAGGGCCTAAGGCTAGCGCCACACCACTAGACAACCCGGCCTTGTAACACTCTCAAAGTTAGTACCTAATTTCTGAACCACAGTGTATATCTGTGGACAATGTTGTGATGAGGAATGTCAACAAATATATTAATGGAAAAACAAAACAGCTCCAATACTAACTTATCAGCATATCTGTGGCTCTTCCTTTATTCTGGTATTCTCAATGCATCGAATCAGTTGATCATTTTCTTCTAGCAACTGTAAAATGAAAAATATACAGACAAAAAATCAATTTATTACAAAATGAAGCAATTCTCCACATCTGGAAATGGTACCACCCTCTTTGAACTTGGGACCCTAACGCAGGGTGTGCACATCAGGGTCCTGTCCTAGGCCTCTGGCATGAAGCATGAAAGCGCAGCAGCAGGACTACCATTTCCAATGTCGGGTACTCGGATTAAGGAACAAGTCCAGGAACCACTATTCTTGGAGTGGCCAGGATGTACTAGACTTGGCTACAACACTGCCACTTGCTACAAGTGACAGTTCAGCAGCAGTCTTGTGAGGGTAGAAGTCTGATGGGTTCCATGGCAGCACATTTTGACACATGTACTTGGCGCCTCTACATGCAGCCCCTTGCATTTGGACGTTCAGAGGACAGGGACCAAAAGCTGAAACAAAAAGCTGCCTTAGTCCAGCAGCACGAATAAAGCCTGTGCAGCCTGCTCCAGACATCCCAAAAACACCAATCGCCCGCTGCTCCTGGTCGAAGACTGGGGCATGTCTTCAGTCACAGGCTGTGTGCAGCCTGGACATCTGGTCCTCATAAAGCCTCGGAGGAATCAGTCGTGAAGCAGTTCTGGGCAGAGCATAGGAGTAAGATGGAGTGTGTGTGGGAGATATAGTGATTGATATGCATCCTAATTTAAAAACACCAAAACTTGACATGAATAGAGTGTAAACATTCAAAAAAATATGCTACCCCCAATATGTCCAAAGCAAGAAAACATATGCTGACATTGTTCTCTACTGCAGTGTCCCTGCACTAGTTGGTGCAGCGAATCAACTCCAGGACCTATACTGTGCAGCACCGAAGCCTGTCCACTTCTCAGTGTGTAAAAGGACCAAGGCATAGTCTTTGACACCACCACAAACCGAAAACCAGTTACACCCTCTCCACCCACCTAGAGAAGTCCTGTTCTTCAAACATCTGAGGCTACAGCTAGACCCAAACGCTGCTATCAGAAGTATGCAGATTACATCACTGCTTTAGTGGGTCCTAATGTAGGAGCACTTCACAGGGTCAGGAATAGTCTCTATTCTCTCACAGGAATGCAGGAGGTGGTTGCTCAGACATTATTCTACCCAAAAGCATTCAGATAACGATACAATTCCTACTCCTTCTCCTGGAAGATGATGATGCGATACCCCTCAGCCCCTGCAGCCACACTGCACAGGTTGGATGTCCTGTACAATAGGAACTGCATGCAGGTTTACCCTAGATAATAAAATCAAGAGCACACTCCTGCCCATTATACAGACAACTCAACTGGACAAGTCTTACCACTCACATGGACTACCACTGGTACACATGCCTCTACAGCTGCATGCCCTCTCCAGCCACCACATACCTTATATCCTTCCTCGCCCATCAACCACCACATACCTTATATCCTTCTTTGCCTCTGTCCTTCACTCTGCTCAACTGAGGCAACTAGCTAGCTAGTACCCACATTTCAAAAAAGACTTCAGCAGATGGTCCTTCTTCTCAAATCCTGCAGAATGGAACAGCCTACAAAGCCCCCTTTGACAAACCCCTAATCTCCCATTCTGAAGGCTACTACTTGGGTAGCTCAAAGACCCATGATGATGATACTATCAGAATCCTCTCTGTTTATTTATGTATTTATTGAAAAGTTTCACCTGGAAAGGCACGCTGAACAACAAGTTGCTTGTCTCCTGGTGCATCCTGGGGGAAGGGGGATAGGAGTTACAGACATGGCTTAGAAAACATTATACAAGCAGGATAGCAATAATTAACGTACATTACAACTAGTACAAGGCAAAGCATCAAATACACAGTAAACTATAAGCAGAGCAGAGAGTATATAAGTGCTTTAAATGATTAAAATACACAAGATATTTACAGGAAACGGCAACAAAGAATATGTAGATACTACACAAATCACTTCCGAGCATTTATAGTGCAAGGTAAGAGCAGACGAGATTTGCAGAGACAGAGTAGTGAGGGAAAGGGCGAAGGAGTGAGTGCTTAGGAGCAGGTGCAATTGGTTGAGTAGAAGTTACGAAGGGATATTGAGATGGAGGAAAGGGAGGAGGAGTGTCTTATCTGATGTGGTAGTACATTCCAGAGTTTAAGGAAACAATGCGAGAAAGCTGACTGTCCTATTGCAGCAGAACGGCAGGGGAACACAAACGTGCGGGCATCATGGGATCAGAGAGTGGGGGGGGTGATAGAGGAGGAGAGGTAGGACAGTAGGGACCTGAACCAGTATTTAGAAATAAATCTTGCACAATGGGAAAGACACATCTATTTTCAAGTGAGAGAAATGCAAGGGAGTGGTAAAGGTCACAGTGATGAGTACCATATTTACAGACAGGTATCTGTGTGATCGAAGGGGCAACCCTTAACAGCAGAGGTCATAGGTCCTCACTGCTGTATGAGTAATTGTTCTCCATGTGTCTTAGAAACTCAGGAGGCCATTATCAATTGGTTGAGACTAATGTTCTTACCCTCTCTCAGCACAGCTTTATGAGACTAAATCATGTCAAACCAACATGATAGTCTTCTTTGAGAGGGTGACTTAGAAATAAAGAATTTGTCAACAGATGAGGACCACTTGGCCCACCTCCAGAGGCAGACTGAGCAGCTGCACAACCATGTCCCTGGACACCTTGGATCATCCCTATCCTCCCTCCTCGGAGCAAATAATCCAGAAGGACCTTACCAGCTGGGCAGGTCGAGGTGTCTGGGCAAGACTTCAGTTTAAGTGGCTTGGGAGCTGTCCTGAACCAAGAGCACCCTGAGGGATTTCATCCAGTTGCTTTCGCCAGCCGAAGTTTGAACCCATCTGAAAAGCTATAACCAATGCAAAAACTGGAATTCTTGGCACAAAAATGGACTGTCACTGAAAAATTCCATGACTACCCATATGGGGCCAAGTTCACAGTAAGAACAGACAATAATCCTCTCACATAATTACAGCTGCCAAAATTGGTGCAGCAGGACACTGGTGGCTTTCAGATTTATCCACCTACAATTACAGTATGCAATACCGCAGTGGCCGAGGCAACACTGACGCCTTACCCCTGCGTCCACACCCTGGTTGGTCAAATCAAAGCACTTCAGTTCCAAGTAGCAGAAAGCAATGTGTTCGAAATCTGAAACTACAGATTGCATGGTGCAGATTGCAGGAGAGGCACAATCCACGTGATGTGGGCCTCTCCAGAGTGCATTCTGACTGCATATCTCAATTTATTAGTCTGGACCTTTCATCTCTGCACGAGCCTAACCATCCTGAACTCAAACTGTCCTGAACTAAGACAAACCCAAATGGAAGACTGTATGACGTGGCACGGTGCACACCCTGGAGAAGAGGCAGGATGCAAGTCAAGTAAAATAACTCACCCAGATGTTATTGCAAGAGTGAAACAAAACGTCTTTAAAAGATGGAATGCTCTGAGCAACACCTCATGATAGTACACAACCAAGTTCCCTCAACAACAGCTGGTATTACCTTGAAGTACCGAACAGCCATTATATGATCCCTACATAACGATATGGGTCACTTGAGAGTTAACCACACTGTGGACTTAATGCAAGCCAAGTTGTATTGGCACAAATGATAAAAGAGGTTGAGAAGCATTGCAAGAATTGTCCTAGATGCATCAAGAGAAAGATTTTGCCAAAAGAACACCACCGTAGTCAACGCAAAACTAGTGGGCCATTTGAGTAAGTCTGTATGGACTTCCTCTCATCAATGCCTGACAGCAAAAACATGGGAACATCCTAGTCCTGACCGAACATACAATACACTCAGGCACACCGAAGATCAAAGGCTATGCTGTTGCCAAAGTATTGCAGCAATATGTAAATTACGCATCCCTTAAAGAATCACTCAGACCAAGGAGGAATTTTGAAAGTCTATTTATAAAAGATTTTCTGGCAACCTATGGCATCAAGAAATCAAGAACCACACTTCATCACCCACGGGGAGACCCTCAGCTTGAACACCAACAGAACACTTCTTGACATGTTGGGCACCCTTGACTGAGCTCAGAAACCACACTGGAGCCAGAAAGTAAGTTCACTGGTACATGCTTACAACTGCATCCATAATGATGCGGCCAACAGGACCCCGTTCTACTTAATGTTTGGCACAGAAGCTAGTCTACCAGTGGATCTGTTTCAGAATTTCAGATGATGGCGCATCAGATGAGACCTACTTAGAGCACACCAGGCGACTGCATCTACAGTTGCTGAAAACCTACCAACTTGCCTCTGAGGTCGCAGCCAAGAACAGCCTTGCAAATAAAAACAGGTATGACAGAGCCATCCTGTTGGTGTAATGGTAGCTCTATTGCTCCCGACACCAGCGACCCAAGCTTGGGAATGGGTTTGAGTTGTCAGGGCCAGCCAGGAAGGAGGTTTGAACATCCCAGAGGACACTTGCCTCCTCGGAAGAAGGGTTCTGTCCTCCTCCACAATATGGCCACTTGGGTGACCACCACAGTGGTACTGCAGCTGGCAGGTAGAGGGAGGCAGAGACATCACCGATATTAGCGGGTGGACACAGGCACAGGCACCTGCAGGGCTTGCACTGACGCCCTCATACACAATGTCCCCAGGAGGGGGAAGAAACTATGGAAAATGGCCCCAGCACCTTCATGATGACAGACAGCAGAAGCTCCCAAGGCTCCATTGCCCATCTGATCATGGCGCCACCTGACAAAACATCGATTTCAGGGACTGACCCTGCTTGGGGGGGTATAGCCAGAGCTCTGTGGAGGGAGTGATCGTAACTGGGGCCAGGAGCTAGAGGATACCGGAGGAGTCTGGTCTGTGAGATGGGAGCATAAAAAGTAAACAGGTATGACAAGCGAGTTTGTCACCAGGTGCTGCAGGTTGGAGACCATGTGTTCGGAGGAACTTGGGTTTACAGAGAAAACACAAAATTCAAGACCACTGGGCACTAGAATCATATATCATAGTTGAGCCAAATGCCTGACCTTTCAATCTACGAAATTTGACAAGAACAATGTAGAGGGGCCTGTAAAAGACTGCACACAGGAACCACCTCCTACCTATTGGGGAGTCTGTGCCTGAGCCTACCCCCAAAATTGAACATCCAGTGGCCCGGAGACGAAAAACGTGGAGCCACACAAACCAGCCAAGAAATGGGATGCCTACACTTGAGACGATCACAATGAAGTCCCTGTGGAACAGTCAATTAAAATAGGTCTGACAACAGTGATTATGACATTGTGTGTTGCACCAAAGTACCTGTCAGACTCCAAATTGAGCAATTTCAACCACAGGAATGGAGAAGTTCAGAACAGATAGCTAGCGTATCTCCAATTAGGGAACTATCAAGCAATCACATTTTTCACACCATTTGAATCCAGATACAGCACAGTCTCTGCTGGAATAATTGGCAACTGTACAATTTGATTGTCAGGGACAATGATGTGAGTTAAACTTGAGACACGAATCGCAGAGACTGCTTTAATTCCCAACAATGCTCTTGTGCTGGACAAATAGTTGACGAGGAAGTTGTACACCCTACACCGAAGCCAGTGTTACCTTGCAAGTCTGGACATGAACATAAACCAATCATCAAGCTCTCGTGACACCCTTGATGCCTCCTCTAATACCTCCATTCATGTGGTTCATAAGCATATTGCCCCTGTACTATATCCCTGTAATGTGCCCCACACAGATTCAGGTGGGAAAATGTATACCAACTAAATGCTATGGATAGAAAGCATCAATTGTCTAGTCAGAAAAATGCACTGTGTAAATATGTATAAATGCACTGATAAGTTGGGTATCAGGTGTTGGATAGAAGCGTATATATTAATACGAATGCTCATGCCATTGTCATTTGAACTTGTGGACTGTATGGACTGTATGGATATGCTCTCAGTGAGGGCGAAAAGAGTCTGGCAGGGAGAGTGTGTAAGCCCCCCACCACCATTTTTGGGGGCTTACCTATACCGTCTCTGCCGTGCCCTCTCTTTCTTCACCCTCTGGTCTTACAGGACTGCTGAAGTGGGGAAAGGCAAGGCAGTGTGGGATCCAAGCCAGGGCTCCACTGCCAATCCCTGTGGTTGAAGCCACCTGCTGTACCTGTGATCTCAGCCCCAGGACTGCTGGGTGGAAAAGCACCACTGGGCACACTGGTGGCAGCCTCCCTGACCCTGGAGCAAAGAATGGGTCAAGACAGAAAGCTCGTCCGGCATTATTTGTGCTGCCAAACATACACGGCAGTACATGCTGAGAGCCATAGCTCCGTTGTCAATACTGGGCTGTACGGCCACATTAAAAGGGAGATCCTGGCTCCCAGATAGACAGTGGAGCCGAGACAAAGGTAAAGCATAAAATAAAGCGTGCGATCGGGTTACCAGATACTTATTTTTTATTTATTTATCTATCAAGCCTAGGATTACAAATACCTTTGAGCCATGGCTCTTTTACAAAGGTTCCACATCAGAGAATACAAATTATGGAGAACATCAAGACAGGGATTACTACAATGTGGACATTGCAAACAGAGTACAGATTAATACAGTTCAAGGGTAGCATTGTAACAAGGCAGCTGCGCATTTGTCAGAAAATAGACAACAGATAAGAAGTGCCAGAGTCATAGGGAGAGGGAAGAGGGTGGGGGAGAAGTAGTGCAGGAAGGGTGGCGAGAGAGTGAAAGTTCAGCATTGGGTATACCAAGATGTGAGGTAGAATCCGAGGAGAACTAGAGCAAAAAGGGAAGTGGAGAAACAAGGTTAAGTTGGGCAATCACAGGAGCTGTTGGTAGTGAGATTGTCCTGGAGCCTAGTTTTAAACATACCAATAGTTTATTTATTTATTTAGCTTTTGTTTACCGGGTAAGTACACTAGACAAGTATTATGCCTATTTTCAGGAACGACTCGGGAGAGTACAACATGAGGAACAACAGTCAAGGAGACATGGAAAAAGAGTACAGTTTTTTGTCGCAGTAAACAAACGTGGGAAATGCATCATTTGGGGCAGAGGAGATGGTTGGGCTGAGGCCACTGAACCAGAGTGGTGCCCGATAAGCAAATGAGTGTTGTCCCTCTGAAGTGTGACAGTGGGGGACTTTCAGTAGCTGTAGCGTGGATCTCCATTTGTTAATTCGGTGTTGTAACAGAGTTGAGACCCCAGAAGGTGCAAGACCAAGGTAGATTTTTTTGACCATGGAGCAGGTGAAAAACTTTATGCGGTTTGATAGTTGGAGCCAGCCAGTCTGAGTGTACAGGTCACATGTGTGGGTGAGACGGTGACTACCAGTGATGAGCCAACATGCTTTATTTAAGGCAGTTGAGAGGCATCTAAGGGTTGTGGCGAGCCATAAATGATGAGACCATAGTCTATTACAGAGATCACAGAGCTCAGGACTGCAACCTTCAAAGCTTCTGGCGTGAGGTGTGGTCTGTGTTTGTAGAGGAGACCAAGCCGTGTATTAGCAGCTCTAGCTACATTATCTACTGTACATGAAGTCCATAGGAGAGATTAGGGTCAAGCTGTATCCCTAAGTATTTGAAGGACATCACCTGATCTAGAATGTTCCCCTGGGTGGTGGAGATAGCTAAGTGGTGTAGCTTGTGTGGGTCATGAGAGCTGCAGAAGAGCACAGATTTGGTTTTCTTGTCATTGAGGACCCGTTTATGATTAAGAAACCATGTCTCTACAGAACTGAAACCAAGCTGAAGGTTGTGTTGAAGAGTTGCAGGATCTTTGTGAGTGGAGAATACAACAGCATCATCGGCATATAGTATGATCTGCTCAGAGCAGTGGTAAGGGAGGGAGTTTAAGAAAAGGCTAAAAAGGAGGGGTCCCAGTATGGATCCCTGTGGGACACCTGAGCGAACAGGCAGGTGTTAGAAAGAGCGTCCGCAATTTTTACTCTCTGTGACCGGTTTTCTAAGTAGCTTTTAAACCAGAGAGAAGAGTCTGATGATAGCCCGGCATTCAGTAGTTGGTGTATTAGTAGTCCATGGTGTACTCTATTGAAGGCCTTGGAGAGATTGACGAAAACAGCCCCTGTGAGAAGGCCGTTGTCAAGGGATTTGTGCAAAGCTCCAGTGAACTCAAGAAGGGCTGTGGTGCTGCTGTGACCTTCCCGGAAGCCGTGTTGTTGTGGACAAGGTATATTGTATTTATCCAAGTGGTCAGTAAGTTGATCAGCCACGATGCGCTCAAGTGCCTTAGAGAGGGGGGGCAGTATGGAGATAGGGTGATAATTTGAGTGAATCGTCTTGTCCCCACTTTTATGGACGGGGGTCACGATGGCTGTTTTCCATAGGTCTGGGAATTTTCCACAGCTGAGAGAGAGGTTTACGATTTTTGTTAATGGATGAATTACCTCATCGAGGGTGAGCAACAGAAGCTTAAGGTCCAGGGTGTCGCTACTAGATCTAGATTTAGAGATAGCTGCAGTAATATAGCGGTGAGCTTCATTCAGCCTTACCTTCCTGAAGTAGAAGAGGGGATGGTTAGACTGAGGGGCTGAGGTATTTGGGGAGTAGGCCCTGTTTTCGAAAAAGTCATGGGGTAGAACAGCACTAAGGTCTGAAAAAGCCGTGTTAAATATGTTTGCGATCAACTTGGGGTCAAGGGTTGAGGAGCCATCAACCATTAACATGGCTGGAGAGGTTTTTGGCTGCTTCCCTGTGACATCCTTGATACTGTCCCAGAAAGTACGACCATTTCTCCATGTATTGGTGAGAGCGTCTTTGTAATAAGTGGATTTCACTAGCTGTATGGCTTTTGTGCAGGCATTTCGTACTTGTTTGTAACTTTGGATGTCCAGTTGTTTGCCAGTGGCCCTGGCAACTGCCCAGAGGTGATCCCTTAGTTTCAGCTGTGAGAGAAGAGCCACAGTGACCCATGGGTTAGAGAGAGATTTTGTTTTGTGCCTTTTAGCAGGGGCAAAGAGGTCGCAGGCTTTGTTGAAAATTGAGATGAAGTGATCAAGAGCCAAGTTAACATCTGTTGCTTCATAGATGGGTAGCCAGTCTTGTAGAAGCAGGTGTTTGAGATGTGGAAGTTTTCCATGAGGAAGGACTCTGCTAGTGATAATTTTGGGAAGGGGCTTAAGGAATTTGTTAGACCATGCACACGTGACTGGGGAGTGGTCACTGAGTGAGTCTGGGAGAATGGTCGTACGAGAAATCCTTGTGGGGTGAGTGGTGAGGACCCAATCCAAGAGGGTACTGGTGCCAGTCTTGTAGTTAATCCTAGTAGGGGAGTTTACCACTTGCGTCAGGTTAGCAGCTGAGATGGAGTCTTTATAGGCACTGGCACTCAATGCTAACCAGTTTATGTTGAAATCCCCTAGTAGAATAAGTTCAGCTTCAGGAGGATGAGAGTTGATAAAGTTTAGGACGTCGTTGAATCCATGATTAGGGTCCCTGAGCAGGATGTATACGGAGACAATAGTCAGGGCTTTATGGTTGGGACCTAGGATGATTTTTATTGGCAGAATCTGGGCTGAGGCAGAAAGTGATGGAGTTGCTACAGGGTGCCAAGACAGGGAGTCTTTGATATAGATTGCGCAACCACCACCTTTTTTGGATATCCGGTCCAGCCTGTGGACACTGTAGCCCTTTATTGTTACTGCTGAGTCAGGAACTTTAGGTGTCAGCCAAGCTTCCACCACTGCAAGGATGTCAGGCTTGTGTTGGCATATGAAGGCTTGGAGTGCATCCAGCTTTGGTAGTAGGCTGCAGATATTAATGGTTGAAAGGATAAGGGCACCTGGAGTTTGTGTGTGGCCTGAGCTTCTAGGGCCAGGATTGGGATGGACGCTGCCTGAGATGAGAAGGAGTAGGAGTTTTAAGGAGCAAAGTCGCAGCTCTTTGAGAGATAGTTTTGATTGTCGTTTCCTGGAGTAGAAGTTGCAACGTTCCAGGCGGTGTCCCATATGGACTGCAAGATGGTACAGTGTAGAGAGGTGGCCACACTTGTTGAGAGTAGTGGTCGGGTTAAGTAACCAGGAATATCCAAACGGTGCACCAAGCACAACACTCAAGTGGAAGTGGAGAGTTCCCTTGGAGCAACAGTGGAAACCAGAGTAGAGGGTGGCGGGGGTGGCTAGGACCAGGAAGAGAGAAGAGGGGGCCAGGGCAAGGAGGAGGAGGAGGAGAGGCAAGAGAAAGGCAGAGAGAGCCCACATGGCTTATGTACCAGATAAAGAGATAGAGATATAGCCCTCTAGTGGTGAGAGGTTATAATCTGCTAATGGAAAAGTCAACAGAAAAAAAAAAAAGCTCCTAAATTCACTTCTAATATCAACTCAGAACTTAAAATGACTGTAAGGATTAAACAAATTATTAAACCCTAGCACATAAATTCAACTAGAGACACAGAGGAGATACAGTAGTTAGAGGTGTGTTCAGCAGGAGATAGTGCAGGCCACTTGAAATCAGCTTCCACTGGTACCAAATCAAAAGTCAGGGCTAGTACCTTGCAGTACAGAGGATTTCTGAAAAACTGTTTAGGTTCCAGAAATTGAGGGTCCGTGGCCTGGTTAAGGCATGCTGGATCCCTCGCAGTACAGAAAATAAGCGTGCCATTGGGCACACAAAGGGTTAGCAGTTAGGGATGTCACGATAATATATCATATCATGACAATTACCACAGACAATTTATCATTGTAAAAAAACAAACAAACAAAAAAAAAACAATATCGCGATCATCATGCAGCACGGTATACAGTGATTAAGCACTTTAGTTTGCTTTTCCAGCATCATGTCCCTTTCTAGGTAAAGCTATGAGTCCCAATTCCCCATCATCCGCCTATCAGATTTTTACTGTTTTTCCTTAAAATTAGAAATGCAGTGCTGGCCCAGTTGCGCGGAAGGCAGAGGACCTGGGCGTCTCACCTGCCACCATGAAGGCAACCCGGGTTGGGGAACAGACCCAGCTCACTTGAGGGCTGGCTGTATGGAGAACTGAGTATTCATTGACTGCTCTCCTCCTCGGGGTGGTGCAAGCTGCTGCCCAGTCACAACCTAGCAAAGACTGGGTGACGAGGCAGTAACAGCCTTCTGACTATCCGGGCACAGGGGCTGAGTACATGAAATGTTTTTGCATTGCACACCTGCACCATTGCTCGTGTGCCAGCCTGAGGAATGGCAAAAAGAAATGGGATAGGGGAGATATGCGCCCTGGTTTCCTTATGTAACAGTGAACTGGAGCCCTCGGACCTCTCCCCATGTGGATCCCCACTGGTGAAACAGTAGGGGATTGATGGTTGGGGCACCAAGACGCCTGAAGCCTGGAGCTGCTCGCAACCAGGTCCAAACAGCTATATGGAAAAATTTCTATGCTGCTGATATATCATGATAATCACTATATCATGATAAACATACACAAATATCGTCATACTAAACATTTGATATTGTGACATCCTTGTTCCACTAGAGGACAGGCAGCAGGCTGGGGACCGGGAAAAGAACACAGAACACAGTGTACATGCGAACCATCATCAGCAGAGGTAGCAAAGACGCCTCCACACAAACAGAGTTCCTGACTCTGCATAGGCTCAGTGCCCCAATCAATGAATATATCTCTGGCCTAAGGGCTGGCAGCGGGGCCAGAGAAGCAATAAAATCATCACTGAAGGACTAAAGGGGAAACAGCAGCAAGTTGCTCGAGTTGGGTCAGTGTTGTAAAAAAAATATGGAGACCCCATATGTCTCCCCATCTCTGCAAAGACTTCTGAGAGAGAGTCTACGGTCAGCACAAGATTTGCTGGTGAATTTCAGCTAATCAGGAGCCTGCAATGAGAGTCAGCCTGTATGCAAGCCAAACACAACTCAGTGAACATTCCAAAGACTGACTGCCTGCCTACGGGCAGACTAGATGGACCATATGGTCTCCTTCTGCAGTCACTTTCTATGTTTCTATGTCTGGGAACGAGCTGAACAATCAGGCATCAAGTTTCATACCATATAAAAGGGGCTGTTTTTTTAGGGATTGAGGCCAGTTCTGCTAGTGTCAGACAGTAAAATGGAGCTGTGAGCTTATGTGCCACTGTCTGACAGGCACTGCAGACCTGGCAGACTAAATCTGGTATCTCAGCAACTGACTCTGATGAAAAAAATATTTTTGATCAAAACTACACATTTTAAAAAAGTTCTTGGGTCACTTCTTCTCACTCAGGCCACAGAAAGACAAGCGCCCCAAAAAAGGACATAATCCCCACTTGCAGAACAGATCGACTAAAAACTGGATCTGCTGATCTTCGAAATGAGGGATGTTCGCAGGGAGATCCAGAATACGACTGCCACACTCTGGACAGACATCACAAAGCTGGAAAAGCACGACAATAACCATGAAAAGCAGCTCACAAACGAGGACTGCCACATGGATATGGTGGAAGCGGCTATACTCCAACTTCATACAGCAGTTCAAAATCTGGAGGATGCGGACAGCCGCAGTAGGTGCAACAATCTATACTTCTATGGCTTCCCGAAGGTGGAGGGTCAGGACTTTATTAACTTTCTGCAGTCTTTCTTATGAACTCCTCCAGCTCCCCAGGATGGGACACTGGAGCTTGAGTGGGCACACAGAGCACTGGGGCCCAAGCCCGCCAACTCAGGATGCCCGGCCCAGCTCAACCACAGCATGGTTCTTCCACTGGAATGACAAACAAAAGAAGTCAGTTTTCAAGACACAACAATCTACATGGACAATGCATACCTGGTCTCGCTGCAGAAGAAGAGGAGAGCTTACCCCCCTTTATGAAAGCCCTCAGCAATGCCAACATTGAATGTAACACCCCCTACCCAGCTAAACTGATTCTGAACTTTAAGAAAGGGCAAGTGACCTATGCCACAAACACACTCTGGTGGTCAGGCCCTCTGCTCCAACAGTGCCCAACTTAGAAAGTGTAATATGTTAACAGGAGACAAACAGGGTAACCCTACTGTCTATTTTGGGTCCGATCAACTACCAGTCTCGAGTCCTAAGGTTCAATATGAACCCTTTTTAGCTAGCATACCCAGGTAACGGGTCCAAATATCACACCCTCTTCAGGGAAATGCAGTGCAGTACTCAACCCAGCGGGCACCCAACATGGTTCACAATCCCCCTTCTGACTCAACTGAGACCTTGGTATTTTCCTTACCTTGGTGCATATGGTAACAGTGTAAGCGCTTAACAGCTCTGTCAGATTTATCAAAACTATCTCGGCATTCACACTCAAAATGAGGAAAAGGTTCAGGCAGAATTTCAAGAGAAAAGAAAGTCTACTAAAATTAACAATAATAAATGAAATACAAAACAGAACATATTACATTAATGGTACAGTCAAATAAAGTAATGGAAATTACAAAAAAACAAACACCTTTTTACTGAGTAACTGGTCCTACTCCAGTTTTAGTTAGTAAACAGTGGTGCTGAAATTACCCAACTTTGGTAGAAGTGCTTCTTAATAGTCCAGAAGTAAAAGTGTCTCTTCAAAGTTCAACACAATTATGCCTAATTTTGTAAAGTTGGAACAAGAGTGTGTTTTTTTTTCAGGAGTCCAGAAGTAAAAAGCACAATGTTCCCTCAGCCTTGACAATATCCAAGGGGAAAAAGGGGTCCCATCCAGCTTGTGAGGTCACAGTTCTGTGGTGATGCTGGCTGTGAGGTCACTCTTATTCCTGCACCGAATCAGTCACAGGCACCTGCATATTGCTAAGCATCCCACTTAAACAACTGATATATACTTTTTAATTAGTGAGCCACAGTTTTATGGCAAGACAGAATTATACCTTTGATGTTCAGAATGATATCCTGAAAGCTATTTCTCCCATCTGTGTGAAGATTTTCACAGGTATCTGTCAGAAGTTGCTTTCCTCCTGATAGGTCATAAAATGCAGTCTGTTATGGCCAGGTTTTCTAGATTCAAAGCATTAGTTGTTTTATAATCTGGTTTTATTATAGTCTCAGGAATTCAGCTTTTACAAGCTAGCTGTGACAGCAAGCAAGGCCAGCACATTTTGTTCTTTTAAAAAATACAATATCCCATGAGACTTTTCTGCTTGGCCTGGATTTCTAAGCAGAATTCTAAACATATATTTATATCAAAAACTATATGCTCATAACTTGTAAAGGGTCATCACATCACACTACTCCCTCTTAGACTGAACTTGGGGGAATCTATTCCTAGATATGGGATGAGTTCCCCAAATTCAGTTCACTGCTCTGACACAATAACCCATCTGCATTTGCTGCCCCTGCCCAGTCATGTCATAACCCTACAAGATAAGGCTCCATCTTAAAAGCCTACCGTTTGTTTTACCAATTTGTGTCAGCCAAGCCAGGAAGTTATGATATGTTTGTACCGCAAAGTGCCGCCTGTATAGGTATGGCTCCAATTTCTTTAGTGCCTGCACCATTGCAAGCCATTCTTTCTCCACTGTAGAATAAGTCTGCTCCCTGGGAAGTAATTTCTTACTGAGGTACACTACTGGGTGAGCTTTCCCTTGGTTAGGAGTTTGTCCAAGTACTGCTCCAATACCCACATCTGAGGCATTTGTCTGGATTACAAATAGCTTACTGTAGTCTGGACTGGCTAATACAGGAGCACCACACGGTGCCTTCTTTAGCCATGTAAAGGCTTGTTCACAGGCTGGTTCCCTTTTTAGGCATTCCTTTCTTTAGCAGACCAGATAGGGGAGCTGCTAGGGCACTGTAGTTTGATACAAATGTTCTGTAGTACCCTGTGGTCCCTAGAAAACTCAGAACCTGATTCTGTGTTTTAGGTCTGGGCCATGCCTCTACTGCCTCAATTTCTGCTTGATTAGGATGGAGCTGTCCTTGCCCTACTTCATGCCCTAGGTATGCCATCTCAGCCATGGTCACCTGGCACTTTTCAGCTTTTACAGTGAGTATGGCCCTCTGTATCCTGCCCAACACTTCCCTAAGGTGGGACAGGTGTTATTGCCATCTTCAGTGCCAGCTGGAAGTATCAACCAGGTACACCACTGTGTATTTTTCAGTACCATTAAACACCTGATTCGCCAACTGTTGGAAGGTGGCAGGGGCATTCTTCATTCCAAAAGGCATTACTTTAAACTCAGATAACCCTATCAGAGTGATGAAGGCCTACCTCTCCCTAGCTCTTGAAGTTAACTCCACCCGCCAATACTCTTACGTCAGGTCAACAGTGGTAAGGTATGTCGCCCCTCCCAACTTGTCTAGTAATTCATCCATCCGTGGCATTGGGTGGGTATCCAACTTCATGGCTGCATTGAGTCCACAACAGTCTACACAAAAACATGTAGACCCATCTGGCTTGGGAACAAGGACTACGAGTGAGGACCAGGGGCTGTGGGATTTCTGGATTACCCCTAAATCCTGCATTTCCTCCACCTCCCTCCTAATGTCCCTTTGGACAGCCTCAGACACCAGATAAGCTGTCCGCCGTATGGGCATGTGTCCCCATATCGCAAAGGGGGGTTAGTCCAGACTTAGCATTAAACAAAGGGGCAAAGTCTGCTAAAACCTTCCTTACTTCCTGGATCTGGTCCGGGGTCAACTGGGGTGACATTCCAATTGCCTCAACAGAGGACTCCTGCTTGCTTTCTTCCAGAAAGTCCAGAACGGGGTCTTCCTCGTCCGTCCCCTCTCCAGGACTACACACTGCAAAGACCATGTCATCCCTATTTGCATATGGCTTCATCATGTTGACATGGTACATCCTTTGGGTATGTCTCCTGTCAGGTAGTTCTATAAGGTAATTTACGTCATTCATCTGTCTGTCTACTTTGTACAGTCCTGTCCACTCAGCCTGCAGTTTAATCTTTCTGGACTGGGATTGGGACCATGATCTTCTGACCCACAGTGTATGAGTGAGCTCCATCTCTGCAGTTGTACCATACGTTTTATTTCTGCTGGGCAGTTGTCAAGTTGCTCTGGGCTTCCCACAAGCTCCTTCAGCTTTTCCCTCAAACTTAAGGACATAATCCACTATGGGGTTCCTGGGTGGCATGCTTGCCTTCCCAGTCCTCCCGGATCAAGTCTAGGGGCCCATGCACTCTGCGTCCATACAAGAGCTTGAAGGGCGAAAACCCTGTTGACTCTTGGGGCACCTCTCTGTATGCGAACAACTGGTGGTGAAGGCATTTCTCCCAGTCCCTCGCATGCTGCTCAAATGCTTGGAGCATCAATTTAAGAGTATTATTAAATCTTTCCACAAGCCCATTAGCTTGCAGGTGATAAGGTGTTGTGCATCTCTGCACCACCCCACACTTCTCCCACAAAACCTTCATCAGGTCTGACATGAAGAAACCCCCTTGATCGGTGATAACCTCCTGCGGGAACCAGACACGGAGAAAATCCCTAGCAAGGCATCTGCCACTTTGTCTGTCCTCAGTGAGAATAGGGAGACTGCCTCTGGGTATCGGGTGGCATAATCCACCACCATTAGGATAAACCACTACCTGGAGGAGCTGGGGGTATTCAAAGGCCCCACAATATCCATTCCCACCCCCTGGAATGGATCCTCCACTATAAGCTAGGGAATTAGGGTGGCTTGGATTTTACTATCCGCCTTCCCTATTTCTTGGCACCAGTGACAAGACCTGCAATATTCCTTCACCTGCTGGGTGAAGTTGGGCCAATAGAAATTCTGGGCCAATCGCTGCGTAGTGCATGCGATTCCCAGATGTCCAGACATGGGGATACCATGAGCAATCTTGAGCAACCGCTCACAGTACCCCTGGGGAACAACAAGCTGCCTACACATCACCCCTCCCTCTGTCCTTATGTCCTGCATATACAGCAGTCCCTTGTCCCCAATACACTCTGTCTCCAGTCACCTCCCTGTGCTCCATCAAATTCTGCCCAAGCCCTCAACCTCTCTAAACTAGGGTCATTTTTTTGAGCGGCTGCAAACTTGTTACACATTCCCAAGGCATGGGACAGGTCCCCTACAGTTTCTAAACTAGGGTCCCTAGCTCTAGCGTCAGGGCATTCAGGGTCACTGCCATCCCTAACCCTCTGACAACTGACTACTCCTCCCTCCTCCAAATAACTTTCTGTAGCTGTTCTGTTAACTGCTACCTGGGGAATTTCTACCCCCTTTCACTATTCTCCATATCAGGAGACACAGGCCAGGGAACCAGCTTCCCAGTGTTTTCCACAGGGGGCTTCTATGAGGTCCAGGGAACCACAATTTGACTTTGCTGCTTGACTGCGGGTAACTGCACACACCATCCCCTTTTGGAGATTGTTCCCTATAAATCATATCCAGGGCCAGATTTTCTGCCACTGCAACTTTTTGCACAGTCTCTCCTGTCTCACCCCAGTCCAGGAGAACACTAGCAGGTGGCAGAGTTTTCTCCTCCCCAGTGAATCCCTCACTGGAGATTGGTGACCAGCTTTTTCATAGCAGAAACTAATACAAGCGACCAACCAGCAGGAAATGGTTCTCTTGGTAGCTGGTCTTCTCCTGCCTGCATGCCCGTAGGTGAGGAACAACTGAGTGGAGGAGCCTCAGGAGTCATGACTTTGGGCCAAGGATACTGACTTACAGGACATGCATGGGATGAAATGACCTGATGCAAGGGCATGGACCTAGTCACAGGGGCCTATACTTGATCCCTGGATGTAGACCGGGTGGGAGTGAATACCTGAGGGTCACTTTGTGGAGCATGGGATAACATGCCTTATGGGGTGCTCCCCTCCAGACCCTCTTACGCTGAACTCTGACTAGTAGCACAGGTTGGGCCATTTTGATGCCAGTGGCTAAGGTCTTTCAAATCCATCTGGGCATTGTAATTGATGCGGAGATCCCATTTTTTGGTTGTGCGCTTATTTGTTTTTGGTAACCAGGTAGGTGACCTGGGACTTGGTACATCCCCTTCATCGAGGGTTACTCTTGGTTCACTAACTGAAGTGCCAGAAGATTATTACAGGGTGGCATTTCAAGGGAATATCCCATGCCAGGAATGTATAATTTAACATGCACATATATTATAATTATAAATGTGACAAATGAATATCTGCGAACTGATGTGAGCCATGTAGGCGAAACAAATTTTAACTGGGATAATTACTGTGCCTAATCCTTTATTTATTCTTTATGTGCCCCCTGCTACTGCCAAGCATCTGCCCCAGTCATGGACCCCCACGGCGACTGCTCCCCCACATTAGCCACCCTCCCATGACCCCCTGGATTCAAGGGGTCGTGGCACCCTGGCCAGAGGTGCCACAAATGTTGGGAAAGGGCGGGAGTCGGCCTGGGGGAACAGATTGCGGCCAGAGGGGCGGACTTTATAGAGGCGGCAGGCAGGCGTGTTTTTCCCCATTTTGCGGGTGGCAGAAACATGTAAGGATGCCAGTGTCCGTCCCGCCCCCTTGGTCCTTGCTGGCGCAGACTGCTTGTGGAACCTAGAGGTCCCCTGTGCACCGGCAACACCCACACCCTCCCTCGGAGAAGGAGAGCAGTCCATGGGATGTTCAATCCATCTCTCCCCCCCCCCCTCCCGGCCGGCCCTCCAATGACCCAGGTCCATTCCCGAACCTGGGTCGCTGGTGTTGTAAACGGAAATCCAACCGCTGCACTGACGGGCCGGCTACTGTGCCTAATCCTAAACAGACCAACTGCACAAATTTACTTTTCCTACCAATACAAGGATTTACATAGCCGATTTCTGTTAGATATTATTATGCATGGTATACTATATTAATATTCATATTTTACCCTATACTGGCCATTTCATATTTTTATTTATTTTATTTATTTATTGTTGAATTTTGATGACCGGGTAGGCCCACTGGGCCCTGGAGGTCCCTTTTTCAAGGACGACCCGGGAAGTAACAGTACATAAAATAGAAGACAATGGTACAATATACAGGCTAAGGGTTTACAGTAAGCAACAGCTTTCAGATCCATGAGGCATAGCTTTCTTATCTTTGGGTCATACATGTCTAACTACTTATTCTATTGTGCATTTGTTCATGCTACAGAGACCTACAATTAATGAGACAGTACAGTGAGTTCATTAGGTAACATACTTCTAAGATACATAGGATATTTTCTATGAACTTGAGGTGGGGTAAGTGCTAACTGTTCAGTGGGTAGAGATTAAGTATGGTAGAGAGAGCTGACGCAGGCCATTATTATAGAATTGGGTATCGTAGCATAGGCAATTACTCATTGACGGCAGGTAGGTCTTGAGTCTTGTGTGGATGCATGGTACCGATGGGGTTTCACGCACCTCCAAAGGAAGGTTGTTCTAAAAGGGAGGGGCAGCGTGTGCAGAAGGATTTACAACCTGCCTTGGTCCTGACCTTAGGGCCCTCTAGTAGCATTTGACCAGAGGACCTGAGGTTATGCACATTTCTTTTTCCTGTAAGGAGTCCATTGAGGCTCGGGGGAGGCATTGGGCTGATTAGTTTTTTTGCCAGACAGAGTACAGGGTACCTAAGCCGAGCTTCAAAGGATGGCCAATTGAGCCTCGGTAGGGCCTCACAGTGGTGGTCCTTGAGTGGGATGAGGAGGCAAAGTGGACTACCTTATGGTATAGTGTCTATAGTCTACCATATTCCAGTTTAGTGACATCCTGAAGGACCGGGCAGCGTATGCTGTGAGGGAGTAGGACACTAGAAGCTATTGCAGTCCTAGCTTCGGGGGTCAGCTGTTCCTTGAGCCGATACAGCAATCTGAGTTTGGTATGGATTACTTTGGTAACTTGGTCTACGTGTTGCTTGAAAGTGAGACCTTGGTCGAGGGTAAGGCCAAGGTACTTTGTCGAGGAGACTACTTCCAGTTTGTTGCCCTCCAGGGACGTAATTTGGAGTGATTGTGATCAGTCTAGTCCAAGGGTTTTAGGACTAGATGTCTTTTTTGTGTTTGTAAAATTGTAATGACCTAAAAGGTCGAACAATAAACTAAACTAACATTAGGTGTGTGGTACAGGTCAAAAGCCTCTTCTGAAATCCACGTAGATGTCCAATGCTTGGCTTCTGTGCACCGCTTGGTTACCCAGTTAAATCAGTCAATTAGATGCGTTAGACAAGACCTCCTCCTCCCATGAAACCATGCTGCCTTGCATCCTGGAGGCCATATTCCTCTAGATGCTCCATCAATCTTTCCTTCAGTATGGTTTCCATAAGCTTACACACTATCAAAGTGAGACTGACCAGTCCTGACCAGTCTGTAGTTCCCAGGTCATTCCTGGGACAGCTCTTGGAGGGGTGCCACGGTGCCATTCTCCAGCCCTGCAGTACCATGTTCGACTCTAGTGAGCAACTGAACAGGTCCGCCAGTGGCTCCGCAAGGTCTCTGCCAGTTCCTTCAGCACCATAAGGTGTACTCCATCCAGGCCTGGTGATCCGTCTGTCCTAAAGCTAGCAATTATTTTTTTTTTTTCCACTCTTTCCCTTCTATTGCCACTTGCCCCCCTCCTGGCCTCCTTCCCCCCCCATTGGCACCAGTCCATCTTTCTGCTTCGTGAAGACAGAGCAGAAGTATTTGTTCATTAATTCCACTTTTTTCCTATTCTCCTCCACCCATGTGTCCCCTTGTCTTAGTCTGACTATCCCATCTTTCTTGTCTCTTTTCTCGCTTACGTAGCAGAAGAAAGCCTTCTCCCCTCTCTTAATACCTTCCACTAATTGCAATTCATTCTGTGCCTTTGCTCTTCAAACTGCCCATCCTGCCTTCTCACCTGTCCTAAGTATATTTCTCATTCCACCTCCTTCTTGAATTTTCTGTAGAACAGCCTCTTGTACCTCACTGCCTGAGCTGCCTCAGAGCTGAACCAGCTTGGTGGTTTGATTTTTTTTTTTGGATTCTTCCTTTTCTACCTAACACACTCCTCCATTGCAGCCCCACTCCTTTGATAATAGTCAAGTTTTGGTCCACCTCCATAAATGCAGCGATTTTCACTAGATGCCTTTTTAGTACCCCGCCCTTCTTCCACAAAGTTCACCCTCCTAAAGTCCAGAAGTTTGGTCTTAGTGGTGACACTTTCCCAGCCCATGTCCGCCTGAACCACACTGAGCGAGATCACTCCCATCAAGTGGTTCCTCGACTGTTACATCCTGGATGTGCTCTCCATTCATGAGCACTAGGTCCAGGATTGCCCCCTCTCTGGGGGGGGGGGGTTCAGGGACACCCAGTCAGGAATCCATGCTGAATCACTTCCAGTATTTTCTGACACCTGGCACGTGTCATTGTTGGTACAATCGCGTTCACCCTAGGCAGGCTGATGTCCCCCACTATTATCACCTCCCCCTTCTCTGAGGCTTTCATAAATTGCAAACTCAGGTCCCTGTCCATTTCTTCATCCTGACTAGATGATCTGTAAAACTACCCCCAACCTCACCTTCCTCACCCTACTGGTCTGTAGTTGGACCCACATCACTTCTGCCCTCCCTTCCTCAGATTCCTTTCTTATGCCTTCCCTAATGAATACTGCCACTGGACACTATCACAGAGCAATATGCTTTGTTTCCAACACTCACTGTAGGACTCATCGTTGTGACCTGTATGCCTCCCTCAGGTGGACCTCCTAAGCAACCGGGCATCTCTTCCACTCTGTTACCTGGCTCTACAAAGCACTGCTGGCAAAACCACCCCCCTAGATTTCCAACCTCTTTCAACTAATTACCTGCCCCTACCTCCTACACAGCAACTCCTTCATTATGCTAGACGTTCCAACCTCCTGTTCCCAGTTTGGAAACATGGCTATAAGCTGTGTCCTCCCGGCTGCCTGGAATAAAGCTCAATCCAGGCTAAAACTGCAATGCCCAATTCCCCTGAATAGCTTCAAAAGACTTATTTATGACAACCTTCAGGACTTTGGTGACTGCGGTTGATAAAGCGCCTTCTCCCTGCCTGGTCTATTGCAGTGACCGCTCTATCCTCTTGTCCACCTCCCTCCCTCACCCCAAGTGACTTTCCATTATACTTCCATTCCCCCTTCTTCCTCTCTCTCCATGTTACACTACCATCACCACACAATCTACCCCAGCCTGTATCCCACACTATCCTCGCTCAACAGTCCCTGCCCTTATCTACAGCTGTCCTTTCTTTACCTTCCACCTCTATCTCCTCTCCCCGCTACCTCCATAGTGCCCTTGCCCCAGCCCAGGCAACATAGACACCCTGTTATACTCATTTTTCCCACCCCTCCACCTTGTTGTCTGCCCCTCCTACCTCCGTCCTACCATCCTCTGTCCCCTCCTTCCCTCTGACCTTATCCCACCCAGCCTGTGCCACTATTTTTACTTTCCTTGCTGGCCTTGTAATTCTACTTCCCTCACAAGGTACTATCTTGTTACCCAGAGCTAACCATTTATTTAACTCCTACGTTAGTGTGCCTATGTATATATGATGTCAATATTATTGTCCCATTTTCTTCTCATGAATTAATCGTATGTTTAATGCATACTACTTTGTACATGCTTGCGTAATGTCCCTGTTAATCAGGATCTCCTTGTAAGTGAGCTTGCTCAGAGTTTTTTTTTTTCCTGCCAATAAACTTGAACTAACATACTAAAATGCCAGCAGAATAGGCCTAACGGTCTTTCGTGTCTGCTCGTTTGGTCAGCCCCACCCTGGTGCTGACCTTGCTATTCCCTCGCCTTTTGGCTTCTCCTTCCCAGTTCCGATATTCTTGCTACTTGGATTTTGCTTCCAGAACCCTTCCCTGTACCTGTCCCACCCCTCTTGAACCCTCCACTGTCTCTGCCTCCACCAGCCCCTAGGCAGTGCATTCCATGGCTCCACCACCCTCCAGTGAAGTAGCACCCTCCTTCTCCCTGAATCTTCCTCCAGCTTCCACCCATGCCCTCTAGTGGCCCCTTCCTCCTTCCTTCAAGCACCCTGACTGTTCCTCCCCATTTACCCTCTTCATGTACCTGAAGACCCTATCATGACCCCGTCCCTTCTCTTCCAATGTGTACATATTTAGCTCTTCAAGCCTCTCCTCATAGGTCCTGTCCCCAAGCCCCAAATCATTTTGGTTGCCTCCTCTGGACCCTCTCCAGGAGGTTAATGTCCCTCTTTAAGTGTGGCCTCCAAAACTGTATGCAGTACTCAAGGTGCGGCCTCACCAAGCAGTTATACAGAGGGAGTATCACTTCCTCCTTCTGGAGGTGATCCTAGCGATGCATCCCAGCATCCTGTTGGCCTTGGCTGCTGCCCTCCCTACAAGTCTCAGAGTTGTTTATCTTGACATCCACCACCACCACCCCAGGTCCCTCTCAGCCATCGAGACTTGTAGCATTCTCCCAGGGTGTACACCTTGGCCTGGGTTTCTGGCCCCAGGTGGAGTACCTTGCATTTCCCTGCATTGAACCTCAGCTTCCACTTTCTAGACCATCTTTCCAGAGCCTCCAGGTCCCCCTGTAGGGCCACCCTCCCCTCCTCCCCATCCACCACTGCCACACCTCCTCCTTTGTCTACTGCTACGTCTCTCCTGTAAAGCCTATATCCCAGAACTGAGAGGTCCCAGTCATGTTTAGGTGTGGCCCATGTCTCAGTTATTGCCACAATATCTACCTTCCCTGCTGCAAGTACTGGTTGCAGGTCATCCATCTCATTTCCTATACTTCGTGCATTCATGACACCACCTTCCACTTTGCATCTGAGCCTCCACCTTTCCCTTTCTGTATTCCAACCCCCCGGCTGTCATTGTGTGGTTCTTAGACATTTTTTTAGAATCCCAGTACTAGTGTCTTGCAAGAGGTTAACATTTGGGGCAATCCTGACTGTATCTGAGGCAAAGAGGCCAAGCCACAATTGTTTTAACAGCAGGTCCCAGGTGCACCGCGAGGAAGAGTGGTCATGCCACAGTTCTTTTAAAAGTAGGCCTCTCTGGGAACGACCCGAGAGTCGGAGGTCAGCTGGGGGCAAAGGATCGGCGACCTGGGGACTGCTCTCCTTCGGGGAGAGTGTCCGGCTTTACAGACCCCTGACGGAGGCTGGGGGTACCAATGTGGCCAGCGCCGTTACCTTTGGGGGATGGACGCTGGACATCACTGCACGTCCCCGCCCCCAGGGATTCAGCAAAAAAATAGTAGCAGCCGCCATCCATGATGCTCCGCTTCCTATGGCCCCCATCTGCCCTCCGTGGCACTCCCACATAGCAACCTATTCCATCAACTGCTCTGCCCGCCTGACCCCACACCCCATCCTGGTGGCAAGCCAGGGAGGCAATGTCAGTAGGCACCCCTACCGGCATTCTTCTTCTGTAGTCACAGACTTGTGCCACTCAGGTGGCCCCGCCCTGAGGGGGAATCCAGGGGGTATCGCATGTGCTGGAGGTAAGTCACGGGGGGCCCAAAGGGGGCAACAAGGGTGGAGCTGCAAAATGGGCTGCCAATAAAAGCATACTAAATAAAAAAATAAAAAAAGTAGGTCTCTGGTGCACCAGTATTACTCATTTTGTTAAGCATGGCTTATACAAATGGTCATACTACTGCATATTCATATTTTGTTCTATGCATACTAAGATCAGTCATATATAGGAGTTTTTGAACTTTGATCATTTTAATTTTCTTACGTACTTGTATTCAGGAAACCAATTTATATGTCTGGATATTTCACTGTGTGCCTGTATGCTGAAAAATGAAACTGCGAATAATAAAACAAATTCTATACTCAGAGTCCAGCAAGGAATTACTGCAGCATATGCAAACTGCAGCTTTGCACAACGGCGAACCCTTTCTCCTGTATGTGGATTGCTTCTATAAAACACAGAAACACAGACAGGACAGTGACGGCAGAAAAAGACCAATGGTCCACCTAGTCTGTCGGTGGTATCCTATCTAACCCCGGGACCACCTGCCATTCAGAGTCCTAGCCCTCCCCATCCACCAACCTATTCCCTCCTAGTTTCTGTCATCCCAAGCAGCCACTATTCCCTTCACTCTGTCCCAGCCGTGTTTCAAACCATTAAAAGGGACAATCATCAATCCCTGTAGGCCTCAATATCCTAGTTTAAAAACACATATTATGATTGTTCACATTCTGCAGAGACTGCTGATGTAGCTGGCTGTGTGATGCTGGTTCTATTTTTCCTTTAAAAGTGAAAAACAGACTGTCCACCATACTGCTGTTACCAAACAAAACATGTTTGTTTACGCTCTTAATCAACTCCCATTGCATCTTTACTGGACTTAGAACACCCTCAAACACAGTCTAAGCTTGCCACCTGTTATTTCAGTGGGAGTTTAGGAGGTTATTGAATCTTGAGTGACTGCACTATTCTGGTGTGTTTCTAATGTTCAGGACGTATTCGGTAAGAACAGACCCAGGACTTGAAACAAAACGCAGTTGTTTAGAATTGTACATTAGCATGCATTTCAGTTCTACTATACAAAAGGCAAATGAAACAGTCATCAACACCAATGAATTCAGAAAGTAAGCAATTATAAAATGTGGGTTTTTACCTAGAAATAATATGATGCAAAACAGGTTAAGTGTCCCTTTAATAGTTTTGGCACCCACCACCTCAGCTGGTAAACTATTCCATGGTTCTACCACACTTTCTGTAACATAATACTTCCTTGTGTCCCTCCTGTACCTCCCTCCTGTCAGCACCCACTCGTGCCCTCGAACTGTTACTCATGCTATATAATTCCCCACAGTTCATCTTGTGTATTCCTTTCAGGAACTTGAAGGTCTCTATCATATCCTTTCTCCCTTCTGCTCTCCAGTGAGTACGTGTTCATTGCAGCCCACCACAGAGAGCCTCACCGGGCTCAGGGACAGGCGAGCAGCTCAGTCACACCAGAGGGTCCCTCAGGGCTCCGGGACAAAAACAGCTAAGCCACATCATGGAGGTCCCCGCCAATAAAAAAGCCAGTGTTGTGTGAAGGGGGGGGGGAGGTGGCTACTGTGAAACCAACATCACTGTTGTTTCAGCATCAGCCTCAGTAAACAGCAGTGCCAGGCTTTAGCCTAACAACACTGCCTGCAACACTGGTCAACAGCCTGTGAAACATAACTGAAAGCAGACTGTACACATTTTTCTGGAAACTTTCTCCAGTTCATAGCATCAGTCAGGGAAGGAAGATGGGGAGGGACTGACGGAGAAGATAAGGTGCTTGGGTGTGGGTTACTCAAGGCAGCTAGTGCATGCAGATTTCCTCCTAAAATGGATACTCCATGAAAATGCAGCCCACTAAGCACAGAAATAAACTGCTTATCAGCACCACAAAAGCAGTACAAAAAGATTCCTAGTAGGAACCTTAAAAATAAACGTGAATAGAGCAGCTTCCACTCTGCATTTTACAGTACTGCGATTAGCTAACTGCTTCAAGGTTAGGAAAAAAGGCTTGGTGCTAGTTCCTACAACAAAACATGTCACACTACATCAACACACTCTCAGTGCTGGGACTCTGTACTTGTATAATTTACTATTCCAACTCCGAACTGCCACAGATCACCACCTATATTGCATATTCCCTGGTGGTCAATGTCATAAAAGCAATTTATTTCAGCAATTCGGATTCAAACTCTCTCAAGCGCTCTCAAATCCCTGGCTC
Source organism: Neoceratodus forsteri (assembly GCA_016271365.2). Classification (NCBI taxonomy): domain Eukaryota; kingdom Metazoa; phylum Chordata; order Ceratodontiformes; family Ceratodontidae; genus Neoceratodus; species Neoceratodus forsteri. Next base: position 1,441,146,345 of record CM028130.1, on the reverse strand, counting down.
ACGGCCAAGCTATTGGCCCAACTCAAAGCTATGGACCACCTTTGGGCCATAGCCAGAGCCACAGGCTCCCTGACGGACATCCAAAAGTATAAACAGGCATGAAACCACTGCACTAAACAAATCAGATTGATGAAGAGCTCCTACTTCACGAATGCCCTCTCTAATTCTTGGGGTGACGGGAGATCCTTCTGGGACATCAGAAATATCACGGGTAAGTAGTCCAAGTCCTCTCCTACTATAATGACTGTGGATGAAACCACTACCCTAGACCCAATGATCCTGGCAAAGACCTTAAATGAAACTTTCACAGACCTTAGTGGGGTCCTCCTCCCGGACTTCTTCTCTGATGCCGACTCTCCACAACCAACATCACCTACTGCTTCTCCTAACCAACCGCCCTTCCATTTCAAAATAGTCAAGGCACATGAAGTCTACAAATATATAAAAAAGGCCATCTCTAAGTCCAGAGCAAGCAGTGATACTACTGACCTTAAACTTCTGTCCCTTACCCTGGAAGAGGTGCTGCACCCACTCACCAAAATGTTCAATTTCTCCCTCTGCTTCAGTCAATTTCTCAGCAAATGGGAGTTTGCAATAGTTACCCCGGTGTTCAAAAGTGTTGACAAGTCCCTACCTGGTAACTATCGACCCATATCAATATGTACACCTCTCTCCAAGGCCCCCAATGTATTATGGCAGACCAAATCTCAGACTACCTGCAAAAGTATAACATCCTCTGCGCGCAGCAACACGGCTTCAGAAAAGGACACAGTACATCGACCGCCCTACTCGAATTTTCAGGAGCAATCCACAATGCTTTGACAAAGGATACCAAACAGGAGCGGTTTTCATTGACCTAACAAAGGCATTTCATACTGTTCACCATGTCTTACTTGTCAAACAACTACACGATCTTGGTCTCTCTCAGGGTCCTGGTGCCTGGGTAAAAAGTTACCTCGCCCAACGCTCTCAAACTGAAAAAATTTCAGGAGTTCTCTCAGACTCAAATCCAGTCCTCTCAGATGTTCTCCAGGGATCAATCTTAGGCCCTCTTCTTTTCAGCCTTTTCCTAAGCTCTCTCCCCCAATCCTGCCCAGAACAAATAATCCTCTATGCTGACGATGCCGTGATTCTTTCCTCTCATAGGGATCCGAAACCCTTACTCCATAGCCTGCAACTTGCTTTTATCCAAGGTTGAGAAGTGGTTCCTAGATCACAAGCTGGTCCCAAATCACAAAAAAAAAAAATCCATGCTCTTCTCCAGCCCACAAAACAAGAAAAGGCAAATTCCACTTACTATCAAAATGTACCCAGGAAGTACCCTCGAACAAGTGACAACATTTAAATATCTTGGAATCACCTTTGATCAAGCCCCAACCTTTGCGACCCACATTGATAGCACAGCGAAAACGGTGAACCAGCACACTGGTATCCTGTTCTGAAACCAACAGTTCCTTACCCAATCTGCACTGAGGATTGCTATCCAAAGCTCTGTCATCTCAATCATAGACTATGACTTAATTATCTATGGCTCTGCCTCAACCACTGCACTTAGGCACACTACAACCTCCCTAAACAAGGCCTGTCGGCTGCTCACTGGAGCGCAAAGATGCACTCATACATGTGAGCTCTACACTGAAACAGGATGGTTGCAACTCTCAAATCGCATAAAGTACCTTACCTGCTTGATGGCAAAAAAATCCACCATGGGCCTCACTCCACCATGTATCCACGACCTGCTATGCCCGAATACCAGCATCCGAGTCACCAGAAGTTCAGAGCACCTGCTTCTCCAGGTCCTCCGATGCCGACCACTCAAGGCCAAAGATCCTTGCCTATTGTGACCCCAGCTGGTTTAATGCCCTCAGCACCCTCATTACATCCTCCACCTCCCTAGGAGCTTTCAAATTGACATTAATGTACTGCTTATACTGTCTTATTGCCACTTCATAACTTGTTGACCATCCTATGTAACTTGACTTGTTTGTACACAGTCGACGTGGAACCTTTGTAAAAGAGCCATGGCTCAAAGGTAATAATTCCTAGAACAATAAACTAAACTAAACTCTGGTCTAATGGCATTTCAGGAACACCAGGCAGGAAACAGGCATAGTGCATCACCAAGCGGGCACACTCTGTGTCGGGCAGTTTTTAACTATCCATGATGCCCTATCTCTGTGACAAAAAGAGTGGCTGTCATAGTAATGACACGTTTCAGACAGGATTTTGCTGGAGTAACCAGCCACTTTTAAGAAAAGTAGGCAGAGTGGGCAGAACTGGGGCAGATATTTTCTTTCCCTCTGCCTTTCCTGTCCCAGCTCCCACTGCCCCTCCCTACCCAACAGCCTGCCTCTGCCTCTCTCTCTTCCGCAGGACACTGGCATACCATGTACTATGCCTTAGCACAATTTGTGTAATTGTTTGTCACTGCAACCAAAGTACTGTTGAATTGTTTTGTACTCTGTATGCATAATTTACTGCAACTATATTATGTCTTCTTGTGTTAATGTATCTGATGTGGACTCTCTCAATGAGCAGCCGCTCACAGGTGTCATTCAATATTTCAATAAATAAATAAGATTCTAGGGCTGTGATAGGTTTGAGGAGGACGACGCTCCCCAAAGTCCTCTTTCAGAGTGGTAGCAATAGGTTTGCTATGCCTTTCACAAGCAAACATAACAAGCCCCCCAAAGGCCCTCTCTCAGTGATAGTAATATGTACACTATGCCTTAGGTAAGCTGACAGACTCTGTTCCCACTAGCCGCTCGCCACGTCACCACAGGCGAAGCCACAAGCCATGTGGCTAAAAGTTTTGAGCCCCACTGCGCCACGGAGGTGAAATAACTTAACAGCCGGGAGAGTGGCAAAAAACTACCGTTTTTGATGCCATAGTAATCTCTTGCGTCAGCGCGAGTCTCAAAGTACTGAGACCTCTGGGAGCACTGTAAAGCGCATGTCACTGTCACCCTCATGACCTCAGTCTTTGCACGGAGGAGAGTCATCTTTGACTGCAGCAATTTACAGACATTCTTCTCCGACCAATAGGTGCAGCTGTTCGAGTGTTGGGAGGGCTCGCAGTGGGAAGACAATCCTTGGGCTGTGGCAGTGATGCGGAGCAGATGGGTGAGCAGTTCAGTGATCACGATCGTGATACCTGAAATATTTAACTTGAGTGTTTACTGTAGGCAGTGAAGCACATTTTGCAGAAGATGGAAAGAAATGGCAGAGAATTAGATTAAACAAACTGGGCCACAAGGAAACAGTGAAACAAATACGAAGTCAGTGAGTGAGAGATGGGGAAAGCAGGAGAGACAAGGGGAAAAATGTGCAAAGAACTTAGAGAAGCTCTTGAAAGAAAACAAACAAAAAAAATCAGGATAAAACAGTAAAGAGAAGCAAGAGACAGAGAAAAGGGGTATAAAAATGGGCACATTGTGCAAAAGACTGAAAGAATAGAAACTTGAAAGTGTTTAAAATGACTGAATTCAAGTTCTGAAACAAATAGAAGCAGGGGGAATAAAAAGGTACATATTTATTGTGCAACACAGACTAACTAAAAGAATGGGAAAGAATGGGCACTGAAAGAAAAAGGGTTGAAATGTATAAGGAGAAAAGCAGCCTGGGGTTGAGATATAAAAAACTGGGCTCTTAATTGTGCAAATACTGAAAGATTATGTGACAGAGAAGGAGGTAAAACACAAGGAGAAGCAGAGGATATAAAAAAGACAAACTGTCTGAATATATGTGAGAGATAAGCAAGCTACTGAAAGAAAAGTAAGGAAATCGCTTGGCAGAACGCACCAGGAGAAAGGACTGCTGTGTGACTGAACTTCTCTGCTGGGACTAAAGTAGAAGAACTTTTGTATTTGACCTTTAATTTAGGGTAAAAAAACTACATACAAAAAAAGTGTGTGTTGGGTTAACTGAACTGAATGGGTATCTGAAGAGTTATCTAGGTGTAAATCTCAGGTGACTGAAAGGACTTAACTGCTGTGAGGTTTAAATTACTTGTAGAAAGATCTGGTAAGTAGGGGAGTGGCTTAGCTAGAAGGAAGCTACATTTAAAGACTGCCTTAGAAAGTTTCAGCTAATAGCTTGGCAGAAGGCACCAGGAGAAAGGACTGCTGTGTGACTGAACTCCTCTACTGGGACTATATTGCCCTCCTTCCTTCCCCTCCACCCCCCCTACCCAAAGCTAGTTCTATTTTTATAGGCACAGGATTTGACCGACAACAGGAACTTCCTGTTTAGGGGCAGGAAGTGAGTGATCACAGAACCACCAAGGACCCACCATCCTAGAAGGGCAAGAGTAGCTCTCCGGACCCTCTCTAGCTGCTGGAGGTCTGCCTCTGAGCAAGTAAGTGGTCTACTGCGAAATATAGGATATTCTTGTCTCGGAACAGGACAATCAGGAGCTTAAAGGGCACACAGGCAGAAAGTAAGGAGAGAGAAAAAAAGAGGAAAGAGTAAGGATTGCAAACAGTTAAGGGGCCAGAAATAAGACATGATTGGAGTGGTGCAATGCAGTGGCTGTGGAGCAGCAGTCTTCCGGGAGATGTTCTGGAGGATGCGGTGTTGTCCCATCTGCAGGCACCTCTCTGGGCTGAGAGAGGAGGTTGCTCATCTCCAGGCTGAGTTGGCCAGGATTTGTGGGACCTCCTCTTCCATCCAGGGACCACCAGTGCCACTGCCGTTGCCTCAGAGGTTGCCAAGAAAGAGGAGCGGTTGGACCACAGTGGGTCAGGGAGGGTGAGGGTGGTGGAACAGAGGCGCATCCCTCCCATTGTACCTCTCCACAATTCCTATGCCATTCTGGAAAAGTGTGGTTCCTCCATGGAGGCACCCACAGTGCAGACCAAGGAGGATGCTGGGAACCTCCACAAAGGAGACCCACAGGATGGTGGCAGGGGACCCTGCAGGGGAAGGGAACAACTCCTGGTGGGGGACTCCATTGTTAGGAAGACAGAACTGGGGGAGGAAGGGGAGAGGGACGTAAGGTGCCTGCCTGGCACCATGGCTTGGAGGGACAGGGAGCGAATCCTCAGGATTGCTGGAGCAGCTGCACAGGGGAGGGAGCTGGATGTCATTGCCCACCTAGGGACAAATGACCTGGCTAAGAAAGGGATTAGAGAAGTGCAGGAAGAGTTTGTGGAATTGGGGAGGGCCTTAGTCAAGTAGCATGCACGGTAACCTTTCTGAGGTGCTACCCATCTATGGCATAGGAGAGGCTAGGGTGTTCTGCACATGATGGATTCAATCAGTGGCTGAAAAACTGAGTGGAGCTCAGGGTTTGGCTTCACTGGGACTGGGTCCACCTGGAGTGATGCAAGCTTCATACTGGCATGATGGGCTGCATCTGTCCGGGAGGGGAACCAGGATCCTAGGTGATAGGTTTAAATGCTTCATTGGCAAGCTTTTAAACCAGCCAAGGGGAGGCACTGGAAAGAGCAGGAAAATCCAACCCCCCAAATAATCATCACGGTAGTAAGTGCTAAAACAAATATAGAGGTGTCGATAGGAGAAGGGCAGGGTAAATGGAGAAAGTGACAAAGGCAAGAAGGACAGGGATGGGGCAAAGGGAGTAAGGCCATCAGGAAATGGAGGGTAATGAGTACCAATACCCGTAGTCTGGGCAACAAGCTCCCTGAGCCGATGGCCTTATGGAAGAGGGATGCCTGGATATCGTAGCAGTCACAGAAACATGGTACACAGAGAACCATGACTGGGATGTTAACATACCAGGGTACATAACCTACAGGAGAGACAGGCAGGGGAGAAGAGGGGGAGGAGTAGCTCTCTATGTAAAGGAAGGGATAAAAGCAACTGAACAAAAGAGTAAACAGGGAGGAGAGGAGGCACTGTGGGTCACCTTGGAGACTGGAAAGGGCACCACAATCGCACAGGGGTTGTGTACAGACCCCATGTCAGGGGAAGGAATGGACAAGGATATGATAGAAGGCATTCTTAGAATGGCAGAGAAAGGGAGATACTGTTGATGAGGAGACCTGAATATGCCAGATGTTAACTGGAGCACATTTGCTGCAGCCACATCCAAGAGCAGGGCCATTCTTGATGCCTACAGGTGGCAGGCATTAGACAGCTAGTTTTGGAACCCACTCATGAGGAGCAATCTTAGACCTCGTACTCTCACGTGGGGCAGTGAGAGGATCTCAGATCTAGAAGTGGGTTGCCATCTGGGGACAAGTGACCATCAAACAGTGTGGTTCACGTTAAACTCAGCTACAGTCTCAAGCCATAGAAAAGTGAGGTACTGGACTTTAGGAGGGCTGACTTTGGCAAGATGGGAGAGTGCCTCAGAAAGCACTAGCAAACAGGCTAGAAGGAGGTGTGGAGCAACAATGGGAATTATCAAAACTGCCATCACAGAGGCAACAAGCCTTGTGTGCAGCAAATAAACAAATCAAAATGAAAAAAGCCACTGTGGTTCTCAAAAGAGTGGCTGTGAAAGTCAGGAAGAAAAGATAAGATTCCGAAGTATAAGGAAACACAGAAGGAGCAGGACAGACAGCTGTACCAGTTAAGGCAGAAGGAAGCGGGAGGGAAGTCAGAATAGCAAAGGCCCAAACTGAGGAAAAGATAGCCAACTCAGTTAAGAAGGGGATAAAACCTTTATAGGTACACATCAGTGAGCGTAGAAAGACAAAGGGAGGATAGTAAGGCTGAATAGAATGAACGGTGGGTGGGCAGAGAGGACAGTGAAAAGCAGGAATACTGAACGAATATTTCTGCTCAGTATTCACAAAAGAGGAGGAGGAAGTGCCTAATCCAATTAACAGAAGCACTCTTGATTGGGGGTCGATCCCAGTCCTTTCACAAAGAAAGGGTTCTGCAAGAACTCCTAAAACTGAAGGTGGACAAAGCAATGGGTCCTGATGGAATTCACCCTAGAATTCTAAAAGAATTAATCGAGGAACTAGTGAAACCACTGGCTACTCTTTTTAATAAATCATGGGAGGATGGTGTGGTACCCGAGGATTGGAGGAAGGCGGATGTGATTCCCCTTCACAAAAGTGGGTCCAAGACAGAGGCAGGAAACTACAGATCTGTCAGTCTAACCTCTGTGGTAGGGAAAGTGATGGGAGTCACTTCTGAAGGAAAGAATAGTTGAGTACCTAGAGGCCAGTGGAGCACAGGACCCAAGGCAGCATGGATTCACAGAGGGAAGGTCATGTCAGACGAATCTAACAGATTTCTTTGACTGGGTGACCAAAGTAGTAGACTAGGGAGGGGCTGTGGACATGGCCTACCTAGACTTTAGCAAGGCATTTGACACAGTCCCACACAAAAGATTAATGGTCAAATTAACCAGTCTGGGAGTGGGACCCAGGGCGATAGCCTGGGTAAAACATTGGCTGGACAACAGGACACAGAAGGTAACTGTAAATGGAGTCCACTCTGAAGAAAGGGGGGTTACCACAGGGTTCAGTATTGGGTCCAGTCCTTTTTAATGTCTTCATCAGTGACATTGCAGAGGGACTGGAAGGAAAAGTATGCCTTTTTGCAGATGACACAAAGATCTGCAACAGAGTTGATACACAAGGAGGTGTGGAAAGGATGAAAAGGGACTTGGCAAGGTTGGAGGAATGGTCAGAAGTATGGCAGCTAGGATTCAATGCAAAGAAGTGCAAATAATGCACCTGGGAAACAAGAACCCAGGGGAAGAATACACAATGGGTGGGGAGGTAGTAACAACAACAAAAAAGGAAAGGGACCTGGGGGTAATCATATCAGATGACCTTAAGGTTAGCAAGCAATGTGAGAAGGCAGTAGGGAGGGCTGGGGGTATACTGGGATGTATAGGGAGAGGCATCATCAGCAGAAAACAGGAAGTTGTTATCCCTCTGTACAGACAGTTGGTGAGACCCCATCTGGAGTACTGTGTCCAGTTCTGGAGACCCCATCTCCGCAAGGACATAGACAGGATAGAGGCAGTCCAGAGGAGGGCAACTAAAATGGTGCAGGGTCTGCAAGAGAAGCCGTATGAGGAGAGACTAAAGGAGCTTAATATGTATACCCTTGAGGAAAGAAGGGAGAGGGGGGGACATGATAGAAACTTTTAAGTACCTCAGTGGAATCAACAAAGTCCAAGAGGGTAGCATCTTTCAGAAAAAGAGACTTGCAAGAACAAGGGGACACAATTTAAAGATAGAAGGAGGGCGGTTCAGGGGCAATGTGAGGAAGTATTATTTCACAGAGAGGGTAGTGGATGCATGGAACAGCCTTCCTGAGGAGGTTGTGGGGTCTAAAACTGTGGAAGAATTCAAGAATGCATGGGACAGACATAAGGCAATTCTTGTGGGGGGTAGGAAGAAATAGGCTGTTGGTTAACTAGGATCTGCGGCCTATCCTGTAGGTAGGGAAAAGGGCAGACTAGATGGGCCTAGCGGTCCTTATCTGCCGTCAAAGTCTATGTTTCTATGTTAAAATGACTGAGTGAGCAAAAAACAAACAGCAGCCAGGAAATACAATGGATATAAAAAAGGGCACTGCATTACACTGAAAGTGCATGGGCTATTACTGTGGGAAAAAAAAAAAAGAGGACTCTCGAACATTAATATACAGCAGACAAGTTGAGCGAAAGTGAACAGAGCAGCACAAGCCAGGTTAAAGCTGAGAAGCAGTCAGTGTGAAAAATAAAATGTGGAAGGAGCTGCTGCTTTACAGGAGAATTATAAACAGAACAGGAGGACAGGCAGGGTAAGCAAGAGGAGATTTATAAGCAGCACTGGGACTGAAAAGAATAAAAAAAAACGTGAAATAGTATGAGCTGCTAACCAACGACAAAGAAAGTAAAAGGCAACAAGTACAGTCTATAAGTATTGTGTGCACTGACTCACTGCTGTTAGTGTTAAAGGAAAAAAGAAACAAAACCAGGCATCTGCTGCAAGATGCTTTTTATATACATATACAGTGTGTGTGTGTGTATGTATGTGTGTGTGTGTGTGTGTGTGTGTGTGTGTGTGTGTGTGTGTGTATATATATATATATATATATATATATATATATATATACATATATAAGACTGCTGTGAATCTTATAAAAAAAAAAAAAACTACTGAAGCACATAGTAATCATACCCGTAACTGTCTCCCACCTAGTATGTACGCTACCAATAACATTTTTCTTTGTGCATAAAAGTGTCTCACCCCCACCACACCCACACCCATGTCAATTTGTGTTTAAAAACACTAAAAGTGCTCTAAACATGTTGGTATTTAAAAGTAATGTAATCTGCACTTAAATAAAACCTCTCTGTTGGAATTTTTACCATTACGCGATGTAGTGGCTAAGGGCCTCTTATGGTGGCTAAAAAATATGGGGTCTGTTTAGCCACAGTGGCTAATTGTTTTGAAACCCTAGGGGGAACGTAGCATAAAGGGTGTAGATAGTACCCTAGATAGTAGAACATGCACAGATGGCACACAAATGTAAAAAATAAAATAAAAATAAATAAAAGTCGCATGTTCTAGGTCCCAAGCCCTTGACTGTCTTCCCCCAAAAAATAAATCCTAGCCCCGCCCCTGAAGACACCAAACAAAATTAAGATACTAGCCCAGATATTCAAAAGGTTGCTCCGCGCAACAGGTGCGCTGCGACAAGATCCTACTGCGCATCGCGATATTCAGCAGGAGGCAAAGGCGCCACTGAAAACAGGCTGAGCAACAGCGTAATGCAAATGAATGCATGCTCAACATGAGGGGGAGGAAACATGCATAAAGTGCACAACCCGATATTCAGTCGGGCTGTGCAGAGTTGTGCAGGCGCAACCCCCAACCTGCGCCTGTACAACTTTGAGCCAAAAAAAAAAAATGGATCAAGTTGAGGGCCACCCACAGGTGAGCTGCTGTATTGCAGGGTGCAACATAGCAGCTGCCACCCCTGGCTGGCCTCCAACTCGTCCCTGTGCCCCTCCACCAGCCCGATCGCGGGCATAAAGTAACATGAACCCCCCTCCAACACACATCTCCTGAAGCCCGATCGTGGGCAATAAAGTATCATGAACCCCCCACACACACACATCTCGATGCTTGATCGCGGGCAATAAAGTAACATGAATCTCCCACACACATTTCCCGATGCCCGATCGCAGGCAGAACGTGTATCACCCCGTGCCCGATCGAGCAGGCAGAATGTAAAAGCCCCAACTCTAATGTCTCCCTGGTGGTCCAGTGGACCGTAATGCTGTCGCAGGCAGAATGTCAGGTTACAACCCCCAAAAACATCTCCTGGTGTCTGTGCCCCCCACCCGAAGCCTCCACCCAGCTCCCCGCAGTCGGGCGGGTGGCAGCATCCCACCCGCTTGCCGACTGATCATTGCGCTGGTGGGGCTGCACGCCCATTGGTGCAGAGCACAGCCAATGGGCATGCAGCCCATACCATACATGACAGTCCAGATTTGTGAATGATGTCTCTGCCCGCGATCGGGCATTACGGTCCACTGGACCACCAGAGATATTCCGAGTTGGGGGCTTTTACATTCTGCCCGTGATCGGGCACTGGGTGGCGGTGATGCATGTTCTGCCCACTATTGGGCATCGGGAAATGTGTGTGAGTGGTGTGTCGTGGATGTTATTTATTGCCCGCGATCGGGCTTCGGAGATTGTGTGTGGGGGGGTGGTTCATGATATTTTTGCCCGCAATCGGGCTTCGGATTGTGAGGTGTGTGTGTGTGTGTGTGTGTGTGTGTGTGTGTGTGTGGGGAATGTAGACAGAGATACTGCCCGCGATGTTGCAGGGTGCGTCGGTCCCCGACGGCTGCTGCCTGGCAGCACGGCCAGGCGCAAGTCCTCAGGGATCGGCGCACCTACATGCTAATGGCATGCAAATGGGGCCATAAATAGATGCAAATGGCCCCCCCGCGCCTTGCATAAATTATGGCCCCATTTGCATGTCACCTTTTGATTATCGGAAATTTGCGCATGGTGCAATGGTACTTGCGCCACCGCAAGTTTAATGCTCAACTCTGGCAACTAGGGTATTGGTGATATTCAAAGGAGTTGCTCAACAGCGCAACCCTTTGAAATATCACCTCGCCACACCCCGCGCAACTATTTTGAGCAGCGCAGGGGCTTGCGCCTCAGAATGGCACAGTTTGAATATCTGGGCCACTGTCTCTTATGTGCCATCCTGCCATCTGATTCATGCAAACTTCAAGTACACAAGTCCCCCCAACGACACACAAGCACTGCCTCTATAAACAGTCCCCTTCCGCCATCACCCCTATTTGTTCAGAGGTCGAAATACCTGGATTTGGATTTCACTCCCAAGTAAAGTAAAACAAGTTTGAAATAATCATAAAGAAAATCTCGAGTGAAAAAAAAACAAAAAAAAAACACAAGTCATGAAATGTTGTACAGTGACAAAAAAAAAAGACTGCAGAATCAGCACAAAAAAGTAATTTGCTAGCAGAAGACCAATATTTTAAATGGGTTTGGAATATACTGCTCGAATTCCCTCACATGGTGCATGAAACAAATGAAAGGCACCCAACTACTTACTCATTTTACTACATCAATTTGGAGTACCTGTGCTGAGCATGTTAAGCAGTTACAACCAACTGCAGCAAAACACCGAGAAAAAATATTAGGAACGCACTCTCTGTATTGTCTCCTGGTTGATTTCAGCCTTTCCACGCAGTCTTTCTGGTACAAATGCTACCGACATATTCAAATTCTGAATTATATTAAAAAATTATAACGTACAGTCTTCATAAACTATTCATTTCCTTGTCCGTTTCGTTTTAAACTAGGCTTTAGCGGTAAGCTGTTATAGTCGCCCCTCTTGGAATGTTCCAAAGTATAGAAGGGGGTACAATTCCTATTCTGCTAATATATTTTGGTTTAGAAAAGCACAGTTCTACCAGTAAACCATCAGGTATTTATTCTATCATAATATAGTCTGTAAGTGACATGTATTGTTTAAGGCAACAAACTGAATGAAAGAAATGATCAGTGGAATGTCCTTCCCAGTAAATCAGTTCTTGTCATTTGACTATTCGCACAAACTCGAAGTTATTTGGAGTCCGAGGGGGCGGAGTACGATAAAGTAGAACCGAGAAGAAAAAGGTTAGCGTAATACTGGTTAACCTATATTATTGTTGCGTGTTAATGCTTGTTTCTAGTGAACATAATTATGCTCCATCTTTTATTTATCTATGTGTTCGTGGTTTAAAAAAGGATTGGCTGTGGTTTAACTTAGGCTTTGAAAGCTAGAGAGGTTTAAGTGCTAGCTGATTAGGCTGTATCGGTGGATGTAAACCAAAGTGTGATGTGGACAAATACAGAACCGGTAAAAACGTATTTTTGGATTGTAATTTTATTAAATAATTTGGCTATTATTTATATTGGGGAACACAGTGCTCTGGTTCTGTAATTCTGCGGATTACGGTACTTGTCCTTCCAAACGGCGACAGTTAGCCACGCCCCCTTTCGAACGTCAGTTCTCCCGGCCCCCAAACACCCTTCTTACAAGAGTGCGGATTGCGGTACTTGTCCCCTAAAGTAAATATATGCCCTGTAAAAGAGTGTAAGTGGCCACTTTTTTTCTTTAATAAGAAACGATTATTTCAGTTTGTCTAAAACATAACCATTCTAGCACAGCTGGAAATTTAACTTCTTCATTTAAACCCCTTCCCTGAAAACGGGCTAATTAAATTCAACTGGAAACCATTATTTCTCTCGTTTCTTGCGCCTGCAAACATCTGTTCGGGTTACCGACCTCTGACGGATATGACGTGCCGGATATGACGTCACATACCTTCTAAATGCCGATGTAATCTAAGATTTGAAAGCTCGTTCGCTATTTGTTTGCCGGCTGCTGAGCGTAGTAGGCGGACTTTTAACACTCAGGAAGATAAATCCGAACCAGAAAAGCAGAATGCTGTAAACTTTTCGGTACGACCCGCCAAAACCGAGCTAACCAAAGCTGCAAGAGGCAGGTGTTGTGCTTTCACATGAGAGACGCATGAAGCCGGTCGTCTGCTTTTTGTTATAAGATTTCAGGAGTGGAGTGGGCCCGGCCTCGGTACAGTAACTGGAAGATGTATTTTGAGCGTATTTATCGGACAAATGTAAGTATAATTGGTTAATTTCTTAATACTTATTGCACGCATAGAGTATTAACTGTTGGCATTGTTTACAGTCTTATCCAAATAAGTTGGTATCAACAAAATGCTTGAAAATTCATAGTTATACATCTGACTTGGACAGCTCTAAAATTGAGATTTGTTTTTGTATGGTGGACAACAGGTGAATGGCTTCAGAAGAATATAAACCACTTTTGGGTTCAGCCGAGAGGATTAATGACGAACCAACTTCTGCAAGTGGTTCAGAAGATTATTTGATGTAAGTCGCTTTTTATTCTTGCTCCCTATTACTGTTTAGTAGTTCACAGTAAGTAAACCATTTGTTGCATAACGAACAAAATACTGTAAAAGTCATGAGTCCACATGTGAAAGCAAACCATAGGAGCAAGGACTAATGTTAAAATCATTCTGTCTCTTCTTCATGGTGTACACCAGGGCTGTTGCCATGATTTTCACAGGGGTGGTTCTTTTTATGCAGTCTGCAACCTTTAAAAAAAAGCTGTGGGTCTTAGGGCCACCAGGACCCCAGAAGCCATGTGGTGAATTTAGGGCTTACTTTGAAGCTAAAGAAATATCTGAGATCTTCTACACCCCTATGTATTCAGTACCAGAGGGCAGCAAGATGCTGCTACTGTAATATACCTAAGGCAGGGGTTCTCAAATGAGGCCCCATCCTGTTCCAAGGGTGGCTCAAGCAAGTCTCAAAAGGTACTGTATTTACATTTTGAGTTTTATGTATTTTGTGTGACAAGATGAAGTAAACTGAAAGAGAACAATAGTAGGTGAATTTTATGTATTTATTTACTAATGGGTGCAAAGGAAGGTGAATGAGCCAGGGCTCATTTCAGGAGAAAACTGAGGAAGTAGTGTGACCCATGAAGGGACTGCAATGAGGGGTAACAATGGTTCAAGAATGAAAATAGTGGAGCAAGTAGGCTGGCCTGTTGGGTGGGGGTGGTGGTGGGTACAGTAAGCTGAATAATGTTTATTTTATTTATTTGTTATTCAGATAACAGCTTTGAGCACATGAGTGCTTTTTCAAAGGTTCCATGTCAGTATAAGACGGAGAACTGAATGTGAACCAAGTACTCAAAGGGGTTTCAGTTTATTCATGGTGTACTGCACAAAGTATAGTATGTTATTTTTCTTTGGGGAGGCCCAAGATTATTTCAGTTTTTGGGGGAGGCTCACTGTGACAAAGTCTGAGAACTATTGACCTAAGGCATTGTCTCAGATATAGTATGTCCCCCAAAAACTATGGGTTATGGTATGCTCTGTGGTGCACTTTCATGGCTTATTTTATGCCTATATAACTCATATCTGAGCTCCCTCTACTCCTTGCTGTAACCCCCACCCTCCCCAACTCAATATACCATTTAAGCAATAGTCAGTGCAACATGGCCAATAGCAAGGCTAGCAGGATGCTGGGATGTATCAGTAGGAGTACTGATAGCAGAAGAAAGGAGATAATGCTTCATCTTACAGATCCCTGGTGTGGTCTCACCTAGAGTGCTGTGCTCAGTTCTGGAGTCCTCACCTCAGAAATAAGGATAAATTGGAGACAGTGCAGCACATAGTAACTAAAATGATTCAGGGACAACGGGACAGATCCTATGAGGAGCGGCTCAAGGCACTAAATATGTACTCATTAGAGACCAGAAGGGAGAGGGGAGATGTGATAGGGACCTTCAAGTTCCTTAAAGAAATTAAAGTGAACTGCGGGATAGTATTTAACCTGAGTACCAATTCATGGTCACATGGACACGAATGGAAATTAACAGCAGGTATGTTCTGGAGAGATGTGAAGTACTGCTTTACGGAAAGGGTGATGGAACTTTGGAAGAGTCTGTCAGCAAATTGGTGGGTGCAAAAACAGAGGATTCAAGCAGGGCTGGGACATAATGAAGTGAATAATGGTTACCAGGGGCAACAGGAAAAAGGAAGAGAATAGAGAGAGGATGGGGAGGGTTAGTACCCTGGACAAATGGTAGGTTCCAGGGATTATAGGGAACTTGGGCAGACTGGATGGAACTTGTGTGTGTGTGTGTGTGTGTGTGTGTGTGTGTGTGTGTGTGTGTATGTGTATGTGTTTGTTGTGTTTTTTTTTTTTTTTTGTGCCATTACTGTTTGTTTCTATACCAAGCACCCTGCTTGAAAAAAATCTGTAACATAATTCTTAGTTCAGTATTGGGTACTACACTTGTTGCCCCACTTCATTCTCCAGTGTGGTAGGCATGACCATGGGAGTTAGGGGAAAGGTAATTTGACAGTGGCAGGGATTCCAGTGCAAAGTTACCATCTCCTAAATGCCCACCTCCACCATACTTTCAAAAGTATAGTGGGTATGATCGTAACACTGAACTGTAGCAACAAATGCCATTCCATTGACACATGAGATCATCTGGAGAAAATGCTTATCACAGCATATTTGTTTTAACTGTGTCTGGCACAGACAAAAGTGGAACTGAATGCCAATAAAAATGGGACCACAGCGAAGACCTCTCTGAACAGCACAATTAGTGAGGTGGTAGTGTAGATCCCAGCCAGACCCTTTCAAACACGCATTTGCCTTTCCACTGTGTACCTCTTTTGCTTAATTTATGAAAAGTTAAAATAGGCATATGAAACATGACAGCTTTGAATTTTGTATACTGGAGGCATTTAAGTAATTTATTTCTAAATCTTCAGCCCACCCACCTGAAAAGCTCCTTTGCCCAGTTCTGCACAGCCTATCCCTTGATATGCAGTTAATAAGGGACACATCTTTGGCAATTATGGGCAGCAAAATGTATCTGCCGGTGACTGGTAACCTTGTAAGTCTAGGTCTTCTAGCCTTTTTTTTTTTTTTTTTTTACAAATAATGAAATGAGATTTCAAAAGGGGGGTTCTTTCGAACCATACGAACCCCCCCGCAATGGCTATGTGTACACTACCATAGCCCTACTGGTGACATTACCCATCATTCCCCAATATCTTAAATATCATCGTTTCATTTTATGTACCAGTCCAAATTAATCTTGTGTTTTATTTAATTCAGTTAATTAAAATTGGTTCTGCAGTGTAACAGTGGATGCTAGGGGTTGGTGCACAAATGGAGAGATGTACCACTGGTGCAGAAGTGCAGTTTTATTGCAAAAGGCTAACACCATGCACATACCAAACCCAGGATAATCAAGAATAGCACTGAGCTAATGGGGTTACTGCCTCGCTAACCTTGGTTTGTGCCTAGGAAGCAGGGGCTCACTAAAAGGTCCATAGTGCAAGGCCTAGTTAGTGAGTCAGTAACCCACAAGCGTGTCATCGCCAAAGCATACCAGGTACCTGTGTAGCTTACTTGTATGCACCTTGCATACAGGCGGTCTGGCATATTTTAAGGTTTGTGGAGGCGGTAGCCAAACATTAATGTCGTGCTGGTTAACTCCTCCAGAAGGCTATTGCCAGTCACTTACATGGTGGTGCCCCACCCTGGCCCAATCCTAGTGCCATTAAATGATCACCATAAATCCTGGTAGTCTAGTGCCCCCCCCCAGCAGCACTGGGCAGCACTATAATGAGCCCTAATAATCTGGTGCCCCTGTGCCATCCTTGTGTCATGACTGAAACTGTCTCCTGAAACATGGTATTTTGGTGGACCACCAATCCCCATATAAGCATTCCAAACTCTCCTTCAGCATGGCACAGAGATGGCGCCTGACACCCACCACCACTTCTGGCTACTGTCTATGCATAAAGCCTTTGTGATAGTAAGTAGAGATATGGACATATGGCGCATGTGTGGATTTAGAAATTATTTCTGTACACCAGATTACTAGCCATAGCTTTTGCACTGTCCTGCAGAATGCATCAAACTTGGGAGGTATCTTGGATACCACCGCCCCTCCACTTCATGGACACATACAGTTAGTGGGTCCCATAAACACCTACCTGAAATATGGCTTCATGGGCAAACGGTTGGCTCCCCCCAAAGCAATATTGTAGGTGAGTTTTAAGGGCCCCACCTAGTGTCCATGTGAGAGGGTAGAAGACCAGGAAAATGGTCTGGTTATGGTATAGAAGAGTTGCAGCTTTTCTGGTGTAAAACAGGTCGAAGAAGTAATGAACAACCCCTCCGAATTTGGTTGAGTTGTTCAAATACTTTTGAAAATTTGCAGCAGCGTAGTTGACCTTGGCCATCATGTTGACCTAGTACAGACATTCTTATTTAGCTGCTTATATAAGATTGTTTGCCAGACTGCAAGATGCTTTGTACAAGTACCAGATAGGGTCGCAGGTTTTGAAACAAACTCTAAACTGGGCCAATAATCACAGGAGATGAGGATCCTTGACATAGGAAGGATTTATGAAGCCCATCTTGTCTGTTTCAGGTATTGATGAATTTATCATTCATAAAAAAAAAAAAAGTTAGGCCTTGTCAACATTATTTCACAGTTGACACCGTTTAGTTGGAGACTAGACCATGTTGTGAAGGTCCAGTAGTAAAGTGGTGTGATTTATGTGGCAAAGAGAATTTGTAAAGCTGACTTTGGGCTGCCTTGGGTCTGAGGATTCTGTGTGCACGTTATAGATTATTGAGTAGTCACTGAAAATAATCTGAAGTAGATACGCATCAGCAATACTGTGTGTAAGAGGAGATCCAATCGATGAAGGTGTGGTTTGAGGTCTTGGCATTAAAGTGCTAGGTGAGGTGAAGAGCCTAGGTGTTTTGTACAAACTTTGTAGTTGGGCTCAACCCAATTTGTAGTCCAGTCCCCGAAGAGAAGCTCACCAGAAGAAGTGAGGATACTTCAGAGAGTCTCTAGCATCATCTATGATACCAGGACAGCAGTAGATACACACAGGAACATGGAAGGGATAATGACATCATGGGATTTGAGGAAGGCAGCACTGAGTAAAACCCCACAGCTGAAACTGCAATGTGCATAGATTGCCACTCCATCCTCTCCTACTGTGTTTGTGTGGATAGCATAACATGGTGGAGAGAGTGCTGTTATTCCCGGATTCCAAGAGTTTGTGAACATCAGGTTTGACTTGAATTGTCCAGAGCCTAACTCTGATCTATTTTGTGGAGTAGATTGTGAGTGTTGAAGTGCATCCTATAAGGCTTTTTGGGTGGGGAAGGAAGAAGCATTCCCAAATGAAAGGTAGTTTCCACTTTCTCAGCTTATATTACCCCAGATCTAAAAAGACTGCATTGGTTAGCCATTAAATGCAGATCAAATTCAAAGATCAAAATTAGCAACCACACACAAAATAGGTGTGGATTCAAAATTAGAAATATAAAATCTTGAATTATGCATATGGGCTGGTGCATTCACCTCCCCACTTACTCACACTGACATCTAGTGTATTGGATCCCACTGGACACAGTGGAGTTATTTTCCCAGACAGAGCCTTCATTAAACAGTGCTGCCTACAAAGCGGATTGGTGATCTTTGCCCCCTCCTCCTGTGCTCCAGTGATACTCTAAGCACCGCACGGCCACTGGACTTCAGAAAATGTTGAACTCTTTTCCCCACTTGCTCCTTGCCCAGCCAGACTTGTGTCCCTGTTTTGGTTCACTTTTTTATAGTTTTATGCTCATTAGGCACAGGTACACATTCTGAGGACAACAATGACTTGGTATGATGAGTCTGAAAGTATTAAGTGTTTTTTTCACAGATTACTATCGCTGGACCAGTAATAAATATTTTATACTGCACATAAATGGGGACAGCTAATTGTACTGGGGAGGGAAGTGGGAACTGACTGCACAAAGAAAAGTCATCTTGAGGTTAGGGGCTGTTGCTGGTGTCATATGGAGCTTAGTTAGGTGTGTGTGTGTGTGTGTGTGTGTGTGTGTGTGTGTGTGTGTGTGTGTCTGTGTGTCTGTGAAGTGGGGTTAAGAAGGGACATGTGACACAGGCAGGTGGTTTGGCGGTGGTGACTTGTTGCTGGAGAGGTGGTAATGCTTTTGCTGCAAGACTGTTTTGTTCACTAGGATGATGTGCTATGGTGATGAGAATATTGTGATTTCTTATTCATATCTGAATTGTAAGTGTTCTGTTGTGATGGGGGTAAGTAAGCAATAAAACTTCACTGTTTGCCAAAACTACATGTTTTAGACTTGTGTTGGATTACAAAAATGTCTGTGGATCCAGTGGATTTTGCAGTCAATGGTACTGCTGGCTAATGGTTGAGAAACTAATTACGGCCCCTGTGAATGTAACTTCCAAAAGCTCAAAAGGCTTTACAGTTTATAAACACTACTTTTTTTATTTGCAATATAAACTAGTATAAAAGTAAACTTTAAAATGACAGACTAGAAATATGACAACAGTATTTTGTTTGGGTCAGATCTGTGGTGCCGAGTGATGGGTCATTCACTCTGCACGCTGACAACCCAGGATTTTCTTTTGAGGCGGTCTCTTCACAGTAGGTCATCAACAGATGGGATTAGTAAGATGGCCAACTCAGTTAAGAAGGGGGATAAAACCTTTTTTAGGTACATCGGGGAGCGAAGGAAGACTAAGGGAGGGATAGTGAGGCTTAATAAAGGGGGACTGGGTGGGCAGAGGGTGACTGTGAAAAGGCAGAGATACTAAACAAATATTTTTGCTCAGTATTTACAAACTAAGAGGGGGAGGTACCTAAAACAAACAACGGAAACACTCTGGATACAGAAGTTGGTACCAGCCCATTTACAGAAGAAAGGGTTCTGAAGGAACTCTTAAAACTGAAGGTGGACAAAGCAATGGGGCCTGATGGGATTCATCCCAGAATTCTAAAAGAACTAAGGGTAGAACTAGTGACACCACTGTCTACCCTCTTTAGCAAATCATGGGAGGATGGGGTGGTACCTGAGGACTTAAGGAGGGCAGATGTGATTCCCCTTCACAAAAGTGGGAGTAGGGCAGAAGCAGGAAACTACAGACCTGTTAGTTTAACCTCAGTGATGGGGAAGCTGATGGAATCACTTCTGAAGGAAAGAATTGTCAAGTATCTAGAGGCCAGAGGGGCAAAGGACCCAAGGCAGCATGGATTTACAGTGGAAAGTTCATGCCAGATGAGTCTAATAGATTTCTTTGACTGGGTGACCAAAAGAGTAGATCAGGGAGTGGCTGTGGACATGGCCTACCTAGACTTTAGCAAGGCATTTGAATCAGTCCCACACAAAAGATTTAATATACAAGTTAGCCAGCCTGGGATTGGGTCCCAAGATGATAGCCTGGGTAAAGAAATGGCTGGAGAATAGGACACAGAGGGTAATAGTAAATGGAGTCCACTCTGAAGAAAGGGGGGTTACTAGTGGGGTGCCGCAGGGTTCAGTATTAGGACCGGTCCTCTTCAGTGTCTTTGTAAGCGACATTGCAGAGGAACTGGAAGGAAAAGTATGTCTCTCTGCAGATGACTCAAAGATCTGCAACAAAGTTGATGCACAAGGTGGGGTGGAAAGGATGAGAAGGGACTTGGCAAGGTTAGAGGAATGGTCAAATGTATGGCAGCTTAGATTTAATGCTAAGAAGTGCAAGGCAATACACCTGGGAAACAAAAACCCAGGGGAAGAGTACACAATGGGGGATGAGATGCTAACAACAACAAAAATGGAAAGGGACCTGGGGGTAGTCATATCAGGTGACTTAAAGTTGGGCAAGCAATGTGAGAGGGCAGTAAGGAGGGCTGGGGGGATACTGGGATACATAGGGAGAGGCATCACCAGTAGAAAACAGGAAGTTGTTATTCCTCTGTACAGACAGCTGGTGAGACCCCATCTGGAGTACTGTGTGCAGTTCTGGAGACTCCATCTCTGCAAGGACATAGACAAGATGGAAGCTGTCCAGAGGAGGGCAGCTAAAATGGTGCAGGGTCTGCACTGGAAGACTCATGAAGAGAGACTAAAAGAGCTTAATATGTATAGCCTCGAGGAAAGGAGGGAGGGGGGATAGAAACTTTCAAGTACCTCAAGGTAATTATCAAAGTCCAACAGGGTAGCATCTTTCAAAAAGAGATGTGCAAGAACAAGGGGGCACAATTTGAAGATGTGGGGGGGGTGGCTTAGAGGTAATGTAAGGAAGTATTTTTTTACACATAGGGTTGTGGATGCATGGAACAGCCTTCCAGTGGAGGTTGTGGAGTCAAAAACAGTGGTTGAATTCAAGCATGCATGGGACAGCCATAAGGCAATTCTAGGGGGTGGGGATAGAAAGTAGGCTGCTGGTTAACTAGGATCTGCAGCTTATCCATTAGGTAGGGAAATGGGCAGAGTGGTCCTTATCTGCCGTCAAATTCTATGTTTCTACCACACCCTGGTGGAAGACAAAACTGTGTCTCAAGTTGGAGGTTTCTAATCTCTTTCTGAAAGGGATTCTCCACTTGAAACCCCCAGTGCGCAATCTCGTGCCACCATGGGATCTTAATTTTATTTTAGAGACACTGACCCTACCTCCCTTCAAACCGGCTGGTTCTTGTGATATGCGCTGTCTTGGAAAGCGCTGTATTTGGTTGCTGTCACTTCCACTTGGAGAATTTCTGAGCTTCAGGCCCTGATGTGTAAGGAGCCTTATTTGATTTTTCATAAGGATAGGGTGGCTTTGCGTACAAATCCTCCGTTTCTACCAAAGGTGGTATCTAAATTTGTTAATCCAGTAAATTCAACTGCCAATTTATTACCCTGAGAATTCTAATTTATTTTGGGGGGGAGGTGCAGCACTTCTGCATTCCTTGCATGTTCACAGAGGTTGGTATTATTACAGTAATAGTGCCAAGTCTGTTAGAAAGTTGGACCAGCTTGTCATGTTTTTCACGCTACAGAGAGAAGGCGTGGCGGTTTCCAAGCAATGACTGTTTAAGTGATTGGCAAACTGTATTGTTTTCTGTTACCAGAAATGTGGGCAGTTTCTCCCGGGAAGTTAAGGGGCATTACACTAGAAGCATGGATGCCTCTACTGCTTGTTTCAAGAATTTGTCAGCTGCTGATATTTGTGTGGCTGCTAATTGGAGTTCTGGCCTCACTTTCACCAAACATTACAGTCTGGACATTGCCTCTGGGTGAAGGGCAGGTTTTGGCCTAGCTGTTCTTCAGGGTCTCCTGTCCTGAGCTTCCTGCTTTTTCTACAGCCTTTCCTGCCTCCCATGTTTCAGTTTCTTCTGATTCACACTGCTTGGGTCTCAGTTCTCAAAATGATTACCTACTGCAAGAGCCCTCTCAAAGTAAGATAGTACAGTTGTTATATAAGAACTTACCGTAACAATAGATCTTTGAGAGAAACTCTTGCAGTAGGTAACCTTTTTCCCTTCCCTCTTTCCCCTGAGTTTATTGGTTGCTCCTTTTCCATCAGCTCGTTTCAAGCTCCAGGTGCTTTCTTTATCCTTTCTTCTGTCGCATCTCCTTGGATGTCTCTGGTGGGAGAACTGGAAGGCGGGTGTGTGGACTACCCACCATATAGTGTCATGCTGATGTCCGTCACGTGATGTCAGGTGGGCAGTCCCCCATCACACTGCTAGCTAAAGTTTCCGTGTGGTCCTGATACCAGTAGGCACAGTCCTCCAGGTGATTACCTACTGCAAGAGCCTGTCTTGAAGATCTACTTTTACAGTAAATTCTTACATAACTGTACTTTTTTTTGGCTGTGAAGGCAGCAACTCGCACAACCCCCTGGCCGCAGGAACGGTGGAGCCATGGCAGTCACAGTATTGGATAGTATGTCCTGAGAAACTGCAATAGAACATGTAAAAGAATTAGTGGTATTCTGAAGCAAATAGTATGGATTTGTTTTGAAAGAAGCCCTTGAAGGATAAAAAGGTTAAAACAGGAAAATGAAATGGCAAATACAAAGGGAAGTCTATCAAAATAACAACCAGGATTGACCTATCCCCATTCAGAGGGAATTTTTATGGCACAAAGGGAAGCCAAGCCATTGATAAAGATATTAGGAGGCACCTCCTGATGAAGCCTACATGGTGTAGGTGAAATGTTGAGCAATGGGCCATAAAGAAATATGAATAAAGTTTATTTTGGAGAAGAATTACAGTGCTGTCCATTATTCCATTGCCCCGAGACTTTTTTTTTTCTCCCAGTCCTAGTATTGGAGTAGGTGGCAAGAGGGATGAAATTAATAAACACGGTAATGAAAAATTATATTGTTGTGTACTACCATGTACTATAATGTCCATTGGGGAAGAGAGGAGAGTATGCCACCAAGTGGGGATGAATTGTGTGAAGAAGCCTAGGAAAGGGTTTTGCTTGTTTAGCAAATTGGGTCCACAGCCCATGGTCTCATCCCAGTCCTTCAGGATCCTGATTTAATAAAATTAGGCGGTGCCATTGGTGTATAAGTAGTGAGTTAGGCAGTACCATATTTAAGAGTGGCTGGGTCGGTGGAATGAATGATCTGTCTTACAATCACTTAAAATCAGGACTTGCTTATAAAGGAACAATTGTCTTGGTGAGCTCAACAGAGTATCAAAATCCAGTAAATTAATAACAGCATGAGCTAAGAAATGGGAGCTTAGAGGAAATGTAAGGCAGTACATCCCAGGAGCAAAGAATCTTGGTCATACCTACACCCTATGTAGTCAAGTGCAACTGTGGACAGGATCTAGTGATAAGTAAGTAATAGAACATGCTTTGATGTGTGGTTCTGCTGGGATGACCAAATGCTCCGAGATATGTGTGCTCGGCCCATAGTAATTAATACATTAGTCATGTGATGTGTTTTATTAACCAACTAATGATGATGTCTGTAGGATTCCTAGGTCTTTTCAGACCCAAGAGATGCATTTAAGCTTATCAGCCAGAGTGCTTCCCCTTCTCATGCTATGTAAACCTCAGTTTCCACAGGAATCTATCTAGTTCTGTTTACATCACAAGACCTCTTCATTTTACCTAAATATCAGCATATTTCTGTTTTTTTAATCATCACTCATTGTGTACCCATTTTATAAGTGCCATAAGCCACTTGTTTTGTTAGAATTAATGCACGTCTCAGGTGTTTGAAGGACATTTGATCTTCAGCTTCTTGTGTTACAGTGCACTTGGGGCATTCGTTAATACCTAAATGCATGTCCTGTCATTGGTTATTGCTTATATGCCATGCAGCAGGAAGGGTGGACAAGATGGACTCTACATCCCTTTCATCACCATGATATGTTATTATATACAAGTACAATTTATTCGCACATGGGGAATAATGCATGAGTAACCATGCACAAGAAGACTGTGTTTCCATCGAGGGGTTTACTTTATAATATAGGATCAGCCTTTTCAGATGCATTTTCAAAAATCAACAAACTGCTTGGAACATTCTGAGAAAGCATTCATAGTTTAGAATGTGAATTATTTCGCTACACAGTTGCCCTAATCAGACTCTCTCTCCAGCCATCCAGATACATGACTTGGAGTGTCAGCTGATTAGGGCAGCAGATCATGTGGGGAGGGGGGACTTTCTGGACTGAATGGTGGTGCGGGTGAAGGAAGAGTGGGTGGGCTTCAGTAAGCCCACCTGACTCAATTTTCCATTGCTTCCTCATCCCTCCCCCGGCTACAACAGCATGTAAGTGCATTAAGGCACGCATGTACCGCTGAACTGCAGATCCCACCCTTAGAAGCCTTTCAGAACCTGCACTACCCCTGGGCCTCCATCTGGTGACAGTCAAAGGCTAAGATGGCTTGGCCACCCCTCACTGGGAGAGGAAAGCTGTCTCTTGGACACTCGATCCTCTTTCCTTCCCCCCCCGAGCTAGTCCCCAGCAACCTGAGGTCATTCCTGAATCCAGGTTGTCAGCATGGCAGCAGGTAATGCGCAAGCGCTTTAGTCCTTCGAGCCACTGTGCTGGACTCTGCTCAAATATTATATATAATAAAATAATTGGGGAAAATAAAAACTTCATGTGGTACAATAGCTTTTTAATCGGACAGAGAATAACTAACCCCACTCGATGAACAGGCTGATAGCTTCACACCTTGTGAGTGTGGTGACAACATAAGAGCATCCTAGCTTTGATCTTGTGCCCATGGTGTCACCACACTCGCTTGGTGTGAAGCTACCAGCCTTTTCTTCATCGAGTGGGGTTAGTTATTCTCTGTCTGATTAAAAAGCTATTGTACCACATGAAGGTGCAACAGGATTCCATGTCCTTTGAACTGTAGTACAATAACTTTTTAGTTAGGATGGAAATCCATACACGACAGACATTAACCACATATGGTACTTTTAAATTAGTAAAGAAGAAAAACAGAACACTCATCCCCCTCATAGGAACAGGTAGTAGCGAAGCTGTAAGGTGCTTTAAACACATTTATAAATGCATAGTTTGTGAAAAATGTATGCTGCGTTTTGCAGTAAATACAGTGACACTCTTAATGGTGTGACTGATGGATTTTGCTAGAGAACCCTTTTTCAAAGGACCCACCTCAGTCCTTAACTCAAAGTAACACTGTCAACCCCTTAGACCTCAGTATTTTTAGTTTAAAAAAAAATATGATTGCTTACATTTTTTTTTTTTTTTAACAGATTGCTGATGTAGCTATTAGTTTGATTTTTGGTTCTGTTGTTCTTTTTAAAAAGTGAAAAACGGGCTGCCCATCATACTGCATCTTTTCTGGACTTGGGAACACCACCAACACAGTTCAGCCACGCATGATGCAGTGGGAGGAGATTAGACTACTGTATCATGTGTGGCAGAACTGTTTAGGGGTGTTCCTAATGTTCAGGGAGTATGCAATAAGAGTAGATCAAACAAAACAAGGCTGGGTATAATTACACTATTAGCATGCATTTCAGTTCTACTAAGAAAAGAAAATGACAAAAGTCAGGATCAATGAAATTTTGAGAAGGTAATCGATCATAAAACATGGGTTTTCAACTAGAAATAATATGCCAAGAGTTGACCGTATCAAGTACTGATCCCATAAAGGCACACTTCCATCGTTAAAGTAACACAGGGTCCCATTTTCAAATGCTTAGTGCAACAATAACCGGGTTAGCCCTGCGCTAAGTCGGTATAGTGTTGTTGCTGTGACAGTAAGAGACAGAGTTCAGCACAGTCACACTAAACACACCACTGCATCCATACAAAAGAACACCTCTTGCATACAGACAGCAGTGATGTTTTGAAGGGATTTTGGAAGTGCTAAAAAGGTGCTTTGGCAGTGCTATTTAATGCTTGCAAAACCCTGTTTTTAACATGTACAGTAGTGGGCACCCTCTTCCCCCCCCCGCCCGGCAGCACTGGTGCCATGTCTTAAATAAAGTTCCTTCTCCCACACTCAATCCATTTTTGCATATACAGAATATTCCCTGGTGTCCAGTGGTACTCTCCACCCTTGCCTGATTCCCTGTGACAGTTTTGCATGTACAGAACATTCCCTGTTGTCCAGTGGTAACCACATCCTCGTCCGATCCCAGTGCCTGCTTCTGAAGCAACTGACTGTATCACTGGTAGTCTAGTTGCCCCCCTCCCAACCCAGTCCCACTGCCCATTTCAGAAGCAAATGCACCTCTGGTGGTTTAGTGGTTGACAGGATGAACCCCAATCAACACAATATGTTGCTATGTACAATTAGTACAATATATTAGAACCCTGTTAATCACTTGGGCTAGGAAGAAAGATGCAGTGTCCTAGGAGCATCATTATGAGGAAGGGGGAAGTTATTTACCTTAGTAGCCCAGCTGAGATTCAGTATCTCACTTTAAGTTGGGTTCTGTTTGAGAACTTAGTTTTATATTTGGGTAGACTGAAGCACTAGGAAATTGACTCGCTCAGGGTCACACAGTAAGCAAGAGTCTGTGGTGTGATTTGAATCTGGATCTCCTGCGATACAGGGCTGTGCCCTGCTATAGTGGATCCCATTCCTTTTCAAAAGAGCTGGGCAAAGGTAGTTATGGACTGGGATATGGAAGGATGTTTGGGAACAGTATTCTCTTAGGCACATTCCAGATGCAAGTCTGAATGGTCACTATTTCTGCATTGTGAACACTTGTGGGAAATAGAGGTAGACTCAATTTGGTTTACTTGTAACTTCTTTCTAAAGGACTGATAAAGAAAACTGGTGCTTATAGAGTTTACAGTGAAGTTTTGTGACCTGGGGAATATCCCGCATGGCCTCATGGATTAGATCAGGGCACCAAAAAAGATCACATCAGTTATACTGGTTTATGAAATTGGTTTGAAAAGACCTAGGAATCCTAGAGATTTTATTGGTTAAAGCACATCACACGACTGCAATTTAATTCCCAAGAAATGCACAGCTGTAACCTGAAGAAAATGTTCTGCCTAGTAATAGTTTACTTATCACAAGAAGTCTTCATTTTATGTACTTGTACGGAAGACCTTTGAGCACAAGTGCCTTTATTTTAAAGGTGCCCAAGTCTGGTAGGTTAGGGGAGAAAGAGAACAGGATGACTACAACAAGCATCACAATTTTCACAGGTTGCAGAGCCGGTGTGAGGGGAAATAGTAACATGATACAGTACAGCAACAGCTGCAGGAAACATCGTGTGTGTGTGTGTGTGTGTGTGTGTGTGTGTTACAGTGGCAAAGGAAGCAGCAAGATTACTGTTGTAGAATAATTGCATGGTTGTAGCAGTGACCTAGACAGTTTATGCACAGCTACAGTGGAGTTTTTTGAGAAAGTGGATATAGGCACAGATCTTGAAGTCTGAGAAGGTGGTGGGGTAGTCACTGTAGAGGGCAGCGAGTTCAAGGCTTTGACTGCTCTGTACACAAAGGACTGCTGGCTGGCTGCCATTTTCCTGAGGGGCAGGAGCAGTTTGAGACTGAGTGCCATAGCAGTTGATCAGTGAGAGGTGGCTGCTAACACCAGGGGGCATTTGGCCAAGCAGGGCTATTTTGCACAAGAGAGGAGCTACGTTAAGGGTTGAATGGAGGTGGAGGGGGCCCCAGTTGGTTGAGATATAGAGGTCACAGTGGTGGGTGTTTGATTTTAGGTTGAGAGCACATCTGCAGGCATGACTGAAAACCATGCAGATTCTTTTAAGGATGGAGCTGTTGGTGGCTGAATAGGTTACCATTCCATAATTAAGAACAAATACATAGAGACTGAAGAGCAGTATATAGATATATAAATATGTGTGTGTGTGTGTGTATCTATATCTATATATATTATGTGTGTATAGATGGATATAGATATATAATTTTTGTGTGTGTATATACACACACACACACACACACACACACACACACACACACACACACACACACACACACACACACATCATATAAATATTGTCACTCCTGCAGAGTGAGAGATCCAAGCTCGTGATGCAGGAGTAACAATATTTAGCATAGCACACTATCTACCCATCATGTATTCGATATATACAATATGCCCAAGAGTTTCAGAAGTTTTGTTATGCTGTCTTGTGTTCTGTTCTTGTTTATGTGTTTGCTCATTCTGTGTGTGAGTTTTTCTGAATGGGCTGGCAGTGTTTTAAACTCTTGAGAAACACGTGTGTTTTGCAATGCTAAATGAGTTATTTTTAGGTAGGAGTGAGGAACATACTTTTGTGAAGCTGTATTGTTTAGCAGTCTGGCTGCAGTGATGCTAACAGCATCACTGTAATTGTAATGAGCTGAGAGGCAGAGTGTCGGAACAGCTGATACTATTTTCCATGGTAATTAAGTTAGCTGCTTGCAGAGTGTTCTGTGAAATTGTGCTGTTTAGGATTCTGGCTGTAGTGAAGTTGAAATTATCACAGTAATTGTAATGGATGAGAATCAGAGTTTGAGGAACAAGTGAGGCCCTGTCCACACTGCAGCCCGAAAACCCTTCTGTAATGTTACAGAGGGTGTAAACCGCATCGGTAACGCCGGCCTCAGAGGCGAGTGCGCTAGCTACTGATTCATTATAATTAGCATGAGCTGTAGCATTAGCGTAAGCTGTTGCATAAGCTGAAGCATTAGGTTTAGTGCAAGAGTAAGCTGTAGCGTAAGCACGAGCTGTAGCATAAGCATGAGCTGTGGCATAAGCAGTTTTAATGTAAGCATAAGCACTAGCATGAGCTGTAGTGTTAGCTTTGCTGTAGCCTCAGCATAGTTTTGGTGAAAGCATAACTGTGGCAAAAGTATAGCTGTAGCATTAGCTAAGCTGTAGCACTGGCATTAGCTGTAGCATTAGCATTAGCTAAGCAGTAGCACTACAGTGACTTAGCTGTAGCACTAGCGTAAGCTGCAGCGTTAGTGAATGCTGTAGCATTAGCTGTAACATTAGCTGTAGCATTAGCATAAGCTGTAGCATTAGAGTAAGTTGTAACATAAGCTGAAACATTACGTTTAGAGCAAGAGTAAGCTGTAGCATAAGCATAAGCTGTAGCATAAGCACGAGCTGTGGCATAAGCACGAGCTGTACTATAAACAGTTTAAATGTAATCATAAGCACTGCCATTAGCTGTAGTGTTAGCTTTGTTATAGCCTCAGCATAGCTGTGGCAAAAGTATAGCTGTAGCATTAGCATAGCTGTGGCAAAAGTATAGCTGTAGCATTAGCTTAGCTGTAGCATTGGCTTTAGCTGAAGCATTGGCTTTAGCTGAAGCATTGGCTTAGCTGAAGCATTGGCATTAGCATTAGCTTAGCTGTAGCACTACTGTGGACTTAGCTGTAGCATTAACATATGCTGTAGCATTAGCTCAGAGGCGAGTGCACTAGCTACTGATTCATTATAATTAGCATGAGCTGTAACATTAGTGTAAGCTGTTGCATAAGCTGAAGCATTAGGTTTAGTGCAAGAGTAAGGTGTAGTGTAAACACGAGCTGTAGCATAAGCACGAGCTGTGGCATAAGCAGTTTTAATGTAAGCATAAGCACTTGCATGAGCAGTAGTGTGAGCTTTGCTGTAGCCTCAGCATAGTTTTGGTGAAAGCATAACTGTGGCAAAAGTATAGCTGTAGCATTAGCTAAGCTGTAGCACTGGCATTTGCTGTAGCATTGGCATTAGCTGTAGCATTAGCATTAGCTAAGCAGTAGCACTACTGTGACTTAGCTGTAGCACTAGCGTGAGCTGCAGCATTAGTGAATGCTGTAGCATTAGCTATGACATTGGCTGTAGCATTAGCATAAGCTGTAGCATTAGAGTAAGTTGTAGCATAAGCTGAAACATTATGTTTTAGTGCAAGAGTAAGCTGTAGCGTAAGCATAAGCTGTAGCATAAGCACGAGCTGTACTATAAACAGTTTAAATGTCAGCATAAGCACTAGCATTAGCTGTAGTGTTAGCATTGTTGTAGCCTCAGCATAGCTGTGGGAAAAGTATAGCTGTAGCAGTAGCTTAGCTGTAGCATTGGCATTAGCTGAAGCATTGGCATTAGCTGAAGCATTGGCATTAGCATTAGCTTAGCTGTAGCACTACTGTGAACTTAGCTGTAGCATTAGCATAAGCTGTAGCATTAGCATAAGTGAATGCTGTAGCATTAGCTGTAACGATAGCAGTAGCATTAGCATTAGCTGTAGCATTAGCTTAAGTTGTAGCATAAGCTGAAGCATTAGGTTTAGTGCAAGCAAAAGCTGTAGCGTAACCGTAAGCTGTAGCAATAGCACGAGCTTTAGCATAAGCACGAGCTGAAACATAAGCACGAGCTGAAACATAAGCATGAGCTGTAGCATAAGCATGAGCTGTAGCAAAAGTATAAACTGTACCATAAACAGTTTTAATGTAAGCATAAGCACTAGCATTAGCTGTAATGTTAGCTTTGTTGTAGCCTCAGCATAGCTAAAGCAAAAGTAGAGCTGTAGCATTAGCTTAGCTGTAGCAGGGGCATTAGCTGTAGCATTAGCATTAGCTTATTTGTAGCACTACTGCGACTTAGCTGCAGCACTAGAGTAAGTTGTAGCGTTAGTGAATCCTGTAGCATTAGCTGTAACTTTAGCTGTAGCATTAGCTAAGTGCATTAGCAAGTTGCAGCATAATTGAAACATTACGCTTCTTGTGCAAGAGTAAGCTGTGGTGCATGCACAAGCTGTGTGCATAAGGCCGAGCTGTAGCATGTTACCGAGGTGTACTGTAAACAGTTTAAATGTAAGCATAAGCACTAGCATTAGCTGTAGTGTTAGCTTTATTGTAGCCTCAGCATAGCTGTGGCAAAAGTATAGCTGTAGCATTACCTTAGCTGTTGCATTAGCTTAGCTGCAGCATTGGCATTAGCTGAAGTATTGGCATTAGCTGAAGCATTGGCATTAGCATTAGCTTAGCTGTAGCACTACTGTGGACTTAGCTGTAGCATTAGCATAAGCTGTAGTATTAGCGTAAGTGAATGCTGTAGCATTAGCTGTAACGTTAGCAGTAGCATTAGCTGTAGCGTTGGTGTAAGTTGTAGCATAAGCTGAAGCATTAGGTTTAGTGCAAGCATAAGCTGTAGCGTAAGCGTAAGCTGTAGCATTAGCACGAGCTGAAGCATAAGCACGAGCTATAGCATGAGCACGAGCTGTAGCATAAGCATGAACTGTAGCATAAGCATGAGCTGTACTATAAACAGTTTTTATGTAAGCATAAGCACTAGCATTAGCTGTAGTGTTAGCTTTGTTGTAGCCTCAGCATAGCTGTGGAAAAAGTATAGCTGTCGCATTAGCTTAGCTGTAGCAGTGGCATTCGCTGTAGCATTAACATTAGCTTAGCAGTAGCGCTACCGTGACTTAGCTGCAGCACTAGTGTAAGCTGTAGTGTTAGTGAATGCTGTAGCATTAGCTGTAACTTTAGCTGTAGCATTCGCATAAGCTGTAGCATTAGCGTAAGTTGTAGCATAAGCTGAAACATTACGTTTAGAGCAAGAGTAAGCTGTAGCATAAGCATAAGCTGAAGCAAAAGCACGAGCTGTGCCATATGCACGAGCTGTAGCATAAGCACGAGCTGTACTATAAACAGTTTAAATGTAAGCATAAGCACTAGCATTAGCTGTAGTCTTAGCTTTGTTGTAGCCTCAGCATAGCTGTTGCAAAAGTGTAGCTGTAGCATTAGCTTAGCTGTAGCATTGGCATTAGCTGAAGTATTGGCATTAGTTGAAGCATTGGCATTAGCATTAGCTTATCTGTAGCACTACTGTGGACTTAGCTGTAGCATTAGCATAAGCTGTAGCATTAGCGTATGTGAATGCTGTAGCATTATCTGTAACGTTAGCAGTAGCATTAGCATAAGCTGTAGCTTTAGCATAAGTTGTAGGATAAGCTGAAGCATTAGGTTTAGTGCAAGCATAAGCTGTAACATAAGCGTAAGCTGTAGCATTAGCATGAGCTTAAGCATAAGAACGAGCTGTAGCTTAAGCACGAGCTATAGCATAAGAATCAGATGTAGCATAAGCATCAGCTGTAGCATAAGAAGGAGCTGTAGGATAAGAATGAGCTGTAGCATAAGCATGAGCAGTAGCATAAGTACAAACTGTACTATAAACAGTTTTAATGTAAGCATATGCACTAGAATTAGCAGTAGTGTTAGCTTTGTTGTAGCCTCAGCACAGCTGTGGCAAGAGTAGAGATGTAGCATTAGCTTAGCTGTAGCACTGGCATTAGCTGTAGCATTAGCATTAGCTTCGCTGTACCACTACTGTGACTTAGCTGTAGCACTAGCGTAAGCTGTAGCGTTAGTGAATACTGTAGCATTAGCTGTAATCTTAGCTGTAGAATTATTTATTTATTATTTATTTAGCTTCTGTTGACCGGGTAAGTGCACTAAACAAATGCTCCCTATTTTCAGGCATGACCCGGGGAAGGGGGATACAGATGAATGCCAACTGACCTTGAACCAGATTAAGCTGTTGGTGGTATTTTTAGTGAATGAGGGAAATTTGGCCAGGGCACCGGGGAAATTCCCCCACTCTTTTCGATAAGTGCCATGGGATCTTTAACATCCACCTAAACTACCACCAATCCAGGCAGATGGGACCTCGGTTTAACGTCTCGGCCGAAAGACGGCACCTCAGAAATGCAGCACCCCTCTCATGCTGCATTACAGTGTCAGTATTGGGATATTAACCCAAGTGCCAGATGTGGGAACTGAATCCACAGCCCACTGATCTCCCGGTCTCAGAGGAGAGTGTGCTAGCTACTGATTCATTATAATTAGCATGAGCTGTAGCATTAGCATAAGCTGTTGCATAAATTGAAGCATTAGGTTTAGTGCAAGAGAAAGCTGTAGCGTAAGCACGAGCTGTAGCATAAGCACGAGCTGTAGCATAAGTAGTTTTAATGTAAGCATAAGCACTAGCATGAGCTGTAGAGTTAGCTTTGCTGTAGCCTTAGCATAGCTTTGGTGAAAGCATAACCGTGGCAAAAGTATAGCTGCAGCATTAGCTAAGGTGTAGCACTGGCATGTGCTGTAGCATTGGCATTAGCTGTAGCATTAGCATTAGCTTAGCAGTAGCACTACTGTGACATAGCTGTAGTACTAGAGTAAGCTGTAGCGTTAGTGAATGCTGTAGCATTAGATGTAACTTTAGCTGTAGCATTAGCATAAGCTGTAGCATTAGCGTAACTTGTAGCATAAGCTGAGACATTACGTTTAGAGCAAGAGTAAGCTGTAGCATAAGCATAAACTGTAGCATAAGCAGTAGTTTTAATGTAAGCATAAGCACTAGCATTAGCTGTAATGTTAGCTTTGTTGTAGCCTCAGCATAGTTTTGGTGTTAGCATTGGCATTAGCTGGACCATTAGCATTAGCTTAGCTGTAGCACTACTGTGACTTAACTATAGCACTAGCGTAAGCTGTAGCATTAGTGAATGCTGTAGCATTAGCTGTAATGTTAGATGTAGCATTAGCATAAGCTGTAGCATTAGAGTAAGTTGTAGCATAAGCTGAAACATTACGTTTAGTGCAAGAGTAAGCTGTAGCATATGCATAAGCTGTAGCATAAGCACGAGCTGTACTATTAACAGATTTAAAGTAAGCTTAAGCACTAGCATTAGCTGTAGTGTTAGCTTTGTTGTAGCCTCAGCATAGCTGTAGCATTAGCTTAGCTGTAGCATTGGCATTAGCTGAAGCATTGGCATTAGCTGTAGCGTTAGCATTAGCATTAGCTTAGCTGTTGCACTACTGTGGACTTAGCTGTTGCATTAGCATAAGCTGTAGCATTAGCGAAAGCTGTAGCATTGGTGAATGCTGTAGCATTAGCTGTAACGTTAGCTGTAGCATTAGCTTAAGTTGTAGCATAAGCTGAAGCATTAGGTTTAGTGCAAGCGTAAGCATAAGCTGTAGCATAAGCACGAGCTATAGCATAAGCACGAGCTGTAGCAAAAGTACAAACTGTACTATAAACAGTTTTAATGTAAGCATAAGCACTAGCATTAGCTGTAGTGTTAGCTTTGTTGTAGCCTCAGCATAGCTGTGGAAAAAGTAGAGCTGTAGCATTAGCTTAGCTATAGCACTGGCATTAGCTGTAGCATTAGCTTAGCTGTAGCACTACTGTGACTTAGCTGTAGCACTAGCGTAAGCTGTAGCGTTAGTGAATGCTGTAGCATTAGCTGTAATCTTAGCTGTAGAATTATTTATTTATTATTTATTTAGCTTTTGTTGGCCGGGTAAGTGCACTAGACAAATCCTGCCTATTTTCAGGCATGAGCCGGGGGAGGTGGATACAGATGAATGCCAACTGACCTTGAACTGGATTAAGCTGTTGGTGGTATTTTTAGTGAATGAGGAAATTTCAGGACACTGAGAAATTCCCTACTCTTTCGATAAGTGCCATGGGATCTTTAGCATCCACCTGAACTACCACCAATCCAGGCAGATGGGACCTCGGTTTAACGTCTCATCTGAAAGTCGGCACCTCAGAAATGCAGCACCCCTCTCATGCTGCATTACAGTGTCAGTACTGGAATATTAACCCAAGTGTCAGATATGGGAACTGAACCCACAGCCCTCTGATCTCCCGGCCTCAGAGGCGAGAGTGCTAGCTACTGATTAATTATAATTAGCATGAGCTGTAGCATTAGCGTAAGTTGTTGCATAAGCTGAAGCATTAGGTTTAGTGCAAGAGTAAGCTGTAGCGTAAGCATAAACTGTAGCATAAGCACGAGCTGTAGCATAAGCAGTTTTAATGTAAGCATAAGCACTAGCATTAGCTGTAATGTTAGCTTTGTTGTAGCCTCAGCATAGTTTTGGCGTTAGCATAACTGTGGCAAAAGTATAGCTGTAGCATTAGCTTTGCTGTAGCACTGGCATTTGCTGTAGCATTGGCGTTAGCTGTAGCATTAGCATTAGCTTAGCTGTAGCACTACTGTGACTTAACTATAGCACTAGCGTAAAGCTGTAGCGTTAGTGAATGCTGTAGCATTAGCTGTAACGTTAGATGTACCATTAGCATAAGCTGTAGCATTAGCGTAAATTGTAGCATAAGCTGAAACATTACGTTTAGTGCAAGAGTAAGCTGTAGCATATGCATAAGCTGTAGCATAAGCATTACCTGTAGCATAAGCATGAGCTGTACTATAAACAGTTTTAAAGTAAGCATAAGCACTAGCATTAGCTGTAGTGTAAGCTTTGTTGTAGCCTCAGCATAGCTGTGGCAAAAGTATAGCTGTAGCATTAGCTTAGCTGAAGCATTGGCATTAGCTGTAGCATTAGCATTAGCATTAGCTTAGCTGTTGCACTACTGTGGACTTAGCTGTAGCACTAGCATTAGTGAAGCTGTATGCTGTACATTAGCTGTAGCATTAGCATAGCTGTAGCATTACCTTAAGTTGTAGCATAAGCTGAAGCATTAGGTTTAGTGCAAGCATAGGCATAAGCTGTTGCATTAGCACGAGCTGTAGCAGAAGCACGAGCTTTAGCAGAAGTGCAAACTGTACTATAAACAGTTTTAATGTAAGCATAAGTTCTAGCATTAGCTGTAGGGTTAGCTTTGTTGTAGTCTCAGCATAGCTGTGGTGTTAGCATAGCTGTGGCAAAAGTACAGCTGTAGCATTAGCATAGCTCTAGCATTAGCTTAGCTGTAGCATTTGCTTAGCTGAAGCATTGCCATTAGCCGAAGCATTGGCATTAGCATTAGCTTAGCTGTAGCACTACTGTGGACTTAGCTGAAGCATTAGCATAAGCTGCAGCATTACCGTAAGTGAATGCTGTAGCATTAGCTGTAACGTTTGCAGTAGCATTAGCGTATGCTGTAGCATCAGCGTAAGTTGTAACATAAGCTGAAGCATTAGGTTTAGTGCAAGCATAAGCTGTAGCGTAAGCGTAACCTGTAACATTAGCACGAGCTGAAGCATGAGCTGTAGCATAAGAATGAGCTGTAGCATAAGCATGAGCTTTTGCATAAGTACAAACTGTACTATAAACAGTTTTAATGTAAGCATAAGCACCAGCATTAGCTGTAGTGCTAGCTTTGTTGTAGCCTCAGCATAGCTGTGGCAAAAGTAGAGCTGTAGCATTAGCTTAGCTGTAGCACTGGCATCAGCTGTAGCATTAGCATTAGATTAGCTGTAGCCCTACTGAGACTTAGCTGTAGCACTAGCGTAAGCTGTAGCGTTAGTGAATGCTGTAGCATTAGCATAAGCTGTAGCATTAGCGTAAGTTGTAGCATAAGCTGAAACATTACGTTTAGTGCAAGCGTAAGCTGTAGCACAAGCATAAGCTGTAGCATAAGCATGAGCAGTGGCATAAGCACGAGCTGTAGCATAAGCAAGAGCTGTACTGTAAACAGTTTAAATGTAAGCATATGCACTAGCATTAGCTGTAGTGTAAGCTTTGCTGTAGCCTCAGTGAATACTGTAGCATTAGCTGTAACATAAGCTGTAGCATTACCATAAGCTGTAGCATTAGAGTAAGTTGTAGCATAAGCTAAAATATTACATTTAGTGCAAGAGTAAGCTGTAGCATAAGCACGAGCTGTGGAATAAGCACGAGCTGTATCATAAGCACGAGCTGAAATATAAACAGTTTAAATGTAAGCATAAGCACTAGCATTAGCTGTAGTATTAGCTTTGTTGCAGCCTCAGCATTGCTGTGGCAAAAGTATAGCGGTAGCAGTAGCTTAGCTGTAGCATTAGCTTAGCTGTAGCATTGGCATTAGCTGAAGCATTGCCATGCTCATCACTTTGTGCTGCGTGCCCAGGATACACCCACACTGGCATGCAATAACCCAGCATACACATTGCACAATGTACTCATCTGTGTCGGGCACTCCTGCTGCACATCATCAATGCCTTCATTCCCCTGGTGCTGGCATGCATCCCTGGTGGTGTCCCCGTCATCCTCACTGTCCGGTTCAGGGCTGTCCACCTGTGAGCTCTCGAGGATGAATGCTGGTTTGGTGGTAGGCCGTGTTCCCAGTATGGTATCCAATGTGTCACAGAAGGGGCACACCACATGTGCACCCCCGAGCGTCTGTTGCTGTCCCTGGTTTTATGGTACCACACCTTCAGTTGCTTAATCTTATCACGGCACTGCTTTGCCATCTGCTCCACCCCATTTGCATACAGGTATTCCGAGACCTTCTGGTACACCTTCGTGTTGTGCCTTGCACTGGCTAGCTCTGCCTGCACCTTCTCCTGTGTCCAGAACTCCACCAGGAGTTTTGTGGCCTCATCCGACCAGATGGCACCACGATCTGACATGGTCCTGCAGGTGAGCAGTGTGGTGTGTGGCTGTGGTATGTTTGGCACAGTCCTTTCCAACCTCCACCATTCATAGGCAGTTCTTGGGGGCTGGGGTTGCTCTGCAGTGGTGCTGTTGTGGTATGCTCTGGCACTGCTGTCCTCTTGTGGCTGGCCTTGGGTTTTGGCAGTTGTTGGGGACCCTTCACACCTGTGCCACACAGTGCTGGCATCTACTGATGGCTCCCTATTGCTTGTGCCCACTGTTTGCCCTAGGCACCGGTGCTCTTCCCCCCCACAGTCCTTGGCTAGCTGCGGCAGGCAGCACCCCCTATTGCCACACTATGCCTCCTGGCTGCACTTCTCAGGTGTATGCACCCGGCTGCTCTGGGCTCCCTGCCTCAGACCTTGTGCAGGTGCTGCTCTGCACCGTTTCCACCTCGCTGCACTGGTTACTGTACTCCCGTGCCTCTCTGCCTTCCTAGTGCTTCCTTCTTCTGCCTCCCGGGTGCTCCTCTGAGGTGCACTGCCTGCTGGTCTAGCAGAGGACTGGGGGCTAAACGGTGGTGCGTTTAGACGGCAGGCTGTAACGTTACAGCCTTGGAACCATTTCTGTAATGGTTGTAGAAACCTCCCGACACGTTTCTACACCGGTTTTGAAAACGCTTGCTGTAACATTACCGGTGCTGCATTTCTGAGGTGCCATCTTTCGGATGAGATGTTAAACCGAGGTCCCATCTGCCTGGATTGGTGGGCGTTCAGGTGGATGTTAAAGATCCCATGGCACTTATCGAAAAGAGTAGGGGTGTTTTTATTAGCAAATAAACATATGCAACAACACTTGTTCTGAAAAAATCAAGAAAAGGAAATTCTTAATCAAAAGCAACATAAAATCATAATAAAAGAAACATGTCTAATAATTTACCTACTAAGTTAATTTGTTAAAGAGAA
Source organism: Neoceratodus forsteri (assembly GCA_016271365.2). Taxonomy (NCBI): domain Eukaryota; kingdom Metazoa; phylum Chordata; order Ceratodontiformes; family Ceratodontidae; genus Neoceratodus; species Neoceratodus forsteri. The sequence continues at coordinate 1,441,107,783 of CM028130.1, read as the reverse complement.
TAATAAAATACCATGGCCCAGATATTCAAAAGGGTTGCGCCATAACGCAACAGGTTCTTGCATCGCAGCACAAAAAATCATCATTCTCGATCATTCGGAAGGGCCAGTTGTGCCACCAAAAACATGCTGAGCAACAGCGAATGGAAATGAAGGCATGCAGAACTGAAGGGGCGGTCCATGCATAAAGTGCGTGAATGCGATAATCGAACACTTACGAAATGCGCAAGAGTGGCTCAGCCGAAGTTAAAGAGTAGCGAATTGAGCCAAAATAAAAAGGCTCAAGGAAGCGGCGCAAGAACCCTAGCAGGCCGCAAACTGGGGGAGAGAGACAGAGAGAGAGAGAGAGAGAGAGACAGGAGCTGGAAGGGCAGAGAGGGACAGTGGGTCCAGGAGGACAGAGAGGCCAGTGGGTGGTGCCCGGTGCAGTGGAAGCAGCAGTGGGGGCAGCGGGGGTAACACAGGAACAGCAGCTGGGGGGCAGAAGCCAGGGAGATGGACAGTGCTAGCTTCCACATGGAAGCTGTAATGAGGGGGGTGAGACACCATGCTGCCGGGGGACGTGGCCGCGGAGGGGCCCGTCGGTATGCCCCCAACAAGTGATGTCGATGCCCGCATCAGCCGAGCTGTACTCAGACGTTGAGATTGTGGCCCTGCACCGCCTGAACAGGGCAATACTGAGACGGCTCACGAGCTGTGCAGTGATGTGATGCAGGCACCCTCACGGCGGAGTCACGCCTGTCCGTGGAGACCAAGGTGACAGCCTGCATGTGCCTGCTCACCACGAGCACCTTCCAGAGGCCAGCAGGGGACACCACAGGCATTACACAGTTGGCCACATCACGCATCCTCACCCAATTCCTCAGTGCACTGCTGCCACATGCTGCGGAGTACATCCATTTCCCCAGCACCGCGGCAGAGCGTACAACAAACATGCAGGAGTTCCACAGGGTAGCACGTATGCCTGGCGTGCTAGGGGCCATAGACTGCACCCATGTGGCCATTCGCACACCACCTGGCCCCAACGGCCAGGCATATCAGAACCGAAAGGGGTTTTCCAGTGTCAACTGCCAGGTGGTGTGTGATGCCACTGGGCGCATTATCAATGTGTGTGCCACACACCCTGGCGGAGCACATGATGCCTTCATATGGCACCAGTCTGCACTGTGCCATCGATTCAAGAGTGGGGACATCCCCATGGGTCATCTAGTGGGTGAGTTCACATGTATGGAATGCAAACTCTGGGCAAGGGTGGGAATGACACAGGTGCCATGGTAATGGCACACAAGGATATGGGCAATATGGACCTGACCTGACACTGATCTCCACTATCTCCACACAGGTGACTGTGGATATGCACTCCGTCCCTGGCTGCTCACACCGTACCGGCACCCCATGACCCCAGCGCAGCTATGCTTCAATGAGGCACATGCCGCAACATGTAACATCATAGAGCGGGTGTTTGGGATGCTCAAGGCATGCTTCCGATGCCTGGACACCTCCGTCGGAGCCCTACAGTACAGCTCCCAAAAGGCCTGTGGGATATTCCTGGCCTGTTGCATCCTGCACAACATGGCCAAAGACCATGGGATAGCCGTACAGGTCCAAGAGGGGGACAGCGATGGGGACGCCGGTGATGTTGGTGATGAGCAGCCTCCCCTAGGACGGAGGGACCCCCGATTGACCCGGCAGGCCCAGCTGCACTGGGACACCATTGCAGAAGAGCACTACGCCCAACACAGGTAAGTCAAGGGGACATGTGCAGGGAACACTGTCCATGCACAAACCACAGGCACACAGGGGAACACACCGTGCATGAAGGTCAGGGGAGTTGAAGGTTCCAGGCATACCAACACACCATCAGAGAGGGGTGAGCACTCATATGGACACACACACACACACACACCAGGCAGCGTACATGGGCAGCAGCACAGCACTGCAGAAATGACATTGCCAACACACAGCACCACCAACCACCCCCACCACCTGGACTGTCCACGTGCGTGTGTCAGGACCTGGGCTTACTGCACCGGTGTACAGTGCAATGCAGGCATCATCATGCACATGCACCTGTGGACAGCAGTTGGGAGAGTGTGCAGGTGGTCCGTAGTCACAGCGTGGTGAGCAGAGCACCCAGCAGTGCACTGCCCACCATGACACACATTGCACACAGGGCAGCACCAGACAGGGCCTGCACTGGGAGACAGCTCAGTCAGGTAGCACTGTCCCATGGCCACCACGGATGCGTGGGCAGCCCCGCCATGGCCCAGCAGCACTGGCAGGCTGAGCAGGGGCCACATCAGGTGGCGCTGGTGCACCACCAGGGGTCCCACTGCACGAACGCAACCTTGAACGCACAGGGGTCTGCATCCTGCCAAACAAACTTGCACCAGGGGTGCTCGGGATGCCCACAGCAGAACCCGGCATCGACAGGCCTGGTGTCACACGACGCCAGGAACAGGGAGTGGAGAGCGCACTGTGTGGGGTGTGTGGTACAGGGGCACCTGACAGTGTGGCCAATGCGTCCGCGACAGAGACCACTGCCTGGGTCAGCCTGTCAATGGCAGCGGTCACATCCGTCCGCATAAGGACCAGCTCGGCTCGGTCCCGAGCACACTCCCTGCTATGCCACTCCACGGACACAGACAGTGCCTCCACGGACCTTGCAACCTGCCCCTGCAGCTGTACCGAGTCGTGCAGCAGGCGGGTGTGTGCGTCCAATGGGTACTGTGCCCCAATGGCATCGTGACCCCCAGGGTGCACAGCACCCCTTGAGGGTGGGCGCTGATTGCCAGGACCAGGTATGGGCAGATCAAAGGGTGGTGGACATGTGCCACTGCTTGACATTGTACCCCCAGACCTGGTGTGCGACTGCTGAGCCCCCAGGTCCACCTGTTCCACCTCCATGCTGACAACAGTGCCAGACACCTGCACAGCCACCAGTGCTGCCCCACCGGTGCTGACAGGCACAGCCTGGGACTGTGCCAGCATGCTGGTACACAGGTGTGAACCAGGAAGGCCCAGGGGCACGTGCTGGCCTGCCATGTGTCCGTCATGGGACACACCCTATCACTGCCCATTGCAGGCCTGCTATCATCTATGGTGCAGGTGCGTGCATCGTTATAGGGCACAGCATGCTGGCATACCTGCATGCCAGACTGCTGTGACACAGGCTGTGCACCCCCTGCACCCATATCACTGACACCGGAGTTGTTGGCCCAGTGTGCATGCTGCTGCAGTGCCTGCAAGCTGGTGGCAGAGGTGGATGGTCCCTCCTCCACATCCAGCAGGTCTACATTACTGTCTGGACCCACCACCACCACCGTCTCCTGAAGACGAACAGGATCTGTAACAGAAAGAGAGTACATGTGAGTGCATGTGAACAACAGCCCCCCCCCAACAATACCACCATGTCATACCGTGCAGTGATGGCTTCCACCTGTCTGAAATCCTCCACCTGGTACACCCGCAATGGCACTCGGCTGCATGGCCGCGACCAGTGTCTCCTCCGTAGGGGTCAGCTGCAACACCACTGGTGGGCCCCCAGCAGTGCCAGCACTTGCCGCCCTGAAGGCTGCCACCTTCTCCTTCAGCCTCCTGCGGTCAGTCCCTATCTTCTTCTTGCATTCCTGCATGGAGCGCTGGTGGCTTCCGTGCAGGTTGACGGCCCGAGCTACCCCCTCCCATGCAGCTGCACATTCCAGAGGGGTGCCCCTCCGTCCACTCACTAGTGGCTCATCCTCCAGGTAGGCCTGGAAGAGGGCGTCTGTCTCTGTCGCGGTGAAGTTCGGCCTCCTCCTACACCCGCCGTCCACACCCTCAGCTTGGCTCTGGTCAGTCATGGTGATCTGTATGGGTGGAAGTGGACACCTGTCACTGTGCAGTTGACAGCATTTCCCCATGAGCATAGCTGCCAGCCCGTGGGGGGGCGGAAGCTCCCCACATGTCCTCTCCGCACGGCAGATACTGATAGAAAGGGTGCCCTTTGTCCCTTTCTATGCGCCCTTTCATGCTCAGCCCCTCAGCCTTTATCATCCTCCGCCTGAGCATTGTCCTGAGCATCACACAGCATGTAACTCACCTCTCACCTGCAGTAACCAAATCTGGCCAGCACAACCCACTGTCACATTTTTATAGCGCAACACATGCAAATGAGGTGTGACGCAACTTTAATGACATGCTAATCGTGCCACTGCACCTTTGAATGGCTGATCGCATGATTTGCATATGTCGGCTGAATATCACGTATTTGCGCTTTGCGCAATACGGAAGGTCCGGCTGAGCCAATGGCGCAGGTTTGTGGCTGTGTGCCACACTGCATTGTGCATGCCCAGACAGCTTATGTGCATGCGCCTCGCGCGCTGCAGACCTGCTGAGCGCGATAGGCGATTCAGGCCATGGCCACCATTGTGCCAGTGGCACTACAGCACTGGGCACTATATGGCGCTGTGGCAGTACTGCGCGGTAGTCCACTGTGGCACTGGTGCGCAGCTTGGCAGTCACGCAGGATGCCTATATGTCCGATGGCGCTGTGCGTAGCCTTGTGTCATTGCCATGCCCTTGTGCATGCCATGCCCTCTGACCCCTGGCGCTGTTGGCATGCCATGTGTACATCCCTATTGCGCTGTCTGGTGACAGCGCCATGTGAAGTGACGGCACTGTTCGAAAAGCGCGATTGGAGCCTGTGGTGGTCTATTGCCAGTCAACTCCATCGCAGCCACGCAGCGGGCGCCATATTGCTCGCTGTAAAGTTGGTGCCATGGCTAGGAGGAGGGCGTGTCCCGGAGCCAGATTGAAGTGGCCAACCTGGTGGCCCTAGTTGAGCCACACTATGATGGCCTGTATGGTGGGCGCCCCTCACCAGTGCCAGGACTCAGCTGTGGCAGCAAGTGGCCACTGACCTGGTGGAGGTCACTGGATGGGGCAGTCTGCTGAGCAATGCAGAACTTTGTCGCTGCTGCGTGTCACGTTGGCGGGGGCATAGTGCCTAGGCCAGGTGAGTGTACCATCTATGCACCCATATTCTCTGTAGGGTGTGTGTGTGTGCTTGGGTGGCTGTGCATAGGTGCTGGCTCGGACACGGGTTGGCTGTGTCAGTGTGTGCAGCTGTGTGATGGATGGTTATGGCTGTGTGGGCAGGCAGTCTCACTGGGGCAGGGGCACTCTGCTTTTGAGTCACACTGATGTTTGTCTCAACATATGTCTCCCACAGGCGGAATCTGAGGGGCCTTGGGGGCGAGGGGTGAGGAGTGGGCCATGCCAGGCCCCGTGCGGGTGGTGTTGTGCCCTCAGCAGCAGCAGCAGCGGCAGAGCCAGCTGCTGGAGGAGTGTGAGTATCATTACTTCATGGATGCTATTGCATGCTGGGGTGGGGGGCAAGACCACCAGCCATGCACAACACAACCATGCAGGAAAGGGGAGGTCATAATTCCACTATACAAGACACTGGTGAGGCCCCACCTGGAGTACAGTGTACAGTTCTGGAGAACATACCTATGTATGGACATGGACTGGGTAGAGAGGGTTCAGAGGAGGGCAACACAGATGGTGCATGGATTGCATCACAAGTCCTATGAGGACAGGTTGAAGGAACTGAACATGTACTCCCTGGAGGAGAGGAGGGGGAGGGGGATATGATGGGGACATACAAGTATCTTACAGGGGGGAACAGAGTGCAGGAAAACACTATTTTTAAGCGTAAATGGTGTTCCAGGACTAGAGGGCATGGGATGAAGTTGGAGGGGGGACGATTCAGAGGAAACATGAGAAAGAATTTCTTCACAGAACGGGTGGTGGACAAGTGGAACACCCTGCCAGAGGAAGTGGTGGGGGCTGACTTGGTCACGGGAATTAAGAATGCACGGGATAGCCATAAAGGAATTCTGGAGGTCAGGGGTAAGGTGCAACAGACTTATAGGAAAACAGAGTGAACTTACAAGGTCACATGGCCAGACTGGGTGGCCCATAGGCCCTTATCTGCCGACACTGTCTATGTATCCATGTATGTAGGCACAACACAGGTGACATGCATCACTGTGCAGTATCACAGCACGTCTGTGTATGCATCACTGGTGTGGTCCAGGCATGCACTGGGCACATAGCTGTGTAACTGGCATCGCACCATGTTGCCACATCACTTGCCAGCCTAGTTTGTACTGTGATTGACGTCAGCAGTGTGTGTGGGCGGTGGTGTGCATAGCTGGTGCCGCCTGTTTGTGATGGCTATGTGCATGTTCACTGTGGGTGGGTGTATGCCATCACAGGTGCGGGACATTGGGCTATGGCTTGCAGGTTGGGTGGTGTTCAGGGTTGTGGTCAGTCACAGCCATTGACTGTGTTCCCATTTTCCTAGGCCTCGAGGTTCTCCATCGGCTGGCGAGGGATGTCAGGGCCATCCGACAGCTTGTGGCCCAGAACGCAGACATCCTGCACTCAGTTCACCGCCATGGCCTGTGGAGGAGGCGGCAGGGAACTGCAAGACACCAGCAGGAGGATGGCCAGCCGGCTGGCCCATGACCTATCTTCCCTTCCCACTTCTCCCATCCCTACCACCCTGCCTTCCCTCTCCAAGTTTGTCATCCCTACCCCTTGACCAACCCTACCTTGTACCCGTCCCCCCCTTGTAAATAGTTGTAATTGTTCTTGTTAATGTTTGTTTTGTTAAAATACATTTATATTTTCATACGAATAAAGTGTTGGTCTCTGATTTGCAGCTGCCTATGGGTGCTCAGTTGCAGGGGTGTACATGCTATCTGGGCTGGTATGGTCCTGGGTATGTGTGTGTGCGTGTGCGTGTGTGTGCATGGGGAGGTATTTCCAGCATGGCAGTGACTTTCAGTTGGTCTTGCCGTCTGCTGCCACCCACTGCTGGTTGCACAGGGTGTGTCTGGCTTGTAGGCTTCTGTGCTGCATGGGGTTGACGTGTGCTGGGGGACTGCATGGTTTCCTGCAGTGCCAGTCACTGCACATGGGTGGTGTCTTGGGGTCACAGTGCAGGGTGTGCTGTGCAAAGGGGGGCTGATGTGCACTGTGGTTGTCAACCCCCTGTGTGTGGCACTCTCCGCCTGCCAGTGGTTGTGCTGGGGTGTCAGGGCTCTGCTATGCTTTGTTGGCTTGTCCCCATGGGCAGGTGGATCATCCGTCCCACCCCCAGTGATGCTGTGCTTGGGGTGTGCAGGTGTGGTGTGGGTTCTGCAGTGTGTTCCTGTGCCCATGTGTGGCATGGCTGGCGGTGGGCCCCAGCCTGCCTCCCTGGATGTGCAGTTCCATTGCTCTGGGTGGGGGGCTGTGCTTGCGCTATGGCTGCTCTGGAATGCTCAGCTGAGCTTCCCTGGTTGTGCCATAGCGCAACATTTTGGCTCAGCTTCTCCTTCCTGGTTGCGCGATGGCGCAGTATGTGCGATATTCAGACGTTGGTTGATTGTGCAATTTGCTCTGCTCCATGTTTGAATATCGCACCTGTTGTGCATTTGCACAACTGGTTTGTGCTTGCTCCTGCTGTTGCGCTACTTTTGAGCGCAGTTTGAATATCTGGGCCCATATCTTCTTCACTAACATCTTTACAAACTTTTTAATCAAAACTTTGATATTAATTCTAATCCTTTTATTTAAACTTAATGAAATGTAAAAATCCTTTCCACTATTTACGTAAAGTCCTAGGTGTCGCTCTTAAAGCATCTAGAGTGTAGATTTTCTCCAATTCTTTTATTATTAGTTTACTTACACTAAAATAGGGCATTTTCTTTTTATATAATACCCACTGAATCCTTGCTTGCCATAAGTAATATCTTAGGCAACCTAAAAATAAAGCTAAAGTTTCTTCATGAAGGCCTAATATAACAAGTGGACTACAACCTAAAGTAAGAAAATCATATGACATATTATGCATCCACATAAAGCCCCATAAATTTGCTAAATAATCCCATAATCCTGAGGTATAAGTACAATTCAATAGAAAATGTTCCATAGTTTCCTCCATATTTATACACTCCATGTAGGGGCATAACCTCTCCTGTAAGGTCTTATATTTTGCGTTTCCTCTGACATTTAACAGTCCGTAAAAAATTAGCCACTGTATTTCCCATTGGTTCTTTGGCATCCTCGGGTTATTTTAATTGCGCCAAAACCTTGGGTTGTAGATGTACAGGACAATTTTTAAATCCTGGCTCCTGAGGATATAGTTTTAACATTAAATATTGATACAAACCTTTTGTGTTGTAAGACAATACAGTCTGCTTCTGTATTTTCCATTTATATAATTTCTGAGCCATAGGCCTAAAATGCTCTGGAATATACAAATATCTATTAAGTTTTGGAGCTAATAAATACCGATTCTTATAACACTTACTCATTGGCCTGGATATTCAAAGGGTTGCGCCATGCGCAAGTCCAAAATGCGCCATTCTGCGATATTCAGCAGGAGGCAGTTACGCCACTGGCACCAGGTTGCGCTAGAGAGCAATGCAAATGAATGCATGCTCAACAGGAGGGGGGATCCATAACCTGCGCGAACCCGATATTCAGTCGGGTTGTAGAGTTGTGCATGCGCGAACCCCAACTCCGCGCCCCCGCACAAGCTTGAGCCAAAAAAGGCTAAGTCGGTGGGTCACTCCACAGGTGAGCTGCTGCATTGCAGGGCGCAACACAGCAGCTGCCACCCCTGGCTGGCCCCCAACTCGCTCCCTGTGCCCCTCACCAGCCCGATCGCGGCAGAACACATGCATGTCACCCCCACCTCCCACAGCCCGATCGCGGGCAGAACACATACATGTGCCCCACACCTCCACAGCCCAATCGCGGGCAGAACACGCGCATATCGCCCCCACATCACCCACAGCCCGATCGCGGGCGGAACCTGCTCAACCCCCAGTGCCCGATCGCGGGCCAGAATGCCAACCCTCCCCAGCGAATAACTCCCTGGTGGTCAGTGGACCCGTAAAGCCCGATCGCGGGCAGAATGTCCACAACTAACCCCCAAACATCTCCCTGGTGTCTAGTGTCCCCCACCCACCCACGAAGCCCCTCCGCCCCTGCGCCTTTGCATAAATTATGGCCCCATTTGCATGTCACCTTTTGAATATCGGAAATTTGCACATGGCGCAATGGTACTTGCACCACCGCAGTTGAATGCTTCAACTCTGGCAACTTGCGGTGAGCGCAAGTTCCACGCACCATACGCGCAGTGTTGGAGCTGGGTGATATTCAAAGGAGTTGCTCAACAGCGCAACCTTGAATATCACTCCCGGCCACACTCGCGCAACTATTTTGAGCAGCGCAGGGGCTTGCGCCTCAGACTGGCGCAGTTTGAATATCTGGGCCATTGTTTTTAAATTCCACGAAGCCTCTACCCTTAATTCTGCTTTCAACCCTTCTTTAATTGAATTTGATATGAAAAAAACATGCGCATAAACTACAGGATCTACCATACCAAGCCCTCCCTTATTCTTCTTCAGATATGTATAACCCCTTTTTACTGGGTTTAAGCGGTTACCCCAAAGCATCTGAAAGAATATACTATAGACTTTAGACTCAAATTCCGTCGGAAGTGGGAAAATCATGGCTACAAACTGTATAATGGGAAGAAGAAACTGTTTAATTATATGTACTCTTTTTAATTTAGGTAACCTCCATTGTTTCCACATATTAACCTTTCTCTCTATTTTTGCAATAACAACTTCCCAATTGTCACTAGGCATATTCTGGGGACCAAATAAAATTCCTAAAATTTTAATCGGGTTCCTGGTTATATGAATACCCTCCTGCCATATTTCCTCAACACTACTTGCACCTATAAATAACCCCTTAGTTTTCTTTACATTTAATTTTGTGTTTGATACTTTAGCAAAGGCCTCAAAGGCCATCATGAAGTGAGAAATAGAGGTATAATCTTCAAAATAAAACACCAAATCATCAGCATATGCCTGTATCATTAGCTGCGAGTTACTACAGTCATTCAGAGGAATTTCCTTCCATTTTTTAGCTAACACATATTGTAAAAAAGGATCTACAGCAAAAGTATATAAAAGAGGACTGAGAGGGCATCATTGACGAACACCCGTAATTAATTGAAATCCTTCCGCCTTAACACCTTTCAAAAAGGGAAATACCATAACTTTATTGTATAGCTTCTCTATTAATTCAACCAATTGCAATGGGACCCCATAATGCCGAAGCGTAAGAAACAGAAAGGGTAAATGCACTCTATCGAATGCTTTATCTAAGTCTGCAGCAACCAAACAACCAGTTAGTCCTATTTCTGTAAGATGATCAATCACATCACGAATTAACATGAGGGCATACTGTACCCTTCTTTCTGGCAAACCACAGTATTGATAGGATGAAATAACTTCTTCTGCCCATCTTTTGAGCCGATTGTTTAGGATGCTTGCGAAAATTTTGTAATCAGTATTTAATAATGTGATTGGCCTCCAATTAGCTATATTTTGTTTGTCTCCAGATTTAAATATGTAAGTCAATAATCCTTCTGTAAATGAAGGGTAAATAACTGCTTTATCTAAGAAATACTGAAACAACAGACCCAAACATTGACTAAACTCTTCTGAAAAGCATTTATACAAGTTATTTGAAAGGCCGTCTATTCCTGGTGAAATATTCAGTTTCAAAGACTTAATAGTTTCTTGAATCTCTATTTGAGTAAAGGCACCCCATCCCTCTGACCTTTTGACCCTATTAAATGGTACAGCTATCTGTTTTATGTAGTCCATTATATCTGTTTTTAAAATTGTCTCACAAGGATTTAATGTAATAAAATGTTCCACTATTACCTCTCGTAGTTCCGCCACTGAGGTTGCCAAACTTCCATCCTGTTTTTTTAGTTCCTCTAATCTCATTGATTCCCTTAATTCTTTACACATCAAAAAAGAGTCTCCTATAGGTGATATTTTAACTCCATTAATTAGTATCGCCTGCATAGTTTTACCTCTATTGTATTGAAAGTCCCTCATTTTCTCCTTTATTAAAGAGATTTGCTCTGAATAATCCCACTTGGAAGAGTAAGCTATAGTTAAGAGTCTCTGTAGTTGTTGTCTTAAGCCTAAATAATGTAGAAATTTCTCATTTTTAATTTTACTTCCCTGGGTTTTAAGCCAGTTTCTTAGATCAGCCTTTGTTTCTTGCCACCAGACCCCTAAGTCTAAATAGAGTAAGGCCACTGAAAGTCTGGCCCTCAACAGGTTTCTAACCCCTGATTGAATAAAGGGAGATTCTAGTAAAGTATTATTCAACTTCCATCTTAAATGCTTTTTCGCTTGTTCGTCCGAAAGACTAAAATAACTTAATAAAAAGGAGTGATCAGAAAACTCACATGGGAACATTTTAAAATGTTCCATTCGTATATTTGGTGAAAATAACATGTGATCTATTAGAGTAAAGGATTTCCCTTTATTAAAAGAAAAACTATCGCCAGCTTTTGAAGAATCATTGCAAATTATAAGATCAGCTTCTTTAATGATTTTACTTAAGGCATTTGAGTCACAATACACTTCTTATTTTTTTGTGGGAAAGAGCAGGAATTGGACAATTAAAGTCTCCTCCCCATAAAACTCTGGCTGTTGTTAATAGGTAAGGCTGTACCATTTTTAGGCAGCTGACTCTGCCTGATTTAGTTTGAGGATTATATATATTAATAAAACGGAAATTTAGACCTAACCACAAACCGTCTAATATTAACACTCTCCCAGGTATCAGGTCTATCAGATTTTGTAGTTGAAAAACGTAGGAATTAAATACAATACCTATACCGTCAGCAAAGTCTTCCCCAAAAGACCAAAAGGATGGGCCCCAAATCCACTCTTTTTTAAAAGCTACCAACTGTTCTATGGAGTACATCCAAGTCTCCTGCAAATAACAAACTGAAATGGGATAATCATGAATATAGTGGAAGAGGGCCTGTCTCTTAACTGCATTCAGTAAACTGTGAACATTCAAAGAACTCCAGATTAACTTCATTTTTTGTTTTATAATGCTCAAACCCTTATTTTTTTCTCTTTTCCTTTTTTTTATCTTTGTAATTATCTTTTACCTGAGACCTGGTTGAAAGAGAAGATTTTTGAGAATCAGAATCTTCTACTTCTAATTCCGTATTCCCCCATGCGGAAAACAGAGCAGCATATGAGTTGCTTGTCTCAATTTGCATAGCAGTGGGGGGTGGGGGAATAGGTTTGGGATGCAAATTTCTAGTTGATCTTCTTTGAGGTAAAATTAACAAAGATTCATTTGATCTATTAGAGCTTTCTACCTTCTCTGTGACCTCGTCTGAAAAACAAACTGGAGGAATACTTAAAACGTTAGGGGGACCCATATTAGTCTTTGTTACACCATCCATTTTTGTATCCTGCCCTTGTTTTTCACTACTGTTCTCCAGTGATGTCTTACTTATATCTTTAACCTCCCCTTTAAATTCAGCAGGTTTCTTAACACTAGATGCTTTAGCCTGAATAATAACAGAAGGAGGAGGACACTTAGCTGAGGGAAAAAAACTGAGCTATAGCTTCCTGAGCTTTCTGAATGAAAACCTCAGAACCAGAACAAGATGTTGTATTATGTGCAGCCTAGGGACAAACTTTGAATACGTGGCCCTTTGATTCACATAGATCACAACGTGACTGATTATTACAAAACACTGTTAAATGCCCAACCTCCCCACAATTGTCACATCTAGGTTGATCGCACACGCTGGAGAGATGTGTTCTGGCCCCACATTTGTAGCATGCGCGAGGTTGTCCACTATAAAAGCACACTCCTCTATCTTTCCCCAACAAAAAAGAGTTTGGTATATGCTCAATCCCAGTTTGTCTGTCTTAACTTAATTTTATACTTCCAACCTCCTGTTCAGAAGTTCTCTGAGTCCAAAATGGGCTCTAGTTCACTCAGAACTTCACACCTTTTCTTCAACCAAAAGGTTATGTCTTCTACCCAAACACCTTCGTTTCGAAACATGATAGTAACAAATTTAATCAGAGGCTTGGATAGGGGAATAACGATAAAGGGGGCCCATAAAGGTGAAAATTTAACCTGGCCATATCTTACCCAAAAAAGATCTAATGCATGTTGAGAGCGAAAACTCACATCATAATTGTCCTCCCCTGAAATATTTATAAAGGTGTAAACATCCTGAGGGGAAAATTGCAATGAGTCTATTAATAATGTTTTTCCCACATAATGCCTATCTGGCCTCACCTCTAAACCCCCTTTATATCTTAAACGTACAGCATTCCGCCTGGGTGCTGCTTCTCTATGTTACTTTGAAAAAAGTTCAGACATTAGGGGTTTTTGAGCTGGAGGTGAAGGGGGGGTAAAGGAGATTCTTTTGAGGGTTTCTGCAAGGTATCCTGTATATGCATCTTCTGAGATTGTGGTGCATTGCAAGGTTTTGTCAAATCTGTAGGACTACACACAGGATCTATAACCTCCTTTTCTGTTTTATTGCTTTCCTTAATAAGCTTCCCTTCCTGCTGCCGAACAACAGGGGCCCACATTGGAGAATGTTGGGACAAAGAAAGCTGTGAATCCCATGTTGAAACAGGCTTCCATGTTCCTGTATCAGTCTGAATCCATCCTGCATTACTTAATGCTTTATCTGATGTCCAAGCATTTATCTCATCATCCTCCATTAACATGGGAGGCTCCATCTTTTCATCCTGTACTTTAAAATTTGAAAAAGGATTTTTTTTATACTATTTTTAACTGGGAAAATGAAATCAGTCACCCCAGCTTGTGAACCCTCGGTAACTTGATAAATCACAACTTGAGCAGCTGAGGGATCCTCTTGTTTTAAATGTTTTAATACAAACCCAGTTGATTTATTCAGAGGAGAAGTTTCATTATTACTGAAAGTTGAAATCAAGTTGGTAGACACTTTTTTGTGGCATGTATTTAAATCAGCACATTGCTTTGCTAAGGTCATTTCAGGCTGTGGGCACTCGCTAGATATAGCGTCTAAACTGCCAGGCTGCTCTGATTCAAGTAACAGATCCGAGTTTTTAATAACATAACCGGAGCCTTTCCTTTCTGGGCTCTGTTTGGAGAGACTTCTTTCATCTCTCGATTCAACCTGCAAGACAGTTTCAGTGCAGCAAACATAATTTGCAGTTTTGCTGTCAACCCGACTGGCAAAAAGCCGCGGAGTATCAGACAGCTGAGAGGGAGCTTCTTTATTCAATTTGGCATCCACTGCACTTCCCGCATGTTTAGCCTCTACTTTAAACAAATTCACAGTAGACACAGTACCTGTTAAGGATTCGGTTTCTTCTCTGAGCGCTGCTTCTCTGTTGCTCAAATGAAAGCCTTCCAGCTTATCAGACCGAGGTTTAGCTCCGGTGTCTCGCTCTACGACATTGCTTGTTTTTGCTGACTCATATAATGGATTCCGAGAAACTGACAACACATTTTCAAGATTCGGTCCGCAATTCTGCCGCATATACATTTCTTCTTCAATCTTTTTAATAGAGCCCACATCTAAATGCTCCTTTTCTTTTGCAGATTTAATTTCAACAGATATATTTTTATTTTCTTTTGCATTCTCCTCTGAAAGCTCCCAATGTACAACGTCTGTTTGAAGCTCCATTTCTGTATCAAAATCAGCCCTTACCAAGGCTGAAGCCTCCAATCCACCAAGAGCAGGAGTCGAGGCTTCCTCTCCCACTCTGTAGTCGTCCTCCTCCTTCCTTGAAACACTTCGAGTGGCCATCTTGAAAATGACCTGTCCCCCTACTGGCAGCAGAACAGCAGCCGAGTAGGGGAATTTCCCCGGTGTCCTTGCCAAATTTCCCTCATTCACTAAAAATACCACCAACAGCTTAATCTGGTTCAAGGTCAGTTGGCATTCATCTGTATCCACCTCCCCCGGGTTGTGCCTGAAAATAGGCAGGATTTGTCTAGTGCACTTACCTGGTCAACAAAAGCTAAATAAATAATAAATAAATAATTCTACAGCTAAGATTACAGCTAATGCTACAGCATTCACTAATGCTACAGCTTACACTAGTGCTACAGCTAAGTCACAGTAGTGCTACAGCTAAGCTAATGCTAGTGCTACAGCAAAGCTAATGCTACAGCTCTACTTTTGCCACAGCTATGCTGAGGCTACAACAAAGCTAACACTACAGCTAATGCTAGTGCTTATGCTTACATTAAAACTGTTTATAGTACAGTTTGTACTTATGCTACAGCTCATACTTATGCTACAGCTCATGCTTATGCTATAGCTCGTGCTTATGCAACAGCTCCGTGCTTATGCTTCAGCTCGTGCTAATGCTACAGTTTACACTTACGCTACAGCTTATGCTTGCACTAAACCTAATGCTTCAGCTTATGCTACAACTTTACGCTGATGCTAAAGCTTATGCTAATGCTATTGCTAACATTACAGCTAATGCTACAGCATTCACTTATGGTAATGCTGCAGGTTATGCTAATGCAACAGCTAAGTCCACAGTAGTGCTACAGCTAAGCTAATGCTAATGCCAATGCTTCAGCTAATGCCAATGCTTCAGCTAATGCCAATGCTTCAGCTATGCCAATGCTGCAGCTAAGCTAATGCTACAGCTAAGCTAATGCTACAGCTATACTTTTGCCACTGCTGTGCTGAGGCTACAGCAAAGCTAACACTACTGCTAATGCTAGTGCTTATACTTACATTTAAACTGTTTACAGTACACCTCGTGCCTTATGCTACAGCTCGTGCTTATGCCACAGCTCGTGCTTATGCTACAGCTTATGCTTGTGCTACAGCTTACGCTTGCACTAAACGTAATGTTTCAGCTTATGTTACAACTTATGCTAATGCTACAGCTTATGCTAATGCTACAGCTAATGTTACAGCATTCACTAACGCTACAGCTTACGCTAGTGCACAGCTTAGTCTAAGTAGTGCTACAGCTAAGCTAATGCTAATGCTACAGCTAATGCCAGTGCTACAGCTAAGCTAATGCTACAGCTCTACTTTTGCCACGGCTATGCTGAGGCTACAACAAAGCTAGCACTACAGCTAATGCTAGTGCTTATGCTTAACATTAAAACTGTTTATAGTATAGTTTGTACTTATGCTACACTCATTCTTATGCTACAGCTCATTCTTATGCTACAGCTCATTCTTATGCTACAGCTCATGCCTATGCTACAGCTCATGTTTATGCTACAGCTCGTGCTTATGCTACAGCTCATGCTTATGCTTCAGCTTGTGCTAATGCTACAGCTTGCGCCTACGCTACAGCTTATGCTTGCACTAAACCTAATGCTTCAGCTTATGCTACAACTTATGCTAATGCTACATCTAATGCTAATGCTACTGCTAATGTTACAGCTAATGCTACAGCTTATGCTAATGCTACAGCTAAGTCCATAGTAGTGCTATAGCTAAGCTAATGCTAATGCCAATGCTTCAGCTAATGCCAATGCTGCAGCTAAGCTAATGCTACAGCTAAGCTAATGCTACAGCAAAGCTAATGCTGCAGCTATACTTTTGCCACAGCTATGCTGAGGCTACAACAAAGCTAACACTACAGCTAATGCTAGTGCTTATGCTTACATTTAAACTGTTTATAGTACACCTCGTGCTTATGCTACAGCTCGTGCTTATGCTACAGCTTATGCTTATGCTACAGCTTACTCTTGCACTGAATGTAATGTTTCAGCTTATGCTACAACTCACTCTAATGCTACAGCTTATGCTAATGCTACAGCTAATATTACAGCTAATGCTACAGCATTCACTAACTCTACAGCTTAAGCTAGTGCTACAGCTAAGTCACAGTAGTGCTACTGCTTAGCTAATGCTAATGCTGCAGCTAATGCCAATGCTACAGCAAATTCCAGTGCTACAGCTTAGCTAATGCTACAGCTATACTTTTGCCACAGTTATGCTTTCACCACAACTATGCTGAGGCTACAGCAAAGCTAACACTACAGCTCATGCTAGTGCTTATGCTTACATTAAAACTGCTTATGCCACAGCTCGTGCTTATGCTACAGCTCGTGCTTATGCTACAGCTTACTCTTGCACTAAACCTAATGCTTCAGCTTATGCAACAGTTTACACTAATGCTACAGCTCATGCTAATTATAATGAATCAGTAGCTAGTGCAATCACCTCTGAGGCCGGGAGATCATAGGGCTGTGGGTTCAGTTCCCACATCTGGCACTTGGGTTAATATCCCAGTACTGACACTGTAATGCAGCATTAGAGGGGTGCTGCATTTCTGAGGTGCCGTCTTTCGGATGAGATGTTTAACTGAGGTCCCAGCTGCCTGGATTGGTGGTCGTTCAGGTGGATGTTAAAGATCCCATGGCACTTATCGAAAAGAGTAGGGGAATTTTTTATTAAATGGAGGGCTCCGGACAATATACAAATCAATTTATAAAAGAAGAGAAAAGAAAACAAACATTAACTCAACCAGTTATCACAATTTCTCCATAAAGTAGAACATGTGGTTGGACCATACATTTTCATATCAGAGTTATATAATGTATGAACAGTATTAGATATATTGCAAAAAAGTTCCTCAAACGAAACAGTCCGTTGTTGAGTGGACCAAAAACTTCTAGATTGCCAAATATAAAACAATAACAAAGAAAACTAGAAGTAATGTATCAGCAGGATATTTGGACCATTCTCCCTTATTTGAACCATACATTAAAATCTCATAAGAAATTAAAGAAAAGAAGGCTCTTTCCACTTGTTTGCTAACCAGACCCAGAAAGGTCTAATATACGAACATTCCAGAAAAAGATGTTTTCTAGTCTCCAACACTGAATCACAGAATTCACGTACACCATCTATCACTTAATTGTTTATGTTTATGTGTATCACCCACAGGTAATCTACCATAAGAGCTCAACCAAACACTATCCCATATAAAGGCAGGTATCCGTTTATGGGAAAGTAATCTTAAAACTCTTTCTTGAGATTGGGAGTGCAATCTGAAAAATCAAAGGTTCAGAAAAATCAAAAGAAACAATAGCATTATATAGTTGTTTACGGTTTAATACCTCAAATTGGATACTGTTAACTTCCATTTTTTTAGTAAACTAAAAACTCCTTTACCGTAATCGGAATATTAGGAACTTTAAACAAAGAAGTCCAATTATCTTTTTTCCAAAAGGGTAGGCCTACCAAAAACCATAAATTTACATAAGGGAACCAAAGCTTCAAGCCAGGCCGCAAAAGAGGACAAAAATTATAAGACAAAAAAATACTGAAAAAAAAAGCTATGGGGTGAATCATACCAACACCTCCCTGACTAACATTTCTATACGTAAACCCCCGTTTAATGGGATTCAATCTATTCCCCTAAAGGCCTGAAAAAAAACGCTGTAAGCAGATGTAAATAAGGATAATGGTGGAGGAAACACATAGCTAAGATACAAAAAAATCGATAATAACAATGTTTTAATAAGTAAAACACGTTTACGCTTGGCTATTTGCTTTCCTTTCCAACGTGCAGCAACTGATTGAGCTACATTTAATTTCTGAGACCAGTTTATATATGTCATGTCTACATCTCCAAATGTAATCCCCAAAATTGTTACTGGATCTTTTGAAATATGAATTCCTGCGAGTATGCCATATTCAGGAATAGGAGAAGAACCAAAAGGAAAGCCTTTACTCTTTTCATAATTAATCTTTGAACCTGAAACTTTTGAAAATAAATCCAAAACAGTATTAAATGTGGGTTCCTCTTTAAGCAAATTTAAGCAAACAACCAAATCATCTGCATATGCTAAAATTTTAATCGACGATACATTCTCAGCTAGATGCATGCCTTCTAATCCTTTATGGATACTTACCATACGAAGAAAAATATCAATAAAGAACACATATAATAACGGACTCAACAGACACCCTTGCCGAACGCCTCTTTTAACTGTTATTGGAGAACCACACCAACCATTAACATTCGGTATCAAATAAGCAGATTGATACAATAACTGTATCCAATCAATGAAGACTTCTGGCAGACCATAAGCTTTTAACACTGAAAACAGAAATTTATGTGAAACACGATCAAATGCTTTTTCCTGATCCAGACTAGGTAAATAACCATGTAAGCTACCTGTTTGAGATGCAGAAAAAAGTTCCCGAATTATCAATAAATTATCATTTTGAGATCTACCTGGTAAAGAACAAGTTTGATAAGGACTTATCAATGAATCTACTATCGGTGTAAGTCTTCGTAATAAAATCTTACTTAGAATTTTTAAATCTGTGTTCAATAAACTTATTGTCCTCCAATTCCGTAAATCCGTTTTCAAACCCTTTTTATAAAGTAAAATAACTAAAGCTTGATTCATAGAAAGTGCTAATCTGACAGATGATAACATAGTATTAAACAAGGATGTCAATATTGGAACTAAATTACTATGGAAAGTCTTATAAAATGTGACACCAAAACCATCCGTACCAGGAGCAGAATCAATATTTAAAGAAAAAATAGAATCTTTCACTTCTGACTCTGAAATGTCCTTCAACAAACGTATACATTCCACTGAATTTAAGCGGGGTAAGTGAAGGCCTTCAAGGTCTAATAACTCACATTGAACCGTATCATCGACATTATACAAACTAGTTAAGTAATTAACCACTACATCTAATAAAGCAGACGGAGTTCTTACTAAGTCTCCAGAATCAGTTGTTAATTCTGTAAGTACACGCTTAACAACTCTATTTTTGCAGTCATTAAAGGGATCCAATGCACCTTTATGCAATTTCAAACCAAACCTGTGCTCAAAGTCAAGAGATTTAGCGCTATCATATCTAAATTGAAACATGAGGTTCTTCACCTTACTGATTTGAGCACTATAATCTAATCCTTCAGTTTCAGTTAAGGAGATTAACTTTTGTAACTGTGCTCAATCTTAAATATTCCAAATACTGTAAATTAATCTTTTTTGAAAATGATTGGAAAAAAACTTTCCAGTCACATTTGGTATCCTCCCACCAGGTAGCAATATCATCATAAACGTCCAAAACTGACAATCTAGCATTAAACTCTGACAACCAGACCTTTGTAACAGTTTCATCAGTCAATAGGGAGGCATTCAGTCTCCAGATATTCTTTTTGCAATGTGGGGCACCATCCCATGACAAGCATACAGATAAAGATTTGTGATCAGAAAATTTGCGAACATTAAAATTGGCTTAATTACATGTAAAGAAACAGAAAGAAAAAGAAAATCTATATGGGTTGATAACTGATTTTTAAAGAACGTCCTGCCCCCATCTGAATACATACTGTGATAAGCATCTTTAAGCTGAGCAGTATCTAAGATTTGATTCAATTTCTGAGAATCGCAAAACAATTTAGATGTCTTCATGGCCCTATCATTAGCATTAAGGACACAATTAAAATCACCAGCCCAAATGATTAAGCGTGAAGTGTACAAATAAGGGTGAATGTCGTTCAATAGTGCAACTCTCAGAGCTTTGGTCTGTGGAGCATATATATTAATTAAACGCAATCTTTCACTCCCAAAATTAATATCTAACAACAGCGCACGCCCTGGACAAATGTCCACCATTTTAGATACACGTAAAGCTGGATTTGCAAACAAAACCCCAACCCTTTCACATAGATTTTCTCCATTTGACCAAAAGGACACCCCTAATGACCAAAGATTCCGAGCTTGTTGCACTTCATAAATAGTTTTCAGCCTCATGTCCTGAAGGCAAATAATATCATTATTTAAGTGTTGCAAACAAGATAGTGCTGTAATCATCTTTTTATGACTTTTCATACTATTAACATTAAGTGTGGTAATTGTTAACGAAGCCATTATAAGAATTAAACAAAAATAAAAGAAAATAAACACATCTTTAACCCCCATTTAAGTAGATATCAGTCAAGTAACCTTAGAAACTCGTCTTCTCTGTGAATGTCTAGGGAAGCTTTCAACCTTTCCTATGTCACCATCATCACCTTCTGAAAAGGTATCTGTGACTAAGGAGGCTTTAGAAGAACGGTCTGATTCATCACCTTCAGATTCCTCCTTTGAACCCAAAATTGCATAGCTGTTACCGATTTTCCATGATTCCAAAGTTTCACCACTAGTAGAGGCCTTAGGCTCCTGTTGTAATGGAACTAGCTTTCCTGACCTATGACATTTTTTAGCAGTCACCTTTTTAAAATGAATTTCTTGGGATAAAGGGGGGGCATTTCAGAATCCTTGAGTTTATCTGGAGGAATGAGAACAGGTGTTGTGGACAAGGAAACATCTGAGGTACCCTCCCCCAAAGGGGATTTCGCTACACTTTCTTGAACATCGGCCAAAGCTGAGGGATCAAGATCAGTGTCTACAACTGAACCAGATTCAGCATTCTGAAAAGAGGATTGGAAAGGTGAAGAAATTCTAACAGGAGGTTTGTCTAAGACTAAATTAACATGCTGGGCACCCGTAATTAACCTTTCATGAGAGGGACAATTATCTCTGTTATGGGAAGCCCAAGGACATTTGGCATATCCATGTCCTGTCTGCTCACATAAATTACATTTGAATAAGTTCAAACATCTAGCAGCTAAATGACCAAATTCAAAACAATGAGAGCACCGGGGTGTATCACAAGCAGTATTTAAATGAGTCCTAGAACCACATTTGAAACACGCCTTAGGTTGTCCAACATAAAACAAACAACCCCTATCCCTCCCCAAAAAAAAACTATTCAGCAAATGCTGAGGTCCATTATTAGAAGAAAACAATTTAACTCTCACTTTCCAACCCCCATTCCAAATTTGTTCACTATCTAGGATAGGAACAGGTTTATCCAAAATGTCACACCTCCTACGTAACCAAAAAAGAGTATCTTCTATATGGACCCCCTCATTACGAAACAAAATAGTAATTAATTTCACTAAAGGTTTGGTAAGAGGGACAGCAAAAAAAGGGGTCCAAAGAGGGGAGTTTTTAACTACCTGATACACTGACCAGAAATGTTCCAAACCTCCAGAGGTTTTGAAACTAATATCATAATTAGCATTTCCTAAATGAATTAGAGCGTAAATATCAGAAGACATAAACTTCATAGAACCTTTCAGTAACACTTTAGATATGTAAAGCCTATCAGGAAGATCCTCTAAATCACCTTTATACAATAACCTCACCACATTTCAGCGAGGTGCAGGTTCTCCTTTATTAGAGAATAAATCAGAAAAAATGGGGGGGGAGGGGACATCCCCATGCACTTCTGGATTCAAATTAGCCGCTCCAGGGGAGGCAGATTTAGAGGAAGTTTGATCAAAAGAAAGGAAAGCAGTTGCAGTGCAGGCAGAAACACAAGTCTGTTGTACAGTAACTGTTTAACTGTTTCAGAAGTGGCATGTTGTGAAGAGTTAGACTCCACAGAGGGATTACTCAGCCTGTTATACCTCTGAACATTCGCGTCTTTAGGATCAGGCACCCAGTCACAAGTTGAGGTTTGTTGCCACCCAGCCTCAGCAATAGCTTTCTCAGGAGACCATTGATTGGAAACTGAGGAGGCTAGGGAAGGACTTACAGTCAGAGCAGAAGACTCCTTGTTTTCAGCAAGGGACATCGAAGAAACAAACTCAGCACAAGGAGTCTCAGTATCCTGAGACTCAGGTTCCTTTCCCTTACTGTTTGTCTGTCTTAGTTCAGAGCATTTTGCTAAAGAACAAATCTCTGAAGCATGCTGCACAATGTTTGCCGTCACACCAAAACGTTTAACAGAATGCAGCATTTCCGACAAACCACTGCACTTAGAGTTCAACACTAAATCGGTACGTTTCTCTGTCGGAAAGGTAGTAGTTGAAAAACTTACATGATTCGTTCCCGGAGACATTTCTTTTGTAGCAGGCAGAAAATGAGAGGCAGATAAAAGCCTAGATGCTCCTGATGTTGCGCTCACCGCTCGCAACCCGGAAGTACCGGGAGCCGTTTTGGTCAAAATTGAAACGTCTGACCGCAAAGCTCCTATTTCCTGCAGTAGCGTTTCTTTCCGGTTGTTGCAGCTTTCAACATCAGCAATTACCTGATTCAACAGGCGCTCCTTTTGTGAAAGAACCTCAGCTAAGTCTGTAGATACACAGCTCTGGTCAGACTTTGCAGGCACATTATTTAGTACAGATTCAGAAGGAAAAAACTCCTGTGGCATGGAAGCATCTTGTATTTCTGTCACCATACTTGCATCACTTGTCTCCTCTGGAGCAGGAGAGGATGCCCACTCTCTCGTTTCTGACACATCCATCTCCTCTGCAGGTTGGGTCATCATGGCCATCTTGAGTCTGTCCACCAAAGATTCCCCCTCCATAGAGTAGGGGAATTTCCCCGGTGTCCTTGCCAAATTTCCCTCATTCACTAAAAATACCACCAACAGCTTAATCTGGTTCAAGGTTACTTGGCATTCCTCTGTATCCCCCTCCCCCGGGTCGTGCCTGAAAATAGGCAGGATTTGTCTAGTGCACTTACCCGGTCAACAAAAGCTAAATAAATAATTCTACAGCTAAGATTACAGCTAATGCTACAGCATTCACTAATGCTATAGCTTACGCTAGTGCTACAGCTAAGTCACAGTAGTGCTACACCTAAGCTAATGCTAGTGATACAGCAAAGCTAATGCTACAGCTCTTCTTTTGCCACAGCTATGCTGAGGCTACAACAAAGCTAACACTACAGCTAATGCTAGTGCTTATGCTTACATTAAAACTGTTTATAGTACAGTTTGTACTTATGCTACTGCTCATGCTTATGCTACTGCTCATGCTAATGCTACAGCTCATGCTTATGCTATAGCTCGTGTGCACATGCAACAGCTCGTGCTAATGCTTCAGCTCATGCTAATGCTACAGTTTACGCTTACACTACAGCTTATGCTTGCACTAAACCTAATGCTTCAGCTTATGCTACAACTTACGCTAATGCTACAGCTTATGCTAAAGCTACAGCTAAGTCCACAGTAGTGCTACAGCTAAGCCAGTGCTAATGCCAATGCTTCAGCTAATGCCAATGCTTCAGCTATGCCAATGCTACAACTAAACTAATGCTACAGCTAAGCTAATGCTACAGCTATACTTTTGCCACAGCTATGCTGAGGCTACAGCAAAGCTAACACTACAGCTAATGCTAGTGCATATGCTTACATTTAAACTGTTTACAGTACAGCTCATGCTTATGCCACAGCTCATGTTTATGCCACAGCTTGTTCTTATGCTACAGCTTATGCTTGTGCTACAGCATACGCTTGCACTAAATGTAATGATCTTACTTCGAGACACAGCTCTTGCAGCAGGTTTCACCATTAGGACTGAAGCCGGCAGGCACCAGGACCCCTCAGAAACTTTTCTAGCTAGCTATCTTCAGCGGGAACCGCCCCTGACGTCGGTCCTGCCTCCGACGTCAGGCGTGGTACAAAAGGGGGTGGTCCCGCCAGAATCCCCAGTTCTTTCCCGCCGTCGAACTGCATGCCTCGACCCTCCAGTCACAGTCTAGCTCGCGACGCGTGGTTCCAGAACTTCGGGAAATTGTCTCCAATCAAGATTTTATCAACTCTGATGTCCTCTCCGACCTCCGGTCATCCGTCCAAGTGCACGTGTGGAAAACATATCCCCTTCAAGGACCCACATTCCGAGTGCATCCGGTGCCTGGGCCCAGACCATGACACCAAGGCCTGCTCCCTGTGCCAGGGGTTCAACAGCTGCACCAGGATCCGCCGGCAGAAGGCCCTCCAAGCAATTTTTGTTAGAAGAGCAGCTTCAGGCCATGTCCTCAAAGGGGGAATCATCACACAGACACGCGGAGGAGAAGAAGAAGAAGAAGGAGAGGGATCTTCCCCGGTCACCGGCTCGGGCCTCCGAGTCCCGCAGCTCCAGTTCACGGTCGGACCGGTCCCCGTCTAGGGCCTCGTCCCTTCCCCTGGCTGCAGCTCCAGTTCCTAAGTCTGCTCAGGCCTCTTCTGCCAGGCCGTCGTCTTCTTCAGCCCAGAAGGCCGTGGCGAAGTCCGGGGAACGCCACCACCATCACCACAAGTCGGGCTCCCGCTCCTCGGCCCCTGATGCCCTGTCTTCCTCGGTCCCCCCCGGAAGACCTTGGATCTGACACCATTGAGGAAGCCGGTGGATCCGGCATCGGCCAGACCGCCGTCGGCCGCACGCCACCGTTTCTCAGAGCCATCATCAGCCGGCTGGCCGTTGTCAGCCTCATCCTTGCATCGGACATCGGTGGGGGGTCAGACATCCGTATTGCCTGAGCTGAGGTCTCCTGCGCCTCCGACGGCCGTCGGGCAGGAGTCCCTCGCGGAGGAGGAATTAGTCCAGCCCGAAGACCAGACGGGCGCTCCTGGCCTCGAGCCATCTCCTAGGGGTCCCTCGCCGCCACCCGAGGCCCCCGCGGAGCCGTCACCGGGACCCGACGACCGGCCCTCGCCCTCGGAGCCCGACGTCGGGGTTGTCGTGCAGAGGTGAAGGACCTTACTTATTGGTCGGACACCATTAGGAAGGACATGGTACCACCAGTCCCTCCTCCTCCACCTCCTCCTCCTCCTGTTCCTACTCCGGCCCGGGCCCCACCTTCACCTGTGAGGTCAGTCAGCCGTTCCGTCCCCAGGGAACCTGAGTCTCCTCCCAGGGGCCGTCATTCTAAAAGGAGACCTCCATCCAGATCTTCGTCTTCCGGATCGCCCAGCCCCAAGAGATCCAGAAGACACCGTCGTTCACCATCGACGGAGGGCACGGGATCATCCTTGTCCACTTCAAGATCCCCGCCTCCGGTCTCGCTTCCCTCGCCGGAACCAGGTGAGACTCTACGGTCTCCTCCAGACGACCCTTCCTTCATGGATATTCTGCGTCATATCCAGGAGAATATGGGGTGGGAAGCTGAGGAGTTGGACCCCGAGAGGTTACGCCTGGCCAAGTACCTTCAGCAGAAGGACCCTAAGCCTGTGGTGGTGCCACCCTTGATGGACACCTTTGTGGACGTCACCAAGGCTGAGTGGAAGCGTCCACACTCACTACCGGCAGTGCTGAAGAAGGCTGACCATTTGTACAGGGCTCCCAAGGGGGACCAGTACCTGTCACAGCACCCTCTGGCTGATTCTCTGGTTATCACAGCCTCACATGACTGGTCTCAGAGGCCGCAGCATCTGAGCACCCTGCCACTGGACTCTGAGTCCAAGCAGTTGGACTCCTTGGGTAGGCGCACGTACGCTTCTGTGACTTGCGCCATTAGGTCCTTGAACTACCTTAACCACATGGTGCAGTTCCAGAACGCCCTGTGGGAGCAGGGCCTAGAGGTGGCCGAGAGGCTGCCAGATGGTGAGCAGAAGGAGGAGATGCTTCAGCTTCTCCGCATGGGTTCAGACGTCGAGACCCAAGTTCTTAGAGCCGCATACGACTCTGCGGACTCTTCAGCCAGAGCGGCTGCGTTGGGCGTTTGCCTCCGGAGACACTCATGGCTCTGTGTCTCCGGTTTCACCCCGGATGTCCAGAAGAACATCCTGGATGCCCCCTTTGAAGGTGAGGTTCTGTTTGGTAGTCCATCCGAAAGGATCATTACCAAACTCCAAGAGGCCGGAAAGGCGGTTCGGTCTGTCCAGGCGATGTACCAGCCGAGGCTTGGTTCCTTTCGTAGGAACCAAGGCCGCTTTCCTGGGCGGACTCAGAGGCAACAGCTCCATTCCACCACACAGCACAGGGGCTCCGGTTTTAGAAGGACCCAGGGGAAGCAGTCCACCAGCAGGGGTCAGCGCACTCCCAAGACCTCCCAGCCGGCGGGCCCTTCAGCCGCCACAGCATGACTCCTTTCTGGCCCCGGCCCCTCAAGATCAACGGGATGTTTCGGTCGGGGGTTGCATTGCAAACTTCCTGTCAGGATGGCAGGCAATTACCACCGACAGGTGGGTGCTTCAGCTGGTCAGCATCGGCCACTTTTTAGAGTTCGCAGAACAGCCACCCTCGAGGCCTCCTCTGCTCTCCCAGTATTCGGGTCAGCACCGCACCTTAATTTGGCAAGAGGTGATCGCACTCCTAAGCAAGGGGGTGATACAGCATGTCCCAGGAAACCAGAGAGGACTAGGGTACTATTCTCACTTCTTCCTGGTTCCCAAAAAGACAGGGAACCTCCGTCCTATTCTGGACCTAAGCGACCTCAACTTATCAGTCACATACAAAAGATTCTGCATGGTGACTCTTCCAGGTCTAATTCCCATGCTAAAACAAGGCACCTATTTAGCATCCCTAGACATGCAGGATGCCTACCTGCACATCCCCATAGCTCAGGCGCATCAGAGGTTCCCGCGCTTCGAGTTTCTAGGCCACCACTTTCAGTTCCAGGCTCTCCCTTTCGGACTGTCATCCGCTCCAAGGGTCTTTACCAAATGCATGGCAGTCATGGCAGCTGCTCTGAGGAGAAAGGGCCACTATGTGTTCCCGTATACTCTATCGGCAATCAGCTGGTCAGCGTCTCCAGGAGGCGCTCTAAGCGATCAGGACACCCAGGTTTTGTTTGGACTGCCAGATTCTCATAAACCAGGAGAAGTCGGTCTTGGTACCGTTGCAGAACCTGCAATTTATAGGTGCAGTGCTGGACATGGTCCAGGGGAGGGCTTTCCTCCCAGTCGACAGGGCGGAGTGCATCAGGTCTCTGATAGAGGACCTATCAATGAATCAGACCACTCCGGCCAGGTCGGTCCTTCGTCTGCTCGGACACATGGCTGCTGCCATTCCCACGGTACCCCTCATGCGACTCCACATGTGAATAATGCACTGGATGCTCAAGGCGCAGTGGGACCAGAGGCAAGACCATTTGCAGCACCCAGTCAGAATCACGAGATGGGTGATTCAGGATTGGCAATGGTGGTTAGCCCTCGGGTCGCTTTCCAAGGACGTCCCTTTTGCAGCGCCGTCCCCGGAGATAACCCTCACCACAGATGCCTCAGGTCTCGGGTGGGGAGCTCACCTGGATGGGGTGAAGTCTCAAGGTGTATGGAGCCCACTGGATGCTCATCTTCACATCAATGTTCTAGAGATGAGAGAGGTCCCCTATGCACTCCAGGCTTTCCAGTCCATGATCCCACCGTGCACCATCCTGCTTCAGACGGACAACACGGTGGTGATGTATTACCTCAACAAACAAGGAGGCTCACACTCTTACCCCCTTTGCAGGGAGGCCAAGAGAGTGTGGGATTGAGTAATCGGACACGGCGCAAGCTTAATCGCGGTACATGTTCCCGGCGTGGACAACATGATCGCAGACGGTCTGAGTCGCACTCAGGCCAGAGTCCACGAGTGGGAACTTCTTCAGGAGGTGGTAGAGGATCTGTTCCTTCGATGGGGAACTCCAGAGCTAGACTTATTCGCATCCCCATCCAACGCAAAACTGCCCAATATTTGCTCGCTAGATCCAGGGCCTGGAGTTTTCGGGTGAGAAGCGTTGTCCCTCTCCTGGGTGAACAGATTCCTCTACGCTTTTCCTCCCTTCCCGTTGATCCAGAGAGTTCTTCTCAAACTGCACAGGGAGCATGCAAGCTTGATTCTGGTAGCCCCATTTTGGCCCAGACAGATCTGGTTCCCATTGCTGGCTCAGCTATCCCTGGAACCTCCGCTCCCACTGCCGCTCAGTTCCCACCTTCTGTCTCAGGAATGAGGTTCATTGTTGCACCCGGATCTTCGCTCTTTGAACCTGCACGCATGGCTCCTAGAGATGTAGCCAATTTGCAACACGGGGTCTCGCAAGAGGTTGCGGAGGTCATCTCTGCAGCCAGAAAGCCGGGACATGCTACATATGCCATGAAATGGCATCGGTTTTGTTCAGGTCACGGGCTCGTGACCTCTCCCTTAGGTTGTCCTGTGGGGCAGTCTTGACTACCTCCTTTCCCTTTTCCACTGGGATTGGCCTACTCCTCTATTAAGGTACACCTGTGCGCTTATTTCGGCCTATCATCTGCCGGTGAGCAGCGCACTATTGCTCAGCTTGATGCTTCTCGGGAGTTTCTGAGAGGGGTGTTACACCTAGGCCTCCTATCAAGGACCCGGTTCCTCCATGGGATCTCCTTTTTTGAGCAGCTCACACTCCCTCCTTTGAACCAGCCATGGATTGCAGGCTACGCTTTCTGTCTTGGAAGACGTTGTTTTTAGTTGCCATCCAGCCAGAAGGATTTCTGAGCTTCATGCCCTCATGTGTAAAGAGCCTTATTTGGTTTTTCACCGGGACAGAGTATCTCTGAGGACAAACCCGAAGTTTTTGCCTAAGGTGGTTTCAGCTCTCACTTTAAATCAGGATATTGACCTTCCGGTCTATTTCCCAAGTTATTCGAATAGAGGGGAGGCTTTGCTCCACACTCTGGATGTTCACCGCAGCCTGAGGCATTACCTCAATAGAACTAAGCCCTTTCGGGCTTCTGACCAGCTCTTCATCTCTTTCACACAGAGAATGAGAGGCCAGCTGGTGTCTAAGCTGATCATATCCTGCTGGTCATGCATAGTATCTCTCATTGCTATCAATTCAGGCAAAGTCCCTCCTGGGTTCCATCCGGGGCCATTCCACTAGAGGTGTGGCACACTTTGCAGCTCTCAAAATGTCTCAACCTCAGCCATTTGCGCTTGCTGCTACTTGGAGCTCTGTGCATACTTTTATCAGGCATTACAGTCTGGATATAGCCTCTAGGCGAGGCCAGCTTCGGCCTGGCCGTGTTGAGGGCCTCTTGTCCTGAGTCAGGACTTGGCTTCATTTTTCTCTCCATTTCTTCCTCTTCCTCCTCCCAATGTTTGTGGGACAAGCATTATTGCTGGGAATCAGTCTTAATGGTGTTACCTGCTGCAAGAGCTGTGTCTCGAAGTAAGATAGTACAGTTACGTAAGAACTTACCGTAACAGTAGATCTTCAAGAACAGCTCTTGCAGCAGGTACCTTCATGCCCTCCATATCCCCCTTGGAGGAAGTATGTCTCATTGTTGTTTTAAAAAAACAAAACAAAAAAAAAACCAACAAAACAGTGAGAAAGGAAAGAGAAAAAGGGAAGGAAGCAGTTTAATTCCGAACGGCTGAACGAGCGCAGAAGTCGGATATTTACTTGGGAAGAGTGAATTGTGTTTTGATCCTGTTGGAATTTTGTCCCTTATTGACTTCTGACGGTGGATCCTCGGTCTCCCCTTCTGATGTCATCCTGCGGCCGGGAGTCTCCGGCGGGAGAACTGGGGATTCTGGCGGGACCGCCCCCTTTTGTACCACGCCTGACATCGGAGGCGGGACCGACGTCGGGGGTGGTCCCCGCTGAAGATAGCTAGCTAGAAAAGTTTCCGAGGTGTCCTGGCGCCTGCCGGCTTCAGTCCTAATGGTGTAACCTGCTGCAAGAGCTGTTCTCAAAGATCTACTGTTACAGTAGGTTCTTACGTAACTGTACTTTTCAGCTTATGCTACAACCTACGCTAATGCAACAGCTTATGCTAATGCTACAGCTAATGTTACAGCTAATGCTACAGCATTCACTAATGCTACAGTTTACGCTAGTGCTACAGCTAAGTCTCAGTAGTGCTACAGCTAAGCTAATGCTAATGCTACAGCTGATGCCAGTGCTACATCTAAGCTAATGCTACAGCTCTACTTTTGCCACAGCTATGCAATACAACAAAGCTAGCACAACAGCTAATGCTAGTGCTTATGCTTACATTAAAACTGTTTATAGTACAGTTTGTACTTATGCAACAGCTCATTCTTATACTACAGCTCATTCTTATACTACAGCTCATTCTTATGCTACAGCTCATGCTTATGTTACAGCTCATGCTTATGCTACAGCTCATGCTTATGCTATAGCTCGTGCTTAAGCAACAATTCATGCTTATGCTTCAGCTCATGCTAATGCTACAGCTTATGCTTGCACTAAACCTAATGCTTCAGCTTATGCTACAACTTAGGCTAAAGCTACAGCTTATGCTAATGCTACTGCTAACGTTACAGCTAATGCTACAGCATTCACTTACACTAATGCTACAGCTTATGCTAATGCTACAGCTAAGTCCACTGTAGTGCTACAGCTAAGCTAATGCTAATGCCAATGGTTCAGCTAATGCCAATGCTATTGCTAAGCTAATGCTACAGCTATACTTTTGCCACAGCTATGCTGAGGCTACAACAAAGCTAACACTACAGCTAATGCTCGTCCTTATGCTTACATTTAAACTGTTTATAGTACAGCTCGTGCTTATGCTACAGCTCGTGCATATGCCACAGCTCGTGCTTTTGCTACAGCTTACGCTTATGCTACAGCTTACTCTTGCTGTAAACGTAATGTTTCAGCTTATGCTACAACTTACGGTAATGCTACAACACGCTTCTAATGCTACAACTAAAGTTACAGCTAATGCCACAGCACTCCCAAATGCCACAGCCACACCATGCCACAGCTATGTTTCACAGTAGTGCTACCGTTAAGCTAATGCTAATGCTACAGCTAATGCCAATGCTACAGCAAATGCCAGTGCTACACCTTAGCTAATGCTACAGCTATACTATAGCCACGGTTATGCTTTCACCAAAACTATGCTGAGGCTACAGCAAAGCTAACACTACAACTCATGCTAGTACTTATGCTTACATTAAAACTGCTTATGCTACTGCTCGTCCTTATGCTACAGCTCGTGCTTACTCTACAGCTTACTCTTGCACTAAACCTAATGCTTCAGCTTATGCAACAACTTACGCTAATGCTACAGCTCATGCTAATTATAATGAATCAGTAGCTAGCGCACTCGCCTCTGAGGCCAGGAGATCAGAGGGCTGTGGGTTCAGTTCCCACATCTGGCACTTGGGTTAATATCCCAGTACTGACACTGTAATGCAGCATGAGAGGGGTGCTGCATTTCTGAGGTGCCGTCTTTCGGATGAGACGTTAAACCAAGGTCCCATCTGCCTGGATTAGTTGTAGTCTTAGGTGGATGTTAAAGATCCCATGGCACTTATCGAAAAGAGTGGGGAATTTCCCGGTGCCCTGGCCAACTTCCTCATTCACTAAAAATACCACCAACAGCTTAATCTGGTTCAAGGTCAGTTGGCATTCATCTGTATCCTCCACCGGTCAGCTGCCTGAAAATAGGCAGGATTTGTCTAGATGCACTTACCGGTCACAGCAAAAGCTAAATAAATAATTCTACAGCTAAGATTACAGCTAATGCTACAGCATTCACTAACGCTACAGCTTACACCAGTGCTACAGCTAAGTCACAGTAGTGCTACAGCTAAGCTAATGCTAATGCTACAGCTAATGCCAGTGCTACAGCTAAGCTAATGCTACAGCTCTACTTTTGCCACAGCTATGCTGAGGCTACAACAAAGCTAACACTACAGCTAATGCTAGTGCTTATGCTTACATTAAAACTATTTATAGTACAGTTTGAACTTATGCTACTGCTCATGCTTATGCTACAGCTCATTCTTATCCTAGAGCTCATTCTTATGCTACAGCTCATGCTTATGCTATAGCTCATGCTTAAGCTACAGCTCGTGCTTATGCTTAAGCTCATGCTAATGCTACAGCTTACGCTTATGCTACAGCTTATGCTTGCACTAAACCCAAGGTTTCAGCTATGCCACAACTTATGCTAAAGCTACAGCTTATGCTAATGCTACTGCTAACGTTACAGCTAATGTTACGGCATTCACATACGCGCTAATGCTACAGCTATGCTAATGCTACAGCTAGTCCACAGTAGTGCTACAGATAAGCCAATGCTAATGCCAATGCTTCAACTAATGCCACTGCTTCCAGTAATGCCAGTGCTACAGCTAGCTAATGCCAGCTACACTTTTTGCAACAGCTATGCTGAGGCTACAACAAAGCTAACACTACAGCTAGTGCTGGTGCTTATGCTTGCATTTAAACTGTTTATAGTACAGCTCGTGCTTATGCCACAGCTCGTGCATATGCCACAGCTCGTGCTTTTGCTACAGCTTATGCTTATGCTACAGCTTACTTTTGCTCTAAACGTAACGTTTCAGCTTATGCCACAACTTCACGCCATGCTACAGCTTATGCTACAGCTAAAGTTACAGCTAATGCTACAGCATTCACTAATGCTACAGCTTACGCTAGTGCAGCAGCTGTCACAGTAGTGCTACTGCTAAGCTAATGCTACCGCTAATGCCAGTGCTACAGCTAAGCTAATGCTAATGCTACAGCTGATGCCAAGGCTACAGCAAAGCTTACACTACAGCTAATGCTAGTGCATATGCTTACATTTAAACTGTTTACAGTACAGCTCTTGTTTATGCTACAGCTTGTGCTTATGCCACAGCTCGTGCTTATGCTACAGCTTATGCTTGTGCTACAGCTTACACTTGCACTAAACGTAATGTTTCAGCTTATGCTACAACCTACGCTAATGCTACAGTTTATGCTAATGCTACAGCATTCGCTAACGCCAGCTACGCTAGTGCTACAGCTAAGTCTCGTTGGTAGCTACAGCTAATCTAATGCTAATGCTACAGCTGATGCCATGCTACAGCTGCTTAATGCTACAGCTCTACTTTTGCCACAGTTATACTTTTACCACAGCTATGTTGAGGTTACAACAAAGCTAGCACTACAGCTAATGCTAGTGCTTATGCTTACATTAAAACTGTTTATAGTACAGTTTGTACTTATGCTACAGCTCATGCTTATGCTACAGCTCATTCTTATGCTACAGCTCATGCTTATGCTTCAGCTCGTGCTAATGCTACAGCTTACGCTTCAGCTTATGCTTGCACTAAACCTAATGCTTCAGCTTATGTTACAACTTACGCTGATGCTACAGCTTATGCTAATGCTACTGCAAACGTTACAGCTAATGCTACAGCATTCACTTACGGTAATGCTGCAGCTTATGCTAATGCTTCAGCTAAGTCCACAGTAGTGCTACAGCTAAGCCAGTGCTAATGCCAATGCTTCAGCTAATGGCAATGTTTCAGCTATGCCAATGCTACAGCTAAGCTAATGCTACAGCTGTACTTTTGCCACAGCTATGCTAACACCACAGCTATGCTAAAACTACAACAAAGCTAACCCTACAGCTAATGCTAGTACTTATGCTTACATTAAAACTGTTTATAGTACAGTTTGCGCTTCTGCTACAGCTCGTGCTTCTGCTACAGCTCGTGCTTATGCTACAGCTCGTGCTTATACTACAGCTCCTGCTAATGCAACATCTTATGCCTATGCTTGCACTAAACCTAATGCTTCAGCTTATGCTACAACTTAAGGTAATGCTACAGCTAACGTTACAGCTAATGCTACAGCATTCACCAATGCTACAGCTTACGCTAATGCTACAGCTTATGCTAATGCAACAGCTAAGTCCACAGTAGTGCAACAGCTAAGCTAATGCCAATGCTACAGCTAATGCCAATGCTTCAGCTAATGCCAATGCTTCAGCTAATGCCAATGCTACAGCTAAGCTAATGCTAAAGCTATACTTTTGCCACAGCTATGCTGAGGCTACAACAAAGCTAACACTACAGCTAATGCTAGTGCTTATGCTTACTTTAAAACTGTTTATAGTACAGCTCATGCTTATGCTACAGGTCATGCATATGCTACAGCTTACTCTTGCACTGAACGTAATGTTTCCACTTATGCTACAATTTACGCTAATGCTACAGCTTATGCTAATGCTACATCTAACATTACAGCTAATGCTACAGCATTCACTAACGCCACAGCTTATGCTAGTGCTATAGTTAAGTCACAGTAGTGCTACAGCTAAGCTAATGCTAATGCTACAGCTAATGCCAATGCTACAGCAAATGCCAGTGCTACAGCGAAGCTAATGCTACAGCTATACTTTTGCCACAGTTTTGCTAACACAAAAACTATGCTGAGGCTACAACAAAGCTAACATTACAGCTAATGCTAGTGCTTATGCTTACATTAAAACTGCTTATGCTACAGCTCGTGCTTATGCTACAGCTTACGCTTATGCTACAGCTTACTCTTGCACTAAACCTAATGCTTCAGCTTATGCAACAACTTACGCTAATGCTACTGCTCATGCTAATTAAAATTAATCAGTAGCTAGCACTCTCGCCTCTGAGGCCGGGAGATCAGAGGGCTGTGGGTTCAGTTCCCATATCTGGCACTTGTGTTAATATTCCAGTACTGACACTGTAATGCAGCATGAGATGGGTGCTGCATTTCTGAGGTGCCGACTTTCAGATGAGACGTTAAACCGAGGTCCCATCTGCCTGGATTGGTGGTAGTTCAGGTGGATGCTAAAGATCCCATGGCACTTATCGAAAAGAGTAGGGGAATTTCCCCAGTGCCCTGGCCAAATTTCCCTCATTCACTAAAAATACCACCAACAGCTTAATCTGGTTCAAGGTCAGTTGGCATTCATCTGTATCCCCCTCCCCCGGGTCATGCCTGAAAATAGGCCGGATTTGTCTAGTGCACTTACCCGGTCAACAAAAGCTAAATAAATAATTCTACAGCTAAGATTACAGCTAATGCTACAGCATTCACTAACGCTACAGCTTACGCTAGTGCTACAGCTAAGTCACAGTAGTGCTACAGTTAAGCTAATGCTACAGCTAATGCCAGTGCTATAGCTAAGCTAATGCTACAGCTCTACTTTTGCCACATTAAAACTGTTTATAGTACAGTTTGTACTTTTGCTACATGTGGAACAGCTGCTTACTGAATCAAATGGTGTTAATCCATTTTTAATAGAAAGCAGTGAAATGGGAACTACCCCTAAAGATATGGTTTCAATAAAAGAAGCATTCAGAGAGCTTGAAAAAACTATGCAACAGCTAAGAAAATTTTTTTGGAACATTACAAACCTAGAGGCGTACTTACAACTAAAGAGAATACCGAGAGGTTTGAGATTGATTGAAAACCCTGCTTTTGGTTCTGAAAATTCTATTTTTATGCAGGAATGGGAAAACGTATTGAGTGAAGCCAGTAGTAAATTAATGGAACTAATAGTTAAATACAGCAAGGAAAGAGAAAATGTACTTAAGACAGAGTTAAAAAAAAACTGAGAAGGAGGTTTTAAAATGTAAAGATATGGAAGGTTTTTAAACTCATAATAAGAGACTACAAGAATTCATTGACAAATTAGACCGGGAATTGAAGAGCGCAAAACAAGTCAATTTATTCAAGACAAAGGGGACTATGAAAATAATCGAGTTTACTCATGGAAAAGGGATACAAGAAAAGGGATTTTAAAAAGACCCACTCGAGTCTCATTCAATCATAGCACAGAAGAAAGTGGTTCTGAAGGAGATGAAAATGCAACTAGACAAAGTCATTTTTTATTCAGGGATCCAGAGGAATTCGAACAACCTCTACAACAGGAATTACGGTGGAGCCCTCGATTGGTAAATTATGGTATAGAAAGCGGACAAGGAGGGGACAGAAAAAATGTGGTGTATCGTGAGCAGAGGGGTCGGAATGGTTGGAAGAGGAACAGCAACAGGTGGAACGCCAGAACAACGAGGAGGTGAGTCGGGATAGTCAAGTTATTAATATCTCAGAACATACGCTGACTGAATCAGAGAGACCATTGTTAAAGAAGGGTTTATCCTTCTCCCCGACGATTTCACTGAACCCTGAGCGAACTATTATTGATTTACATCTGATGTGCCACAACTTGAATGTTAAGGCGTTCTTTAACAAACATAACGCTAGTGAACTTGCTTCAGAACAATTGACCACTTCAATGTCTTTCAGACCGAATTCTGTCTTTAATCTGCCCCTCTGTAATGCAGTGAGTGTGTTTCGAGATTTATGTGAATGAGACTTGGAGAAGCTGTTTGAATATCCATTACACCCCGAGTTTAATAATCTTACTAAAGAAGAACGTGAAGCTTTGAAACTTTTACAAAGAGACTCTAGCTTTATCATTAAACCAGTA
Organism: Neoceratodus forsteri; assembly: GCA_016271365.2. Classification (NCBI taxonomy): domain Eukaryota; kingdom Metazoa; phylum Chordata; order Ceratodontiformes; family Ceratodontidae; genus Neoceratodus; species Neoceratodus forsteri. The sequence continues at coordinate 1,441,070,936 of CM028130.1, read as the reverse complement.
GATAAAGGGGGATGTATAGTACTGTGGGATGTATGTAAATATACACAGGAAGTAATGAGACAATTAGATAATACAGTGTTTTATGAAAGACTGAATTATGATCCAACATGGGAGTATAAAACCTGTATAGATGAAACAATAATAGAGGCATTGGAAAAAGCTGTTATAACATCCCAATTAAGTAAGTTTCTGAGAGTTGAATTCCCGGTACAGCCTACCTTTTACATATTACCTAAAGTACATAAAGATTATCATAATCCCCCAGGCCATCCAATAGTTTGTGGCCTAGGAAGTTTAACTGAGCCTCTATCTCGATACGTGGATTCCATTCTTAATAATCATGTCAAACAACTACAGTCATTTATAAAAGATACTAAGGAAGTTTTAAAACTGTTAGATGAGACACTGATTGGAGAGGACTGTTTACTGGTCACACTTGATATTGAATCCCTTTATACTAATGTACCCCATGACAGGGCTTTGGACACTATTGCCTACTTTTTAAATCATTCTAGTGACAAAACAAGTGAGGAGGTGGAATTAATTCTGAAATTGCTTGAACATGTGTTAACAAAAACCATTTTTACTTTTGATGGTAAGATCTATAGACAAATAAAAGGGACCACAATGGGGGCAACTTGTGCTCCGTCGGTGGCTAGTCTATATGTAGGTCTTTGGGAACATAATGCCGTCTTTAATGATCAGAAAAACCCATTCTTTTATCATGTTTTACTATGGAAGCGTTTTATTGATGATGTATTATTAATTTGGAAAGGAGATGAAATAATGTTGGCAGAATTTGTTGAATATTTACATGGTACTAATGAGAATTTAAGATTTTCATATAATGTAAGTGCTACTTCGGTAAACTATTTAGATTTACAGATCACTCGGGAAGAAGAAGGGCAGCTAAGTAGCAATTTATATAGAAAAGCCACCGATGGTAATACTTTATTGTATGCCACAAGTTGCCACCCTGTACATGTAATAGAAAATATACCAAAAGGTCAGTTCCTTAGAATTAAAAGAAATTGTAGTAAAGAATCTGATTTTGAGACTGAGGCAACAGGTTTAAAAAGTCGCCTTAATAGTAGGGGATACACCAATAAGGTGATAGAAAAGGGATATCAGGCTGCTGTTGCAGGAGACAAAAATGAATTGTTGAAAGATAAAATCACTACATCTGAGAATACTAGCAGATTTCATTTTGTCACCTCATATAGTGCCCAAAGTTGGCAGGTGGGAAAAAGTATTAAGACATTGGCATGTATTGGCTGTTGATCCAGGATTACAAGAAGTGTCATCACAGCCTCCAATTTTAACTTATAGACATGCACCAACTTTAAAGGACACATTAGTCAGGAGTCATTTTACGCCTGCAATGAAACACACCAGCAGTTGGCTAGGAAATCTTATAGGTAGCACGCAATGTAAAAACTGTAGTGCATGTAATTACATAGTAAAAGCGAGAGAGTTCAATGTAGCTGGACGGAGAAACAAGACTTTTACTATCAGACAATTGATAACATGTAATACACAAGGGATTATATATATGGCACAATGTAGTTGTGGAGCCTTCTATGTTGGAAAAATTGAGAGAACTTTTAAAATCAGAGTACAAGAACACATACGAGCCATAAATAAGCAGGATCTGTCTTATGCCACAGCGGCACATATTTTTGAGAATAAAGATAAAATAGAAAAACATGATTTTAAATTTTTGGGCATTGAAAATGTTTTTTATGGTAAGAGAGGAGGTAATTATCGAAATAAAATTTTGAAAAAAGAAAATGAGTGGATTCTCAGATTAAATGCCTACAAACAGCCAGGCATTAATGCACATTTAGAACTCAAACCTTATTTGGAATGCAGATAGTTAGCTGTTATATTACGCTATAGGTTGCAGCTATGAAATTAGGCATCATAAAGGAGTTTTTAATGACTCCAGTTTGATAGATTGTATAGTACTATCAGTATTTATCTCATGATTATTATTTAAAAGTTTGGATTATTTAAGATGTGTGTTAGATTTTAACTTGTTATGTGACCATAGGGGTAATGGCACTTTATTAAATGATGGGGGAACCAATGAGTTTATATTTCGTCACTATGATGTCATAGATTATTTAGTATAAATTGATATCATGGGGTTTGTTTTTTAGCCTTTGATAAAGGACTTTTGTCCGAAACACGTCAGGTGTGGTGTGGTGAATAAATATAAAATAAGAAGATTTCACTCCGAAGATTATTGAGGTGTCTGTGTGCCACAGCTTTTTTTGAAGAGCTAATGCTAGTACTTTGCTTACATTAAAACTGTTTATAGTACAGTTTGCGCATCTGCTACAGCTCATGCTTATGCAACAGCTCATGCTTATGCTACAGCTCTTGCTTATGCTACAGCTCGTGCTAATGCTACAGCTTATGCTTACGCTTGCACTAAACCTAATGCTTCAGCTTATGCTACAACTTAAGCTAATGCTACAGCTAACGTTACAGCTAATGCTACAGCATTCACCAATGCTACAGCTTATGCTAATGCTACAGCTAAGTTCACAGTAGTGCAACAGCTAAGCTAATGCTAATGCTTCAGCTAATGCCAATGCTACAGCTAAGCTAATGCTACAGCTATACTTTTGCCACAGCTATGCTGAGGCTACAACAAAGCTAACACTACAGCTAATGCTAGTGCTTCTGCTTACATTCAAACTGTTTATAGTACAGCTCATGCTTATGCTACAGCTCTTGCTTATGCTACAGCTTGTGCTAATGCTACAGCCTATGCCTACGCTTGCACTAAACCTAATGCTTCAGCTTATGCTACAACTTAAGCTAATGCTACAGCTAACATTACAGCTAATGCTACAGCATTCAAAAATGCTACAGCTTATGCTAATGCTACAGCTTATGCTAATGCTACAGCTAAGTTCACAGTAGTGCAACAGCTAAGCTAATGCTAATGCTTCAGCTAATGCCAATGCTTCAGCTAATGCCAATGCTACAGCTAAGCTAATGCTACAGCTATACTTTTGCCACAGCTATGCTGAGGCTACAACAAAGCTAACACTACAGCTAATGCTAGTGCTTATGCTTACTTTAAATCTGTTTATAGTACAGCTCGTGCTTTTGCTACAGCTTATGCATATGCTACAGCTTACTCTTGCACTAAACGTAATGTTTCAGCTTATGCTACAACTTACTCTAATGCTACAGCTTATGCTAATGCTACATCTAACATTACAGCTAATGCAACAGCATCTCACTAACGCCACAGCCACGCTAGTGCTATAGTTAAGTCACAGTAGTGCTACAGCTGCTTCAATGCTACTAGCTAATGCCAATGCTACAGCAAATGCCAGTGCTACAGCGAAGCTAATGCTACAGCCATACTTTTGCCACAGTTATGCTAACACCAAAAATATTCTGAGGCTACAACAAAGCTAACATTACAGCTAATGCTAGTGCTTATGCTTACATTAAAACTGCTTATGCTACAGCTCGTGCTTACGCTACAGCTTACTCTTGCACTAAACCTAATGCTTCAGCTTATGCAACAACTTACGCTAATGCTACAGCTCATGCTAATTATAATTAATCAGTAGCTAGCACTCTCGCCTCTGAGGCCGGGAGATCAGAGGGCTGTGGGTTCAGTTCCCATATCTGACACTTGGGTTAATATTCCAGTACTGACACTGTAATGCAGCATGAGAGGGGTGCTGCATTTCTGAGGTGCCGACTTTCAGATGAGACGTTAAACCGAGGTCCCATCTGCCTGATTGGTGGTAGTTCAGGTGGATGTTAAAGATCCCATGGCACTTATCGAAAAGAGTAGGGGTGTTTTATTGACATAAAAAACATAAACAGCAACACTTTAAAGTAGGATAATCGATAGAACAACACTTTTCCATAACATATAACATAACAAAATCAAAGAGATGTGCAAGTATTACATTGTAAACGCTTACGAGAACACAAAAAAATCATGAGAAGTAAACTATTAACAAATATCCAGTCCACTTTTAACTCTTATTATTTGAACTTAATAAAGTGAAGAAAACCTTTCCACCATTTACGTAAAGTTCCTGGGGTCACTCTTGATGCGTCCTGTGTATAAATCAGTATAAGCTCCTTGATGACTAACCTACTTACACAAGAGTAAGGCATTCTCTTTTGATAAAGAACCCATTGAACCCTGGCTTGCCATAAATAATATCTTAGACATCCCAAAAATAAGGATAATGTTTCTTCGTGAAATTCAGACAAATTCTTGGGATAACATCCTAGAATCAAAAATTCATAAGACATATTACCTAACCATTTAAATCCCCAAAGCTTTTCTAGGTATGACCATAAACCCGTCGCATATGAACATCTAAGAAAAAATGTTCCATCGATTCTTCTACATTAATACAATCCAAGTATGGGCACAATCTTTCCTGTAAAACCTTGTACTCGCATTTCCTCTGACATTCAGTTTCCGTAAAGATCAGCCACTCGTCTCCCATTGTTTTGAGGCATCCTCTTACAGTTTAATTGAGCTAATACACTAGAATTTAAAGTCATAGGACAATTTTTAAATCCTGGTTCTGAGGGAAGAGTCAACGACATTAGAAAATGATAAAGCCCCTTCATGTTGTTATTCAGAATTACCTGTTTCTGTGTTTTCCATTTGAACAATTTCTGCGCCGTTGGCTAAAATATGATGGAATATATAAGTAGCGATTCAGTTTAGGGGCTATAATGTACCAATTCTTAAAGTATTTACCCATTGTTTTCAAGTTCCATGACTCTACTGCCTCTAGTTCTACTTTTAACCCTTCTTAATTGAGTTTGATAAAAACAAAGCATGCACAAAAATCACTGGGTCTACCATTCCTAAACCACCCTTATTTTTCATTAAATACGTATAGCTCCTTTTAACAGGATTTAAGCGATTTCCCCATAACATTTGAAAAAACACACTATATATTCTAGTCTCAAGAAACACAGGAAGCGGAAAAATCATCGCCACATACTGTATTGTTGGAAGAAGAAATTGCTTGATTACCTGAACCCTTTTAATTTGGTCATTTCCACTGTTTCCATCTATTAACCTTTCTCTCTATTTTAATAATGACATCTTCCCAATTTTCAACAGGCATGTTCTGGGAACCGAACAATATCCCTAATATTTTAAGAGGTTTACGGAGATGTTAATACCCTCCTGACACACTTCCTCAGCACCAGTAGCTCCAATAAATAATCCCTTTGTTTTATTTAAATTTATTTTTGCATTTGATACCTTTGCAAAGGCCTCAAATGCAGTCACAAAATGAATTACTGAGGCCTTATCTTCAAGTATACTACTAAATCATCAGCATAGGCTTGTATCCTTAAATGCAAATCCCTCTGCCCATTCACTGTAACACCCTTCCAAATCTGTCTCAAACTATCGCTTGCAAAAGGGGTCTAGAGCAAAATATAAAGAAGAGGACTTAGAGGCAACCCTGTCTAACTCCTGTAGTTAACTTAAACCTTCCCCTTCTGATCTTTTAAATATGGAATTACTGTATAATTATCATATAATTTCTCAATTATTTTCACTAATTGCTTTGGAACCCCATAATGCTTAAGGGTAAGGAAAAGGAACGGCAAATGAACTCTATCAAGGCTTTTTCTAAGTCAGCTGCTATTAAGCATCTAGTTGACCCTAACTCAGTAAAATACTCAGTTACATCTCGAATCAACATCAGAGCAGACTGGACTCTTCTATCTGGTAACCCACAATATTGAAAGGGTGAAATAACTTCTTTAGCTAAATTCTTCAACCTATTATTTAAAATACTAGTAAAGATTTTATAATCAGAGTTTAAAAGAGTGATTGGTCTCCAGTTAGTAATGTTTTGCTTATCCCTGACTTAAATATATAAATCAATAACCCTTCTGTAAAGAGGGATAGATTGTAGCTTTGTCTAAAAAACCTAAATAAGAGACATAGGCACTGACTAAGTTCGTCTGAAAATAATTTATAAAAGTTATTGAAATCCCATCTATTCGGGAAATATTTAGTTTCAATAACCTAATGGAGCTTGAAATCTCTGTTGGAGTGATAGGTTCCATACCTCCGATCTCCCAACTAGGTTAACTGGAACTAAAATATCTTTTAAATAGGCGGCCATAGCTGAATTGGGGATTGTTTCAAGAGGCTTCAAAGAGCTGTAATGTTCTACAATCACTTCTCTTAGTTGGGCCACAGAGGATACCAAATTACCATCTGAATCTTTGAGTTCCTCCATTTTCATAGAATCTCTTACCTGTTTACACATTTCGAATGGATCCCCAATGGGTGATTTTTAATTCCATTAGTTAAAATGGCCTGCATGGTTTCCCTCTATCATACTGAAACTCTTTCATTTTTCTTTAAGATTAGCAATTTGTTCTGAGTAATCCATCCTAGAAGAATAAGCTATAGTCATAAGCCTCTGTAATTGTTGTCTTAAACCTAAATAGTGCAGGAATTTGTCATTCTTTGCTCTAACTCCTTGCAATTTAAACCATTTCCTTAAGTCCGATTTAGTCTCTAACCACCAATCTCCCAAATCTGAATATAAAAGGCTACTGATAACCTGGTTCTTAATAGGTATCTCACCCCAGCTTGTATATAAGGGAGTTCTAATGAGGAGTTATTGAGTTTCCATCTAACTAGCCTTTTTCTTGCCTGTCTGAAAAGCTAAAAGAACTTAATAGAAAGGAATGGTCGAGAATTCACTAGGAAATATTTTAAAGATTCTATTTGCATATTAGGTGACACTAACATATGATCTATTAGAGAAATCTCTTCCCTTTTAAACGAAAAACCTTCTCCAACCTGTAAAGCATTATGACAGTTCAAGAGTCCAGCACTTTTTATAATTTTACTTAAAGCATTAGAGTCACAGTATGTTTTTATTTTTTACTAGCATGGGTCGAAATGGGACAATTAAAGTCCCCCCATAATACTCTAACTGTTGTTAATAAAAAGGGCTGTACTGATTTAAGACAATTAACTCTACCTGCTTTTGTTTGGGGTTATAAATGTTGATAAACCTATAGCTTAGCCCTTGCCACTTCCATCGATAATCAGGACCCTTCCTGGTATTAGATCTATCAAATTGTGTAACTGGAAGTCATATGAATTAAACACTATTCTATACCATCTGCAGAATCTTCCCAAATGACCAAAATGAAGGGCCCCAAACCAATCTCTTTTAAATGCCACCAACTGATCTATGGAATACATCCATGTCTCTTGTAAAAACAAACAGAAACAGGAAATTCATGTATATAATGAAAGAGGGCTTGTCGCTAACCATATTCAATAAGCTATGAACATTCAAAGAACCCCAAACCAACCTCATTAACCTTTTAAGTATTTAAATCATTGTTTTTCCTCTTTTCTTTTTTTTATCCTTGTAATTATCCGTGATTTGTGACCTGGTTGAAAGTGAGGATTTTGAGAGTCTGAATCTTCAACCTCTATCTCAGTGTTACCCCAAGAGGAAAACAGAGCCGCATATGAGTTACTGGTATCAATCTGTTCCACTGGGGGCGGGGGGGGATTTTTTGATAGTGAATTCTGTAAAGATCTTCTTTGGGGCAGTACAGTCACTGGTTTATCAACGGCGGCTGCCACCACCACCGCATCTGTGACCCCTTCCGTATAACACACTGGAGGGAAATCTGAGAGGTTAGGGGGACCCATGTTGCCCTTAACTATCTTAACCATTTCTGAGGATATCTCACGCTGATCCTCCCCACTTGGTGAGTTTAACTTTTTTTTGTTCAACACCTTCCCTTTTAAACCCTTCTTTTCCAATTTCTCTCTTGCCTAGAGGGAGTTTCATCTGATTTGTTGCAGGGGAAGGGGGGCACGTATCCTGGAGAGTAGCTTTAACCATGGATTCTTGGGCTTTTTGAATAAAAACCTCAGAATTAGAACAAAGGATTTTTTTTGGGCAGCCCAAGGACATAGTTTGAACACATGGCCTTTAGTTTCGCACAAATCACAACTTGATAGATTGCTGCAAAACATGGTTAAATGTCCTACCTCCCCACAATTATCACAATGGGGCTGATCGCATACACTTGAAAGGTGCGTTTCTAGCCCACACTTACTTATGTCATGCAGGGCTGCCCGCTGTAAAACATACCCTCTATCTTTCCTAACAAAAGGTTAGGTATATGTTCAATTCCAGCCTCTGTTTGCCTTAATTTAACTTTATACTTCCATCCTCCAGTCCAGAACCCTCTGTATCTAAAATAGGCTCTGGCTCACTTAGTACTTCACATTTTTTTTAACAAAGGTTATGTCTTCCACCCATACCCCTTCATTTGAACATAACTGTAACAAACTTAATCAGGGTTTTGAGGTGGTATAACAATAAAGGGTGTCCACATAGGAGAATACTTAACTTGACCATACCTAACCCAGAACAACTCTAAAGCCTGTTGAGAATGAAAACTTATGTCATAATTGTCCTCCCCTGAAATATTAATGAAAGCATAAACATCCTGAGGGGTGAAATGCAGTGAGTCTTTCAACAAGGTTTTCCCCACATAATGCCTATCCGGCCTAGTTTCTAACCCTCCTTTATACCTCAGCCTCACAGCATTACGCCTAGGGGCTGCTTCCCTATGGGAATTTGAGAAAAGTTCAGACATCAATGGCTTCTGTGAAGGGGGGGGGAGGTTGTACAGTGACCTCATCTGTACTAAACCGAATGGGCTCCTGCAAGAGAATTTCCTCCCCTTTCTGCTGCTGGCCACCTGGAATCCACTCAGGAGAATGCTGAGATAAAGATAAGTTCGAGTCCCAAGCAGGATCAGGCTTCCATACACCAGCTACTGTCTGTTTCCACCCTGCTTCACTTAAAGCTTTATGAGGTGACCAAGAATCTTGTAGCTTTTTATGTAAAAAAGGGTCTGCCATCTGTATATCAGCTGTAGACTTTTTTTGGTTCATTTTGTCAGAAAAAAGAAATCTGCACTTTAGGGAACCGTCAGTCTTTTGATATGTAACAGCTGAGTCAGTTGCTGAAATCTCTTGACTCTGCTGTTTGAACACAAACCCAGCTACCTTGTTCAACTGTGCTGTTTTATTTTCACAAAAGTAGATGGCAATATATTCTGTGCAGATAAATCATTATCTTCACTTCGTTACTTCCTTTGACATTATCAGAGACCAAACTGGCAGTAAGCACTCACTTTAGCAGCAGAGATAATACCAGCCTGTACTGAATTCGAGAGATTATTTGTTCTTGGGAAATGGAGCTCAAGCCTTGCTGCTCTAAGCTCTCTTCCACAGAGCTGTTGACAATCTTGGGATCAGCTTAACTCTGCCTTGTGCTCTTCATTACAATCAGGCTGACACCTGCTGTAGTCAGGAGCTCAACACACTGCAGTGAAGCTTCATTAAACAAGGACAGAGCATTCTTTTTAACACCAGAGGCAAACTCTTTTGCTGGCAACTCTATCCTGCCAGAACTATAACTTAAATAAGACACAGTACCTTTTTTTGCTCCATATTTTGCCCACTGTCCTGCAGTCTGTTTGCTGTGTTTTAATATCTTGGCTTTCTCTGTCAGCCTGCAGTTTTAAATTCATCTCGCTCTTTGAGCTATCTGATGAAATTGGTTCTTCCATTTCTGCAGAAAACATTATCGCAGCATTTTCCTGTTTCAGACCCACATTTAGTGGTTTAATAAGTGACTTTTCTGTAGAGGTTGCAGGTTCAAATACCGACAATACCTTTTCTCTTCCTGTTGTTGCAATTTCCAACTGTCCAGTTTTTCTTTGTTTTTTCCAAAACCGATTGCTCCCAGCTCACAAAAGCATCCTGAAGTTCAATATCTGATTCAATTTCAGCCAAATCCACGGCTGGAGCCTCCACAACACCTGGAGCAAGTGAGGCTAGCTCTCCTGCTCCACAGACTTCCTTCTCCTTCCTTGTCCACTTGAGTGGCCATCTTGAAATGGCCTGTCCCTACTGGCCACAATGCAGAAACATCAGCACAGCAGCATCAGAGTAGGGAATTTCCCGGTGTCCTGGCCAAATTTCCCTAATTCACTAAAAATACCACCAACAGCTTAATCTGGTTCAAGGTCAGTTGGCATTCATCTGTATACCCTTCCCCCGGGTCATGCCTGAAAATAGGCAGGATTTGTCCAGTGCACTTACCTGGTCAACAAAAGCTAAATAAATAATTCTACAGCTAAGATTACAGCTAATGCTACAGCATTCACTAACGCTACAGCTTATGCTGGTGCTACAGCTAAGTCACAGTAGTGCTACTGCTCAGCTAATGCTAATGCTACAGCTAATGTGAGTGCTAAAACTAAGCTAATGCCACTTCTCTACTTTTGCCACAGCTATGCTGAGGCTACAACAAAGCTAACACTACAGCTAGAGCTAGTGCTCATGCCTACATTAAAACTTTTTATAGTACAGTTTGTACTTATGCTACAGCTCATGCTTATGCTACAGCTTGTGCTTAAGCTACAGCTCGTGCTAATGCTACAGCTTATGCTTACGCTACAGCTTATGCTTGCAGTAAACCTAATGCTTCAGCTTATGCTACAACTTACGCTAATGCTACAGCTTATGCTAATGCTACAACTAAGTCCACAGTAGTGCTACAGCTAAGCTAATGCCAATGCTTCAGCTATGCCAATGCTACAGCTAAGCAAATGCTACAGCTAAGCTAATGCTACAGCTATACTTTTGCCACAGCTAAGCTGAAGCTACAACAAAGCTAACATTACAGTTAATGCTAGTGCTTATGCTTACATTTAAACTGTTTATAGTACAGCTCGTGCTTATGCTACAGCTCATGCTTATGCTACAGCTTATGCTTATGCTAATGCTACAGCTTACCCTTGCATTAAACATAATGTTTCAGCTTATGCTGCAACTTACTCTAATGCTACAGCTTATGCTTATGCTACATCTTACTCTTGCATTAAACGTAATGTTTCAGCTTATGCTGCAACTTACGCTAATGCTACAGCTTATGCTCATGCTACTGCTAATGTTACAGCTAATGCTAATGCATTCACTTACGCTAATGCTACAGCTTATGCTAATGCTACAGTTAAGTCCACAGTAGTGCTACAGCTAAGCTAATGCTAATGCCAATGCTTCAGCTAATGCCAATGCTTCAGCTAACGCCAATGCTACAGTTATACTTTTGCCACAGCTATGCTGAGGCTACAACAAAGCAAACACTACAGCTAACGCTAGTGCTGATGCCTACATTTAAACTGTTTATACTACAGCTCATGCTTCTGCTACAGCTGGTGCTTATGCTACAGCTTACTCTTGCACTAAATGTAATGTTTCAGCTTATGCTTCAACTTACGCTAATGCTACTGCTTATGCTATTGCTACAGCTAATGTTACAGCTAATGCTATAGCATTCACTAATGCTACAGCTTACGCTAGTGCTACAGCTAAGTCACAGTAGTACAACTGCTAAACTAATGCTAATGCTACAGCTAATGCCACTGCTACAGTAAATGGCAGTGCTACAGCTCTACTTTTGCCACAGTTATTCTAACACCAAAACTATGCTGAGGCTACAGCAAAGCAAACACTACAGCTCATGCTAGTGCTTATGCTTACATTAAAACTGCTTATGCTACACCTCGTGCTTATGCTACTGCGTACTCTTGCACTAAACGTAATGTTTCAGCTTATACTACAACTTACTCTAATGCTACAGCTTATGCTAATGCTACAGCTAAAGTTACAGCTAATGCTACAGCATTCACTAATGCTACAGCTGACGCTAGTGCTACAGCTAAGTCACAGTAGTGCTACAGCTAAGGTAATGCTAATGCTACAGCTAATGCCAATGCTACAGCAAATGCCAGTGCTACAGCTAAGCTAATGCTACAGCTCTACTTTTGCCTCAGTTATGCTAACACAAAAACTATGCTGAGGTTACAACAAAGCTAACACTACAGCTAATGCTAGTGCTTATGCTTACATTAAAACTGCTTCTTACAGCTGCGTGCTTATACTGCAGCCCGTGCTTACGCTACAGCTTACTCTTGCACCTAACCTAATGCTTCAGCTAATGCAACAACTTACGCTAATGCTACAGCTCATGCTAATTATAATTAATCAGTAGCTAGCACACTCGCCTCTGAGGCAAGGAGATCAGGGGGCTGTGGGTTCAGTTCCCACATCTGGCACTTGGGTTAATATCCCAGTACTGACACTGTAATACAGCATGAAAGGTGTGCTGCATTTCTGAGGTGCCGTCTTTCAGATGAGACGTTAAACCGAGGTCCCATCTGCCTGGATTGGTGGTAGTTCAGGTGGATGTTAAAGATCCCATGGCACTTATCGAAAAGAGTAGGGGAATTTCCCCGGTGTCCTAGCCAAATTTCCTTCATTCACTAAAAATACCACCAACAGCTTAATCTGGTTCAAGGTCAGTTGGCATTCATCTGTATCCCCCTCCCCCGGGTCGTGCCTGAAAATAGGCAGGATTTGTCTAGTGCACTTACCCGGTCAACAAAAGCTAAATAAATAATAAATAATAAATAAATAATTCTACAGCTAAGATTACAGCTAATGCTACAGCATTCACTAATGCAACAGCTTATGCTAGTGCTACAGCTAAGTCACAGTAGTGCTACAGCTAAATGCTAATGCTACAGCTAATGACAGTGCTAAAGCTAAGCTAATGCTACAGCTCTACTTTTGCCACAGTTATGCTAAGGCTACAACAAAGCTAACACTACAGCTAAAGCTAGTGCTCATGCTTACATTAAAACTGTTTATAGTACAGTTTGTACTTATGCTACAGCTCATACTTATGCTACAGCTCGTGCTTATGCTATAGCTCGTGCTTATGCTATAGCTCGTGCTTATGCTACAGCTCATGCTAATGCTACAGCTTACGCTTGCACCAAACCTAATGCTTCAGCTTATGCTCCAAGTTAGGCTAATGCTACAGCTTATGCTAATGCTACTGCTGATGTTACATCAAATGCTACAGCATTCACTTACGCTAATGCTACAGCTTATGCTAATGCTACAGCTAAGTCCACAGTAGTGCTACAGCTAAGCTAATGCTAATGCCAGTGCTTCAGCTAATGCCAATGCTTCAGCTAATGCCAATGCTACAGCTAAGCTAATGCTACAGCTATACTTTTGCCACAGCTATGCTGAGGCTACAAAAAAGCTAACACTACAGCTAATGCTAGTGCTTATGCTTACATTTAAACAGTTTATAGTACAGTTTGTACTCATGCTACAGCTCATGCTTATGCTACAGCTAAGTCCACAGTAGTGCTACAGCTAAGCTAATGCTAATGCCAATGCTTCATCTAATGCCATTGCTTCAGCTAATGCCAATGCTTCAGCTAATGCCAAAAGCTACAGCTAATGCCAATGCTACAGCTAAGCCATTGCTACGGCTATACTTTTGTGACAGCTATACTAACACCAGAGCTATGCTGAGACTACAACAAAGCTAACACTACAGCTAATGCTAGTACTTATGCTTTCACTGAAACTGTTTATAGTACAGTTTGCACTTGTGCTACTACTCATTTTTATGCTATAGCTCATGCTTATGCCGCAGCTCATGCTTATGCCACAGCTCGTGCTTATGCTACAGCTCGTGCTTATGCAACAGCTCTTGCTTATGCTACAGCTTATGCTTACACTACAGCTTACACTTGCACTAAACCTAATGCTTCAGCTTACGCTACAACTTACGCTAATGCTACAGCTTATGTTAATGCTACAGTAACGTTACACTTAATGCTACAGCATTCACCAATGCTACTGCTTACGCTAATGCTACAGCTTATGCAAATGCTACAGCTAAGTCCACAGTAGTGCTACAGCTAAGCTGATGCTAATGCCAATGCTTCAGCTAATACCAATGCTTCAGCTAATGCCAATGCTTCAGCTAAGCTAATGCTACAGCTAAGCTAATGCTACAGCTATAATTTTGCCAAAGCTATGCTGAGGCTACAACAAAGCTAACACTACAGCTAATGCTAGTGCTTATGCTAACATTAAAACTGTTTATAGTACAGCTTGTGCTTATGCTACAGCTCGTGCTTATGCCACGGCTCAAGCTTGTGCTACAGCTTTTGCTTATGCTACAGCTTACTCTTGCACTAAATGTAATGTTTCAGCTTATGCTACAACTTACGCTAATGCTACAGCTTATGCTAATGCTACATCTAACATTACAGCTAATGCTACAGCATTCACTAACGCTACAGCTTACGCTAGTGCTACTGTTAAGTCACAGTTGTGCTACAGCTAAGCAAATGTTAACGCTGCAGCTAATGCCAATGCTACAGCTACAGCTAATGCCAGTGCTACAGCTAAGCTAATGCTGCAGCTAAGCTAATGCTGCAGCTAAGCTAATGCTACAGCTATACTTTTACCACTGCTATGCTGAGGCTACAACAAAGCTAACACTACAGCTAGTGCTAGTGCTTATTCTTACATTAAAACTGTTTATAGTACAGTTTGAGCTTGTGCTACAGCTCATGCTTATACTACAGCTCATGCTTATGCTACAGCTCATGCTTATGCAACAGTTCGTGTTTATGCTACAGCTCGTGGTTATGCTTCAGCTCGTGCTAATGTTACAGCTTACGCCTACGCTTGCACTAAACCTACTGCTTCAGCTTATGCTACAACTTATGGTAATGCTACAGCTTATACTAATGGTACTGCTAACATTACAGGTAATGCTACAGCATTCACTTACGCTAATGCTACAGCTTATAGCTAATGCTACTGCTAAATCCACTGTTGTGCTACTGCTAAGCTAATGCTAATGCCAATGCTTCAGCTAATGCCAGTGCTTCAGCTAATGCCAATTCTATAGCTAAGCTAATGCTACAGCTATACTTTTGCCACAGCTATGCTCAGGCTACAACAAATCTACACTACAGCTAATGCAAGTGCTTATGCTTACATTTAAACTGTTTATAGTACAGCTCGTGCTTATGCCACAGGTCGTGCTTATGCTACAGCTTATGCTTATGCTACAGCTTACTTTTGCACTAAACGTAATGTTTCAGCTCATGCTACAACTTACGCTAATGCTACAGCTTATGTTAATGCTACCGCTAATGCTACAGCATTCACTAGCGCTACAGCTTTCGCTATTGCTACAGCTAAGTCACAGTAGTGCTACAGCTAAGCTAATTCCAATGCTTCAGCTAATGCCAATGCTACAGCTAAGCTAATGCTACAGCTATACTTTTGCCACAGCTATGCTAACACCACAGCTATGCTGAGGCTACAACAAAGCTAACACTACAGCTAATGCTAGTGCTTATGTTTACATTAAAACTGTTTATAGTACAGCTTGTGCTTATGCTATAGCTTATGCTTACGCTACAGCTTACTCTTACACTAAACCTAATGCTTCAGCTTTTGGTACAACTTACACTAATGCTACAGCTGATGCTGATGCTGCAGATAACGTTACTGCTAATGCTACAGCATTCACTAAAGCTACAGCTTAAGCTAGTGCTACAGCTAAATAACAGTAGTGCTACAGCTAAGCTAGTGCTAACGCTACAGCTGAAGCCAATGCTACAGCTAATGCCAGTGCTGCAGTTAAGCTAATGCTACACCTATACTTTTGCAACAGCTATGCTGAGGCTTCAACAAAGCTAACACTACAGCTAATGCTAGTGCTTATGCTTACATTTAAACTGTTTATAGTACAGCTCATGCTTATGCTACAGCTCGTGCTTATGCTACAGCTCGTGCTTATGGTACAGCTTACGCTTACATTACAGCTTACTCTTGCACTAAACCTAATGCTTCAGCATATGCTACAACTTATGCTAATTCTACAGCTTATGCTAATGCTACAGCCAATGTTACAGGTAATGCTATAGCATTCACTAACACTACAGCTTACACTAGTGCTACAGCTAAGTCACAGTAGTGCAACTGCTAAACTAATGCTAATGCTACAGCTAATGCCAATGCTACAGCAAATGGCAGTGCTACAGCTAAGCTAATGCTACAGCTATACTTTTGCCACAGTTATGCTAATACCAAAACTATGCTGAGGCTACAGCAAAGCAAACACTAGAGCTAATGCTAGTGCTTACGCTTACATTAAAACTGCTTATGGTACAGCTCGTGCTTATGCTACAGCTCGTGCTAATGCTACAGCTTACGCTTACGCTACAGCTTATACTTGCACTAAACCTAATGCTTCAGCTTATGCTACAATTTACTCTAATGCTACAGCTTATGCTAATGCTACTGCTTACGTTACAGCTAATGCTACAGCATCCACTAACTCTTATGCTAATTCTACAGCTAAGTCCACAGCAGTGCCACAGCTAAGCTAATGCTAATGCCAATGCTTCAGCTAATGCCAATGCTTCAGCTAATGCCAATCCTTCAGCTAACGCCAATGCTACTGCTAAGCTAATGCTAGAGCTAAGCTAATGCTACAGCTGTACTTTTGCCACAGCTATGCTAACACCACAGCTGTGCTGAGACTACAACAAAGCTAACCCTACAGCTAATGCTAGTACTTATGCTTACATTAAAACTGTTTATAGTACAGTTTGCGCTTCTGCTACAGGTCGTGCTTATGTTACAGCTCGTGCTTATACTACAGCTCTTGCTTATGCAACAGCTCATGCTAATGCTACAGATTATGCTTATGCTTGCACTAAACCTAATGCTTCAGCTTATGCTACAACTTAAGCTAATGCTACAGCTAACGTTACAACTAAAGCTACAGCATTCACCAATGCAACAGCTTACGCTAATGCTACAGCTTATGCTAATGCTACAGCTAAGTCCACAGTACTGCAACAGCTAAGCTAATGCTAATGCTAACGCTATAGCTAATGCCAATGCTTCAGCTAATGCCAATGCTTCAGCTAATGCCAGTGCTACAGCTAAGCTAATGCTACAGCTATACTTTTGCCACAGCTATGCTACAACTAACGCTAATGCTACAGCTTATGCCAATGCTACAGCTTACGCTAATGCTACAGCTTATGCCAATGCTACAGCTTACGCTAATGCTACAGCTTATGCTAATGCTAAGTCCACAGTAGTGCTACAGCTAAGCTAATGCTAATGCCAATGCTTCAGCTAATGCCAATGCTATAGCTAAGCTAATGCTACAGCTATTCTTTTGCCACAGCTATGCTGACACTACAACAAAGCTAGCACTACAGCTAATGCTAGTGCTTATGCATACATTGAAACTGTTTATAGTACAGCTCGTGCTTATGCTACAGCTCGTGCTTATGCTACTGCTTACGCTTGTGCTACAGCTTACTCTTGCACTAAACATAATGTTTCAGCTTATGCTACAATTTACGCTAATGCTACAGCTTATGCTAATGCTACATCTAACGTAACAGCTAATGCTACAGCATTCACTAACGCTACAGCTGACGCTAGTGCTACAGCTAAGTCACAGCAGTGCTACAGCTAAGCTAATGCTAATGCTACAGCTAATGCCAATGCTACAGCAAATGCCAGTGCTACAGCTAAGCTAATGCTATAGCTATACTTTTGCCTCAGTTATGCTAACACGAAAACTATGCTGAGGCTACAACAAAACTAACACTACAGCTAATGCTAGTGCTTATGCTTACATTAAAACTGCTTATGCTTTAGCTTGTGCTTATGCTACAGCTTACGCTTACGCTACAGCTTACTCTTACACCTAACCTAATGCTTCAGCTTATGCAACAACTTACGCTAATGCTACAGCTCATGCTAATTATAATTAATCAGTAGCTAGCACACTCGCCTCTGAGGCCAGGAGATCAGGGGGGGCTGTGGATTCAGTTCCCACATCTGGCACTTGGTTTAATATCCCAGTGCTGACACTGTAATGCAGCATGAAAGGTGTGCTGCATTTCTGAGGTGCCGTCTTTTGGATGAGACGTTAAACCGAGGTCCCATCTGCCTGGATTGGTGGTAGTTCAGGTGGATGTTAAAGATCCCATGGCTCTTATTGAAAAGAGTAGGGGAATTTCCCTGGTGTCCTAGCCAAATTTTCCTCATTGACTAAAAATACCACCAACAGCTTAATCTGGTTCAAGGTCAGTTGGCATTCATCTGTATCCCCCTCCCCCAGATCGTGCCTGAAAATAGGCAAGATTTGTCTAGTGCACTTTCCCAGTCAACAAAAGCTAAATAAATAATAAATAATAAATAAATAATTCCACATATAAGATTACAGCTAATGCTACAGCATTCACTAATGCAACAGCTTACGCTACTGCTACAGCTAAGTCACAGTAGTGCTACAGCTAAGCTAATGCTAATGCTTCAGCTAATGCCAGTGCTAAAGCTAAGCTAATGCTACAGCTCTACTTTTGCCACAGCTATGCTGAGGCTACAACAAAGCTAACACTACAGCTAAAGCTAGTGCTCATGCTTACATTAAAACTGTTTATAGTACAGTTTGTACTTATGCTACAGCTCATGCTTATGCTACAGCTCTTACTTCTGCTTTTGCTTGTGCTAATGCTACAGCTTACGCTACAGCTTATGCTTGCACTAAACGTAATGCTTCAGCTTATACTACAACTTACGCTAATGCTACAGCTTATGCTAATGCTACTGCTAATGTTACATCTAAGGCTACAGCATTCACTTATGCTAATGCTACAGCTTATGCTAATGCTACAGCTAAGTCCACAGTAGTGCTGCAGCTAAGCTAATGCTAATGCCAATGCTTCAGCTAATGCCAGTGCTTCAGCTAATGCCAATGCTACTGCTAAGCTAATGCTACAGCTATACTTTTGCCACAGCTATGCTGAGGCTACAACAAAGCTAACACTACAGCTAATGCTAGTGCTTATGCTTACATTTAAACAGTTTATAGTACAGCTCGTGCTAATGCCACAGCTCATGCTTATGCTTCAGCTTATGCTTATTCTACAGCTTACTCTTGCACTAAACGTAATGTTTCAGCTTATTCTACAACTTACGCTAATGCTACAGCTTATGTTAATGCTACAGCTAATGTTACAGCTAATGCTACAGCATTCACTAACGCTGCAGCTTACGCTAGTGCTACAGTTACATCACAGTAGTGCTACTGCTAAGCTAATGCCAATGCTTCAGCTAATGCCAATGCTACAGCTAAGCTAATGCTATTGCTATACTTTTGCCACAGCTATGCTAACACCACAGCTATGCTGAGGCTACAACAAAGCTAACACTACAGGTAATGCTAGTGCTTATGCTTACATTAAAACTGTTAATAGTACTGCTCGTGCTTATGCTACAGCTTATGCTTATGCTACAGCTTACTCTTACACTAAACCTAATGCTTCAGCTTATGGTACATCTTACGCTAATGCTACAGCTGATGCTAATGCTCCAGCTAACGTTACAGCTAATGCTATGCATTCACTAGCACTACAGCTTATGCTAGTGCTACAGCTAAATAACAGTAGTGCTACAGTTAAGCTAGTGCTAATGCTACAGCTGATGCCAATGCTACAGCTAATGCCAGTGCTGCAGTTAAGCTAATGCTACAGCTATACTTTTGCAACAGCTATGCTGAGGCTACAACAAAGCTAACACTACAGCTAATGCTAGTGCTTATGCTTACATTTAAACTGTTTATAGTACAGCTCATGCTTATGCTACAGCTCGTGCTTATGCTACTACTCATGCTTATGGTACAGCTTACGCTTACATTACAGCTTACTCTTGTGCTAAACCTAATGCTTCAGCTTATGCTACAGCTTATGCTAATGCTTCAGTTTATGGTAATGCTAACGTTACAGCTAATGCTACAGCATTTGCTAACGCTACAGCTTATGCTAATGCTACAGCTTGCGCTAGTGCCACAGGTAAGCTAATGCTTCTGCTACAGCTAATGTCAATGCTTTAGCTAAGCTAATGCTACAGCTATACTTTTGCCACAGTTATGCTGAGGCTACAACAATGCTAACACTTCAGCTGTGCTATCGCTACAACTACACTAACAGATGCTCATTTGTTTTAAACTTTATAAATTTACAATAGACAGACAGTCGTAAAAGTGTCCAGAGATGTACATAAGGATAAAATATAAAGGAAATTCCACAGGAAGGTGCCACCCCTCTTAATACAGACAATTTAAAATGAATTCTTGGTACTGTTTCAATTAATTACAGCTTTAGGAAGCTATCAGTAAAAATAACTTAATCAAAAATAGTCCCTTGTAGATATTGCTGTTGTTTAAGCCCATGAGCTGCATGATACAGTGGGATCATTTAGAAGTCCATATGGCTTACGAGCTTCTTCTCCCTCCTGAGAGAAAGACAAAAAAGCATGTAGAAACAATTTAGGTACCTTACAGGTAACAACCACCTTAACTGGCTAAACAAATCACCCTCTTCTGTACGAATATCTGACTCTCTGGTAACTTTGACATGCTACAAACTGAAATGGCTATAAAAATATTGTTCAGAGGCAACAAGTACCTCTTAAACCCCATCAACAGCATGGAAAGAAAACTTTTTTGCACCCAGACTTGAGCATAAATTAAAACAGGTATCTTAAGACATTTGTTCAGGAAGCCTTACTGGCTTAATAAATCCCCTTAGAATAAACATATTTATTAAATGTTCTGGAACTTAAACAGATCTTCAGAAATCCTCTGTACTGCAAGGGACCCAGTGTGTCTTGACCAGGCAACAGACCACTCAACTTCTGGAACCTAAACAGGTTTTCAGGAATCTTCTGTACCGCAAGGGATCCAGTGTGCCTTGACCAGGCTACGGACCCTTCGATTTCTGGAACCTAAACAGTTTTTCAGAAATCCTCTGTACCACAAGGTGCCTTGACCAGGCCACACACCCCTTGATTTCTGGAACCTAAACAGCTTTTCAGAAATCCTCTGTACTGCAAGGGATCATGTGCGCCTTGAACAGGACATGGACCCCTTGATTTCTGGAACCTAAACAGTTTTTAAGGAATCCTCTGTACAACATGTGATCCAGTGTGCCTTGATAAGGCCATGGACCCCTAGATTTCTGGAACCTAAGCAGCTTTTCAGGAATCCTCTCTACTGCAAGGGATCCAGTGTGCCTTGACCAGGCCATGGACCCCACGGTTTCTGGAACCTAAACAGTTCTTCTGAAATTCTCTGTATTGCAAGGGATCCAGCATGCATACACCAGGCCACAGGCCCTGTGGTTTCTGGAACCTAAACAGTTCTTCAGAAATCCTCTGTACTGCAAGGGATCCAGTGAGCCTCCTCCAGGCCATGGACTCCGCAGTTTCTGGAACCTAACCGGTTATTCAGAAATCCTCTCTACTGCAATGGATCCAGCGTGCCTTGACCAGGCCATGGACCCCGCGGTTTCTGGAACCTAAACAGTTCTTCAGAAATCCACTGTACTGCAAGGGATGCAGCGTACCTTGACCAGGCCACTGATCCCCCAATTTCTGGAACCCAACCAGTTTTTCAGAAATCCTCTGTACTGCAAGGGATCCAGCATGCCTTGACCAGGCCACGGACGCCGCAATTTCAGGAAGTTGAGTGGTTCTTCAGAACTCCTCTGCACTGCAAGGGATCCAGCATGCCTTGACCTGTGGATTAAAAGATGGGCCCTTTTTTTTTTTTAAGTTAAATTAGCTGCCAAGGCTCGACAGTCACCAGGCTCATAGCGGAGGTTACACTGGAGCAAAATTGCCTTGGCTTGCTGCACAAGGCTTCAAGCTTCATAACTGCTGGGCTTTAAGGCTTCAAGACTTAAAATTGTCCAGTGTGCAGTCTCACCACCTCATTTCATAGACTAGGTAAAATTTGACAATGTTTGTTGACGTGTATAGATCTGTTTTTATTTCTGTGATACCAGACATCTTAACAGTGTAAAATCGCGATTACCTCTAATTTAAACAAGTACGGCTAGCAACTTATACAGACTAACATAAGTCTGTGTTGTCCTGTGTTGGTAAAGCTGATTAGTGTAAAGCTGAATAACTGCATAATTTAAGAGTGCTCTTTTGTCCTACCTGGCCCGCTTCCTCAGATCTGTATTTATTACCCTCTCTCTCTCTCCCCAGATTTCTTGTGGGTCGCGAGGGCTCTAGGAACAGACCGCCTTCCCCAGCACCAGCAGCAGGACAGGATCGCTGTCGCCCGCCCCCCACCCCCACGGACCTCAGGTACGCCAGTCCACGGAGAACAGTACTGCACAGGTGCTCAGTTTAATCCCCACTGGCACTCCGTGCCGCCTCCCCACCGTCCCCACCACCACCCTTGGTCGGCTCTCCAATTTATAGCAATTATCACGTGAGGCTGCAGAACCAATCAGCCCACTTTGCCATCTGCAGATTATACTAGCTGAACACTAGAGGGACCCTGCTTGTCTAAACCCTCCTGTCTTTCTACCAGCAGATTAAAATAATGACTACTTTAGGTCCTGCATTATTCATGCTATTCCTCCTCACCCCTACTTTGTTACAAGAAAACACTGTTCTAAATCCCCCTGACACTGTGTTTTACATTTTTATGCTAGCCTCTCATCCACCCACCACTCCCTCTAACCCCTCCTTACACCCACCTTTCTCCACTAACACCCCACACGCGCTGGTTCACTTATCAGCCCCAGCTCACCCCCCCGACACCCATATCCTCTGCAGACCACAATAACAGGTGGTACCTCCCTGTACTAGCCCTGCCCACCCTTAGCTCCCTGCCTATCCCCTGCACTGCCCCCCACAAATCTGCCTGGCTGCCCAAACATCGCTACCACCACAGCCACAGTTCCTTACTCTGGCTCACCATTCTACTCCTCCTGCTCTCTGGTAATGTCCACCTCAACCCAGGCCCAGGACCTGGCACATTGCCCTCCGTTGGGCCTGGCCTCCGCATTGCCTACATGAATATCTGCAGTCTACCAAAAAAGACTGCTGCACTCCAATGCTGGGTCTCCCAACACAAGCCCGACATCCTTGCCATAGTGGAAACCTGGCTCTCCTTGTTGTCCCCTGACTCGATGGTCTCCCTCCCTGGCTTCTCCCTCTTCAGAGAAGATCATGTGGTGGGGCGTGGGGTGGCTGCGCAGTCTCACCTAATGACTCCCTCCTGGGGCATGCCCTGCATACCCCAAAGCCTGACCATGGGGCCCAAGCAATCACCCTAAAATCTCCCTTACCCAGGCCGAGGCCCTTTACTCCTCACTCACGCATATGTACCCCCCACAAGAACAAAACTAAGCTTAACTGCTCCCTCACTGATTACCTCAATACCTTGCCACACAAGACAGAACAGCTCATCATGGGAGATCTCAACATCAACTGGCTCAGTGCTACCTCAGCACAAGTTAAAGATAACTACAGCCCTTGCTCTATCCCAACTAGTGACTCAACCCACTAGATTTAACCAGTCAAGTGGGACTAGCACGCTCCTTGACATTGTGCTCTCTAACCGCCCTCACAAAATAAAGGATATTAATGTATTACCCAACTCCCTCAGTGACCACTCGCCAATTCTCTGCCTCTGGTCCAGCCCTGTGCTCAAAGCCATGCACCACCCCACCCCCTGTTGCCGTTTTTGCCCTGGTGGTCTACGCAAACTTAAGCATCACCTTGCACAACTTGATTGGTCCCCAATCTCCCACGCAAAGGATATAGACGTTGCCCTTGCTTTCCTCACCAATGCCTTCTGCAAGGCCTGTGATGTTTTCGCCCCTGTCACCCGCACCAGTACCAAGAGGCACCTGGCTGCCTGGATACCCCCCCCAATCCAACAACTGAAGTAACGTGATAACCTATGGCACATTGCTGTCAGTACTGGCAAACTAGCAGACAAGCAAGCCTACAACGCAGCTCGCAACCAGTGCACCTGGGCCATAAGAAAAGCCAAAGCCAGCCACTACCAATCCACCTTGACATCCACCTGGGGCAATGCCCGCACCTTCTGGAATAATGTGAAAGAGTTAAATGGGTCATCCTGCTCCCCCCTCAGATGATCGTAAATGGCATTATCGACGCTGACCCCTCCCGTATTGCCAACTGCCTTAACAAAACTTTCACTGATCTAAGCTCTGTTCTCCCGGCCCACTTCTTTGACCCCATACTGGTTTGCAACAGTCCAGCTGTTGCTTGCCCCCCCTTCCTCTTTAGGACTGTCTCACCACAGGATGCAAAGCCAATCCTCCAAAAGGCTCTCTCCTCCCGCAACCCAAGTGATGACCCCCTTGACTCCTGGATACTCCGCCTAACTTTGGATGTCATGCTAGTCCCCCTCACTGACCTCCTTAATCAATCCCTGTGTCTCAGCCAATTCCTGAGGGCATGGAAACAGGCCGAAGTCATCCCTATACACAAAAATGGAGACCTTACTGTACCTAATAACTACAGACCTATCTCCGTCCTCCCCCCTCTCCAAAGCTCTCAAAAAAATAGTATCTGCTCAACTTACAGCATATCTATCCAGCCACAACATCCTGTGCCTTGAACAGCATGGCTTTTGCCCCGGTCACAGCACCGCCACAGCTCTACTGGAATTCTCCCACATTATACACACTCTGTTAGATTCCAGAGAGTTGGCTGGGGCAGTGTTCATTGACCTGTCCAAGGCCTTCGACACTGTGAACCACCCACTATTGCTAGACACCCTCTGTAAAATGGGGCTATCTGCTGGCCCATTAGCCTGGT
The DNA here is from genome assembly GCA_016271365.2 of Neoceratodus forsteri. Lineage (NCBI taxonomy): Eukaryota > Metazoa > Chordata > Ceratodontiformes > Ceratodontidae > Neoceratodus > Neoceratodus forsteri. Next base: position 1,441,046,269 of record CM028130.1, on the reverse strand, counting down.
TCTCCAGCTACCTCTGTGGTAGATCCCAATGCGTTAAGCTAACTGGTGGCCTATCCTCAGCACTGCCTGTATGTTCGGGAGTTCCACAAGGCTCCATTCTGGGCCCCACATTATTCAGTCTCTTCCTGAACTCCCTTCCCAGCTCTTGTACCGGAAAGCTGCTATTATATGCAGACGATGCCGTCCTACTCTCCTCGCACCCCGACCCGGTCATTCTCCAGAACAGCCTGCAGTCCTCCTTCAGCCAACCTGAAAAATGGTTCCTTGACCACTGCCTGGACCTGAATCTCAAGAAAACAAAGGCAATGATCTTTGCACACCACCAAAGTAGCTCCAAAAATACCCCTCTCTCCATCCTCCCCAGCACCACCCATCCCCTTGAGCAGGTATCTACATACAAATACCTGGGCATCACCTTTGATTCAGCTTTCTCTTTCCATGCCCATGTCAGTGCCTTATCCACTGCCATGAACGCCCGGATTGGGTTCCTATATCAACACAAACACTGCCTCCCTGGCTTCGCCCTGCAGTTGGCCATCACTTCCTCTATCCTGTCACTAGTTGACTATGGCCTCCCCATCTACGCAGCCGCTGGCCCCACTGTCCTCACCAAAATCCAGACCTCCATCAACAAAGCCTGCAGTCTCCTGACTGGTGCCCCAAGTGGAACCCACACATGTCAGCTCTATACCACCACAAACATACTCAATCTGGAAGAACGACTGCATTATCACACTGGTATACTAGCAAAAAGGACTTTTCTTGGACTGTGTCCCCCCTGGTGTCACTGCACAGCTCCAGCTTGCTTCCCACTCGGCCGCCACCCGTACCACCTGCAAAGCCACCTTCTTGGTGCCTAGAACCAGGACCTCCTTTGCCCAAAGGTCCTTCCATTACAGAGCACCATCCTGGTATAACTCCCTTCCCATGCACATCTCAAGCACCCCTAAAATTGGCCAGTTCAAAGCTGCCCTACGCAACCACCTTCTTAGCACTCGGAAGTGTACATGCCTACGGTAGGGCCTGTCATTGCCTCCTGGCTCGTTAGCTCACCCACTCTATTTTACACTGACCATTGCCTGCATGGCCTGCTAGGAACTACCAATGAACTTTGTTCTGTACTATGGAAAACTACCTATGTTTTAAACTATGTATAGGCCTTTGCCTGCATGACCAGCTAGGACCTACCTATGATTGTGTCCTGTACTATGAGAAACTACCCATGTTTAGGCAATGTATAATGTATGTATCGCACCTGTTTTGTTTCACCCTGTCTTACCACATTGCTGTTGTTACCCTCCCTGCGACAAGGTGCCTTTGTAAATGAGTCTGTGACTCAAAGGTTGTAAATCCGATTCATGAACTAAATAAATAAATAAATATTGCCTGGCTTAGACTCCAATGCAATATAAAAGTTACACAGTTTTAAAGTGTTCCTTTCGGAGGTGCTACCATCTCCCATGGTTTGCCAGCAAAGCAGAAAGGACAGGAATCGCTGTAGCTCAATGGTTCTTGGACATCTAAGAAAAAAAGCAAATGTCTGATGTTAATAGCCATGATGATAAAACACTTATTAAGGATCTAAAGGACAAATAATAGCAAAGATTTGTATATACATAATTATAGGAGTTTGCTGAATACCAGCAGCATATAAAACATGTACCCACAGTGTCTTACAGTAGCTACCACATTGACTGGACCTCATTCTACTTAAACACCATGTAAACTAGAATAAGAGAGGGTTCACTTTTGTTAGACATCACAGTGAAACTTTTAAGTCAGAAATGGTTTCAAATCCCAACATTCATTGTGGCCAATAGGACTAAGAGACCGAAGTCAAAAAATTCAAAAAACCTAGCATGTTGCCTCCTTTCCTTCTCACCCTCACACATTCTAGGGCCATGAATTTAAATCTTGAGGGATCCCCATTGTGATGCTTTTTGTAGTGGTTGCTAACAGACATGTTGCTTTGGAGATTTTTTTATGTTTCTCAGATGTTCTTGTATATGTTCGCGAAGCGGACATATTGTTCTGCCAAGATACAGAGTGTTGCAATTATACCGTGTAGCATAAACAACAAATTTGGAGCTACAGTTTAGGAATTCCCTAATCTCAACTTTCTTGGCAATGTGAGGGAGGTCAAAGGTCGCTTCATGGTTGTAGTGTGCATACACACACTACATTTTCCACAGCAAAACACCCTTGGGTGGAAGTGACAACCAGTTTAAGTTTGGTTGGCTGGTGATAGAACTTTTATGCTGACTTTGGACCAGTCTATCCCCTGAGATTTGTACCCCTCTTAAATAATATCCTGGGGGTTTGTGAAAAAGTGTTGGATAACATAGTAACATAGTATTTGATGGCAGATGAAGACCAGTAGGCCCACCCAGTCTGCCCTTATTCCCTGCCTGCATCAATGGTTACTGACCCTACTTGGTCATCGGCTTAAGCCTTTCATACCTACCTCTAAGATTCCCTTGTGCCTATCCTGTGCATGTTTGAATCCCCCCTCTGTGCTAGCTCCCACTACTTCCTGGGGTAAGCTAGTCCATGCATCTACCACCCTTTCTTTGAAGAAAAACGTCCTAACATTCCCCTTTGTCCTGCCTCCCTCCAATCTTATATCATGTCCCCTTGTCTTAGTACACCTCCTATACTGAAAGATGTCACCCACTTGCATGTTGTTTATGCCCTTAAGATACTTAAAGGTTTCTATCATATCTCCCCATTCTCACCTCTATTCTAGTGTATACATATTGAGGTCTTTTAATCTCTCCTCTTATGTCTCCTGGTGCAAGCTCTGCACCATCTTTGTTGCCCTTTTCTGAACCACCTCCACCCTGTTTATGTCCTTACGAAGATGCAGCCTCCAGAACTGAACACCGTACTCCAGATGAGACCTCACCAGTGTTTTGTACAGTGGCATCACCACCTCCCTTCTTCTCCTAGTGATACCCCTTCATATGCACCCCAACATGCTACTGGCCCTCCCCACAGCCTTGGTATACTGTTTGGACACCTTTAGGTAATCTGAGATGGTTATCCCTAAATCCCTTTCTTCCCTGGTAACTGTCAGCAACTCCCTCTCATCCTGCAACTCTCTGCAGGGTTTATGCACCCCAGGTGCATGATTTTGCACTTCTCTGCATTAAATTTTAACTGCCGTACTTTGGACAACTTTTCCAGCTGTCCTAGGTCTCTCTTTATTTTCTCGACCCGCTGGAGTGTCTACCCTGTTGCAGATCTTGGTGTTATCTGCAAATAGGAAAACCTTCCCCTCCAGCCCATCAGCAAGATCACTAATGTAGGCTTTAAAAAAGACTGGCCCCAGGACTGATCCTTGAGGCACCCCACTGGTCATCCCCTATTCCTAGGATTGGATCCCATTAACCACCACCCTCTGCTTTCTGTCTCCCTACCAATTTCTAACCCAGTTTTCCACTTTGTGGCTCACCCCTAGGCTATCCAACTTGTTAACCAGTTTTCTGTGTGGAATGGTGTCGAAGGCCTTGCTGAACTCAAGGTAGGTAATATCCACTGCTCCCCCTGATCCACCTCCTTTGTCACCCGGTCAAAAAAGTCTATTAGATTTGTTTGACATGGCCTTCCTGCTGTGAATCCATGCTGCTTTGGATCCTGTGCTCTGCTGGATTCCAAGTGTTCCACAATCCTTTCCTTAAGCAGCACCTCCATAATCTTGCCCAGTACTGAGACTAGGCTGACCAGCTTAGTTTTCTGCTTCCTCCCTGTTTCCAATCTTGTGAAGAGGGACTACATGTGTCCTCTTCCAGTCCTTTAGAACCACTTCTGTATTAAGTGACTCACTAAACAGGGCTGCCAGCAGGGGCACTGGCACTATCTGAAGTTCCATTAATATCCTAGGGTGTATACTATCTGGACCCATTGCTTTGTCCACCCTCAGTTTTGAGTTCTTTTTGGACTTCTGTAAATGTACTAGTGTTCTCATCCCTCCTTACATTGTTTATGATGCCCAGCTGTGGTCCCTGTCCCTACCCTCTTCAGTGAATACTGAGCAGAAGTATTTATTCAGTATTGATGCTTTTTCTAGCTCTCCCTCCACACACGCCTCTTCCTCCCCTTTGAGCCTTACAATCCCAGCCTCAGCATTCCTTCTTTCACTAATGTGTCTTTAGACTGTCTTGTCCACCTTTTTAATTGTCTGTGCTAATCTTTCCTCGGTTTGTGCCTTTGCACTTCTAACTGCTTTCCCTGCTTCCCTCTGTTTATCTAGGGTCACTGACCTGTCTCCTTCCTTCTGTGTCACCTTGTATTTTCTGAAAGCCACCTTTTTGGACCTTATTTTTTCTGCCACCCCCTTTGAGAGCCTTAGTGGTTTGTTCCTTCTCTTACCCTTATTTCTTAACCTAATGCACTGATTTATCACCTCCAGTATGGCACCCTTTAGGTGTGCCCACTGCTCCTCAACCCCCCCTTGCTTCCTTCCTCACCAGGGCTTCTTTTATGCCTATCCCCAACCTAGCAAAGTCCACCCTCCTAACATCCAGGACTCTCACCTTTATGTGACACAGCTGGGACACTTTACCAATATTAAACCATACAGCCTGGTGGTCACTGGACCCTAGGTGACCATCCACCTGGACTTCCATGCTTCTGTCCCCATTGGTCAATACAAGGTCCAGAATTACCTTGTCCCTGGTGAGCTCCAACACTAACTGCCCGAGGCCTGCCCCATCAAGGATTCCAAGATGTCTCAGCTTCTGGCTTCATTTTGGACACATGGACACAGAGCTGCAGCTATAAATGTTGGGGCCCAGGACAAGTCAATAGAAATGGGCCCCTGTTTCCCAAACCAGCTAATGCCAGGGGTTTTGCCAGCTGCTCATGTGGGCTCCTCCTGAGCTCGGGGCCCCGGACAACTTCCCCACATTTCCCCCCATTACTGCGGCCCTGCATGGACATTTTGGACCTGGGGTCATTTTTGACAATGGGCCTGTATTGTTTAATAATGGATTCAGCCTTGCCCCTCAAGAATTTAAACTCACTGACGAAGTAGATAGGCTGCTCAGATGATACACTATAAGTTTTTGGTTTAGGCGTTAGCAATGTTTTTCTTTCAAGCCCTCTGGTTTTGGATAAAGCTTCATCCAATACTTTCTTGCTGTATCCCTTCCCTGAAACTCTGTTGTGAAGGGCAACAGCCTCATTTTCAAAATCAATATCCTCGGCGCAATTACGTCATAGTCTTAGAAATTGTTTATAGGGTATTGACATATTTAGACTTCTGGGGTGACCACTACTTAATCTTAACAGAGTATTAGTGGTCACTGGTTTCCAGAAATTGCTTGTTGGTAATGTTGTTTTTGATCCTGAGTACCACATCTAAAAAGTTTAGTGAATCTGCACTAATGATGAATCTAAAGTTTAGATTGTTCATTTTCAGCCATACCACAAACTCATTGGCTTCAGCCTCTAAACCATCCCACACACAGACCACATCATCAATGTAACAAAACCAGTGTTTCATGTGGTCTGTGTGTGGGTTGTGTTCACTGTTGAAAACCAAGCATTCTTCCCAATGCCCCCAAAATAAATTTGCAAATGATGTGGCCATGGAGGCACCCATCACAGTCCCACAGACTTGGAAACAACACTCAGAATTAAATTCAGAGCAGTTATGTGTGAGTACAAACCAGAGGGCTTCTAGAATACAGTCTGTGGGAATTTCTGATCAGTGGGACTCTAGGGTAAAAAGTATTTGCAACTTCACTACCTGGGACATGTTCAGTAGACATATACAATGCCTCAACATCAATGCCAACAAACAGGTAACCAGGCTCCCATTTAAGTTCCTCTATTTTACTTAGGTCCATGGTTTCCCTTGTGTATGAAGGTAGGCTAGTCACACAAGAAAATGTCAACACATTGACTCAAGCTGTCCAACAGGGAGCCAATGCCAGAAACAATTGGTCTCCCTAGTGGATCAACCAGAGATTTGTGCACTTTATGGAGATTTTACAGGGTTGGCATAGGATCTTCATTCCAAATTAAAAGGAATTCATTAACATATCATATACTTTATTATATACACTTAGTATTTGCTGCCTGCAGAAATTCAAACAATTCCTTACATAGGTAACATATGTAAGTACGAAGCTAAGGGGACTTATGTCCATAATGCTCACCTGGTACATTTTCTGTAGATTGCCTATTTCATGCAACCTATCTAGATGATGTTTAAACATTTCCACAGAAGTGCTTCCTACAACCTCTTAAACATATAAATTGTTTAAGGATCAACCAGAAGAAATGTCAAACAAAATACTTTGGGTCGAAATATTAAGGGACAAACAACAGAAATTACTTGTAGGCGCATGTTACAGGCCACCAGACATGAATCTGTTGATACATAAAGAAATCTTAAATAACATCAGCAATAAATCACATTATAAAGAAACCATATTACTAGGGGACTTCAATCTTCCAGGGATTAACTGGAAGGATGGAACATGTAGTATTAATCTTGAGAATTTATTTCTAGTTATATTAGTTATATTCTAGTTGTTGTAGGCTAATGGCCTACAACAACTGATTAAAGCATCAGCTAGAAAACATAACATCTTGGACCTATTACTCACAGATATTCCTGGACAAGTAAAGAATATTAAAATTAAAGACCCCATACAGAATAGTGATCACAAAACTATAACCTTTGAAACCCACATACATCACAAACCTGAATCAGTGAAAAAAAACTTTCAAAAATTACAATAAAGCAAACTTTGTCCAAGTAAAGTCAGATCTTTGTAATTGGCAATGGGACAATGGGTCCTCATCCATTGAGGAACTCTGGACCAGAGTCAAAAATGAAATCATAGAACTTGAAACTAAATATGTACCAAACACAATTACATACAATAAGAAGGGTAAAATACCACTGTGGGCAACACCAAATATATTAAAACTACTAGCCAAGAAAAGAAGGGCCTATAGAATACTTACATGAAACAATAATGATTATAATAAATATAAATACAAGTCAATTCCAAAAAAATGCAAACTACGCATAAGACCAGAAAAGAGGAAACTAGAATTTAGACTTGCTTATAGGAAGGATGGTGGACAAAGTTTCTACTCCTATATAAATAATAAAAAACAAGCCCTAGAAACCATTGGCCCATTGACTGTATGCTCAGATGAAATAACAACACCTCAAGACATAGCAGAGAAATTTAATAAATATTTTTGCTCAGTGTTTACCCTTAAAAAAACAAAACAATAGTATCATAAGCCCCAAAACTGAAGATTTAGCAAAATTCACAAAGAAAGACATCTTAAAAAAAATTAGAGAGCATTAATACTAATAAATCCCCGGGCCCTGATAAGTTACATCCCAGACTCCTAAAAGAAATCAGAGAATGGTTAGTGAAACCATTACACAAAATTTTCAATTTATCATTATTTTCAAATACAATACCAAAAAAAATTGTAAAACAGCTGTTGTCATCCCGATTTTTAAAAATTGAATCCAGTGTGAAACTTCAAATTACAGGCCAATAAGCCTCACAAGTGTATTTGGTAAGATCTTCAAATCCTTACTTAAAGACCAACTTGAAGAGGACATGAAATTAAAGAATTGTACAGATCATTCACAGCATGGCTTTAAAAACCAGGTCATGTTTAACAAGTAACTTTGTTTTTTATGAGACAGTGAGCAAGCTCCTTGGGGACAAAAATCCAGTGGATGTCATCTATCTGGACCTTTGCAAGGCATTCAACAAGGTGCCTCATGAAACCTTGATACTGAAAATGAGGAAACTGGGAATAAATTGTATAATTACAAACTTGGTGGAAGAATGGTTAAATAACCGTACACAAAAAGTGTGTGTTAGGGGACACATGTCGAAATCAAGTCCAGTTACTAGAGGTGTGCCTCAGAGATCAGTCTTGGGACTAACACTGTTCTCAATCTTCATATGTGGCTTGACAAAAAACATTAGTAATTTTTCTATTAAATTTGCAGACAATACTAAAGTAGCGGCCAAAGTCAAAAAAGATGAAGATATATTAATTTTCAAAAATTATATAAAAATCTTTGAAGAGTGGGCATTAAAAAATAAAATGACATACAACAGCAGCAAATGTGTCATAATGCACCTAGGAGACAAAAATAAACATAACCAGTATACACTCAATGGCTGTGCCCTCAAACCAGTATTAGAGAAAAAAAAGACCTGCTAATTATCATAAAATCTGATCTATCCTTTCAAAGTCATTGTAATCATGTTATCAATATGGTTAACATAGAGGATAATGTATGGTCCTCTATCGGTAACCGGTCAGTTAACTGTCAGGAGGTTGCCAGGGTGACCGTGTAAACCTCGAGAGCGAAGCTCTAGAGGTTTATGTCGCCATGGCAACCTCGAGGCGGTTAACATTGACCGGTTGCCGAAAGAGAGACCATACATTATTTTTTATAGTGTATGGTCCCACATAAAAAGGCTGCTTACTTTTGCTAACTAGTCACTGGCGAGCCGTTTCAGTCCTTCCCTAACCGCTGCTGTTCATCCATGGTTCCCTTTGGAGAAAAAAAAGCACACACATGCTCAGACCATTGGCTATTTGTTAACCTCATCGATGTAACGAGGCATCATAGGTTAACAACATGTCTACGCTCACATCGAGAGTTAACAACCTTAGAAATGATGATTTCCTAAGGTTAACAGCGTTCTACCATACATTATAGATTAATAGGTAATATAAAGAGATCATTTACGAGAAGAGATCGGGATTGCATTCTACCAATCTACAAAGCCTACATAAGGCCTCACACGGATTATTGCTCACCACTGTGGAGCCCTTATCGTAAAGGAGATGTGAATAGACTGGAGGGGGTTCAACGAAGAGTAACTAAGATGATCAACAACATGCAAAATAAGAGTTATGATGTGAGATTTGGAGAATCAGATCTGTACTCACTGGAAAAAAGGAGAACAAGGGGTGCTCTCTTATTAATGTATAAACTGCCAAAAGATTCTGAACTTATGGCTGATTTTAGGAATGACCTACAGCCAAAGGGATTGTAATCTGAGAAGTCATAAATATCAGTTGTCATGAATTTATGCAAAAAAAAGACAACATGCGTCTTTTCTACACCCAAAGAATAATCCCAGTTTGGAACTCACTTCCTACATTTGTAGCCAACTCTACTAGCCATGAGAACTTCAAACAAAACCTTGATAAATATTTACTGAAACATGGGTGAAGTACCAGCTTGCTTGAGATATACTCACATGGGCCTAGGCTTTCTGTATATCTATCACTTCTTAGTATGATGTTATGGTGGTTACTATTTAGTTTTCTATAATATTGTTTATTTGCCAGGAGTTTATAGACCCGGTTCTGATAAAAAATCAGAAGTCATCGGCATCACATTGCCCCCCACCCCGTCCATAGGTTTTATAATTAAATTCTCAGTTTTTGTTAATTCATCAACAGCAGACTTTTCATTTTTTGTTAAATTCCTGCAGACCGAGGATGGAGGGGTGCTAAACAGCTTTATGAATTTCCCTCACTACAATTTTTTGATATGTTTTTATATTGACTATATTACATGGTGGGCAGAAAATAGATTTAGGTTTGAATGCATTTTGTTTTAGTTGCTCAGACTACCTACCTCAAATGTAAAATATAAAATTACTGGTGTTGATACTCAAACAGTCCCCAGTAGCATCCTGATTTGCTAAATTTTCATTAAATAGTTCGCTCAGGATATCCAAATTCTCCAGCTTCAGTGCACTCCAATAGTAGTCATCACCCACGTTGCTGGCCAGAGATATAGAAATGGTTGTGGTCAATGCCTGCCTGATAAGATTTGATGTCCCTTCATCAGTGAGTTCATCTTTGGTTACAGGCTAATCCATTCCATGATCAAAAAGTGCTGGTATTGAAGTCATTGATGAAACCCACTGTGTCAGTACTATTTTCCTGATTTTAGAAGTAGTCTTTTAAATGCAATTTTCAGAAAATTTTTAATGAGAAAAGATATCATCTCAGAGCCAACAAAGGTGGCTAACATGTTCAATTCTAATTTTGTTACAGTATTTACAAATAAAATGCAAGGTCAGGTGAGCATTACTCCAAATAAGGAACATCATATTGACGTAACGATGGACAAAGTGATAAAAAAATAAATGCCCTAAAAAATACTAATTCAGCAGGGTCGGACAACATCTCAAACAATATATTAAAGCTATTTTCCCCAGAGATAGCTATCCCACTGACACTCATTTTCCAGAAGTCACTGGAGAGTGGAGAGGTGCCAGAGGATTGGGAGATGGCGAGTGTGATACCTATCCATAAAAAGGGGAATAGAGCAGATTACACAAACTACAGACCCATTAGCTTGACCTCAGTGCCGGGCAAGGTGATGGAGTCTATTCTAAAAGATGCAATAAATAGTCATTTAGATGAAATAGAACAGAGAGACAGGGAACAGCATGGGTTTGTGACTGGGAGATTGTGTGTGACAAATATGTTTTTATGAAAAACTCTCAGAAGTTTTGGATGGTGGGGAGGCTGTGGATAGTGTGTATCTGGACTTTGCAAAAGCCTTTGACAAGGTCCCTCATTTAGAAATACTGCATAGCTTAAAAATAATTGATCTGGATCACAGAGTGGTCCTCTGGATAGGAGCTTGGCTCAGTAATAGGTTACAGAGGGTGTATATAAATGGTTACTATTCTGATACTGTCCCAGTGCCTAGTGGGGTTCCCCAGGGGCAGTCCTGGACTGGTGCTTTTTAGGGTGTTTATGACAGAGATGGGGAAAGGAGCAGAAAATTGGTTAAGCAAATATGCAGTTGATACTAAACTAGCAGGGGTAGTAACTGAGGTGGGGGAGTAACTTCAGTACAGAAGGATTTAAATAATATTTGTGACTGGGCCAAAACCAGAGGGATGAGTTTCAATGTAGATAAATGTTGTGTGATTCACCTAGGAAAAAAGAATAAAGAAGAAGTCTACTACATAAATGGTATTCCACTATGAAAATCAGATGAGGAAAGAGACCTGGGTATACTAGTTGATCATAAACTAACATACCAGGCACACTGTAATAAGCAAATTATTAAAGCTAAACAAGTGCTGTGGAATATAAAGAAAAATGTTAAGAGTCAAAGCCAAGCCGTGATTATGCCTCTGTACAGGGCATATGTGAGGCCCTTGTTGGATTATGGATCCCCTGTGTGGGGGTCTATAATAAAAGGGACAGTAGCAAAAGTTGAGAGGGTGCAGAGGCAGGCCACAAAAATGATATATAACTTAAATAAGGTCCCTTATGAACAGCGATTAAATGAGTTGCAGCTAATGTCTCTGGAGACTTGACGAATTAGAGGGGACATGTTGTTGTGTTATGATATTATGCAAGATGATTATATACTAAATGAATTAAACTTACAGGTTAAATATGATAACAAAGGAACTGGGGTCACCCTCTACAGCTGCAGCATGTAAAACACAACACTAACAGGAGAAGGACTTTTTTTTTACCCTGGAACAACTTGCCAGAGGATGTTATTTGCACAGATAGTAAGACCCAGTTCAAACACAGATTAGATTCCATTATATTGGGAGGGCACAAGCTAACATATTATGGCTGAAGTGATAGGGGCAAGTATGGGCCATAGTAAGGCTCCCTTAGCTCCTTACCACCTAGTATGAAACCTAGTATGAGAGACATCAATTTTTATTTTGAAGACGTCTGGTATACTGTCAGGAACGAATGATAGGCCTTTAGACAGAACACTTTCCTGTGGTGCTGTGAGAATTAAATTCATTGGCTTTATTTCTGAGTTGATTTCTCCTGTCTCTAGAGGTTGTATTTGGCCCCATCCTTGTTTTTCTTTGCCTCCTGTCTTTCTGATTTTTCATTTTGGTATTCTTTTGTTGGTTGCTTTTCTCTAAAAAAAAAATGATGTTTTCAGTACTCTTGCTGTCTTCCTCTGAACTTTCAGCAGAATCAGTAATGACTATTTCTTTTTTTTTTTAAGGGTTTGGATTTCTTGAACTTGACTTGCATCAGCCGCTACTAATTGCCCTAGAGCACCTGTTTCAAGAGAAGATTTTCCCAGTGGCATAATCTTGAGTGTACCTATACAATTTTGCTTCTTCCTTTTTTATAACTTCTTTTTCACATTTACTCAGTTTGGATTTTAACTCTTGGTCCAGGTCATTAAAATTCAGATGGTCTTTATTTTATGTATTTATTTATTTACATCTCTGATTAAGACCTTTGCGCTGAAAGCTAGTTTACAAAGGTTCCATGTCAAACATTGCTCAAAAATACAAACAGAGTAAATTTAAGACAAGGCTATATACAACAACGAAGTACTACATATTCCAGTAAAACGCATAGGATATTAGCTAGTTGCACTATGTAAAATAGTAATTATTAAGTAGTGATGGGGGAGGTTAAAGAGGAGGGGAGAGAATAGGGGTGGGTAGAAAGAGGGCAGAGGGTTGAGGAGGAATCAGAAATAAGACAGGCCTGTGTGTGGGGCGGGGAGAAAGAGAAGGGGAGGAGCAGCCCAAGTGGGCCTTGTCAGTGAAGTGGAGAACTAGAGGGGTATCTATTAGGTTAACAGAAAGGGGGGTTAGAATTTACAGATAGCTACAGAAAAGGGTTAATTGGCTGAAAACTGAAAAAGGGGTGTGTGGAGAGAGGGGCAAAGGGAAGAGGCAGGGGAGTTAATGAGAGGAAGACTAAGATGAAGTGCTGCTGTAAGAAAGGTAACCTCAGGGGGTGCTAAAAGAAACAGTCATACATGCTGGTAGTGGCAAGATGTGCCTGAAGTTGAATTTTAAAGGGACCCAGTTTTGATAACGACAGCAGGTCAGCATTAAGGGAGTTAAGCCACTTAGGGGCCCTGAAGGCAAATGATTGTTGGCCTAGTAACGTTCGGTGGAAGGGGATAAGGAGTGTGTTATTGCAATTTCCCTTAGTTTGTCTTAGGTTAGAAGATAAGCTGAGGAGTTGCTGCACCCCAGGTGGAGTGAGGCCAAGGGTGGTCTTTTTGCCAAGTAGACAGACCTGGTATTGGATCCTTTTATCCAGATTAAGCCATCCTGAGTGGGCATAGAGCTCACAGATGTGAGTTAAATGATGGGCACCAAGAACAAGCCTACAATCTTTGTTTAGTGCCATCCTGATCCTCTTTAGTGTTGTGCTGGCACCTGCTCCATAGACCACAAGCCCATAGTCAAGGACTGACAGGACAAAACTAGTGTCGGCAAGCTTTAAGGCTTCATCACTGAGACAGTGTCTGTGCCTGTATAACTGGCCAATCTGCTGGTTAGTGGACTTGATTGATGTGCTTGTTAAATGAGAGGGAACTGTCGAGAGTGACACTGAGATATTTGAAGTTGTTCACCAACGCAAGTACTTCATACCAGCTATTTAGAATTTTAAGGCTGTATGACTTGTGTTTGTTCTGATTAGATGTGAACAGCATTGTTTTGTTTTTTTATAGTTAAGAAGGAGTTTGGAGTGGATGAACCAGTCTTCAATTTGTGAGAAGTTGGCTTGCATTTGTTGCTCAAGCGCTTCTGGATTTGAGTGACTGAAAAAGAGCACAGCGTCATCTGCATACAAAAGCACATTGTCTTAACAAGCCTAGGGAAGATTGTTTAGAAACAGACTAAACAGTAAGGGGCCCAAGACTGAGCCTTGGGAGATACCAATTATAACACTGCAATGATCAGACAGGACATTGAGTATCTTCACTTGTTGTACCTGCCCAGTCAGGTAGCTCCACAACCAATGAACCAATTCTTTAGATGGGCCAATAGCCAACAGCTGATTTAGCAGAAGCTTGTGGCAGACCATGTCAAAGGCCTTGGTGAGGTCAATGTAGGTTGCCCCCACCATAAGCCCTCGGTCAAGAGCCTCGTGGATATAACCAGTGAATTTGACAAGTGCTGTAGCTATACTGTGTTGCTTTCTAAAGCCATGTTGTTCCTAGCATTGTAGCATATTTTTGTCTAGTTAGTCTACAAGTTGGTCGTAGACAATCTTCTCAAGTACTTTTGAGAGCGGGGGGAGAATTGAAATAGGTCAATAGTTGGAATGACAGGATCTATCTCCATTTTTGAAGACAGGAATGACCACCACAGCTTTCCAGGACTGGGGGAATTTTCCTGTTATGAGAGATGGGTTTATAATGCTGGTTATGGGGCAGAGAACTTAGTCCAGGCTGCTTCCAAGTAGTTTGTAGTCTAGGGAGCCATCATTAGTACTCAATTTAGCAAGCACTTGTTTCAGATATTTCTTGGCCTCTATTTTTGAGACAATCTTAAGGTAGAAAGATGGAACAGAACTACCCATTTGGTGAGTATCATAGCTAGGGTCTGGATTGCTGTGTGGGGCTAGAATGTCGGGGGGGGGGCACCCCACTAAGGTCAGTAAAGGCTTTGTTGAAGTGGTTTGCAATTACTGATGGATCCTGTGTAATGGTTTCATTGATACTGGGCAAGATGGGAGGTGACTTGTCACTTTTGCCAGTTCGGGACTTTATATCATCCCAGAACTTGTGGCTATCTTCCCAGGAGTCTTCAAGCTGAGTTCTGAAGTTGAGGCTTTTTGCTTTTCAGATGGCCCAGGTTCATTTATTACATGCTGTTTTCTAATGCTGTATGTCTCTAGCAAACCCTGAGCTTTTGGTCTTGTGCCATAGGCTGTCCCTTTCTTTCATTAGGTCTAGAAGCAGTGGGGAGATCCAGGATTCACTGGTCCCTTTATTTTTCTTTTCTTGAATGGGGCGAAGAGGTCCTTGAATTTAGATATTTCTTGCTTAGCATTTGCAATCTCTTCAGTTAATTCTGAATGGTTGTTGTGTGTCTTCCTTGATGAGGAATTCTGTAAATAACTTGGCACAATTTGCTGCAGTCTTTTGTCACTCAGATTTATTACAAAACTCATCAAGCCCACTAGATGGAACCTTGGTGATTCTGAGTGCCCTTGGTGCCTGCTGGCTATCAAGGTAGGTCTCAAGTGAAATCACACTGGAGATGGTGTTAATGTCAGTGAACAATAATCTTTCAAGCTTGGGAAAATGAAACTTGAGGTCCTGGTGGTCAGAGAACCCACCTGTTTGTTTTTGCTCTGCAGAGAACTTTAATTTTGCTTGTGTTTTTCTGGAGCTTAAACCAGCAGTATTGCTAAAGCATATAGGTTCTGATTCTTGACTGCTACTAGAGCTCCTGCTGTCCCCATTCATAACTTAAAGGGAGAGCTACTCACACTAGTTTAGCGTTTCTCTTTTCATCGGGTGCATTACCAGTGCTTTCCTGTGCTTTTCAGCATGTTCAGTGTGGAGTGAGACAAGTATGCTCCTGAAGGCACATTTTAGCTCCTCACAGACTCAACAGATGCTGCAGCTCAACTCACAGTACAAATCCAGAAAGGAGGTCCACGCATCCCGGTGCCAACCAGTGGTGCAGCTGGGGGACTGAAGCACTTCCCTGAGACAGAAATTCAAACAGGAACAGTGCACATGCACACACACACACACACAGACACACAGACACACACAGTAAAAATATAAAAATCAAGATGCTTGCTCAGCAGAAACTGAAATTAATTTATTGCATACTATTGCAGATAATGCTTACAGAAACAATAGAATGGAACTCCTGGTAAACTGCCCTGGAACTTCATGCAAAGGAGTTTCGTTGGGGGGGAGCTCCAAGTTAAACTGGCAGCCCTTTTTCCCACTCATAGCTGTCAATATCATCATCAGCTGAGTGTGACATTTGCTGACCCCCAAACCACAAATGATGGTGTACCATCTGAGCAGCTTCTCTGCTTCATCAAGGAGTTATACTCCTTGAGTATCAAGGTTGGAGCCATTATTAAACATTATACTAGAGGTATCTACTCTCAGCCAATCAGAACACAGGAAACTGCCAGTTATCCTCCCACAAACTACCACCAAGATGCCCACAGTAGTTTATTCACCATGACCATGCCTACAGTAGTTTATTCACTTTCCCAGAATAGTTTATTCACCTGCAACCACACCCACAGTAGGTTATCCACAGTCTCCCTCTGTTGCCCACACTATCTGTTTGATCTAAAATCTGCTCACACTCACCCCACCACCACACACTCACACTTTCCGCTTGTGCAGTACAACCAACTTTATTATTCACTTGTCCAGCAATATTTATCACAAACCTTTACAAAATCACACCAACATGAGACACGGACATGGAGCAAGCAGCCACACAGGATTCTACTGCTGAAGTCTGCCAACTGGAAGCATGCGACACAACGGCATGACAGATTACACATAAACACAACTTTCTCAATTTGGCTCACAACCAGCCAGCAACAGTAATAAATTGGAACTGTATCTGTTTTAATCTTTACCTTTCACACACAATTTGAATTTTCAACATTACTAATTGCCATGCTTACCAAAACACATGGTCTGGGGAAACCGAATTGAAAGGAGTCTAGAGACATGATTTTCTTCCTGAAGTTCACAGGTCATAGCACAAACACGGACATAGAAAAATACACAGAATTTAGAGAAACACAGAGATCACTTTCTATACGCTGCACAAAATAGGTTAGCAACACCGGCATACATAACAGCGCCAAAAACGACTTTCAAAACTAAAACTATGACTGTCAGTATGCATACTACTTCCAGCACTAATGCACATGCTCAGACTCATGACTTTCCTTTGAAAACCCGAATTTCAACCTGTAGCATGGCTTGTTTTTTTACTAGAACCTTCATAACAAATCTTATGCAACTCTGACTGGTATAATAGTAATAACATTCATCTTGTTGGAGTATACTCGCAGCAACCAGCTTCTGTGGTGATTAAACACCTCAGCTTAGCCTCGGTGTTTAATCATCTACAGAAGCTGGTTATTGCTTCGTATACTCCTACAAGATGAATGTTATCACTTAAGTTTTAGTCCATTGTCTAAAATGAACCCAGGTCATCCTACACCTTTTTGCAAACCATGAGGATATCATTTAAGAGGGGTCCAAATCTCAGAGATAGACTGGTCCACAGTCAGTATAAAGGTTCTATCACTAGGCAATCAAACTTAAACTGGTTGTTGGACTTCCTGGTGATGTTATAGAAGGAATGGTTGCCTAGGTGCACGCTCTGTCTCGCCTCCAGTTACATCTCTGTGCCTCATTTGTAAAACATGGAAAATAAAGCAATAGACTGCAAGGTAAAGGAGATATTAGACTAGAATGAAACCTAATAAAGTCAAAGGTATGGCCAGAATGGAGGATGGCAAGAGACTCTGACCTGAATGCTCTGACTTTGGAGCTATCCTTGGCCTCAGAGATGGCACATCTTACTGAAGACAAGCCACCTAAAGCCAAACACACACCACAGAAGAGAATTCAACTGGAGACTATTTATAAAGAAATGTTGGCTTTCCATGTTGTCAATGTCAGAGGCTCAGCAGGTTGCACACTCACCTCTGTGACTGGAAAATCAGAAGGCTGCAGTTTCTATCCCCACACCAGGCACTTGGGTTAAATCCTAATACTGACACTGTAGTGCAGCATGGGAGTGGGTGTGCTGCACTCCTAAGGTGCTATGAGAGGTTAAACCGAGGTCCCATCTGCCTGTTCTGGTGGTTGTTCATATGGACGTTAAAGATCCCATGGCACTTCTCGAAAAGAGTTGGGGAAGTTTTTAATAAAGAAAAGAAAACAAAAAGACACAAATCAAAAATACAGTAAACAGCAGCATGACCAGTAAAAATTGAATGACCCCCATAACACTCCTATAACCAAAATGCTTAACATAAAGATCCCACAGCCCCAAATCAAAGGTATGATCACTGAAAAAGGGAGGCCTGGGCATATCACACAAAGGATAATAAGGGAAAAAGCGAAATCAGGGACCAACCAAGAAATGGGCCAAAATTGCCCATGACAATCCCAATAACGGAGAAAAAAATATAAAAAGTAAAAAGTAATACAATCCCATTAAACAGGGAAAACAGGATAGAAAAAGAAAAGAAGCATTTATTAGCGATGAATGTTTGCTGTCTGGCATTGGTAGTGCATGTGTTAGAGAGATGTATAATAGGAATGGCAGGGAAGTATTGAACTAATGCCAACCCCCATTCCCACCCTGCAGAGACTGACAGGCATTGGGGGTGTGTCTTTGTGTCATTGACCATAATGCTCATGCCATTCCACCTCACTCCACCCTGCAGACACTGACAGGTGTCGTGGTGTGCCATGGGGTGCTCAGCCCTTACGCTCACCCCATTCCATAAGGAATTAAGCTGAAATGGGTGCAGTATAGAAGAATGGGGTAAATGTTAGGGCTGAAGACCCCAAGGCACACCTCAATGCCTGTCACTGGCTGCAGGGTGGGGGTGGAAAGGCGTGAGCATTATGGCTGACAACCCTAAGTCACACCCCCAATGCCGGTTAGTCTCTACAGGGTGGGGCTTTACAGTTGGAAACCCTAATGCCTCAGGCATTTGTTGGCATTTTTGCTCCAAATTTTCAACATGGGCTTTTTGGGACCCCACCACATGAACAGTGGCACTATCATTTCGTTACTCAATCCTGAAAGATGATTTCATAAAATGAATACACCATTCTGCACCACAGGTAGGAAAACACATTTCAGGCTAGATGTGAAAAATGACAGCTGCACTGTTCATGAGGAAGTGTGAAAAAATGGCAATGCTGAAAATCTGGAGTGAAAATATGAAAAATTGGTGAAGTTACGAATGTGCGTGGAAACTGCGCAATGCACGCCTGTAACAATAATTTTTTTGGAACTTGTTCACCAAATTTTCAACATGGGCATTTTGGGACCTCCCCTCATGAACAGTGGCACTGTAATATTGTCACTCTTTCACAAAAGTCAGTTTCCACAGCGACCGCGCCATTCGGCGCCACAGGTACGACAATGCATTTTGGGTAAGAAATGGAAAATGACAGCTGTACTTTTCATAAGGAGATGTTAAAAATGGAAAACTTGAAAATCTGGAGTGAAAATATAAAAAATTGTCGAAGTTTTGAGTCTGCATAGAAACTGCGCAATGCATGCTTGTACCGCAGTCATTTCTTGGAATTTTTTTTACCAAACTTGCAACATGTGTTTTTTGGGACCCCACCTTATGAGCAGTAGCACTGTCATTTTGTTAATCAGTTCCAAAAGGTGATTTGGCACAGTGACTGCGAAATCACTTTTGGGGACCAAGTAACAAAATTACAGTGATATGTTCATGAGGTGGGGTCCCAAGAACCCCATGTTGAAAATTTGAGTCCGTAATTCCTAAAAATGGCTGAGATATCAACCTAAGTAAACCCCACCCCATTGACTCCCATTATACAGCACTTACATGATTCCTCAGTTCGCAGTTTGGATTTGAAGAATGCAGATGTGTCCCCGTCCAGAGAAGATTACTGCTCCCGACCTCCAGAGGGTAAGTATGAGTGCAGGGGTGCAGGTAGGTGGGTGCTCAGTGGGAGTGGGAGGGGGGACTGGGTAGATGACTGGACTGTTTTCTTTTATACAGATAAAAGAAAAATGCCAGGAGGACGGTTTTCTTTCTTTTACAGGTTTAAAAAAAACATTTGGTACACTGGAGTGGGCTCCCAGTGTGCCACAATAGTGATCGGGGGGCATGCCAACAGGGGGATTGGGAACCCCAATGTCGGCAGATTACAGACAGGTTTTGGGGGGTGCATCGGACACCGGGAGTGGGCATCCCGGTGTCAGAAACATTTTGGCACACTAGGGTGGGCTTCCAGTGTGCCACATTAATGGAGGGAGGGGGAATACATGCCAACACGGGGATTGAGCACCCCAATGTCAGCTTTCCTTGGAGTGTGTGGCAGGCAGCAGGAGCCGCAGCTCATTACTTGTTTCAACAGGAAAAGCCCACAGAACAAACAAGTTGTTGGCGGAGCAAGGGCCAGGGACAGAGTGTTGGGCAGCAGAAGCCAAGGTTGTGAGGGAAGGGGGAGGTGCCACTGCAGTGACAAAACTGTTCATGATTGCAGTGGTAGATTCATTTCAACTCCTTGGCTCTCTTTGAAGCTGCTGTCATTGGCAGCTTCCCTCTTGATTGGTGGTTGAGGGACGGGGCCAGTAAAGCACCTGCTGTATTAGCCACATCACTGACACACCTCTGAAATGTGGTGCTGTCACAAGATGTTTCTTATGCATGTGCTATGCACATGCGTGCAAGCAAACATAAAAAGGGACCATTATCACCCCACACCATCAGTAACCCTCTCCAGGAAAACCCAGATAAAAGGAGTACAGAGCAAGAAGAAAAAATAAACTCAAAAAACAGCTCACACCAAATGGACTGGGGTGGCTTCAAGGGAAAACACAAATGCTACGGGCATAATCAGGAAGGGGCCAAAAATAATTGGGAAGGAAAAAACAATTCCCCATCCGGGGAACAGCGGCCCTTCAACAGATCGCCACCATGCCCCTCCAATGGGAGTGGAGAAGCTGGGTGGTCAAGGCAGTCTTATCCCGCCAAAACAAAGAAAACAATTCTGCCTCCACCATGCGTAAAAGAATCTGGGGAGAAAGAACAGACTGCTGAAACAAGAAAAGTGTATCTTGAGTGCCACAAATAATATTTCAAACAGGTAAACAAGAGATGAAGAGTGCTTGGGTCATATCCCAGCAGAAGGCAGACAACCCCTGAATTACCACAGAGTAAGTCAGAGTGGCCCAGGCCCTCTCCCCCAGATCAAAGCCACATGAGACCAAAACCTACGCGCATATTGGCAATGAACCAAAAAGTGTGGCATGGACTCCAGTAGCAGTTCACAACCCAGCCCCAGACAATTCTGCTCCACAAACTCTTGTGCTTGGCATTCCTCTTAACACTGAGCTGGCCATGGCAGCTGAGCCAGAGGACATCCCACATTGTTGGAGGGGTACGTGAATCTGCCAGGGCCCTCCGGATGTGGGAATGTCCAAAAGCTGGGACATCAGGAAAATCAGGAGTATCTAAAAAGTAAGTACGCATGACATCCACATACAACTGCGTGGGAGTAGATCCACACACGCCATGCATAGTGAGAGACCAAGGAGTCATTCTATCAGCAATAACACGTACATACAGTTTAGTATGTCTGGAAAGACGCCGAGGAATCAGCCAGGGACCCAAAGAGGATTGTAACAAACTGATCCACGGGGGCACACACTGAGACCACGGCTTCAGACAATGTTGAATAAAGGGCCTCAGATTCCACTGTTAAAAGTGTCAAAAGGAAAAAACAAAGCATTAATCATGCCTAGATCTCCCTGAGCAACTGGAAAATAAAGACGATTACGTCAGAGAGGATTCAATCTACCACCCTACACAAGGCGAAAAAATGAACCATAAAATATAGATTCTAAAACTTTGGGTAAAGAAAACACCATATTCAATTAAGTAAACAATGGAAGCACAAAATGTTTCAGAATAGCCACTTTTTTCTTTTTGGTTTGCACCCACATCTGTCAGTGCTGGATCTTACCCAGGCAAGCTGCTATATGCGCCTCCCAGTTAATCAAAGCCATGTCCCCAGTCTCATAAATAATACCCAGGATTTTAGCCCATGGTAAAGTTACATCAGTCCTCCCAATCTGCATCACCAAAGGGGCCAGGTGCCCACCCATCAAACCTGAGCATTTATGAAGGTTGAGGGTAGCCCCTGAAATGGGGGTAAAAGAGGCAAACACCTCCAAAACCAGCCTACCGGAAGTATCATCCTGAACAAAGAGGGTAATGTCATCAGCATTCGCTGCAACTAACTGAAGCCAAACCATCCGGGGTAAAAATGCCCTAGATCTGTGGGTGCTGTTGGAGTTTCCTCAAAATAGGATCTATACAAAAAGTATAGACTAACGGACTGAGTGGGCACCCCTGTTGAACTCTCCAGCAGAGAGGAATGGGCTGTCCCACATGGCTGTTGATCAGGGGTGTCACCATCGCTCTCCTATACAAAATCCGGAGCTAGGAAACAAAACCCACCAGGACATGATAATGAAGCAAGACCTGAATCAGAAAGTCATGCGACACCCTGTCAAAGACCTTTTCCTGGTCCAGCGCAAGCAGATATACACAGGTCGTACCCTCCCCCTCTGCGTCAAGGACCTCACGAAGGAGGATAAGGTTATCTGCAATATGCCATCCTGGAACAGCATAGGTCTGTACAGGAGAAATTACATCGGGGCCAAAGGGGCAATTGTCTTGTCAAAATAGTCATCAAAATTTTCAAATCACAGTTCAGAAAGCATAAGGGACGCCAGTTGGCCAAATCCATATCTCGGCCCTTTTTATAAAGGAGAATCTGAGATGCCACCAAGAAAGACACAGAAGGAGCACCCATGGCCAACAGGTCATTAAAAACCACCATCAAAATTTTTGACAAAGGGGTCTGAAAACGTTATAAAATTTAGAAGTCAGACCATCCAGACTTGGCGCAGTATTGCCATTCAAATGCTGGATGGCAACCTGCACCTCATTGGCTGTAATAGGCTGAACCATATCAGAATTGTGGTCATTGGCCCGGTGGCGCAGAGGGATGAGGCACTGGTGCCTTACCTCTGCCCACGCCGGTGACCCAGGTTCGGGAACAGGTTCGGGCACCATGGGCTGGCAGGAGAAAGGAGAGGATTGAGCATCTGGAGGACTGCTCTCCTCTCTTGGGGAGGGTTGGGGGGATAGCTCCACTCTGTAGTGGCCCCTGGAGGAGTCTGGGGGGTAACACTAGTAGCAGAAGCACGAGGGACTAAATAGTGAAAGCCAGAAATAGCCTTTGGCGCCACTGGATGACGACCACCGCTCTCCTTGTTCCCCGGAGCCTCCAAGAGCATTCTCTGCCACAGAGACATTCTGGACTGTAAGTAAAAATAGTGTGCTGGGGTTCCCTGCCACCTGGTGCCTTCCCCCTCAGAGGAGGGGGACCTGCCTGGCGATGGGATATGCTGGGACAACTCGGGATTGGCTGCTATCTGTGGGGAGGTGCTCCAGAAGAGGACTGCCAGGGGGAACGGAGCACTAGGAGGCCTGAAGGAGTGATGGGCATCGGAGTGTAGGAGGAGATAAAAAGAATAAACAAAAAAAAAGAACTGTGGTCAACCCCGTGGCAGGGCATGACCACCGATGCAAGAAAAGGCATTGGGAACATAACCGGACCCACAGTACCCAACATATCTGATAGACAGGACTGGGCCCCAGCCAAACTATCCAGGGTATCTGTCACAGTAGCCCCCGCATGTTGATGGCAGTAATAAGTCACCTCCCTCCGAACATGTGATCTACAACTCTCAAAGGGGTCACCAAGGCACTTAGTGCCCTGGGTACCCGCTTGATACTCCATGCGCAATGACGCACCATGGTCATATTGCAACTGTTTCATATGAGATTTTAGATTGGAGATGACTGACCCATAATCCCCACTGGACTCATTCTGTAAAGAAATGGACCAAAACAGGTGGGACCACAATGAAAAATAGTTCTTAAACATTGTCGACTTAGACCGATGTGAAAGGGAATGGAGAAAGTTTGCACGGGGAAAGCTTAGTAGTATCCAACCAGGCACATATGGAATCCTCCATGCAAGTCACAGTCTGATGAGCCTGAAGGAAGTCCAAAGCCTATCACAAGTGAAACCTTCCAAAAGAAGCATGTTGTTGAACTGCCAATACCCACGGCCCGTGAGGGGCACTCAGGCCATGGAGAAGGTACCATGTAATAAAAGATGATCAGATATTTCCAGGGCAGAAGACTTATCATCCCTACATGAATCTGTGTCGAGTGAAAAAGGTAATAGATATGTGTGGCAAGAATAGACCTATGGTGAGTCATACTACCTGTTGGGAAATGGGTCTGGAAAGTACCCATAAAGGACACATCCGAGACCAAGTTCCAGAATGAATGGGCATCACAATAAGTCTTAGACCCAGGCTTAACTGGATCCAATCCCACAGTAAAATCCCCCAGAAAATCAGCGGGTGGGACGTGTGGAGGTAGGGCCGAAGCACCTGAAACAACTCCACCTGGGCCTTTTTGGTCAAAGGGGCATAAACATTCAGCAAACACAAAGGAGACCCCTTAAAGAACACATCCACCAGCAATGCCCACCCCAGGATGATATCCACCAGTATTAACAGTGTAAAATTACAACCCCACAATAAAATCCCCCCCGCCACAAGCAGCGGTGCCGATGGACCAATAAGAAGGTCCCCAGCACCAAAGCTGCTCAGCTAATTGTAGATCCCTGTAAGTTGTCAATCTAGTCTCCTATAAAAAAAAATATCCAGATTAAGATCAGCCAACAATGAAAATACAAATGTGTGCCTGTAGGATGCCTTTATACTGTTAACATTAACAGTCGCAAGGTGGAAATGAAGTGCAGCCATAATCAAAGGAAAAAAGAGGAAACGTGACATGGTCAAGTCACTTCAATAGCAACAGTTCAAGCAATGGTGTCTTTTTAACAATCGTTCTACACTTCTTATGGGTCTTCACCAATGGAATAGGAACGACAATGTCCATGTTGCCTTCTGTGTCCTTGGAAACTACAGGCTTGGATGAAGGGCAGGAAGAATAATCCAGTTCCACACCTGTATCGCCCTCCTGAGAGACAGCCTAAAATCAATTGTTCAGGGGGATCAGAAGACTCCCATCCAAAGAAGCAGGTACCTCTTTCAGCAGTTTATGAGATCATAACGACCATTTCCGAGTATGAGACAGAAGGGATGGGGGGGCATAGAACTTGGTGTTGAAGTTGGCAGGGCCATGGCAGACTGTGCCTCCACTGCAGGGAAGTCCAGAACAATGTCCAAAGATAGGTCAACAGGAAGGGGGACCAGTCCCATGGCAACCAAGGGGGATTCTGAGGTGTCAACCAGCGTGGGAGGATCAGCATCCCCCTCCAGGTTCTCCAAAGGATCAATGTGATGTGCTATCTGTGCAGCCAAGGTATTATGCAGGCATTGTTGAGCCTGCCACCACACCTGATCCAGAAGAGAATCCATAGTAAAATCCTCCTCCTGATTATGTGTCACCCACTGACATTAACAATAAGTATGGCCAGTGTCCTCGGACAAGTTGCACCAAAGATTGTTCATACAGTGGCCACTGGTGCGGCCTAACGACAGACAGAGGAAACAGCGTAAGGTATCACAGGCTGAAGCCAGGTGAGACTCTAAATCACAATGGAAACAAGTCTTTGGTTGTCTGGGATAAAAACACTGGACCCGGTCCTGGCCAATGTAAAAGTCACTGGGCAGGTGTAAAATCCCGGAGGTTGCTTGCTGGAACTTCACCTTGAAATGCCAATATCCAGTCCAAAATTCTTCTGGGTCCAGTATGGGAACAGAGTCCCCCATTACCTCGCACCTCTGGGCTAGCCAGTAACGAATGTCCTGTACTTACACCCCTTCATTCTTCAACATTATGGTAACAGCCCTGATGACTGGTTTCATCAGAGGAATCACCTGGAAAGGGAGCCAAAGTGGAGAGTTCATCTAAAGATATTGTACCCAAAAATGATCCAAGAAGAGCAGGATCCAGAAGCTGAGGTCAAAATAGCCATCGTCCGGGGCATGAAGTAAAGCATACAGTTCATTAGGAGTAATATGCAAGGATTCCTTCAACAGGACCTGACCTGCATATGACCAATCGGGGGGGCTCCAACCCACCTTTATAAAGGTGCCAGACTGGGGGAAGGCTGCAGGGAAAGCGTCCATCTTCCAAAATTGTGCCCACCGCTGGGCCAAAGAAGGGAGGGTGGCAGTCACAGTTGAGTCCCACAAAACCGTGGTCTCTTCCGCACATTCCACACATTCCACCCATATAAGCTGTAGCAGAGTCTTTTGGGGAGGCAGTTGGACATAATGGGAGGCCTTCCAAGGTATGTGTATTAATAAAGGGGGCTCAGCCCCTGTGCAGATGTCTGGAGCTCCATTTGAGGCTTCATAGCTCCCAGCTCCACTCCATCCAAAACCTCACCAGATGAAGCTGCTTGCAAATAGTGCAGATCCGAGGAGTCACCCTCAGAAAAAGGAGGAAGGGAAACTAACAAAACAGGGACAGAAGAGAGGGAGGGCCCAATGAAGGATCAACACAATTGACCGGAGCCACCTCTCCAAGCAACACCTCACCCGAGACCATATCAGATGCAAACATTGGGGCTGAGGTAGGTAAGGGGTTACAATACCACTGACCCACTTCATCCCAGATCCATCCCATGTCCTGTAGAGCATGAACAGGGGACTAAAATGTTGGTGGGTAATAATCTGCTCACAGATCATGCAGGGGGCTTATTGTGCCAGGTGCCAGAATTGATGGCAAGACACCTTCCCCCTGAGTCCCAACCTGTGCAGGTCCAACCCCCAAAACACAGACAGGTCTCCCAGTGTACAACAGGGATGACCCAGTCACAGCAGTATGTCCTGGCCCCATAGATATCTGCAAGGGAGGAGGTAGTTTAGCAGGTAAGAGTATAGGCCTGCCCCCAGATGTTACCTCCCTAGGCAAGTCCCAGACCAACCCATCAGGGTCCCTCATAACTGTATGTATACATCCATTCTGGGCAGGCCGCAGGAGTACCACAGTAGCTGGTGGTCCACCAAAACAACCATCCAGTCCCCCCCTCCAATAAGCCTCCTTCAGTACCTGTATGAAGCACCTCTCTGGCGGCATGCAGCCTCCACAGTCAGTTCTGTTCTAAACAGAATGTTCTCTCCTCCTCCTTCAATAGACCAAGCAAAACATTCCTCTTCTGTCACAATGCATCTTGCAAGTGGCCATCAACCTCTCGATAAGTGGAGGTATCCTCTCCAAGAGACATGTAATTCAGACCAACGGGAGTTGCTCGCCGGGTAGTACTGGAGGCCCCCAATGAAGCAACCAAAATTGGGCTCTCGGTAGATTCCATTGCTGATGGGGACGGAATTTCCCCTATCACTTACTCCTTCCGATGCTGCATAGCTCTAAGTGAGCAGAGAGCAAAGCAACAGCTCCTCCTACCGCAACAGTAGGGGAATTTTTTATTATAACTTGAACATAAACAAATAATGTTACATCACACAAAAATTATATACACCTGAAACAAAAAAGAAATGAAAAATTAAGTATTACAAGCATGCATTCAAAGTTTAGTACAAAAAGGAAAATGAAAAGTTACGCCACCCCACCGATAAAGGAGATAGGTAAATTATTTATATTTTTTTTTAGCTAAAAATGAAAATACACACATCATAGCATTTACTGCACACATAGGCATAATACATAAAGAAAATAAGTATTACATCATACAACTGAAAACCATAACATTTTATATGACCCATATCTTATGCAACAAAACTGAAAATAACCCCTCCCCCCCGAAAATTAGGGGGATATTTCCCAAACCTCTAAACAATTTATTCGAGAATATATTACTCCATCCAAAAGCAACAAAGGAAAATCAGAAAACATAAGTAAGTATTACAACCTTCTTTATCAAGCTTAATAGATTATGTGGATATGGAACCCCTCTCCCTCTCTATGAAAGGAGTAGGGGAAATAAGTACAACATAAAAGCACATTTTGCAAAAATTAAAATTATGATACACAAATCCTTATCTAAAAAGAAAGATACCAAAAATAAGTACTACATCATACCCCATTACATTCCTTCATGTTTTAAACCAAAATGGTGGAACAAAAAAATTTCTGCAAACATGTATGACTGTCCCAATCCAAAAATCATACAAAAATGAGAAATGAAAACATATCTGGTACCACTAAATAATAATCCATATTACCACACATAATACATATTTAAAGAAAAAAGTTTTGTAAATGCTAAAACTTCTAACTCCATGTATCTTACTGCAATCGAATATATCAATTGGGTATCCAGGAAACATTCCCCCACCTCTGCCGGTAAGTCTGTATAGGTAGGGAAGCCAAGTCCTTCCGTTTATGTATCAGTATTGCCTCTTCTATCATTTGAAACAAGGATAATTCAGGGATCAACAATTGTTGTATTGTCAAACAACATCTACTGTACCAAATACAGAATTTACAACTGGACAAAATGAGCCATAATGAGTGTTTATCATATCTCATCCATGTACTGTACCAGAAAAAAGACCCAACTATAAAATATCTTGAGTTAAAGACTGAAAAGGGGATATAGGCCATTGTTGCATGACAATACCCCAAAACCTCTGAATGTAGGGATACTCAAAGCACAAATGGTTCATTGTTTTGACTACTTCACTGCATGATGACCTAGGGCAGTACCGTTTCTCTATGCCTTTGTGTTTTAAATTCTCCTTAACATTTAAAAGTCCATGCATTGAGAGTCACGTCACATCCCACATCTGTTTGGGAATCCTGGGAGAGGTTAACATTTGATCTATTTCCTGCCATTCCCGTACAGACATAATACTATAATGGGATTGTACTATAAACCATTTTTTCATGATACCATTGTATATCTCTTTTCTAGCACATAGTGCTAACTGCTACTTTGTGATCATCCATAAATTTATTTTACTAAAACAACCCTAAAAGTTTAGTGGCAAGTTAGTAATTGTTTTTTGGTTGGGAATTATATCATGATCCAACCAGGAACATAAAATAGGGTTTAGAGAGTCCAAAACCCATGGGATCCATAGCTTATCCTTGCTGAAAATAGCTGGCTTTAAGTTGTATGTCAAGTACATAGAAAAAAAGAAAAGAAAAGAACCGGGTTAACCATCCAAGGCTCTATCAAGGAATAAAGTGCCTCTCTTAATGTGGTTGAGCTGGCTACCCCAAATACATTAAAAAAAACCAAAAAAACAAGCATATAATCTGGTCTCTAACTGCTTGGGTAAAAGAAAATGCAACTCAGGTGAATCATGGCTGCTAATAGAAAGGTTTTTAACATGTAGACCCTTTTTAATTTGGACATTCTCCATCTATTCCAGGATTCTACTTTCTCCTGAGCCTCTGAAATGTGCCACTGCCGATTAAACAGAGCCATATATCCTTTACCAAAAAATACCCCCAGAATTTTACATGGGTCATTTGTTATTGGTACTTGTAAAACATGTACTTTTATCATAATTAATTTTGGCCCCATGATTCTTGAAAAGGATGACAATATATGACCAGCACTGATGCAAGAATGATCATCCGCTAATATAAGGCAGATATCATCCGCATAAGCTAATGTATGAATCTCTGGGTATGTACTAGAAAATGATAGCCCCATCAGGTCTTGGGAGTTGTTTATTTTCTGTATTAATGCATCTAATGGTTAAAACATAAAGTAGAGGGCTCAACGGTCAACCCTGCCTCACGCCCCTTGCCAGAGGACATGTGGACCCCAACCAGCCATTACAGTATCAGAGCACTGTTGCATCCTTGTAACAGGCTCTAATTCATTTTCTACAAACTTATCCGGGACACCATAGGCCCAAAGAGATTGCCATAAAAATGTGTGATTCGCTAAATCAAAAGCTTTGGCCTGATCTAGGGATACAAGAAACCCCAAAAGCTCCCCCTCTTGCCCTTTTTGTAGGATTTCCCTTATTAATATTAAGTTATCCTGTATAGACTGACCTGGAAGAGCATATGTGTGTGTGTAGGATAACCAACAGTTGTAACCACAAATGCTAATCTGTTACAAAGTATTTTAGAAAATATTTTTTAAATATGCGTCTAATAATGTAATTGGCCTCCAATTAGTCAGGAGATCCCTGTCACCAGATTTATTGAGTAACACCAGTAAGTATACTGTCATATGATCTGGAAGTGTGTGTGAAGCTAGCATAGCATTCAGCAGAACAACCATTTCATTAGCAAGTATTCTCAAAAAATGAGGATATAATTCATATGGAAGGTCATCTATACCAGGGGCAGAACCAACTTTAGTGGCAGAAATGACCCCCTCCAATTTTAACTTTGTGATGGACTGTAATAAATGCATGTGTTGGTCCGGCGGGAGGGATGGGAGGTCACATGAATTCAACCAATCTCCATGTCAGACTCTGAGGAGGGCTCAACTGAAAATAAACTAGTCAAATACTCCTGGAATTCTAGTAATATATAATTCTTCCCAGTCAGCAATTTTTCTGTAGAAGATCTAAAGGAAGAAATCTGCTTTTTTTTAACATGAGTCTGGCAAAAATGAAAGGGATTGATAAAATCTTGTTTCCCTTGAGTCCCAAACTTTTGTTCAAATTCTAGGGACTTCATCCTGTCATATTGTATCTCAGCCATCTTTTGTTTAATCCGTGCAATCTGGTGAGAAAAATCTGAACGTGTCTGTTTCTGTAAAGATTGTAACTGATATAATTCTTTCTTGTAGGATTTATACAAATCTGATTTTATTTTCCCTTTTAGCTTCCCAATAGTCTGAAAGTATTGCTTGACATAACATTTAGTATCTGCCCATCACTCCGGGGGGGGGAGTCATATAGAAATGCCACAGAGCGTCTGGCCACCAGGAGATTCGTGAACCCCTGGAACACCAATGGATCAATAGTAGACTGAGATTCATTCACCAGTAACCTGGCCCTTATCCCATGTCATCAAAATTTCTGATGGAGATTGTCAGTAAAGAATGATCTGAAGAGGCCATCTGAGTGACCACTGCAGCTTGTATTTCCAAAACTTTGGGCACAAACCAATAATCAATCCATAATGTCCTAGGGCCACAGAAATGTGTGTTAGGTGGGGTTACATGAGAATGTTCAAATACACCTTTTAGGCCTGTTTGGACCAAAAGATTGTTCAAACAATTGACATCACAATAAGTTTTTCAAGATTGTGAACCAATATCTTTGTGGTACCTACTACAGTTGAAATCTCCACCCAATAAAACTAAATGTGCTGTAAATAAGTAGGGTAAAAGATGCTGTAACAGCTCAATTCTAGCCACTTTACCCTGTGGTGCATACACATTTATACAATGAAAATCTGAACCAGAAATGGTAATATCCAGCAGTAATGCACGCCCCTGGGCTATCTCCACCTCGTGTGTGACTCTTGCGTCTGGGTTGTCAATGCAAATTCCAACCCCACTACATGTATCTGCCCCAATGTACCAATAGGATTTACTCCAAATCCAAGCTTGAGAGGCCATTTTAATCTCTGAAACAGAGTGGAGTCTGGTGTCCTGAAAAAACAAGACATCAAGACTAGTGTTCTCAAACTGGTCAAATGTAAACAGTTGCTTCCTCTCAGTCTTGATGTTATTGACATTGAGAGAAGCAACCTTTAATTTGTATGGAGGTGTTGTTAAAGAGGAACAAATCAGTTTTTTTCTTGTCCAGGCTCTAGTCCCCATGTGTTTCCTAGGGTTTTTGGATCCATATCCACTGTTGGAAGTTCCCTATCAGAGCCCCCATCTATCTGAGAAGAATGGATGGAAGCAGAGTCAGATTTCATCTTCTTCTCACTGTCTTCCTCCTGTAATGCTTCGTACTGATTTTGAAGCAATATCATCAGAACTTGGGAGGTTTGTGCAGGGCAGATTTATTTTTTCCACCTTTCTTTAAAATCATTTGAAAGGGTATCTCCATCAGATTGATTGGAGGGTGGGGAAGGCATGGCCTTTAGGCTATCTGATCCCAAAACAGATGGTTCTCCAGGATCCTGTGTCTATGATGCAACAAGTGGTTCTAAAGTAGGAATATTATTAGAAAGAACCACTTGGTCTAAGACTGGACAGGGTTGTGGTATGGTGGAGGGGGAGGTGGAAAATTACCCTGTCTGTTGGTTTTCAAGGCAGTATTAATATAAAAATCCTGTATGACGTAGTCAGCTTCTAGTGTTGTGTGCAGCCCAAGGACATTCTGTGAAGGAATGGGCTTCCTCGCACAGGCTACAATGTAAAGTATTATGTCAATGAAACATGGAGTGACCCATCTCTCCACATTGTGCACATTTGACTATCTCACAAGTTCTACTCAAATGCCTTGGGGACCCATATTTATAACAGTGTCGTGGTTTCCCCAGATAGAAAATAAAGCCCTTATCTCTACCTAGATAGAAACAATTGGGCAAGTGATGTAGACCTAAGTCATCCTGTAACAGATTGATTTTAACCCACCATCCCCCATTCCAGAATCCCTCTGAATCCAGAATAGGTTTGGGATTGCCCTGTAATGTACATATTTTTTCCAACCAATAAGTGATATTAGCAATATTGACCCCCTCATTAAAAAACAACAGTTATCACCTTAAAAGTCTGTTTAGTTAAGGGAATCACTTGAAAGTGTTCCCACATAGGGTTAGTCTTCAAAGTAGAATATTTAATCCAAAAACGATCCAAGATTGTTGATGATCAGATACTAATGTCAAAAGTACTTTCCCCCAGAGAGTGGATGAGCGCATAAACCTCTGAGGGATAGAATCCCATAGACTGTTTTAGTAATATTTTCCCAATGTAGAATCTATCGGGCATGTTCTCTAATCGACCCAAAAAATGCAGTTGTGCTGCATTTTGGCATTTAACTAGTTCTACCAGCTTTTTTAACAGACTGGCATATGTTGGGGCTGTGTTGGGAGGAACATGCTCTCCCACTGGGCCATTGTCGAGAGGAACTGCCTCCCTATCCATCCAAAAAAAACCTCAATCATCCTCACATAGAGTCGTCTCTGGCCCCCTTCTTACTTCAGAAGGTGTATTTCCCCCTGCTGTAGAATTTATAGGAGAATATGAAATAGTACCTGTCAAAGGAGTAGTTATTACTGCTGGTTCAGCTGTCTGGGGTACTGAGAATCCTGCAGCCTGCGTTGTGTTGGAAATGCCTGTTGAAATTACCTCAGCGTTGTTTTCTGGATGAAGTGCTAAACCTGCCATAGCTGTTCCACTCCCTGGCAATGATATTGCTGGATCTGGTTTCCATGAACCATCCCCCTTCTGTAGCCATCCAGCCCCATTGACAGCCTTCTCCGGAGACCATCCTGTATCCCACGAGCCTGTATCTGACTCCTGATGCATGGTAGAAGTCAGGACTGCTGTCTGAGTGTCAACGCCTGTGGAAGCCACAAAGATTTTTGCCGCAGCCTATTCGCTGTTCCATATCTTCTTGCTCGTCCTTGATTTCGATTGGATGCTCCGATGTGTGACAGTCGCCCTGAGCAGGCTGTTGCCTTTGTATTTGGAACTCAATCCCTTATCCTTCCATGGTGTCAACCACACCTGAATCCACTTTGTAGTTAGGAGAGGGTTCAGAGGCACTCTGCTGGCCACCTAAAAGGTGCATCCCAGCCACCTCTCCTACCTCTCCTGTAGCTTACTCTAGCAAAGCAGGGCTACCTCCTCCACCTTCGGCATCTGCTTCCATTCTGGAGACGCTCACCCTGGTGCAGTGCAGCAGTGCCCACTAGCATCAAGAGTAGGGGAATTTCCCCAGTGCCCTGGCCAAATTTCCCCATTCACTAAAACTACCACCAACAGCTTAGTCTGGTTCAGTTTCAGTTGATTACTATCTGTACCCCCCCCCCACCATCACCCCTGCAAAAGGGACTTCTAGTCTCAGTGGGCCTACCGGGTCAACAAAATTCAATAAAATTAAAATAAATAAATAAATGTTGATGGTATGAAGGATCAATCAATCAATCATAGATTCTTCTGGAAGCTGCAACGGCATGGGGCTGGCACTGCAAATATAATTTCTAAAATACTGAACTAGCAGCTGTTCATGAGGTTTTGTGAAGTGGTGTGTGCACTTTTCAGTTTGCTTAGATAAATCAATTAATCAATCAAATCTTTATTTTACCAGGTGAAGCACTGTTGAGAAAAACTTATTTACAAGGTGGACCTGGGTAGGTCAAAGTACAAATACAGTAAATTAACATTAATAAATAACTTGAGACAACATATGTACATATAAATCAGGGGTATCTACAGACAAGTAGCTGTAGAGAAAAAGACATACAACACTTTGTAGATATACATTCATAATCTATATACATATGTACAATATAACCATGTAGGTTCAAGATTCAGCAGCTAGACAGATAATTATTGTAGCAAATAAGTGGTTCAGAAGTGACAATGGAGTGCAGCCAGAAGTGAAGGCACAGTGGGAGCAGGTGAGAAGGAACAATGGAGGAGAACAACACTAATGAATGAGGAGAGTAGAAGGGATGTGGCCACTTTGGAGCAAAGAGCAGACGACATTGAGAGGCAGGCCACAGCCACAGATAACAAGGTCAACGATTTGGAAATGGTGGTGAAAGAATCTGAAATGCATCAGGTGACTGTCCAGTGGGGTTTTTAATTTTTGACACTTAATAAAATCTGCACTGAGCAAGTTCAGTTTTCCTTACTGGAGGTGGTGAGTAACTGAATCTAACTGTGTGTACATTATGGCATGGCACAGGGCATTAGGCCTGAAACCCACTGTCCCTGCTGCACAGCCAAGATCCATCATGGTGCTTTTTTTAAACTAATCCATTAAGGAAAAAATTCTACAGATTACCAAGAAAAAAAAGGAGGTCTTTAATGGCCAAACCAAGCTGTTATTCGACAACAATTATGTTCCAGAGACAATGCAGTACAGGAGAGAATACATCCCTCTGCCACAAGCCTTGTGACAACAAAAGTTGAAATTTCACACCCCTTATCCCGGGCCAATTGCAGGTCCATTTCCCAGATGGGATGAAGGAATACCAGAGTGCAGCTGAGGCAAAAGAGGACTTACAAGCTCAAGGCATCCCCATTTCACACCAGGGACCTAGTCATTCTTCCACTTCATCTCAACCCTCTTGCTGGCACAATGCAAAAAAATCCAACAGCGCAAAATAAAAAAGGAACCTAACACAGCAAAGGGATACATAGCATACATGCAGGAGACTGTTACTGGTATTAGGGGGCATAGGTAGACAGACAGGGGAAATGCTAGGAGTGGTGCAGTGTAGTGGGTGTGGGACCGCAGTGTACAGAGGAACATTCTGGATCATGCGGTACTGCCCCATCTGGAGGCACCTCTCTGAGTTGTAGGAAGAGGTTGCCTGTCTCTGAGCCAAGTTATCCAGGATTCAGGAGACCTTCACCCCCACCCAGAGGCCACTGTGTCCACAACCAGAACCTCAAAGGATGCCCAGGAGGAGGAGCAGATAGACCATGGTGGGCTCAGGGAGAATGCGGGAGGTGGGTCTGCAGCACATCCCCCAACCGGTCCAGTTAAGAAACTCCTACATTGTACTTGAGGAGTGGAACAGCCCCATAAGGGCACCCATGGTTGAGACCAAGGAGGATGGGTGGGTTCTCTGAGATGGAGCCCCAGGAAAGGGGATAGAGGATCCCAGAGGAAGAGGAAGCTACTCCTGGTGGGGGACTCAGTCAATCAATCAATCAAATGTTATTGTTCAGCTATGACAACTTGTATCATCGCTATTACAAACATTCATAAAAAATAAAAAATTTGCCAAAAACAAACAAAAAAGATTATAATAGGAAGAATCCCAAAAAGAACAACAACAATACTATTGACATACAATAAATATCACTTATCCTCCCCAATTTATATTTCCAATTTTTTATGTTTAATAACTGCCATAAAAAAGTTTGCAGTCTTCTCAGCTTCCTCATTAGTTCTTGGGTGTAATAAAATAAATATCACATCATATAAGTTATTTGCATATATAGAAAGTGTCTGTGCGAGTTGAGTATTTCTGAATTTATCATACAAAGGACAATTAACTATAATATGCTGTAGATTCTCCTGAACCCCTTTTTTTGCATAGGCAATCCATTTTTTCATATGGGCTTTCTTATCAGCTCTATTAAAATATGTATATTTAGATGTAATTAGACCCATTCTTGCCCAAGTGATGGCTTTACATTGTTCTCTCATAATTGAGAGTGATAAATACTCCTCAAAGCCATGATGCATTTTATTCTTCTTGAACCAAGATGCGCACTTTTGATTCTTAATTTTTTCAATATCTTGAGCTCTAGCAATCAGCATAACTTTCTTTTTAATAAATTCTTTAAACTGTATAGAAATTGTGACATTTCTATTCATGTCATTCCCCAAATGCCCTAATTTATAATTTTTCAAGGTCTTGACCAAGTAATTTAGCCAGCTGGATTTAATCCCAGCCCTAAACCAGTTCTTTTTTTTCCTTTAAACATAGAGTGGGGAGAGTGTTTTTTTTTGTTGTTTAATATTTTTATCCAATAATTTATTAAACGTGTTGCTTTAATGAAACAGATTGAAACTTTTCTTACTTCGGCTCTAACCATTGCGTTAGCCGTCGCTCCTGGACATTTAATAGTAGGATAATGGAATTTCCAGCAAATTCTCAGTATTGTCTTGATAGCCCCATACTTCAGCCCCATATAATGGAATTGGATTCAGTTTGGCCTCTCCTGCAATTAGAGCTGGGAAAACCATATTCCCCCCATATTGATGATTCAATTTTAAAAAGCTTTTGCACTTACTTTGGCCTTTATGCTTTGCACCTTTAGATGTTTTGTCCATTTACCATTCATAACAACTTTTATCCCCAGATAATTATATTTGGGCACCACATCAATTAACTTTTGATTACAATATATTTTACATTTGTAAATATCCCTATACCATTCCCCCAACACCATGACCTTAGTATTATCTAAATTTATCTTAAGTTCCGATCCAGCACATTTCTGGACCAAAATATTTATTTTTTGTTGGAGGTCTGCCCTAGAGAGTGATAATAACATAATGACATCTGCATATGCCAATGAACCCACCTTCACTGAGTTTATATTTGGACAGTTTATCCTCCACTTTGTTTTCCAACAGAGAATTTATATATATGTTAAATAGCATAGGAGCAAGCAGGCAACCCTGCTTTACCCCCTCTGTGAGATGGGAAAGGTTCAGTAAGTTCACCATTCTTTCCATATCTAACCATTGTCCTGGTGTTAGTATACAA
The DNA here is from genome assembly GCA_016271365.2 of Neoceratodus forsteri. Classification (NCBI taxonomy): domain Eukaryota; kingdom Metazoa; phylum Chordata; order Ceratodontiformes; family Ceratodontidae; genus Neoceratodus; species Neoceratodus forsteri. The sequence continues at coordinate 1,441,009,342 of CM028130.1, read as the reverse complement.
ACCAACAATAGGAAACAATAGTAATAATGGAAGATGTTTTTTCATACAGAATCTTCCATAAGATGTTTCTATTTACCAAATCAAATGCATGTGAGAAATCAATAAATAATACATACATTTTCATCTTTCGCATATATACATATTTCTCTATTAGATGACTCAGAGTAAAAACATTATCAACTGTGGAGAAGCCTTCTCTGAAACCAGATTGAAATGATGATAAAATATTACATTTTTCAATCCATGAAATCAGCCTGCCCAGCATAACTGTAGCAAAACATTTAGAGGATATACTCAGCAGACTGATAGGTCTAAAATTACTTGGGTCATATACGGAACCTTTCTTGTGTAAAGGGACAATAATATTAGTTGTCCAATCAACAGGAGTATAATTAATAAATATAAAATAAAGTTAGTACCGGTATCCAAAAATTACCATATTGTTTGTAAATCTCAGGGTGGATTAAATCAGGGCCAAGAGCTTTATTACATTTTAAATTACACAAAGCAATTTCGACTTCTTGTTCACTATTAATTAGGGGATCATAATGGAAACCCATACAAGCCTCCGGCACGATAGCTTGTCCATTTCCTTCCTTATAATTAAATATTCTTTGAAAATGTTCTACCCAAACATCTTTAGGCACATGTATTGTAGTGGAAGAATAATAACTGTTTGTTCCAATTGAAACCAATTCCCAGAACTTTTTATTATCTTTTGTCTCTATTACTGTCATCATTATTTCCCACTGTTTTTTTAATGCTTCTCATTTTTTTACTTTTAATAATTTAAAATAAGATTTCTGGGTCTTATTCAGATTTTGGCAATTTTCTTTGGAAACATGCTTTTTTGTCCATTTTATCAGATTATTTAGCTTTTTTTTTTTGCTATATAGCAAGTTTTATCAAACCTTGTGTTTTTTATCCTTTCACCACTATTACCTTCTTTATATATTTTCTCAATTATCTCCCTATTAAGTTGAGCTAATAGATGATCCATTAAAAACACATCATCTAGATGTTTCCCAAGTGGTAGATCAACATTCTCACCTCATGATGAGAACATCTCTTTTAATATTTCATTGTTTAACTTAGAACAGAGTAGGTCCGTTCTTCCCCTTATAGTCAATTGAGCTTGTGGCATAGCTCCTTCATCACAACTTACATCCTTTTTTAGTTTTAATGTCAGTTCAATAGAGGCATGATCACTTTCAGGTCTCATCATTATTTTTAAGGCCTGAAATATGTCATAATGTTCCAGTGTACATAGAACATAATCTATTACACTTTGTCTGCAATAGGAAAAAAAGGTCATCCTCCCCTCTAAATCACCCTTCAATCGACCATTTAGAACCATCAGTGGAACATTTTCAACTAAATTCTGTAACTTTAGCCCATTTGCATTTGTGACCTTATTCATGCTGTTCCTTTTATTACAATCATCTAAATTTAGTTCGGCTTGAAAAAAACTTAAATTATCATGTCTGGCTATCCTTGCATTAAAGTCATCCACAATAATTATAACATATTCAGGGAATCTTTCTACCATCAATTCCAGATCTTCAGAGAAAGTTCTCCACAATTTTTCATTATTTTCCTTGACATTTGCCGGTGGTATATAAACATTAACTATAATAAATTGTTGGTTCCCCCAATTCAACAATAATATTATATAGTTTTTTCAACTTTAAGCTGAACAATAGCTAAAATGTTATTTCTAATTGTTATACTGTATATGAGGACAAACCACCGGAGAACCTCCCACGGGTTTTATTCCTAATTGCGGGTGAATGGAATGCTACATAGCCATTCAAATCTATTTTCTCTTTAGACCAGGTTTCCTGGAATAATATAATATCAAAATTATTGACAGATTGGAGCCACTCTTTATCAGCCATTTTTCCATTTAAACCTGCTATATTCCAAGACACTAGATTCTCTTTTGGGAGCTGGGAACTATTACTTTCATTAAAAACTGAAGATAAAAGGGTCTCATCATTCAGTCAAATATTATTCTGATTTTCAATTATACCCCGATCAATCAAGTTATCCAGATCTGTCAACAATAGCCCTGCCTTGTCCAATCTTTCTGCATTTAATAACAGTTCTTTAATTATATATTCTAATTGACATTTAATATTAATTTGAGTATTGGGGCCCTTTAGGAAAACTCTCCACCCCTTCTATTTGTCTATTTGTTATTTCTATATTCATCAAGCTGGAGAATAAAGTCATTATAAATGATTTCAAGATTTCATCATTTTCCCCATGCATTCTGTTTAGGCCAAATAATAATAGGATGTAATTATTTTCTCTCAATTATTTTATATTTTCATTATTTTTTTTTAAAACAAATCCCACTTCAGATTCTCCATAACCATATCAAAAAGGTCCTGACTTGATTTCTTTTAGGACAATTTGCTCCTGGCTGAATTGTGACATAATTGTTTGCCACAAAACTGGTGCAGCAACTTCAAGACCAAGAGAGGCTAAATTATGTTCTTTAAACCAGATTTTTTTGCAATTTCCATTTCTTTTAATAGAACATAAATTGGCAGATCTTTAGCCAAAGTATCCCTTGTAACCATCATGTCCTGTGTTTCTATTTTCACCCCCAATTCTGCTTTAAATAGATGTTCCATAAGATCCTTTAGTGACGTTATTTCATAATTTTTTTGATAAATTCCTGTTATTCTAATAGCTGTCTCCTTCCCTTCTAATACTATGACTTTCTTCCCTTCTTTAGGTGGCTCCTCCTTATTCCCCTCCGTACTTCCAATATACTCTTCACTTTTTGGGCTTAGTTTTTCTTCACTCCCTCCTTTCGCAAGCTTTTCTTCCAAATTATCTGGATTCTTTGAAACTTTCTTCTTTAGAACCACTATTGGTTCTATATGCCGGCAGCAATTTTCCAACTCGGGTAACTCAACCTTTAATTTATCCTTTTTTAGTTGTTCCTTTCTTTTAGTTTTCTTTTTATTCACTTTCTCTTTCCACAGCCCCCTTTCCCCTTCCGTTTGAGATATTTCTGCCCCCTTCCCATTATAGGAACTTCTGGGATCTGTAAAGTAGAAAAAGACACTCTACCTTTGTTTAATTTAGTTTCAAGGTTACTCATCTTATTTTCTATTTCTTTCCATTTTTTCCACTGTCATATTAGTGAATCTATTAAATTTTTCTCTGATATCATTCAAGGCCTCCAGCAGTACTATATTCACCATTATCGGATGGGCCAAAGCTTTGATAGTATACTTGGACAGTGTATCCGGACATTGTATAAGAAATTCTGGATCCAAGTTGATACTTTCTACTTCATCTAAATTTTGAAAGACAGTGTTTGGAGATCCTGCTAAAATTGAGAGATCCACAGTGTCTAATAACTCTTGTGTTAATGCATTTCTAGAAATATCTAAGGGGCTAAAGTAGTCTAACTTCATCACTTCTTTTGAATCCTCAGTTATAATTATTTCTTTTGCATTATTTTCCCCCTGCAATACTCTATTTAAGTTATCCATTTTCTTTTGTACTTTACCGTCCTTTACTGTCTTTCCCTTATCTGCATGACTAAACTTATTCCTGGATTTTAACTGTTCCTTTATTTCAAACTAGTCTGAGATTTTAGTTGGTATTTTAATTGGTATTTTGCCTTTAGTTGTGGGTTGCCTAACCTGCTTACACACTTCTTCTATCTGCTTTCGATCACCTCCTACTTTCTCAGTATTCATTAAATTTTCAAATGCATAACTTTCTGATTGAAGTGGAGACTTCTGTTGTAATATGACATTTTCTGAGCACTCCTTATGCTTTTAAGGTGTCAGTGTGGCTCAGTTGGTAGCACATCCGCCTCTGGACCAGAAGGTCGTGGGTTCTTGTCCCACACTGGGATTGGACTTGCACCTAAACATCGCTGGCATCCGAGTGCAGTATTGGGGGGTGCTGTGCTGATGGAGTGTGCCATCCTTCGGATGAGACATTAAACTGAGGTCGCTTCTGCCCATCCTGGTGTTGTTCTGATGGGTGTCCAGGTGGAAGTAAAAGAACCCAGGTCACTCTTTGCAAAGAGCAGGGAATATTCCCAGTGTCCTGGCCAACATTTCCCTTCCCATAAACCGGTTCATGCAATTATCCAGGTGGTGGTGATGATGTGCGATATGGCTGCCACCACACATTCAGTCACTTCATTACCAGTCCAGCATTGCTTGTAAAACACTTTGGGATACTGTGTGTGAGAAACTCTATATAAATGCTGATTCTTCTTCTTAAACTAATTTCCTCCATTGTTCTCCTTATAGCTTCCGGCTTACTACATGCATGATCACTTCTTTCTACATATTTTTCTAACTTCTTTCCTGATTTTTTTATCCTCCATTGCCAACACATCCACCATACTCTCAACTATAATTAAGGGTTTGCTCCTGTGATCTACCTCTTTGTCACTTATACTTCCTTTTATAGGCTGCTTCTTTTCTATAGGTGTTGATGTAGTTATTTCTAATTCCCCCTGAAAATGTAGCCTTTTTTAGGTCTGCTCTCTTTGACCTTTTCTTTATAAGCAGGTATAATAGTTTTACCACTTCTTATATTCATTTTCAAAGAAAATAATATACTGTATCACACAACCCACAATCAAAGTCTCAAATTCACTTTGCTTTCAGTCCTCACTCTTCTCTTCTCTTCAGCAGTTCCTGTTTGCTTATTCTATTTCTGTTTCCTCTATTAGTGCAACCACTTCATTGCTCTTTTTCTTTTTTCTTGCCAACACAAGGACAAGATGCGATAGGCTGATTGTTCCCACATGAGGATGGAAAAACACAACCCTCATGTCACAGCTAGTGTCAAAATTTAACTGTGAGACTAGGGGTTTTATACATTAAAACATGGGCACAGCCAATAATATATGCGCCAAAGCAATCAATTCAAAATGGAGAATCTTTTACAGATTTGCAAGTTTAGTTCTTTGATTCTGAGTCCCTCTGTGAATCCTTTAGTTCATTAAACCATTAATCCCCCTTAGTCCTAAAAGTCCTTTAAAACTCCAAATCCAAATGTCTTCCACTTTATGGCCCAATAATTTTCATCAACAGCTTCATATATCCATTGGTGTGTTATTACTAGAAACCGTCAGGGAAAAGGAAAGAATTTTAGAATATATGCAACACAAGGGGCACTGTGGTGCTGTGCTACTACAAGAGGATAAGGCTAGTCAAGAGTTAATTTAACAGTTAACAGATAGTATACAAGTATTAATTTAAACTACCCCTTAGCATATCAAACAGACCCACTTTATACTATTATGAGCTGTTATACACTCAGATTCTAATAAACCTATTTAGAACTGTCTAGCAAATCAAGCTAAAACAGGCCTGAGAATCCCAAACAGCTGCAAAACAACTTTCATATGAACTTATTTAAAGTTGGGAACCAAAAAATAACCCCCCCTTTTTTCTTTTTTATCTTATGAACAATAGAAACATAGACTTTGATGGCAGATAAGGACCGCTAGGCCCATCTAGTCTGCCCATTTCCCTACCTACAGGATAGGCCGCAGATCCTAGTTAATCAACAGCCTATATCTTCCTGCCCCCCACAAGAATTGCCTTATGTCTGTCCCATGCATTCTTGAATTATCCCACAGTTTTAGACCCCACAACTTCCTCAGGAAGGCTGTTCCATGCATCCACTACTCTCTCTGTGAAATAATACTTCCTCACATTGCCCTGAACCCCTCCTTCTATCTTTAAATTGTGTCCTCTTGTTCTTGCAAGTCTCTTTTCTGAAAGATGCTACCCTCTTGGACTTTGTTGATTTCCTTGAGGTACTTGAAAGTTTCTATCATGTCCCCCCTCCGTTCTTTCCTCAAGGGTATACATATTAAGCTCCTTTAGTCTCTCCTCACAGCTTCTCTTGCAGACCCTGCACCATTTTAGTTGCCCTCCTCTGGACTGCCCCTATCCTGTCTATGTCCTTGCGGAGATGGGGTCTCCAGAACTGGACACAGTATTCCAGATGGGTCTCTCAACTGTCTGTGAGGAGGGATAACAACTTCCTGTTTTCTGCTGCTGATGCCTCTCCTATACATCCCAGTATACCCCGGCCCTCCCTACTGCCTTCTCACATTGCTTGCTAACCTTAAGGTCATCTGATATGATTACCCCAGGTCCCTTTCCTGTTTTGTTGTTGTTACTACCTCCCCACCCATTGTGTATTCTTCTCCTGGGTTCTTGTTTCCAGGTATATTATTTTGCACTTTTTTGCATTGAATCCTAGCTGCCATACGTCTGACCATTCCTCCAACCTTGCCAAGTCCCTTTTCATCCTTTTCATGCCTCCTTGTGTATCAACCCTGTTGCAGATCTTTGTGTCATCTGCAAAAGGCATACTTTTCCTTCTAGTCCCTCTGCAATGTCACTGATGAAGACATTAAAAGGACTGTACCCAATACTGAACCCTCAGCGGTACCCACTAGTAACCGCCCTTTCTTCAAGTGGACTCCATTTACAATTACCTTCTGTGTCCTGTTGTCCAGCCAATGTTTTACCTAGGCTACCACCCTGGGACCCACTCCCAGGCTGGTTAATTTGACTATCAATCTTTTGTGTGAGACTGTGTCAAATGCCTTGCTAAAGTCTAGGTAGGCCATGTCCACAGCCCCTCCCTGGTCTACTACTTTGGTCACCCAGTCAAAGAAATCTATTAGATTCGTCTGACATGACCTTCCCGCTGTGAACCCATGCTGCCTTGGATCCTGTGCTCCACTGACCTCTAGGTACTCAACTATTCTTTCCTTCAGAAGTGACTCCATCACTTTCCCTACCACAGAGGTCAGACTGAGAGGTCTGTAGTTTCCTGCCTCTGTCTTGGTCCCACTTTTGTGAAGAGGAATCACATCCGCCTTCCTCCAGTCCTCGGGTACCACACCATCCTCCCATGATTTATTAAAAAGAATAGCCAGTGGTTTCACTAGTTCTTTCCTTAATTCTTTTAGAAGTCTGGGGTGAATTCCATCAGGACCCATTGCTTTGTCCACCTTCAATTTTAGGAGTTCTTGCAGAACCCTTTCTTCTGTGAAAGGACTGGGATTGACCCCCCTATCAAGAGTGCTTCTGTTAATTGGATTAGGCACTTCCCCTCCTCTTTTGGAATACTGAGCAGAAATATTCATTCAGTATTCCTGCTTTTCACTGTCCCCTCTGCCCACCACGTTCATTCTATTCAGCCTCACTATCCCTCCCTTTATCTTTCTCACCGCTGATGTACCTATAAAGGTTTTATCCCTTCTTAACTGAGTTGGCTATCTTTTCTCAGTTTGGGCCTTTGCTATTCTGACTTCCCTCCCTGCTTCTTTCTGCCTTAACTGGTACAGCTCTCTGTCCTGCTCCTTCTGTGTTTCCTTATACTTCCGAATGCTATCTTTTCTTCCTGACTTTCTACAGCCACCTCTCTTGAGAACCATAGTGGCTTTTCTTTCATTTGATTTGTTTATTTGCTTCACACAAAGGCTTGTTGCCTCTGTGATGGCAGTTTTGATAATTCCCCATTGTTGCTCACACCTCCTTCTAGCCTGTTTGCTAGTGCTTTTCTGAGGCACTCTCCCATCTTGCCAAAGTCAGCCCTCCTAAGTCCAGTACCCTCACTTTTGTATGGCTTGACTCTGTAGCTGAGTTTCACGTGAACCACACTGTTTGATGGCCACTTGTCCCCAGATGGCAACCCACTTCTAGATCAGAGATCCTCTCACTGCCCCGCTTGGAGAGTATGAGGTCTAAGATTGCTCCCTCACGAGTGGGTTCCGAAACTAGCTGTCTAATGCCTGCCATCTGTAGGGCATCAAGAATGGCCCTGCTTTTGGATGTGGCTGCAGCAAATGTGCTCCAGTTAACATCTGGCATATTCAGGTCTCCCATCAACAGTATCTCCCCTTTCTCTGCCATTCTAAGAATGCCTTCCATCATATCCTTGCCCATTCCTTCCCCCCTGACATGGGCGTCTGTACACAACCCCTGTGCAGATTGTGGTGCCCTTTCCAGTCTCCAAGGTGACCCACAGTGCCTCCTCTCCTCCTGTTTACTCTTTTGTTCAGTTGCCTTTATCCCTTCCTTTACATAGAGAGCTACTCCTCCCCTCTTCTCCCCCACCTGTCTCTCCTGTAAGTTATGTACCCTGGTATGTTAACATCCCAGTCAAGGTTCTCTGTGTACCATGTTTCTGTGACTGCTATGATATCCAGGCATCCCTCTTCCATTAAGGCCACCAGCTCAGGAGCTTGTTGCCCAGACTCTGAGGCGTTGGTACTCATTACCCTCCATTTCCTGATGGCCTTACCCCCTTTTGCCCCATCCCTGTCCTTCTTGCTTTTGTCACTTTCTCCATTTACCCCTGCCCTTCTCCCTATCGACACCTCCATGTTGGTGTTTGCCACACTTACTGCCGTGATTGTTTGGGGGGGCTAGGATTTTCCTGCTCCTTTCCAGTGCCTCCCCACATGGCTAGTTTAAAAGCTTGCCAATGAAGCATTTAAACCTATCACCTAGGATCCTGGCTCCCCTCCCAGACAGATGCAGCCCATCATGCCAGTATAGGCTTGCATCACTCCAAGTGGACCCCCAGTCCCCAATGAAGCCAAATCCCTGAACTCCACACCAGTTTTTTGACCACTGATTGAATCCCATGGTACAGAACACCCTAGCCTCTCCTATGCCATAGATGGGTAGCACCTCCGAGAAAGGTTACACGTCGTGCTACTTGACTAAGGCCTCTCCCCAATTCCACAAACTCTTCCTGCACTTCTCTAATCCTTTCTTAGCCAGGTCATTTGTCTCTAGGTGGACAATGACATCCAGCTCCCTCCCCTGTGCAGCTGCTCCTGCAATCCTGAGGATGCGTTCCCTGTCCCTCCAAGCCATGGCGCCAGGCAGACACCTTACCTCCCTCTCCCCTTCCTTGCCCAGTTCTACCTTCCTAACAATGGAGTCCCCCACCAGGAGTTGTTTCCTTCCCCTGCAGGGTCCCCTGACACCCTCCTATGGGTCTCCTTTGTGAGGTTCCCAGCATCCTCCTTGGTCTCCACTGTAGGTGCCTCCATAGAGAACCACACTTGCCAGAATGGCATAGGAATTGGAGAGGTACAACTGGAGGGATGTGCCTCTGTTCCACCACCCTTACCCTCCCTGAGCCCACTGTGGTCCAACCACTCCTCTTTCTTGGCAACCTCTGAGGCAACGGCAGTGGCACTGGTGGTCCCTGGATGGAAGAGGAGGTCCCACAAATCCTGGCCAACTCAGCCTGGAGATGAGCAACCTCCTCCCTCAGCCCAGAGAGGTGCCTGCAGATGGGACAACACTGCATCCTCCAGAATATTTCCCGGAAGACTGCTGCTCCACAGCCACTGCACTGCACCACTCCAATCATGTCTTATTTCTGACCCCTTAACTGTTTGCAATCCTTACTCTTTCGTCTGTTTTTTCTCTCTCCTTACTTTCTGCCTGTGTGCCTTTAAGCTCCTGATTGTCCTGTTCTGAGACAAGAATATCCTATATTTCTCAGTAGACCACTTACTTGTTCAGAGGCAGACCTCCAGCAGCTAGAGGGGGCTGGAGAGCTACTCTTGCCCTTCTAGGATGGTGGGTCCTTGGTGGTTCTGTGATCACTCACTTCCTGCCCCTAAACAGGAAGTTTCTGTCGTCAGTCAAATCCTGTGCCTATAAAAATAGAACTAGCTTAGGGTGGAGGGGAGGGAAGGAGGGCAATATAGTCCCAGCAGAGAAGTTCAGTCACACAGCAGTCCTTTCTCTTGGTGTCTTCTGCCAAGCTATTAGCAGAATCTTTCTAAGGCAGTCTTTAAATGTAGCTTCCTTCTAGCTAAGCCACTCCCCCTACTTACCAGATCTTTCTACAAGTAATTTAAACCTCACAGCAGTTAAGTCCTTTCAGTCACCTGAGATTTACACCTAGATGACTTTTCAGTTACCCATTCAGTTCAGTTAACCCAAACACACACTTTTTTTTTTGTTTTGTATGTTAGTTTTTTTACCCTAAATTAAAGGTCCAAATACAAAAGTTCTTCTATTTTAGTCCCAGCAGTGAAGTTCAGTCACACAGCAGTCCTTTCTCTTGGTGTCTTCTGCAAACACATAAATGCTAATACAGTAAAACAGTAAAACAGACTAACTAAAACACCAAATCACCTAAAATACCTAAAATATCATGAGAACTAGAGAACACCAACGCTTGCGGCTCTTCACTAGTTCCACACAGTCATGTGATGGGTCTGACAAGCTGTGTCTAAATCAAAAAGGTTTACTTACACATGTTCAAAATGTAGATGAAAATACTAAGGATTCTGTGTAGTTTAACTCCACTCCTTTTCAACCACTTGTAACTTGCTATTACTGTCCGGCTATCAAAAGCTACAAGGGCCAGGCCACAGTATAGTAAAGCGGTGCAATGAAGCAAAATGGTACGAGTCTGTCTAAAAAAGGCGCAGTATTTTTTAAAATATATTAAGCCTCTGCAAGCAAGGAAAAAAGGTAGCAGTAACAGAGCTGGTAAAAAAAGTTCCAAAAGGAGCTCCTAAGTATAAAATTAAGGGTGATGCTTTTGCTCCTGTTAGTACACGATCACTCTGAAAACAAAATGAGAACTAGAGAACGCCAACGCTTGTGGCTCTTCACTAGTTCCACACAGTCATGTGATGGGTCTGAAAAAAAACCCTGTGCAAAAAACAAATGAGGAAGCTATGGGGGATACAAACTGAAATAAATAAATAAATAAATAAAAGTTTCTCATAACAATCAAGGAAACACATAAACACATAAATGCTAATACAGTAAAACAGTAAAACAGACTAACTAAAACACCAAATCACCTAAAATACCTAAAATATTATGAAATCTAAAAAAGAAGGTTTTCTACTTCCCACTGTTAATATTTTTCTTTCAATATATGAGAAGGACCAAAAGTAGTTGGGAAGCAACTCAAGTGGGCACAAAATTTGATTTTATCCTCTCGCACACTCCAACTCTGTGATAAGGCTGGTTCAGCTTTCCTGCCAGACCCCCCGCAGGGTACTCACAGCCTTCTTCTCCTTGCTGCGGCTTTGCTAGTGACCAAACTCCATCAGCTTTAAAGAGAAGAGGAGAGCAGGAGAGAGGGAACAGACAAAAAAAATGTCTGCACAAGATGGACTGGAAAGGCTGCTCTTTAGTCAGGTATGGGTCTGGAAAAACTATCCATACAATGCTTGCATACCTTTACTAACTTAGAATGCAGCATAGATCAGCTCCTGCTTCTCTCACTCCTCCTCAGTGCGATAGCGTATAGCAGCTCTGCCCACAGTCTCTCCAAATGAGGACTTTGAAGATGGGGTATACCCCCTAGTATAGTTATATCAATCACTCAGCAGGGGACTCAATTGTCCAGTGAGTGAAGTTGGGGGGCCTAGTGGGGGGATAGGTCAAGTGCCTTCTAGGAGGCACAGCATGGAGGGATGGGAAGCAGATCCATAGGATCTCAAGGGCAGTAGTAAGGAGGGAGGGAGGAACTGGATGTCTTTGTCCATATGAGGACAAATGACCTGGCAGGGGACAAGGTGGGTATAGCCAAAATACAAGAGAATTTCAGGAAGTTGGGGGGGCTGAAGCAAGTAGCATGCTCCATCGCCTTCTCAGAGGTACTACCAGTACATGGCATGGGGGAGGCTAGGACACACTGCATCCAGAACTTCAACTCCTGGTTGAAGGAATGGTGTGGAAAGGAGGGATTTGGCTTCATGGGAGACTGGGGCCCCACCTGGAGGGATGTGAGCCTATATAAGAAGGATGGCCTACATCCATCCAGGAAGGGGACCTTAGTCCTAAGTGCGAAGTTTCAATGCTTCAGTGGCAAGCATTTAAACTGGTTGGGGGGTTCAGGAAGATTAGAAGGCTTAGTATCACCCCCTCAGGAGCACCGGATCGGTATGGTTACCCAAGACAGAGATAGACAGGCAGAGGGCACTATTCAATATAAAGGAGGGGGACAGGGAGGACAGGGTAGGAATGACACCCAGGAAAAGGGGGGGGCACATGTCAATGAAGCAGGGGAAAGTAATCACATCCTGGAGAGCCATGTGTGCTAACACCCAGAGTCTGAGTAACAAGATGGAGGACCTTGAGGCAGTCATTGCAGAGTCAAACCTGGATATTGTGGCTATCACAGAGACCTGGTGTAATGATAACCATGACTTGGAGATGACCATACCAGGCTGCAATATATTCAGGAGGGACAGGGTGGACAGGAAGGGGGGAGGAGTGGTGTCTTATGTAGAAGATAATACAAAGGCCACAGAGATTCAAGGGGAAAGGGGGAGATGCTGTGGGTTAAGCTAGTAAGAAGAACAGGGTCAACCATCTACACAGGGGTATTTTACAGACCACCAGCCCAGGAGGATGAGATGGATAGGGAGATGATGCTAGCTGTTTAAAGGATGGCACACAAAGGGGAGGTAGTGTTGGTTGGCGACTTCGTAGAAACAAAGAAAGGTGAAGGCAGAAGGAGACCAAAGGTCCATCTAGTCTGCCCATTTGTTTGCATGGATCCCTGTTGGGCCATGCCTGCTAGCACTGAACTCTTACTCAAGATGAGTCCCCACCCTCAACCCTGTGTTGCATGTATGTCCTGTCCCAACCAAGTTTGAAGGAGGTGATTGTTTTGGCCTCCACCACCTCAGCAGGTAAACTATTCCAATGTACCACCACCCTCTCAGAGAAAAATAACTTTCTGACATCACGTCTGAATCTCCCCCTTTGAGTTTCCAGTTGTGCCCTCTAGTGTGGAACCTAGTAAACAGTTCTGAGTATGGCACTTTGCTGATGCCTTTCAGGTACTTAAATGTCTCAATCATGTCCCTGCTGTCTCTCATCTGGCCTCCAGTGAGAATAACTTCAGTTTTTTCAGGCGTTCCTCATATGGCAGGTCATGTAGTCCTGTTATCATCTTTGTTGCCCTTCTCTGGACTGTCTTCAGTCTGTTGATGTCCTTTTTTAGGTGTGGTCTCCAAAACTGGATGCAGTACTCCAGCTGAGGTCTCACCAGGGATCTGTAAAGAGACAGTATAACATTTCTGCTCCTGCTGTCAAAGCTTCTGCTGATGCACCCAGTATTCTGTTGGCCTTGCTACATGCAGAGTTACACTGATTGGTTGCCTTAAGGGACTCATAAATTAACACTCCTTGGTCCCTTTCCTCTGATGAGGTATTAAGTTGCACCTCATTTAACCAGTATTCCGTTCTAGGGCTGCTTTTGCCCAAATGCATCGTTTTACATTTCTTTATATTAATGCTGAGTTGCCATTGGTTGGACCATGCCTCATGTTTTCCTAGGTCAGCTTGAAGTGTGCTGATGGATTCTGTGGTATCCTTCCTTCCTCCCAATTTAGTGTCATCAGTAAACAGCGCTAATCTGCCATTTATGTCCTTAAAAAAACAAACAGAGGCTGCCCAGCAGCTGCAGTTACGTTAGGTTAAATACAACATGAATACAGCAAAAGAACCTCACAACTCTCCCCCAGGTTAGAAAATAAGGAGCCTTATACACTGGAGTGTAATGCCCAATATTTTTGATTTATTCTTCCATATTATAGGAACACTTCACAGGGACTTTGTCAAGAGAGAAACGCCATTGGGCATTTTTTTGGGGTGGCCCTGTAATTCTTTTATCCATGATTGAGAAGTGTGCCTATAATATGGAAGAATAAATTTAAAATATTGGGCATTACACTTCAGCGTATAAGGCTTCTTATTTACTAACCTGGGGGAGAGTTGCGAGGTTCTTTTGCTGTATTCCCATTTATGTCCTTCCCTATGATGCTAATGAAGATGTTGAAAAGCACAGGACTGAGGACAGAACCCTAGAGAACCACACTTATAACATCTCCCTTCCTTGAACCCACTCCATTGATTACCACCCTTTAGCTTCTACCTTGGAGACACGCTTTTATTCAGTTGATAAACTGGTCTGAAATACCAGTGTCTTTGAGTTTAGCTAGCAGATGCTTGTGTGGAACAGAGTTGAAGGCTTTAGGAGACTTTATTGAAGTTAAAATAAAGCAGGTTCACTGGGTGCCCTATGTCTAATTCAGGGGTTACCTAATCAAAGAATGATATGAGATTCGTCAGGCATGCTCTTTCCACCGTGAATCCATGTTGTTTGGGGTCTTGGAGGTTGTTCTTGTTTAGGTAATCAACTATGTCTTCTTTAATCAGTGTTTCCATCAGTTTGTACAACACTGAGGTAAGACTAATGGGCCTTTAGTTTCCAGGCTCCTCTTTGCGCCCACTCTTATGCAGGGGGATCACATCGGCGGTTTTCCAATCCTCTGGCATTACTCCAGTCTGGAGGGAGAAGTTGAATAATCTGGACAATGGTTCCACTAGTATCTTGGCTAATTGTTTTAGGACCCTAGGGTGAATGCCATCTGGACCGGGTGATTTATCTTGATTTAGACTTTTGAGAGCTTCCATGACTCTTTTGGTGGTAAAAGCTTGAGTTCCCATAACTTCCAGTTCACTTGAAATGCTACTTACTGGCATGGGCCTATCCCGTTCCCTGGTAAAGACTGTGCAAAAGAATTTGTTGAGCATTTCCACCTTTTGCGTATCATCTTCAACTATTGTCTCACCATCCTTTAGTTTTACCACCCCTTGAGAAGTCTTCATTTTTGCCGACATGTATCTAAAAAAACTGCTTGCTCCCACTATTACTGTTGTCAGCTACGCTAAGCTCTGCACTTGCCTTGGCTTCTCTTATAGTGCTTTTGGCTTTTTTGCTTAATTCTAGATGTTCTTCCCAGGAGGTATCGGTAAGTTTTGTTTTATGGTTGAGAAAGGCTCTGCATTTGTCTCTGACAGCTGCCTTGATTTCCATGTTGAACCATATTGGGTTTTTACACTTGTTCTTTTTGGTTACTGTCTTTGCAAAGGTGGCTGTGGCATCCATGATAGTTGGTTCGATTACCATCCAGAGGTCACTGACATTGGAAAATTGCATAATAGCCTCTAATCTCTCATCTTAGCAAAGTTTGCCCCTTTGAAACTGACTACTGATGCCCAAGATTGGGAATAAGAAGCTCCAAGGCATACAGTGAACCATACAGTGTTGTGGTCAATGTTGACTAGGGGTTCCCTCACAGATGTAGTGTTCCCTAGGTTAGAATTAGCAAGGACTACATCTAGTATTGTGTTAGCCCTAGTAGGCTTGCCTACTAACTGCACAAGTTGGCAGTCCTGCATAGCATCTACTATGTTTTGGTTCCTGGTGGATTTGGCAGTAGGGACAGACCAATCAACATCTGGCATATTTAGGTCCCCTGCTATTATAGTGTCTCCCTTGGAAGCGACACCCTTAATTTCTTCAATCAGTTGGTTGTCCAGGGCTTCAGAGTGATTGGGGCGGTCTATATATTATTCTTGCATAGACTTTCTTTCCCAAGGGTGTGCCAATATTAACCCATAGGGATTGAACACCTTCTTTCTTTATACTGTTGAGTGATGTTGCCCTTAAATCTTCTTTCATATAAAGTGCAACCCCCCTTTGAGCCCTTTCTGTCCACTCTAAAGAGTGAGTAACCAGGCATGTTGAGGTCCCATGTATTGGAGTCAGAGGCCCAAGTTTCTGTTATTGCCAAAATGTCCATATTGAACTTCAATATGCCAGATATTGACTGGAGCCTTCTAGTAGCAGCAACAATCAGGAACAGGTTAATCCTGAACTCCCTTCAGGGAGTCTTCCTTAAACAACTGGTTGTAGACCCACACGGGAGATGGCAGCACTGGACCAGGTGCTCACTAACGGGACAGTGTGACAGGGGTCACAATAGAGGAGCACCTGGGAAACAGTGACCACTGGTCAGTAGTGTTTGAGATAATTGAAGGGGCAGAATCCAGCCACACAAAAACATGAATCCTTGACTTTAGGAGGGCAGATTTTGGAAAAATGGGAAAATGCCTGGAAGAGGCATTAGCTGGGATAGGGAGGAAATTAAGGGTGGAGGAGCAGTGGGCAGCATTCAAATCTGGGATAACACAGATGACAATTATGTGCAAAACACGTTAGCAAGGGGAAAAGGAAGAGGAGACCATTATGGTATTCCAAGGAGGTAGCATTCAAACAGTACAAGACACAGTCTGAAGGGGACAGGGAGAGGTACCAGGAGAAAAAGAGGGAGGCAGGGATGGCAGTAAGGGAAGCCAAAGCACAAACAGAGGAACGCATTGTGGAATCAGTGGTGAAGGGGGACAAAACCTTTTACAGGTACATCAGAGAAAAAGGAAAGCAAAGGAGGAATAGTGAGGCTGAAAGGGGAGTATAGAAGTAGAGTGGAGGATGACAACCATAAAGCAGACATACTTAACAGATACTTCTGCTCAGTCTTTACAGATGAGGGGGCAGGAAATGGGCCAGAAAGGTGTAGAGGGGGTAGGAAGGGTACAGAAATGGATATAAGTCCTTTTCCATGTGAAAGGGTTAAGGGAACTGGAAAAAGTAAAGGCAGATAAAAGCTATAGGGCCAGATGGGGTATATCCCAGGGTGCTGAGGGAGTGAAGAGAGGTGGTGGCAGAACCTCTGGTAACCCTGTTAAGCTGGTCACTGGAAACAGGAGAGGTACCAAAAGACTGGAGGGTAGCTGATGTAGTCTCCCTACACAAAAGCGGGAGCTGAGAGGAAGCTAGAAACTACAGACCAGTCAGCCTGACCTCAGTAGTGGGAAAGATAATGGAAACGCTACTGAAAGAAAGAATAGTAGAACACCTAGTTGGCAGCAGTTTACAGGACCCAAGGCAGCATGATTTTACTGGAGGGAAGTCATGCCAGACTAACCTCGTGTGGTGGGTGGGGAACTGGCTGGATAGCAGGACACAGAGGGTGGTGGTAAATGGCTGTCACTCTGCAGAGGGAAAGGCGACCAGTGGGGTTCCACAGGGACTGATGCAGGGACCATTCCTCTTCAATGTCTTTATCAGTGACATTACAGAGGATCTAGAAGGGAGAATTTTCCTATTTGCTGATGACACAAAGTTCTGCAACAGGGCTGAGACACCGATGGGTGTGGATAGAATGAGAAGAGGTCTGCAGAAGCTTGAGGACTGGTCAAGGGAGTTGCAGTTAAGATTTAACACAAAAAAAATGCAAGATAATGCACATGGGACACAAAAACCCAGGAACAACATATCAGCTGGGGGGGGAGGATATAGAATGCTCCAAGCAGGACAGGGACCTAGGAGTTATCATCTCAGATCACCTCAAGTTAGGGAGTCAGTGTGACAAGGTGGCAGGAAAAGCAAACAGGATGCTGGGTTGCATAGGCAGGGGCATTACCAGCAGGAAAAGAGAAGTCATGATTCCACTGTACAAGACACTAAAAAGGTCACACCTCGACTTGAGTATGGTGTCCAGTTCTGGAGACCTTACCTATGCAAGGACATAGACAGGGTGGAGACAGTTCATAGGAGGGCAACCAAGATGGTGCAAGGATTGCATCACAAGCCCTATGAGGACAAGCTGAAGGACTTAAACATGTACTCCCTGAAAGAGAGGAGGGAGGGAGATGATATTATTAAAACATATAAGTATCTCACAGGGAGAAACAAGGTGCAGGAAAACACAATTTTCCAAAAAAAGAGATGCTCCAAGACTAGTGGGCATTGAATGAAACTGGATAGAGGGAATTTCAGGGGGAACATGAGGAAGTACTTCTTCATGGAAAGGGTGGAGGACAGGTGGAAAAGCCTGCTAGAACATGTGGTGGGGGCAGAAATGATAACAGGAATTAAGAATGCATAGGATAGGCATAAGGGGATCCTGGTAGTCGGGGGAAGGGGACAACCTAGCTCGAAGGAAGCTTGAAGAAGCATAGTTATGTGCATAAATGGGCAGACTAGGTGGGCTGTAGGCCCTTATTTGCCATCAACATCTATGTATCTATGTAAACAGCAAATGGAATCCATAAAAGTGAACATCTTGGCTCATCTTAATGTTTTCGATGTGCTGCTTCTGCTACCTGAATATTTGGGCTGCTGGAACTCTTGTTTTCTAGTTCCTGAGGGTGACTACTAGGGGGTTGAGGGACGGAAGGATGGGGGTGCCCCTTGCACAGACCTGAGCAGTGCTCAAGGTGGGCCCATGTGGCACCCTTCCCCAGGCCTGGTACAGAGTAAAGCAATAAATGCCCCACTGGTTATTTCTGTATGAGCATATTGTGAGAGGTGACCATTTTTGAAGGCACTGATGTGCAGGGGAGAGGGACTACTGATCCTGGTGCATCCCCGCCTTTGTCTCGACTATGGCTGGCCCCACATAGCCACTTTATGTGGGCCTAGTTAACATGTATGAACTCTGGGGAAATGGGAGTTCCTTAAGGGGTTTGCTTTGACTGGTGATTTGTTTCTGGTTTCTCATTTGAATTTCATTCTGTATATAGTGGCCCCCCCCCACCACACACACACACACACACACACACACACACACCTGATGTTCCTCATTCCCCAATGAACATAGTTTGGACACATCACCTGAAAGCAATGTACCTACGACTTTACTGAACCCATCTGTGTCTTCTGGCTTTACCTTGACTCTGCCTTTGCCCGAATATCACAGTCAGAATAATGTTGCCTTAATACCTTAGACATCTGGGCTATGGACACTCACGAGTCCCATCTACTTTTCCTACCTGCCTTCCTGCCCCAAGAACTGTTAGGACCTGGGCTGGACCTGTGTGACCACTGCAAATGCAGGCAGTTGGAGGCTATTGGCTATCTTTCCTTCTACAAGCCACTGATATCCTGATATGAACATGAAAGGAGCCAGCAGATAAAGGCCATGATGATTACTTGCTGATTTAGCCAATGGTACTAGCCTCCTTTTCCTTTTACTGGCTCTTGTATGTTACCCACAGTTTCAGACTGAGACACTTGGGTCGGCATGGTTGTTAGCTGTGAGTGCAATGATGTTTCTGCACTTTCATAACTGTTGTAACACAGCCTGAATGGCATAAGGTTTAGTGTTCTTTACACTCCTGTTTTCTTGTTTAATAAGCCTGGAGCCGTAGTAATGATTATCTATAGGGATCCCGTCCCTCTGCTGGCTTAGATACACTCCCATTTCACCAGCTTTAACCTTTTTCTGGTGGAACTATAGGCGTTAGATTACAGCTTCCATACCCCACCTGGTTTTAACAGGAGCTAGGTGGCCCCTCTTTGGGTACCACAGCCATCTATGATGCTTTTACTCACTTATCGAGGCTATCCTCTTTTTTTATTTCCCACTTTTCCTAGGTTTTTATTTTTCTGTTGGGGGCTCAGTGGTATCCATGGAGGCCCAGATTCCTTGGGGTTCTGGCATTTCCTCCAACTTGGATGCCACTTCACCACCGAGTGGTGCATTCTCAGAGACTGTATGCCTGATGTTACACCAAGCTACTCCCATGAAAGCCACACTTTATATAGCTGGCCCCCCCTCTGGGTTGGTAGAGGAGGGCCTTTCTTTACTTTGGGTTCTGATCCCTGGATCCTATTTGGTGCCAATTAGCTGGTCAAATTTCTTTGTTCTGTTATTCTTAAACAGTTTAAAATTTGGGAACAAGGTGCAGCATCAGGATACATCTTTGTGTAAGACTGAAATTACAGGTTATAGTGTTTAACATATTGTCATTGTGGTGGTCTGTATATTTGATTTTTGATTTTTATATTTTATTCAATTGACAAGCAAAAGAATAGGAGGCTCAACTGAGACAAGCTCATTTCCAGTGAGGTCCTTAACACATACTTAAATACATACATAATTAACTTAATCATAAAAAAGTCCCACAAACATAAAATTATTTACAATGACACAACCATCTAGACATCATACAACAAAAAACACATACTTAAAATGCACTTATATGTCCTATTATAGGGCGAGGCATGAGATAAGACCTACATAATTACTCAACATTTAACCTTTTAACAGCTTCAGATTTAAACCAACTTTTTATTTCACCCAAATTAGGGCTAGATCCAATTGGCCTCAGGTAAGTTGGGAGTGAATTCCATAGGTTAGGACCCAAATAGAAAAAATGTTCTCTACCCAAATCCGTCCTTCTTCTGGGCAAAACAAATTCCATACCCTCAGCAGACGTAACTCTCCTCTAATTATTCTAAGCTGAAATTCCTCACTAATATATTCTGGTACCCTACCCCTAACTAATTTAACAATATATATCAAAACATGAAATATCCTTCTATCATTAGGGCTCATCCAATTTAAAGATTGATATAACTCTCTCCTATGAGTTCTCTTAGGAACATCTAAAATAAACCTAGCTATCTTATTAAAGGAAACGTCTAATCTAGCCAACTGGGTTGAGGTAGCCCCTGTATAAATAATATCCCCAAAATCTAACAAAGGAATCAAGGTAGCCATAACCACCTGTTTCCTTACATTAACATCCATACAATTCCTAATTCTATAAAGTGCACCCAAACGACAATTAACTTTTTTAATCGTTTGTTCTATATGGAAAATCCAATTCAATGATCTATCCATATACATCCCTAAATATTTATAACATTGGACTTGTTCAAGGGCAATATTATCCACTGTCATTACACTCAAACCCAAATCAGAATAAATCTCTTTATTTTCCCTAGAAAAGAGTATTACCTGGGATTTTTTTGGATTAAGAACAAGATTAGATTCTCTATAGAATAACTGAAGCTCATCAAATGCTTTCTGGAGAGTAAATTCTATCTGAGTTAATAATAACCCTTTCACATAAATAATAGTATCATCTGCGTACAGATGACACTGTACATCAGAATTGGTCAATACAAAATTATTCATATATAAATTAAATAATATTGGACCAAAATGGATCCTGGGTACCCCAGATATTATCTCCCTAAAACCAGAATCCCATCCATTCACTGAAACCATTTGTTTCCTACCAGTTAAATAAGCCTCCAACCACCTAATCACCTTTGCGAAATTCCTAAAGCAGGTAGTCTGGACAGGAGGATGCCATGGTCCAGGGTATCAAATGCCCTGGATAGATCTACAAAATTGCTCCACCAACATCCCCTGTCCAGAGCACCACAATATCCCCAGTAACTTTCAGCAAGGCAGAGGTTGTACCATGTAAGGGCCTAAAGCCAGATTGAAACTTATTAATCAACCTACCATTTTCCAAATAAATCTGAAGTTGTTTAGCTATCAATCTTTCAAAAACCTTAACTACTATTGGTAATAATGATATAGGCCTATAATTCTCCATTAAAGACCTAGATCCGTTCTTATAAACAGTAATAATTTTAGCCGATTTCCACACTTCAGGAATTTCCCCACTCATAAGGGACATGCTATAAATACTAGCCAGGGGATAAGAAATAACCAGAGCAGCATATTTCAACAAAATACTAGGAATCTCATCCAATCCACCAGCCTTCCTAGTATTTATATTAAGTAATGCATTTTGTGTTTCAGATGGAGATATTAATTCAAACACAAACTCCTTGTCCTTCAAAGGAACAGCCTCTATAGCTCTAACTTGAGAATTTAAAGGAGAAGAACAATACTTAACCTGTGGTGAGGCCTTTTTACCCACTGTTATAAAAAGATCATTAAATCCATCCACCACCGAGGCCCATAGGGACTTCAACATCCCCCATTTAAACTTCTCAGGATAATCCACTTGTTGATCTCCTTTCACCCTTTTTAAAACTTGCCAAAATTTCCTTGGATCATTAGTCAGATTAAAATTCAATTCCCTATTACAATAGTCTTTTTTAACCTTCTTAAGTTCATAATTATAATAATTCCGCATCTGTTTATACTTCACCCAATCATTGTCCAATTTTGTAATGTTAGCCACCTTCCAAGCCTTATCCCGCTGTTTCTTAATTTTAAATAAGTAGGAATTGTACCAAGGGGAATTATTAGACTTTATTTTCCTAATTTTTAAAGGGACATGCCTATTACAAATTGTCAAAAAATCCTCCTGAAATAATCTCCAGGCATCAGCAACTGTAGGAACCAACTCCACCCTTCCCCAATTAAACTCATCCAATTCTAACATAAAATTTATATAATCAAAATATTTAAATGATCTATAATAAACTGTTTTTACTAATCTCTGAGTTCTTTTTTGATTTCTAATAGCATATATCATCTGATGATCCGAAAAGGAATCTGGGAGAACACCACTAGCAATATACCTATCTGGTTCAGTAGTAAACAATAAATCTAAAATTGTGGAAGAAAGTGGTCATTTGGAATTCACTCTAGTTAGGGTATATGGGGGGAGACAGCTGCTGTGGGAGCCCTACTGTATCAGGTTCCACAAGATGGACTGCCAGGCAGAGGGACCTGATACCTGGATAGGCTGCCACCCGGGAACAATCATAACCATCATCTACCTGACCTGGTGGAACCAGTGCATGACCCTATGGAAATCCCCAAGATGGTTTTGACCCCAGTAAGGGTTCTTTCACAGGACATAAACAGGTTGAATAACCCCACAAAACATACCAATTTTTTTCCAATACCTTTGGAATTACTCGTCTAATGCCATGTTTATCCAGGAGACCCACTTGTCCCCCCTGGAACATGCTAAATTGTTGTGGGGAGGCCGTTACATAATGCATGCCTCTTTGCACCAGTGTGGTAAGCACTGAGGTATGGCAATCCTGATTCTCTTTTCCACACCATTTATTTTGCAACAGGAATATAGTGATCCAGCTGGACGCTATGTGATCTTGCAGGGCCCCCTGTATGATAGTGATATTACACTGGCAAACCTATATTTACCACCTAACTCCACTACCCCAGTCATCTGATGATTTCTGAATTAGCTACTTGATCTGCTCCATTGACAGCTTGTCAGGGGGGAGGGGGGCACTTCAACATGACAATGTCAGCAGAGTTGGACATGACTAATCCAGAGACGTCTCAGTCCTCTGTGTCACAAAAATTTCTCTGCCATAATTTTCAACAAATAGGACTCATGGATGTCCGGTGATCATTCTTCCCAACAACTCAGGCATATACTTATTATAATAACTGGGTCACATTTTTTCCCCATGGGAAAAGCTGGTTATAATTTGCTGTTGTAACCAAGTGGTTATGATGGCAACCACATGATGCTCTTCCTCAGAGAAAAACATGAGCCAGAGTGTGGCTCATGCTACACTGTCTTCTAAAAGGCACCAAAAGCTGCTAGTTCATATAACTGCTGTGGTGAAAAAAAACATGACTCCAGCAATTATATAAAATAAAACATGGGGTGGTGTGTAAAACTCGAATTTTACACACACCCTCAGTATTGGATGCTTAAATAAACCCCTTAAGCTTCACTCTCAGGGTTTATGTAGCATCCAACACCTCGAGTGTGTCTAAAATTCTTGTTAAACACACACCTCTTGCATTATTCTATATATTCTCCCTTCCACTGCAGTTATTTATGGATAGGCTACTTTTTCACTGCTTGTGAGCATTTCCATACACTGCAACACCTCTCCTATGACCCCTACCTTTTTGTCTCATCATGCTCTTCTACTGCTGAAACTGGATTTGGGTACACATCCCAGAAACAGTTTTTGGTGCTTCAACACAATTTTACGTGAGGATGCTGAATTCATGAAATTAAACTGTGGCCGTATTCCACAATTCATGGCCGATAAGGGCATTAACAAGGTGAAAGAGTCTAACATGTTTCAGTATATGAAAAATAGCAGGACAAGAGGACACAGCATGAGATTGGAGGGAGGCTGGTTAAGGGGTAAGGTGAGGACTTTTTTTTCACAGAAAGGGTGGTGGATGCATGGAACGGCCTACCTCAGGAAGTGGTGGATATGAATACAGTGCAGGGTTTCAAACAGGCATGGGATAGGCATAAGGGAGCAATACAGATGAGTATGAATAGATAGGCCATTGACAGAGCAAAGGCCAATGGCACATGCATAAGGTAGAAAAAGAAATGGGCAGACTGGATGGGCCTTGTGGTCCTTATCTGCTGTCAACTTCTACGTGTAATCCCCCTGCAATTGGAGGTTCCCAAAAGACTCCTAGGAGCTTGCCTAAATGCTCCCAGCCTGAATGGTGTCCGGCATTTAAGCCGTTTATTTGTGAGTGCTTTTAGAGCCTCTGGTACTGTCTCTTTAAGAGCTGTCTGCTTGCAGGCATGATTAGTTTACATGGGGGGACTGTATGTTTCCCTGCTCGAGTCCCAGTCGAGCTGCTGACAAATTGCTCCATTAATGCTGTTGCTAAGTGGGCAGAAGGGGGTACTTATTAGAGATGTAACTGTTTGCCCCATATCAATTAGAGTATTGGTGGAAATGTAATTTGTCTAACCTGCCTTTCTTGCAGCTGGGACTCTGTGTGTCTTGCCCCTCCATTTTGGACCTGAACTGCTGAATAGATCCAATCAGGTGGGAGGGGCATCTAAAATGGAACTTAAGCGGGCCAACCAGGATCAGGACTTTCTTGGGAGCCGGCTGGCCATAAGGAATATAGCTAGTAATTCTGGGAAGTGGAGTTCTGAACCGTGGCACCTTTTCTCACCAATAAGGGGAGTTTTGAGTGATTGACAACTGAAGTCCACCAATTGGACCGGGTGGCACCCGAATGGAATATTCTGCCTTGTGTCTGGAAAGGCAGATCCGTTGTGACCATGACTGGGGAAGGAGCTCTGAGCTCCTGCGATTCAGAGTTTTCACGCAGGAAGCACATGTGGAGGCCTAAACTCTGGTGGTGCATTTGCCATGGTGATTCGGACTGAATCCACAGCTACCAAGGAGAGGAGAGGCTGAACACTGAGAACCAGGCTCACCCTGTAGAGGACTGGAGAAACTGCTTCATCGCGCTCGGTCTGTCAGGAAAGTGAAGCTGCATTGTGAACTCCCTGGTTAGCAGTAAGTGCGATCGGGACCTGAGAGCAGCTGCCTGGTATAGTTATTTCCTTTACATATAAATGTGTGGGGTGTTTGGGGAGGACAGCTAAATGAGTCCTCTTGTCCCATGTGTGTAGACGGGAAGGCAATCGCGTGCAGATGGACTGAATCCATTGCTGCTTGAAGCTGTGTGCCTGCTTGCAGAACCTCATCCCCCTGCTCTGCAAGGGCGTCCAGCAATCCAAGACACCCTCGGTGACAGCTTTCAGCATCAAGTTAGTGAGTGTAAATCAGGGTAGCTCCCTGCCATCTGTACCTTTAATTGCAGGTGTTTCATTTGATTTTTCTTTCTTTCTTCATGAACTGAGCCATCCGGCTCCGGATTACAAATTGGGTATTGTGCAAGTGTTTTTTCCATCACAGGGCCCCAACCAGCTGCACCAGTCCTGGCTAGCCCTCCACCATCCTGGGTACCCAGTCAAGTGACATTTTGGGACTCTGAATATATGCACAGTACTGTAATTATTAATGTGTCTAACCTAATTAAACTGATTTACCTCCGGCCTTGTTACAGCCCCTTAAATAAATCAGATCTGTTTGTTTCAGCAAAGTTACACTGACTAAGGTATGTGTTTATGTTAAAGTATTGTACTGTGGCTATCGTATTACATCATCTTGTTTTATGGGGGGGGGTTCCCAGAGTCACGCTGACCAAACCAGTCCTGGGGGTAAGTGTAAATAGTGAAGATACTCATAGTGCATTGTGTGGGCCACTAATAGGATTACAAGGGGGTCTCAGTGTCCCAGAGGGCTGTGACCGAGTTAGTCTAACTACCGCAAACCCTGACCTCTGGGCGGATGCACCCGCCATAGAACCTAGGCCCCTCAACCTGTTAGCAGTTAAGCAGGCAGGGATAGTAGCCCTTGGGATAGTGCCACCTGGGGGTTACATATGTTTCTATAATTTCTCCCCAGATATTCCCCCACCTATTCTTTGGAATACTCAGAGAACAGTGATTCATGGGGATATAATTTCTTTACGCTTTTCTGAAAAAAAATCAGTAGGAAGAAAAGCATGACAGTCTGACTGATCAGTTACTTACACTACAATTGCTGTATAAACAGGGTGACCAGGTCATTTCAGAAAAAAATCAAATGGTTAAGTCAGGGATTGGGGAAGGGGGGTCCACTAGACTGCCAGGGACTTAAGATAAATAATTAAGTCATGGGGACATCGGGGAGGGGTCCACTAGTCCACCACAGAGGGGGGTTTAGATTACTATTTATTTATATGGGGTAATCGTGGATCAGGGGTCCACTAGACCACCAGGAAAGTGTACTAAAAAGCTGTTTTTTGTGGACATCAGGGAGGGGGAACATGGCACATTGCTGCTACTAGGTCAACTCCAGCTGGTGTAACAGTACTTAGAAATCTGCCCTCCAGGGGAGTTTTGTGAATTCTGATTCAGGGACTTTGGCAGCCTGCATCTGCTGCAAGCCCCTGGCACCATGCCACAGCCAAGTGCATGGCACAAGCATGGCACAAGCCCTGTTTGGTGCAGGCTGCCTGCAGTAGGTGCAGACTGCCTTAGTGAATCACTACAGGGCATCATTTGGTGCAAGGGGCCCTTTGCATCAACCATTGGGATGCAAGCCCCTTATGCTGCCTCAGAAACTTTGATAATTGGGCCCCTACTGTTCCAGACACCATCCTATCTCCGAGACTCAATGAATATTCTGAATAGCACAAAAGGTTTGGCTTGAGAAAAGACATATGGGTTTCTTACAATAGATGTGTGTGCATTGCGCACAAGTATCCCCCACAGTCTGGGTTTGGAAGCTGTGAAGCATTTCTTGATGAAAAACAACAGTTCAGAACCAGGGGTGCTACTAGGTAAGTACTAGGTAAGACTAGACTGGGCAGTGATGGGATAGACATGAAACATCTGTCCCTCACCCTGGACATTCTTATAGTGCCCATTACCATGCTGTACAATAAGTTCCTGGCCCTTGCCCAATTACCGGCAGTTTTGGAAGCAGGCCCTAGTTACGCCATTGTATAAAGGAAGCGATAAGTCTCTGGTAGCCAACTACAGACCCATCTCGATCCTCTTCCCCCCTGTCCAAGACACTGGAAAAGATTGTGTCAGGTCAACTCATCGACTACCTCAATAAGTATAACCTACTACGCCCCAACCAGCATGGCTTCAGACAAAATCACAGTACCACCACTACCCTGCACATAAGGCCCTGGATGAAGGCAAACTGGTGAGGTCTGTCTTTATTGATCTCACTAAAGCCTTCTATACAGTCACCCACCCCCTGTTACTGACCCAACTGCAAAACATGGATGTGGCACCCAATGTTCTTTGCTGTTCCAAGACTACCTGATATGGAGAAATCAGTGTGTCAGAATTGGGTGAACAGTTACCAGTGCAAGAGAGGTATCATTAGGGGTACCCCAGGGATCAATACTGGGGCCCCTACTCTTCAGCCGCTTCTTAAATGACCTTCCCACAGCCTGCGACACCAAACTCATACTATATGCAGACGATGCTGTCCTCCTGAGCAGAAGCACATCTCAGGCTGCCCTACAATCTGAGCTACAGAACTCCTTCTCCAAACTTGAGGACTGGTTCTGTAGTCATAAGTTGCTACTAAACTACAAGAAGACCAAGACCATGCTTATGTCCAGCCACCACAACAAAAATAAGCATCACCCCCTCATTATCTCCAACTCATGCAGTGAGCCGCTGGAATAAGTCCACTGGTTCAAGTATCTGGGGGTCATAATAGATGATACCCTCATGTTTGTGCACCATATTGACTCTCTGGTCAAGACAGGCAGTACCAAGATTGGTGTCCTGTACAGGCACAGGCAATACCTCTCTCCAGAGGCCCTCCACCTCTCAGTCCACAGTTCCATCATATCTACTATTGACTATGGAATAGTGGTCTACAGGGTGGCAATGGATACAGTCCTCAAGAAGGTTCAGACTGCACTCAACAAAGCCTGCAGACTCACCCTGGATGCTGAGCATGGCACGCACACCTGTGCTCTGTATGAACAAGCAAATTGGCTGTCATTAAGAAACAGGGTCAAATTCCAGACTTGCATCCTAGGGAAGAAGGCTCTATTGGATAAAACACCACTTTGTGTCGACAATTTGATCAAAGGGGCCAACTCGTTACAGGTCACCAGGGGGAGGACTAGAGGGGCCTTGGCTATCCCCTTCTGTTGCACCTCACTTGGGCAACGTGCATTTGCCTACCAGGCCCCCCGTGGATGAATGAACTCCCTGGGCACCTCTTGGCCACCGACTGTCTGGCTTAAATCAAAACTGACCTCAAACTGCACCTAATAATCTTTAAGTGAACCTACTCCTAAGTCCATCCACTCCTGCTCTCTCTGCCACCCAGCAAGCACTAGGCAGGCCTCAGGTACCCCCCTCCCTCTGTCCCTTCTCATGACTTGCCTCAGCAATCAGTTAATGTCATGATCCTTCAGCACCCACCATTCCACCTCCCCCCCAACTCCCAGTCCCGAGTTTCCCTAACAGTCACTACTAATGCAAGCTGCCTGACCTTGCCCCTTCGCACCCCACCATTTACTCTAGCACCTCTTCTCTGCTCAGCCTCCCCTCACCCACCTATTTCCCCTATACCTTATCACCCTTCTTCCCCACCCTTCACCTCCACTGCAGTACCTACCTCTCTCTCTCGTACCTCTTCTCTTCACCCCACTGCCAGCTATCCCCATCCCTCTGAACTACTGACAAGGCACTTTGTGGCTGCTTATTCCCCACCCTCATAAAGTGTTTTTCTTGTTATTTTAACTTGTATCTATGTTTTGAGTTATTCTGTAAGTTCTGAATCCAAGCTGTATCATTCATTGTGACGTATCTTTGCTTTCTCCTATTGTACTTTGTTTTGCAATCTATGACATAGAACCTCTGTAAAAGATCTTGCGCTCAAAGGTCTTTTCCAAATCACTAAATAAATGAATAACTTTGTCCTCTAAGGTGTGGATTATACCTTACATCACAATTATTTCATGTTTGATGGGCACTTCTACTGCCAGGCACAGAATACAGCAATGGGGACCACTATGGCCCCGTCATATGCAAATTGGTACCTGGCCTGGTGGGAGGAGCAAACAGTGTTTAATAGATCCAATTCACTCCTTGGAGGAATTGCCAGACGGCACCACTTTATTGATGACATATTCTGTGTCTGAGAATGGTCAATGAAGGACATAGGCAGCTTCTTAGAGTGGTTGAATAACAATCAGTACAATTTGAGTTTTATCTATTAATCTAGCATGTCAAAAAATGATTTCTTGGATATTACTTTCATGGTGGATGATTCTGGGGAAGTACAAACTCATACATATAAAACAAACTGCAGGTAATTCTCTGCTATGCGCAGAAGGCGGACATCCCCATTATCCGATGAGAAGTATAACTTTGGGACACTTTCTGAGGATAAAACTGAATAGTTTGACCTTAGACACATTTGAAATACAGGCAACACTACTGCACCAAAGATTTAGGAACAGAGGGAATTCTAAGAGCCTGTTAAAAACAGCCTATAGGAAGGCTGAAATGTGCTGAGGGACACTATCCTGATTCGTAAGGCTAAAAAGCAGACTTCAACTCAACCAGTCTCAGCAGTTTTTCAATGCAGCTCTTCAGCAGCAGAAATTAAAACTATTATTAAACAATGGGCTGTATTAATAGGAGAGGAATGACTTAGATATGTTGTGGGTTTAAGGCCAAGAGTTGCCTTTTCCAGGGCACCAAATGTGGGTGACTAGGTGACAAATTGGACAGGAGTCACTACAATGAACCAAAAACATCATGATTGAGAAGAAAACCATCTGGTTTCCATCCTTGTAAGAGGTGCTATGCCTGCAAACATGTAATGTGTGTCACTAAAGATTTTCTTTTAGGTGTAACAAAAATAGTGGAGGTGAAACAGTTTGCAAGCTGTTACACAGATCATGTCATTTATGCTGCCCAAAGACTAAACATGTCTGTGCCGTTAAAAATGGCATGGAAACAAATGCTCTGGGGGAACGCTTTCTACATGCCTTGCATTACATGCATACAGTAAGAACCCTGAAAACGCTCGCTACATGGCATTGAAGTATGTAACCCCACATCCTACGGGGGGAAGGAACAGGCAAAATAAATTGCTACAGAGGGAATCCTGGTGGATTCACCATCTGAATAGTCTGCAGCTGAATGGGCTGAACAGTATTTTGGATTTTACCCAATTCTTGCAGATTTTGCAGCTCCACTTAATTCTTTCCCTCCTATTCATAGTTCCCTATGGCTGATATTTTGAATGTAGTAACTGTTATTTACTAGGAGATTATTCTCCATATGGTTACAGATTTTCTTGGATTTAAATCACATTATATGTATAGGGAACATGAATTAAGTGTCATTTATGTGTTATTAACAAAATACGTTTTGTTGAAATTTATAGATCATAAACCATTTTCTCTCTCCTATATTGTATATCTTTGCTGCAGAATGCAGCAGAAGGAGTTATTGTGGTCATTTGACCATATGAGAAATGATTGCAGTTAAAGAGATTGGTTCAGTATCTTTTTTCCTCTTGCTACCTCATACACTGCAATGGACCCTGTGATTTGTAGGCTGTGGATTTTATTTTGATTAAACTGTGAAGAATCTCCAGGTACAACATCCTTCAACAATATTGCTTAATGAAGATATTTTATTCAATGTCTTTGTATCACGTAACCTTGTCTGTACTTAGCTATCATGTAATCAAATACTATAGGAAACAGTGGATGCTGTATTTGATATACTTTGTTATGAGGGAATTAATAGTAACTGCTTCCTTGGATTTCTTCAGCTCTCTCTGTTTTTGTAAAGTGTACATACACAGTAAATTTGGTTTTAATTGATGGTTACGCATATAAGCAATGTTTTGGTTTCACTTTAGGGTGCCACTGTTTTTGCCACCGTTTTTATAGAGTGATCTTATTCACCCCAGGGGATTTAGTGAACTTGTAATAATAACATACTGTGTCCTGTAGTCCCAGGGTGTTTGGAAACATGATAGTAAAACAGATGTATCAAAATAATAATAATTGGTAGCATTCAGCAACGTGAATGGGCTGTGACAGGAAGTTTGTTTGTGGTTTACCTTCTGTCTTGAACATGTAATTGGCACTAGTAGAGAATACCTTAATTTGTAAATTTGTCTTTTCAATGTGCTAATCAGTGGCTTGATAAATAGTGAATCACCTGCCTGATAACTCCACCCCCTGACAAGGATGCCTTGAGCATTGAATGTGCACAGGGAGTTATTGGTTGCAGGCAGTGAGGTTTCTTTTTGCGGTGGCTCCCTATTTTTGCACATATATAGCAGCACTTAAAAATAAAATAATTTCTAGCAACTGCCCTGGTGTGCAAAACTTTTTTTCTGTTGCAGTGTAGAAAAGTGAGCCTGCATTAAGGCATACCTGTGTGCGTAGAAAAACTGGGATGACACCTGTCGTAAAAGAGACTATCTAGACTGTGGTGATTTCTCTGACTCCCTCCCAAGCATACTTAAATTTGGGGCCAGTTTTAGAGACAGAAGGTAGGTAGTAGTCAGGTAAGGTCACCTTCCATCTCTCCAGTGTTTCAGACCATCCCTTTGAGGAAAAGTGAACTGCACCGGCTCTCTAGCTAGGAACTTCAACGAACAGTGGGGGGGGGGGGACTGTCTTTTTCAGAAATGACGAAAGCATCCAGATCCAGGAGCAATGCAAGCTTCAAGATTTTCATATTACCATTTGTGCGTTCAGTATGACCTGGTTCAGTAGTCTGCCTTCTTCTGGCCTCTCCTGGAGGTGTGTCTCCTGAGTTCATACTACTGCACTGCCCTATTTGAAAAAATACCCCTTTTGTACATCTCCTCTATCTTGTGAAATCACAACCTGTGGGTCATCAAATAACCAGTCTCCACAAAAAGGTTAACCAGACTACCAACTGAGTTAACCTGGGCCAGGGCTGTTAGAGTCTGTAGAGTATCCGTACTTGCCCTAAGAGTATAGCAATTGCATAAAGTACCTAGCATTGCCTTAGAGATTAGCAATTGCATAAAGTACCCAGCATTGCCTTAGAGTATAGCAATTTCGTAAAGTACCCAGCATTGCCTTAGAGTATAGCAATTGCATAAAGTACCCAGCATTGCCTTAGAGTATAGCAATTGCATAAAGTACTTAGCACTTCCTTAGAGTATAGCAATTGCATAAAGTACCTAGCACTTCCTTAGAGTATAGCAATTGCATAAAGTACCTAGCACTTCCTTAGAGTATAGCAATTGCGTAAAGTACCTAGCACTTCCTTAGAGTATAGCAATTGCATAAAGTACCTAGCACTTCCTTAGAGTATAGCAATTGCATAAAGTACCTAGCACTTCCTTAGAGTATAGCAATTGCGTAAAGTACCTAGCACTTCCTTAGAGTATAGCAATTGCATAAAGTACCCAGCATTGCCTTAGAGTATAGCAATTGCGTAAAGTACCCAGCATTGCCTTAGAGTATAGCAATTGCATAAAGTACCTAGCACTTCCTTAGAGTATAACAATTGCATAAAGTACCCAGCACTTCCTTAGAGTATAGCAATTGCATAAAGGACCCGGCATTGCCCCCACTCTTCTAAGTGTTCTCTTGCCCTTCTACCCCTTTACTAAAAAAATAAATAAATAAAACTTGATGTCTCCCCGGTGAAAACCATAACTAGTTTATTCCAGTTCTGTGTATTACTCTATATAGCATGCTTTTAACCTGTACATATCTATTGCTGTACTTTATTTTGTATTCCTTGTGTGTGTTGGCTCTGTACTAGCCTGTTTTAAAAAATATATACTTACACCTCCACCAAGATGAAAGACTTTTTACAAAACTATTACAACATGTCCTTTATTAGAATCCATGGCCCAGATATTCAAACTGCACCCAAAAAGTGCGCAATAGCAGGAGCAAGCGCAAGTCTATTGCACCCATGCGCAAGAGATGTGACATTCAAAAATGGAGCAGGCCAAACTGCGCCTACAGCCGACGACTGAATATCGCACCACCTATGCCATAGTGCAACTAGGGAGGGGAAGCTGAGCAGATCTGATGCACCATAGTGCAACAAGGGATGTTCAGCTGAGTAGTCCAGAGGCGCCATAGTGCAACCAGGGATGCCCCCGAGCAGTAGAGCAATGTAACTGCACAACCAGGGAGGTAGGGGCCCACCACCCATGCCACAGATAGGCACAGGAACACACAGCACAACAGACATTGTCCCCCCACACCCCATGCACTGCATAACTCAGGGAGGGCTGGAATAACCACTGGCCCATGGGGACAAGCAAACAACCCACAGCTGGGCCATAGTGCCCCATCACACCTGCCGGCAAGCTGTGACTGGCACACAAGGAGGGCTGACCACCCCATGCCACACCATCCCCCCAATGCAGAGCACACCCTTCACTGTGGCCCCTAGACACTCCCCCATGAGCAGTGACCACCACTGAAGGAAACCCCATGCATGCCACCACCCCCACTGTGACACTGCAACCCTGTGCACCACAGAACCATGCAAGCCAGCCCCACCACAAGCACCCATCAGTGGGTGGCAACACACAGCAATGCAACAACGGCAGACACAGTGCCACCATTCACAGTCCCCCTGAGGTACTGCTGAGAGACCAACCATGAGTCAGCACAGGAGGTACCCCACATGGGACAGGGCATGCCCTTGACACCACCACCAGTGGTACAGCACCCTGCACAGTAGTACAATGACACACCCCGACCCACCTCTGGCCACAGCAGCCAGCACAGACACCCACAGAGGTGCATGGAAGCATGCACCACACCGGAGGCCACACAGTGTATGGACAGACACCCACCCATACCCAAAGGCACAACAACACAGGGACACAGTGGTGGGGCAGCAAGCCCCAGTGTGGGATCATGTAAACTGTACACACAACCCACAGTCCTCCATGGCACTGGGTGCCAACCACCCTGCGCAGGCACTGTGGACCCATACACCACCATCAGTCACCCGGAGCACAAGTCACAGACAGTGTGGCACATCCCCTGCAACACACACAAGGCACAGCATGGAGGTGGGACAACAACTGTGGTGCCCACAGTGCCACCCGAGGCAGGCATGCACCACACCAGTGACAGGAGGCAACCCAGCAATGTGACAGGTACAGTGGCTGCCCTGCAGGGACTGCCACCACTGACATGCCAGTGGACCATGCAGGTCACAGACATGCATGTGTGTCAGCTGCACAGGCCATGGATGGGCCGATGGGTGCACCATGGACACACAGCATGCACCGTGGACCACTGCACACAGTCATCCAGTGCACAGGGCACAACACACACACCACAGACACTGACTGATAGCTACCCCCACACCATAGTCACCTCCACACGGACACACACGCATACCCATGACTGTACCACCCCTGACACCATGCACACCACTGCAGCTAAGCATCTATAGCCCGCTGCAAATCAGAGACCACCACAGTATTCATATCAAAATTAAATGTATTGAAAAAATATATAACAATCAACTATATACAATATTACAAGAACTATATACAATATTACATGAACTATATACAAGGTTGGGGGGGCCACAAACAAGGTGGGGGTGGGTAGATGGCAGGGGTGGACAAATGAGATGGGAAAGGAGGGGTGTGAGGGTGGGTCAAGGGAGGTAAGGGAGTACTGGGACTGATGCATCCCTAGTGGGAGCGCCTCTCCCTGCTCTGACTCCTCTGGGCCCTGTGTCTCCTCAGGGCCCCGGTTTCATCAATGCATCATAGGATGTCCAGCAACGCCCTTGCCAC
Organism: Neoceratodus forsteri; assembly: GCA_016271365.2. Classification (NCBI taxonomy): domain Eukaryota; kingdom Metazoa; phylum Chordata; order Ceratodontiformes; family Ceratodontidae; genus Neoceratodus; species Neoceratodus forsteri. The sequence goes on along the minus strand of CM028130.1, from coordinate 1,440,974,551 downwards.
CAACAATATCTCCAGCAGTGCCTCTCGGATTTCACGTAGTTGGCGGGTACCTAGGACAAGGGAGCACAGTCAATAGGTGTGAATGCACAACACCATACAGCCCGCCCACTGTGCATGGCATACGGCCGTGGGACATACCTCTGTCATGGTGTGTGACCACCCGCAGTGATCGTGTCCACAGGACCTGCCCACCCAGGTGCATACAGCCATGCAGAATGCTGCACACACCCACCGGCCAAGTCATGCACAGCACCACCGTGGCTGTTTAGTGACATGGCTATGTGGTGCAAAGGCAGTGGCACAACCATGTACCTGGTGCATGCATGGACCACCATTGACACACTCCAAGACATGCATTGCCACTGGACAGTGTTGACTGTAACAAGTCGCGTGCATGGCAGTGGTGTCAATGGATGGTGGCCATGCCCCGCTGCCCACCCTGTCACACAGCATGCAATAGTAATCATGGATGTATGGCACTCACCTTCATCGGGCTATTCAAGTGGGCGGTGAGGGCCCTCGCCCTGCCTGGCTGCACCATGCTCCTCCCACCGCCACTCTTCCCATGCACGGCGGCATTCCTCCGGGCCTGTGGGGCAAACATGGAGAGAGGAACATCAGTACAATCCTGTATCAAAGTCCCCCTGCCCCCAGGTGTGTGCTCTCCCACCCAGCCAGACCCACCCACCCCACACCCTGTGAACACCACCACAGCCAACCCTGGATGGTCCCTCCCCTATGTGCAGGACACATACAACACTGTTACCCATATGGACGATAAAAGTGTGTTGACAGAACCCCTACCTGGCTGTGGCATTGTGCCCCTCCTGGCACGTGCCTGCAGGTGTGCCAGTAGCTCCAGCTCCCTCCGTGGCAGGTCCCTGTATCGGTGCCTGCACTGCTCAGCACTCCTCCCCCATCCAGTGGCCTCCTCAAGGGCAGTGGCTACCTCCTGCCACACCTGTGTCCTGGCCTTGTCCAGGGGTGCCTCCCCAAACAGAGGCCAATGGTGTGACTCCACAATGGCCACTAGGTTGGCCAGTTCAATAGCAGACCACTGGGCTGAACTTCTGTGTGCCATTCTCAGTTTTCTAGTTGGCAATATGGCACTCTGCAGCATGGCTCCCCATGTGCAGATGCTGTGCAGTACAGCGCTGCCATTCCCTATCGGGCTGTCACCAAACAGCGCGATAGAGGTGCACCCATGCCTGACGCATGGCACCTAGGGGGGAAAAAGGTCGGGCACAGGGTCAAGGGTCTCTGGTGCATGGACAAGCACAGCGCCTTTGGAACACAATGTGTGTAGCATGATTGGCTGCCTGTGTGCCATCACCATAGCGGCCTACCGCGCAGTTGGCCCATTGCACCTATGATGGCCCAGTGCCACAGCGCCATGTAGTGACCATCACTTTAGCACCACTGGCACAGTGGTGGCTGTGCCCTGCATTGCCTACCATGCACAGCACATCATCAGCATGACAGATGCCTGCATCAGCAACCCGGGCATGCACAGTGAGGTGTGTACTATGCATGTCACAGAACTGCGCCATTGGCTCAGCATGTTCAACACAATTGCGCAAAGTGCAACAGCGTGATATTCAGTCGTCATATGCAAATCATCTAATCAGCCATTCAATGGCACAGCACTGCAATTTGCAGCTACTTAAAGTTGCTCCTCACCTCATTTGCATGGGTTAAGCTATAAAAGTGCAACATTGTGCTGCAGTGGCCATAGTCAGTTACTGCAGTCTATTGGTGAGTTGCGTGCTGTTTGGGAGTGTGGACTGTGGATTTAGGGACATGCATGGGACTGCACAGTCACAGGTAACAACTGCCATTCTTACAGCCTACATAATGACCGAGCAGGTTGTTGGAGAGGAGGAACACAGTGGTGGGAGGAGGAGGAGAAGGCCTAATTTTACAAAGGCCGAAACCAAGGCCCTGTTCAAGGCCTACCTGGATCAGGACCTACTTCTCAGCGGATGGTGGGGAACACCTCAAGCCTGTGCTGCTGCATGGGAGGAGGTGGCATGTGCTGTGAACCTGCATGGCAGCCAACAGTGCTCCATGCAGGAGTGTAAGAAAAAGATGGGCATGGACAGGAGGAGAATAAAGGAGAAGGTGGCTGCCATCAGGGCAGCACAAGCTGCAACAGGTGGGGGGCAGCCGGAGGTGGTACAGCTAACCCCACAGGAGGAGAGGCTTGCTGGAAGCATGCAGCGCAGTGCCATTGAGGGTGTTCTGGGTGGTGGCTTCCAGATGGGTGGTGGCCCATCACTGCATGGTAAGTCATGGTCTGTCTATGGGGGGGCAGGGTAGGTCACATGCAGTAATGCGACTTTGCATTCCCTTACAGATCATGAGCATCTGCATGGGTCAGCAGTGGTGGGCCTGTCCACTGAGGACAGTCAGCTGGAGTTGGAGGAGGGCCCATCCACCTCCACAGGTATACGTGGATCATTGCGACAGTGGGGCCGCCTGGCTTTCCACACTGATGTCATAACAGGTGTGGAGGAAGCCCTGCCTGTGTCCCAGTGTACTACAGTCCATGGATGCCAGCATGCTGTGACTGTGGCCGGTGCAGAGTCCATCACAGGTGATGATGATGACGCTAACATCATGGGCAGTGACACGTGTGTGCCATGGGATGGCCACACAGCAGGGCAATTCGTGCCCATGGCTGTGGGTGGTGCTGCTGTGGAGGCCTGCATGTCAGCACAGTCCCAGTCTGAGCCTGTCAGTACCAGTGGGGCAGCACTGGTGTCTGTTCAGGACAGTGGGACTGTTGCAGCCACTGCGGTGGCACCACTGAGCCCTGGGGAGTGGCAGCCAGAGAGGCAGCATCAGCAGTCGGCCAATGGGCTTGGGGGGTACAGGGTTCAGTGGTGGCATCTGTGCACCACCTGTGGACATGCCCAGACCTGGTTCTGGTGCACAGCACCCACCCTCAAGGGATGCTGATCATCAGGGCCGTGCACACCCTGAGGGACAGGATGCTGAGGAGGCAGATGACCTCTTGGATGAGCACACCCACCTACTGTAAGCATCAGTCCAGCAGCAGTTGCGGCTTGCGACGTCCTTGGATGCACTGCGTATGGCTCTGGAGTGGTCAGAGATGCGTCGCAGCAGGGACACTGCTCTGATCCTGGCAGGGATGGACCATTTGCGGGAGGATGTGACCGCTGCCATTGACAGGTATGCACAGGCATTCATTGCTGTCATGGCCACAATGGGCACACAGTCAGGTGCCCATGCATCGCGGACACCACGCAGTGCACTATCCACCCCCCCATTCCTGGCGTCATGCGACTCCCACCCTGTCGACACTGGGGTCAGCTGTGGGCATCCTGAGCATTCCTGGCAGAGGCATGTTCGGTGTGCTGCAGACCCCTATGTGAGCATGGTCACATGCACGCAGTGGAACCCCTGGAGGACCATCGGTGCCATCCCATGAGGCCAGTGGTCAGCCTGTCAGTGCTGGCGGGTCACGGCGGGGCCGCCCATGAATCTGTGGCAGCTGGTGCACAGTGTTGCATGACTGACCTGTCTTCCAGCATGGCTACTGTCTGGTGCTGCCCTGTGTGCATTGCGTGTTTCAGTGGGCAGTGCACAGGTGGGTACCCGGCCCTGCACGTGGACACATAGTACAGCTGCACACCCTCCCGGCTGCTGTCCACAGTTGCATGTGCATGATGATGCCTGCATTGGGCTGTACACCAATGTGCAATGGTGCTCAGCATCTGACACACACACATGGACAGGCAGTGGGCGTGGTGGCCTGTGGACATGTGTGTTGCTAGGGTTGGCATTCTGGGTCGGTGTGCCTCCTGCCCTCTGTGCATGTTTGGTGCGGGGTGTGTGTGTGTGTGTGTGTGTGTGTGTGTGTCTGTCTGAGTTGCATGTTAATCCTCCCCCATCCCTGGTTGTGTGTGTGTGCTTCTGTGCCCTGTCACTTCCCTTGACAGCATGCACCCCTGGTGTGTGTCCATGCATGTTTGTGGGTTGTGCCTTAGCCACTGTTGGCTGCACATGGCCCCATGACTTACCTGGGTTGGCTGAAGTGCTCCTCCATGATGGTGTCCCGGTGCAGCTGTGCCAGCCAGAGCAGTTGGGGTCCTGTCGGCCAAGGGGGGGCTGCCCATCCCCATTGTCACCGGCATCCTCATCGTCCCCCATCACTGTCCCCTCTTCAACCTGTATGGCTATCCCACATTCGTTGCCCATGTTATGCAGGATGCAACAGGCCAGGAATAGCCCACAGGCCTTTGAGGGGCTGTACTGTAGGGCACCGCCAGAGGTGTCCAGGCAACAGAAATGTGCTTTCAGCATCCTGAACACCCACTCGATGACATTACGTGTGGTGGCATGTGCCTCATTGTAGCGTTGCTGCGATGGGGTCACTGGCTGCCGGTAGGGTGTGAGCAGCCAGGGACGGAGGGGGTATCCACTGTCACCTGTGTGTAGAGGATGGCGGTTAGTTTGGTGATCAGCATCGCCCTGCCCCAGGCCATGTAGGCCACTACCCATGTCACCTCTGGCCATGCCCCCCCAGGCCCTATGATTGTTCATGTGCTTTGCATAATCACTCACCAGGTGTCCAGTGAGGATGTCCCCTCTCTCGAATCTGTGGCACAGTGCCGACTGGTGCCAGATGAAAGAATCATGTGCTCCCCCAGGGTGCGTGGCACAGACATTGATTATGCACCCTGGCATCGCACACCACCTGGCAGTTAATGCTGGCATAGCCCTTGCAATTGATGTATCGCGGCCCCTCAGGGCCAGGTGTTGTCACGTATGTACCTCGGTATGCAGTCTATTGCCCTAGCATGCCAGGCATACGTGCTGCCCTGTGGAACTCCTGTATGTTTGCTGTGCACTCCGCCACTGTGCTGGGGAAATGGATGTACTCCGCAGCATGTGGCAGCAGTGCGCTGAGGAATTGGGTGAGGTGGCATGATGTAGCCAACTGGGTTATGCCTGTGGTGTCCCCAGTTGGTCTCTGGAAGGTACCCATGGTGAGCAAGCACATGCAGGCTGTTACTTCAGTCTCCACTGACAGGGCATGGCTCCGTCATGTGGGTGCCTGCATCACATCACTGCACAGCTCACAGAGCCACCTCAGAATTGCCCTATTCATGTGGTACTGGCCCACAATCTCAGCATCAGTGTACAGCTCAAAGCTGGTGTGGGCTCGGTATTGCCTGTTGGGGGCATACCGCCGACGGGCCCTTCCACGGCCACAGCCCCCTGCTGCCCGCCTTCTCACCCCCCTCATAATGGCCTCCATCTGGAAGATGGCACTGGCCATGTCCCCGGCTTGTGTTCACCCCCCCGGCAGCTGTTTCTGTATTCCCCCGCTGTCCTCCCTGCTACGTCCCCTGCACCGGGAACACCTGCCTGTGCTGGCCTCTGTGTTGTGTGGCACTTCCCCCTTCTGCATTAGCTGTGAATCCCCACACTTTCCCTGTGCCTGGCTGTTCAGAGTGCCCTTTCCCTGGCCTGCCCTGTTTGTCCCTCCTGCCCTGTCTGTCTGCCTAGGGTTCTGCCTCATGTGGCTTCCCTGTAGCATTCTTGCACCTCTCCCTGGCTCCTTTTTATTTTGGCTTATTTCCGCGATGGCGCAACTTCCGCTTGCTCCCCTATTGTAAATGGCGCAAGTCGTTGAATATCGCACTGCGCCATTTATGCATGGTTCCTCCCCCTTCGGTTGCGCATGCCTTCATTATCATTGCGCTGTTGCTCAGCATGATTTCGGGGGCGCAACTGCCTCCTGCTGAATATCACAGAATGGCGCAATTTCAGACTTGCGCAGGCGCAACCCTATTGCGCATGGTTCAACTCTTTTGAATTTCTGGGCCCATATGTTCAAGCAGTAATTAGTAAGCATAACACCCTTTATACAGTGTTTTTCTTATAATGTTTGAAAACTAACATAAAATAAACATGTATATGCTGATTGTAAATTACCTCTCTTGTCTGTTTTTAGTCTTTTGTAATTGATATCCTTTGTTTTGAAACTGTAAATTAAATATAAAAAATATTACAAAAAGTATAAAGAATCTTTCAACAATGCCCTTTTTAGTTTTAGTATTTACTCTGTGTAATTCTTTGCAACTGACAAATACGGTACCTGCCAATTTAATATTTATTCAGGCCTTTCTCGGTAACTCTAATTCAAACTTTACTTCCACAAAATGCTGCCAAAAGAACAATGACCTTCATCCAGTTCTATGGTATGTTCAAGAAGATAGTTGTACCTCAGCATGTTGACATTAACATTTCATGTGGACATAAAAAGGACATGAATCTGCCGGAGAAGGTCCAGAGGAAGGCTACAAAGATAATTGTGGGTCAGCAGGCTAAAGCATATGAGGAGAGGTTGAGAGCACTGAACTTGTACTCCTTGGAGGACAGGAGAGAGAAGAGGGACATGACTGAGACCTTCAAGTACTTGAAAGTGATAAATAAGTTGGATAAGGAGGGTCTTTTTAAGCTACATGGCAACCATAACATGAGGGGGGGACACAGTCTTAAGCTGGAGGGGGGGAGGTTTAGGAGGGTGGTCAGGAAGCACTTCTTCATGGAGAGGGTGGTGGACACTTGGAATATGCTGCCAGAAGAGGTGGTCTTGTTGAAGATGGTGGCAACTTCAAGAGAGGCTGGGATAGGCACGGGAGAAGGTAGGGGTCATGGTTAAGGAGGATGGAAAGGTTGGGAGGAGTAGGGAGGGGGGCAGGACCAATAGCTCAAGCTGTGGACTCTGCAATATGAGCAGACATGATAGACCAAATGGCTTTCTCCTGTTGGCTTCTTCTTATGTTTATACGTTCATATACAATATGTGTCTCTATCTATGTCTATGTCGGCTGTCTCTCAGTTTAGCAGCAATGGTCTGACCCAATTGCTTCCCCTCTAGTTACACTCCTCAGACTACATTATCACTCCAATAGTTCAAATGAATGTCAGCTGTTAATAATCAATCACTATTTTCTCCCGCTACCTACTTGTTATTACCATAGTGATAGTTAACGCTATCAATTGAGCTGTTGTATCTTTGCCTTTCCCCATACTGTGTAGTGTTGCCTTGACAACTGAAGGAGCAAGCTCTAATAATAAACAAGCATTTGTCAATGCCGAATGTTTGCTTGCTGGTATTGGCATTGGTACTGCAGGAGTTAGAGAGATGCATAATAGGAATGGCAGTGAAGTATTGAACTAATGCCAACCCTCACCCCCACCCTGCAGAGACTGACAGGCATCTGGGTGTGCCTTTGGTTCATCTGCCATAACGCTCACACCATTCCACCTCACCCCACCCTGCAGATACTGACAGGTGTCACAGTGTGCCGTGGGGGTCTTCGGCCCTTACGCTCACCCCATTCCATAAGGAATAAGGTGAGATGGGTGCCGTATAGGAGAATGGGATGAACATTAGGGCCAAAAACCCCAAGGCACACTTCAATGCCAGTCAGTGCCTGCAGGGTGGGGGTGGAATGGTGTGAGCATTACGGCCAACAACCCCAAGTCACACCCCGCTGCCTGTCAGTCTGTAGAGGGTGGGGCATTACGGTTGGAAACCCTAATGCCCTGGGCGTTTGTTGGTATTTTTGCTCCAAATTTTAAACATGGGCTTTTTGGGAGCCCACCTCAAGAACAGTGGCACTATCATTTCATCACTCAATCCCAAAAGGTGATTTTGCACTGCAATTGCAAGGCATTTAACACAGTCCCACACAAAAGATTAATAAACAAGTTAGCCAGCCTTGGAGTGGGTCCCAGGGTTGTAGCCTGGGTAAAACATTGGCTGGACAACAGGACACAGTGGGCAATAGTAAATGGAGTCCACTCCGAAGAAAGGGAGGTTACTAGTGGGGTACTGCAGGGTTCAGTACTGGGACCGGTCCTCTTTAATGTCTTTATAGGTGACATTGCAGAGGGACTGGAAGGGAAAGTATACCTCTTTGCAGGACGACACAAAGATCTGCAACAGAGTTAATACACAAAAGGAGGGGTGGAAAGGATGAGAAGGGACTTGGCAAGATTGAAGGAATGGTCAAAAGTATGGCAGCTTAGATTCAATGCAAAGAAGTGCAAAGTAGTGCACCTGGAAACAAAACCCAGGGAAGAGTATACAATGTGGGGAGGTACTAACAACAACAAAAATGGAAAGGGACCTGGGGGTAGTCATGTCAGATGACTTAAAGTTAGGCAAGCAATGTGAGAAGACAGTAAGGAAGGCTGGGGGATACTGGGATGCACAGGGAGAGGCATCACCAGTAGAAAACAGGAAGTTGTTATCCCTCTGTACAGACAATTAGTGAATACCCATCTGGAATACTGCATGCAGTTCTGGAGACCCCATCTCCACAAGGACATAGACAGGATGGAGGCAGTTCAGAAGGGACAACTAAAATGATGCAGAGTCTGCACCAGAAGACATATGAAGAGAGACTAAAGGAGTTTAATATGTATACCCTCGAGGAAATGAGGGAGAGGGGGGACATGATAGAAACATTTAGGTACCTCAAGGGTATCAGTAAAGTCCGAGAGAGTAGCATCTTTCAGAAAAAGAGATGTGCAAGAACAAGGGGGCACAATTTGAAGATGGGGGGTGGCTCAGTGGCAATGTAAGGAAGCATTTTTTCACAGAGAGTGTAGCGGATGCATGGAACGGCCTTCCTGATGAGGTTGTGGGGTCAAAAACAGTGGGGGAATTCAAGAATGTATGGGACCGAGTAATTCTAAATAAAGTAATTATTGTGCGGGGTAGAAGAAAGTAGCCTGTTGGTTAACTAGGATCTGCAGCTTATCCAATAGATAGGGAAATGGGCAGACTGGGTGGGCCAAGCAGTCCTTATCTGCCATCAAAGCCTATGTGTCTATGTTTCTATTTGGTGCAACAGGTGTGAAAAGACATTTTGGGCAGGATGTGAAAAATGACACCTGTACTGTTCGCGAGGAGATGTGAAAAAATGGCAATGTTGAAAATGTGGAATGAAAATATGAAAAATTGGTGGTTACGAGCATGCGTAGAAATTGCATAATGCACGCTTGCAACGCAGTCATTTTTTTTAATCTCTTCACCAGATTTTCCCGGGTTGTGCCTGAAAATAGGCAGGATTTGTTGCCTAGAGCACTTACCCAGTTACCAAAAGCAAATAAATAAATAAATAATAGCCTTTTTGGGACCTCCCCTCATGAACAGTGACACTGTGATTTCATTAATCTGTCCCAAAAGTTGATTTCGCACAGCGACTGCGCCATTCTGTGCCACAGGTGAAAAAACACATTTTGGGCAGGATACAAAAAATGACAGCTATACTGTTCACAAGGAGGTGTGAAAAAATGGCAAAGTTGGAAATTTGGAGTGAAAATATAAAAAATTGGCAAAGTTACGAGCATGTGTAACTAGGATACTCATAACGCAGTCATTTTTTGGAAATTTTTCACCAAACTTGTAACATGCACTTTTTGGGACCCACCTCATGAACAGAGGCACTGTCATTTTGTTAATCAGTCCCGAAAGGTGATTCCGTGCAGCAACCGCAAAATCACATTTCGGGGCCGAGAAACAAAATGACAGTGCCAGTGTTCATGAGGTGGGGTCCAAACAGCCCCATGTTGAAAATGTGGGACCAAAACTCTCAAAAATGGCTGAGATATCAACCTAAGTTGAAACCCCCCATTGACTGCCATTACAGGGCTTATTGTGATTTTCTTCAGTTTGTGGTCGGCTTTTGAAGAGTGCAGATGTGTTCCCGGCCCACAGAAGATCACAGCGCTGGACCTCCAGAGGTAAGTATGGGGTGAGGGGGGTAGTGTGGGGAAGTGGGGTGCGCAGAGGAGGGCAGGATGGGGAGGGGCAGTGAGGAAGACGAGGGACTGTTTCCTTTTTTTTAGGTTTAACAAACAACAAAAAAAGACCTTGGGGATGTTTTTCTTTTTTACATGTGAAATTGTATGAAAAATAAATTTTGAGGTGGGCTCCCAGTGTGCCAGACTACAGGAGGCCGGCATCAGTGCTGACCCAGGGATTGGGCACCTCGGGCTCAGCTGAAAAAAGGGGGCATGGGGGCACATCTGACACTGGGAGTGGGAATCCTGGTGCCAGAAAAGGTAAAGTGGGTGTGAGGGGCATGCCGACATGGGGATTGAGCACCCTGTTGTCAGCAAAAGATATGTTCGTGCTTGGAGAGGGGGAGTCTTCCGACACCTGAAGTTGGCATCCCAGTGTCAGAAATATAATTAGTGATGGGGGGGGGATACATGCTGACATGGGGATTGGACCCCCTGATGTCAGCTTTGGGGGGAGTGTGTGGTGGGCAACAGGGGCTGCCAATTATGCAAAGCCACAGCGAGGCTAATTTATTTATTTATTAATATGTTTCACCCGGAAAGGCACACTTTGGAAATCAGTTGCTCATAACTCCAGTCACGCGCATTACTGTGCACTGTAATGTGCATGGCTGGAAGATGCCGCATTGCCGGGAAGAGGTGGGATCTGCTGCTGCAATGATTAAACTGCCCTTGATTGCAGCAGCAGATTTCTTTCAAGTGCAGCGCTTGCTCTGAAACTGCCATCATCAGCAGTGTCCCTGTTGATTGTTGGCTGAGGGACGCACCCATTAAAGTGTCCCCTGCATTGGCCACAACACTGCCACATCTCTGCAATGCTCTAATACCTCAATATGTTTCTTATGCGCTGTACCTGCACAAGCAAACATAATAAGCATTTGTCAATGCCAAGTGTTGCTTGCTGTCATTAGCAGTGGAAGTGCAGGAGTTAGACAGATACAGTATAGGAATGGCAGTGAAGTATCGAACTGACGCCAACTCCACCCCCACCCTGCAGAGATGGACAGGCATTGGGGTGTGTCTTTGATGCTTAAACCCTGCCAGTCCGACATTTCACCTCACCATACCCTGCAGACACTTACAAGTGTCGAGGTGTGCTTTGAAGTGTTCAGCCTTTACACTCACTTCATTCCATAAGGAAATACATTGAAATGGGTGTAGTATAGGAGAATGGGGTGAACTCTGGGGCCAAAGGGTCCAAGGTACACCTCGATGCCTGCCACTGGTTGCAAGGTGGGGGTGGAATGGCATGAGCATTACTGTCAACAATCCCAAATCACACCCCTGACACCTGTCAGCCCTACAGGGTAGAGTGTTATGGTCAAAAACCCTAACACCCTGGGTATTTCTTGGTATTTTTACTCCAAGTTTTCAACATGGGCTTTTTGTGATCCCACCGCATGAACAGTGACACTATCAGTTTGTTACCCGAAAAGTGATTTTGCACAGCGACTGCACCATTTGGTGCCACAGGTATGAAAACACATTTTGAACAGGATGTGAAAAATAACGGCTGTACTGTTCATGAGGAGGTGTAAAAAATGGTAATGTTGAAAATCTGGAGTGAAAATATAAAAAAACTGGTGAAGTCACGAGTATGCATAGAAACTGCAAAACGCACACCCATAATGTAATTAGTTTTGGGATTTTTTACAGCAGATTTTCAACATAGGCATTTTGGGACCTCCGCTCATGAACAGTGTCACTGTGATTTTCTAAATCTATCCTGAACACTGATTTCCCACAGCGACCGTGCTATTCTGCGCCGGAAGTGTGAAAACACATTTCTGCCAGGGTGTGAAAAATGGCAGCTGTACTGTTCATAAGGAGGTGTGGAAAAATGTCAATGTTTAAAATCTAGACTGAAAAGATTACGAATTCGTGAACTTATGAGGGTGCGTGGAAATTGCACAGTGCACGCTCATAACACAGTCATTTTATGGACTTTTTTCACCAAATTTTCAACATAGTCAGTTTAAGACCTCTGCTCATGAACAGTGTCACTGTGATTTTCTTAATCTGTCCTGAACATTGATTTTGCACACCGACCAAGCCACTGTGTGCTACATGTGCGAAAACACATTTTGGGTGAGATGTGAAAAATGGCAGTTGTACTGTTCATAAGGAGGTGTGGTAAAATGGCAATGCTGAAAATCTGGAGCGAAAATACTCAAAGTTAAGAGTGTGTGTAGGAACTGCACAATGCACGCTTGTAAAGCAGTCATGAGTGGGGTTTTGGAGGCAGAGCTTCTGAGTGGGGTTATGAAGGCAGAGCTTCTGGGTGATCTGTCATGTGTACAGTGATTGGTTCAGTGTCTAATTGGTTGATGGGGGATTCAAACACATGACCACAATGTTGTTTAGTTTGTAGGCTAGTGCTCTACCCACTAGGCTATACTGCCTGCATAGATAACTAGTAGTTTTTGGTAATCTTAAAGTTGTATGCCATTGGGTGCATGAAGGGGAGGAGTATGGGAAAAGTTCCAGAATGGTTATTGCATTAGTCTTGAATTTTGTTCATTAGATGTTAAATATATCTTCTCACTGCGAATGAAACCTTTCAGAGCCAAGACACATTTAGTGTGCCACCTGAAGCCCTTTTTCTTATGGCTGTCCTAGTCTTTTAGAATGTGTAGTTCAGGACCAACTATACACAGTATCAGAAGTATTAGGAAAATGGAGTGGAAGCTGTTAAAAAACCTGTTTTCTGAAAATAAGCTTGCATTCACCACTATTTTAATTGTTCTCACTTTATTTGGAAGAATAAGAATGTTTAATAAGAACTCCATGCTCAAAATGTGTGCAGTGATTGTTTAAAGGTAAATGTGAAATTGCGGAGACAGGATTCAATCCCACGACTGAAAAGTAATTTATATCATAATACAGTGCTCTAACCACTAGGCCACACAGTCAGCACAGATTACTGAAAGATTTGCTGGGGACTAAGAGTTGCAGCTCATAGCCAGTGATAAGCAGAGGAGTACGGCAAAAGTATGAGTATGGCTAATGCATGATTCTTGAATAGTGTTCATACAGTAGTAGCACCAAGTTTGTCAAGCAATTTTGTGAGATTCCCTATTTATCCATCACAAAATTTAGGGGAAAAATCCTCTAAAATTCTTTTTGTTATACCTACAGAAAGAGGCCAGTTCATATTACAGTACTTAACTGCCATCTGGTAAATTTTCAACTGTACTATCAGATGAGACAACCCGCTCTGGGTAGCAGTGAACACACAAACAAACAAAACAAAATTCCTAAGTAAAAGTTTCACAATTCTCAATAGGGTTTTTTAAAAATCCTTTGACTAATTCAGTGCTACTACTGTCTTTCAGCTCGGTGCTTTAACCACTAGGCTGCACAGGAGCCTAGCAGTTTTATTTGGGACTAATAGTTGCAGCCCATAGCAACTTGTAAGGGGATGGGTATGGGAAAAGTATGACTGTGGCTAATGCATAATTCTTGAATTGTGTTGCTAAGACTATAAGTATATCATTTAATTGGGAATGAAACCCTTTAAAGCCAAGACACATTCAGCTGTAAATTAATTAGGCTGCTTAAAAAATCATTAACTAAATGATCTGAGGCCTTTTGATGGCTTTATTTGTAGACAGTGTGTTGGAAGGGAATTCTGTGTGATTCAGGTTTTTTTTTATCTCCCCATTTTCCCATTTGCAGTTTATACATCTCTACCACTGGAGGGCACTGGTTCTACAGCTCTTTTCTCTCTACTAGAATCTCACTTTTTACCTGGTTCATGCTATTTTGGTACACTTTGTACTCTGTTTTAAAAAATCCTCAACTTCCTTGTCTCCCTATCTGCCACTACTTCCCAACTCACCAATTGCTTTCCTACCTCTCTTATGACTGCCTGTCTATGTGTCTCCATTATCCGTACCCCATCCTCCTCCTCCTCCACTCTATCTACTATCGTGACCAATAATACCTGGACTCTGGATCCAACAATCCTTCAGCCTAGTTTCTATATAAATCAGTCAGCTTTCAGCCTTACATCACCCCCTTAGACCATCAGCAACTCCACATGCTGGTAGCATATCACAAAATTCTCTGCTCTTGCTATAGTAAATCCTGATAGCCTGACAGCTATTGATATCTGGTGATCTTAAAGACAATCCAGGCCCAGTCCCTTCACTCTCATCAAATCTTCCAAATGGGTCAAAAAATTGCCCATCTAAACATCAGGAGTCTTCTCCCCAAGCTCACTTTCCTTCAACCCCTTTCTCTTGACAGCAGCACAAGTGGGGGAATGGCAGCATGGCTTCTGTATACGGCATTGGAGATGGATTTATATCTGGAGGAAACAGAGCAGCAATCATGTGGGAGAGGATGCAGAAATTCCATGGGGGAGTGGAGCTTCCATTTGAGGATTGCATGGAGGGCCTCTCAGTGGGGGCTGGAGGAAGAACTTGTATGTGTGGGGATTCCATGTGGGGACTGCATGCAGGCATGTAGGTGAAGATTGGATGCAGGACTTCTAAGTGTGGTTTCGGAGGTTGAGCTTCTGAGTTGGGTTTTTGAGGTGGAGCTTCTAAGTGAGGTTTTGGAGGTGGAGCTTCTGAGTCGGGTTTTGGAGACGGAGCTTCTAAGTGGGGTATTTGGAGGTGGAGCTTCTGAGTGGGGTTTTGGAGGCAAAGCTCCTAAGTATGGTTTTGGAGGATGGAGCTTCTGAGTCAGGTTTTGGAGGTGGAGCTTCTAAGTGGGATATTGGAGGCAGAGCTTCTGAGTGGGGTTTTGGAGGTGGAGCTTCTGAGCTGGGGTTTTGGAGGCGGAGCTTCTAAGTGGGGGTTTGGAGGCGGAGCTTCTGAGTGGGGTTTTGGAGGCAAAGCTTCTGAGAGTGGTTTTGGAGGTGGAGCTTATGAGTGGGGTTTTGGAGGCGAAGCTTCTAAGTGGGGTTTTGGAGGCAGAGCTTCTTAGTCTGGTTTTGGAGGTGGAGCTTCTGAGTGGGGTTTTGGAGGCAGAGCTTCTAAGTAGGGTTTTGGAGGTGGAGGTTCTAAGTCTGGTTTTGGAGGTGGAGCTTCTGAGTGGGGTTTTGGAGGTGAAGCTTCTGAGTCGGATTTTGGAGGCAGAGCTTCTGACTTGGGTTTTGGAGGCGGAGCTTCTAAGTGGGGTTTTGGAGGCGGAGCTTCTGAGTGGGGTTTTGGAGGCGAAGCTTCTGAGTGGGGTTTTGGAGGTGGATCTTCTGGGTGTGTGATTGGAGGAGGAGCTTCTGTGTGAACTGACATGTGTACAGTGATTGGTTCAGTGTCTAATTGGTGGATGGGGGATTCAAACCCATGACCACAATGTTGTTCAGTTCATAGACCACTAGGCTATACTGCCTGCATGGATAACTAGTAGGTTTTGGTAATCTTAAAGTTGTATGCCATTGGATGCATGAAGAGGAGGAGTATGGGAAAAGTTCCAGAATGGTTATTGCATTAGTCTTGAATTTTGTTCATTGTTAAGGTTCCAGAACTTGCGAGGTCCATGGCCTGTTCAAGGCACACTGGATTCCTTGCGGTACAGCTTATTTCTGAAATGCTCTTTAGGTTCCAGAAATTATGGTGTCCATGGCCAGGTCAAGGCACGCTGGATACCTTGTGGTTTGGAGGATTTCACAAGAACTGTTTAAGTTCCAGAAACTGTGGAATCCATGGCCTGGTCAAGGCACGCTGGATCCCTTTCAGTATAGAGGATTCCAGAAAAGCTGCTTAGATTCCACAAATCAGGGGGTCCATGGCCTGCTCAAGGCATGCTGGATTCCTTGAAATACAGAGGATTCCTGAAAAACTGTTTAGGTTCCAGAAATTGAGAGGTCCATCACCCGTTGAAGGCATGTTTTATCAATTGCGGTACAGCAGATTTCTAAAAAACTGTTTATGTTCCTGAAATTGCATTGTACATGGCCTGTTCAAGGCACGCTGGATCCCTTGCAGTACAGAGGATTTCTGAAGAACTGTTTAGGTTCCAGAAAATGCGGGGTCCATGGCTTGGTCAAGCCATACTGAATCTCTTGCAGTACAGCGGATTTCAGAAGAATTGCACGGGTTCCACAAATTGAGGGGTCCATGGCCTGGTCAAGGCACACTGGATCCCTTGCAGTAGAGAGCATTTCTGAAGAACTGTTTAGGTTCTAGAAACCGTGGGGTCCATGGCCTGTCTAGGCATGCTGGATCCCTTTCAGTACAGAGGATTCCAGAAAAGCTGTTTAGATTCCACAAATCAAGGGGTCCATGGCCTGCTCAAGGCATGCTGGATTCCCTGAAGTACAGAGGATTCCTGAAAAACTGTTTAGGTTCCAGAAATTGAGGGGTCCATGGTCTGGTCAAGGCACACTGGATCCCTTGCAGTACAGAGGATTTCTTAAGAACTGTTTAGCTTCCAGAAATTGTGGGGTCCGTGGCCTGGTCCAGGCACACTGGATCCCTTGCAGTACAAGGATTTCTGAAGAAATGTTTAGGTTCCAAAAATCACGGGGTCCATGGCCTGGGTAAGGCACACTGGACCCTTGCAGTACAGATGATTCCTGAAAAGCTGTTTAGGTTCCAGAAATAGAGGGGTCCATGGACTGCTCAAGGCATGCTGGATCCCTTGCAATACAGAGGATTCCTGAAAAACTGTACAGGTTCCTGAAACTGAGGGGTGCATCGTCTGGTCAAGGCATGCTGGATCCCTTGTGGTACATAGGATTTCTTAAGAGCTGTTTAGCTTGCAGTACAAAGGATTTCTGAAGAGCCTGGTCAAGGCACACTGGATCCCATGCAGTACAATGGTATTCTGAAGAACTGTTTAGGTTCCAGAAATCACGGGGTCTGTGGCCTGGTCAAGGCACACTGAATCCCTTGCAGTGCAGTTGATTTCTGAAGAACTGTTTAGGTTCCAGAAACTGTGAGGTCCATGGCCTAGTGAAGGCATGCTGGATCCCTTGCAGTATAAAGGATTTCTGAAGAACTGTTTAGGTTCCAGAAACTGTGGGGTTTGTGGCTTGGTGAATGCATGCTGAATCCCTCACAGTACAGAGGATTTCTGAAAAGCTGTTTAGGTTCAAGAAATCAAGGGGTCCATGGCCTGGTCAAGGCATGCTGGGTCCCTTACAGTACAGCGGATTACTGAAGAACTTTTTAGGCTCCAGAAATCACGGGGTCCATGGCCTGGTCAAGGCACACTGGATCCCTTGCAGTACAGAGGACTTCTGAAGAACTGTTTAGGTTCCAGAAAATGTGGTTTCCATGGCTTGGTCTAGCCATGCTGGATCTCTTGCAGTACAGTGGATTTCAGAAGAATTTCATGGGTTCCAGAAATTGAGGAGTCCATGGCCTGGTCAAGGCGTGCTGGATCCCTTGCAGTAAAGAGCATTTCTGAAGAACTGTTTAGGTTCTAGAAACCGTGGGGTCCATGGCCTGGTCTAGGCATGCTGGATCCCTTTCAGTACAGAGGATTCCTGAAAAACTCTTTAGGTTCAAGAAATAAAGGGGTCCATGGCCTGGTCAAGGCATGCTGGGTCCCTTACAGTACAGCGGATTACTGAAGAACTTTTTAGGTTCCAGAAATCACGGGGTCCATGACCTGGTCAAGGCACACTGGATCCATTGCAGTACAGAGGATTTCTGAAAAACTGTTTAGGTTCCAGAAATTGAGGGGTCTGTGGCCTAGTCAAGGCATGATGGATTCCTTGCTGTACAGAGGAATTCTGAAAAACTGTTTAGTTTTCAGAAATTGAGGGGTTCATCACCTGGCCAAGGTACGCTGGATCATTGCGGTACAGCGGATTTCTGAAAAACTGTTTAGGTTCCAGAAATAGAGGGGTCCATGGTCTAGTCAAGTCACGCTGGATCAATTGCAGTACAGTGGATTTCTGAACAACTGTTTAGATTCCAGAAATTGTGGGGTCCGTGACCTGGTCAAGGCATGCTAGATCCTTGCAGTACACAGGATTTCTGAAGAACTCTTTAGGTTACAGAAACCATGGGATCCATGACATGGCGAAGCCATGCAGGATCCCTTGCATTACAGAGGGTTTCTGAAGAACTATTTAGGTTCCAGAAACCACGGGGTCCATGGCCTGGTGAAGGCATGATAGATCCCATGAAGTACAGAGGATTTCTTAAGAACTGTTTAGGTTCCAGAAATCGAGGGGTCCATGGCCTGGTCAAGGCACACTGGAACCCTTACAGTACAGAGGATTTCTGAAAAACTATTTAGCTTCAAGAAATCGAGGTGTCCATGGCCTGGTCAAGGCACGCTGGATCCTATGCAGTACAGAGGATTTCTGAAAAGCTGCTTAGGTTCCAGAAATACAGGAGTTCATGGCCTGGTCAAGACACACTGGATCCTTTGCAGTACAAATGATTTCTGAAAAGCTGTTTAGGTTCCCGAAATCACAGGGTACGTGGCCTAGACAAGGCACGCTGGATCCGTTGCTGTACAGAGGATTTCTGAAGAACTGTTTAGATTCCAGAAACCAGGGGGGTCCATGGCCTGGTGAATTCAAGCTGGATCCCTTGCTGTACAGAAGATTTCTAAAGAACTGTTTAGGTTACAGAAACTGCAGGGTCCATGGCCTGGTTGAGGCACACTGGATCACTTGAAGTACAGAGGATTTCTTAAGAACTGTTTAGGTTCCAGAAATCAAGGGGTCTGTGGCCTAGTCAAGGCACACTGGAACCCTTGCAATACAGAGGATTTCTGAAAAACTGTTTACCTTACAGAAATTAAGGTGTTCATGGCCTGGTCAAGGGAAGCTGGATCCCATGCAGTACAGAAGATTTCTGAAAAGCTGTTTAAGTTTCAGAAATCGAGGTGTCCATTGCCTAGTCAAGGCATGCTAAATCCCTTGTAGTACAGAGGATTTCTGAAAAACTGTTTTGATTCCAGAAATCGACGGGTCCGTGGCCTTGTCAAGGTACACTGGATCCCATGTAATAAAGAGGATTTTTTGAAAAACTATTTTGATTCCAGAAATCAAGGGACCCATGGCCTGTTCAAGGCATGCTGGATCCCTTGCAGTACAGAGGATTTCTTAAGAACTGTTTAGGTTCCAGAAACCATGGGGTACATGGCCTGGTGAAGGCAAGCTGGATCCCTTGCAGTACAGAGAATTCCAAAAGAACTGTTTAGGTTCTAGAAACCATGGGGTCCATAGCCTGGTCAAGCCATGCTGGATCTCTTGCAGAACAGCGGATTTCAGAAGAATTGCATGGGTTCCAGAAATTGAGGGGTCCATGGCCTGGTCAAGGCGTGCTAGATCCCTTGCAGTAGAGAGCATTTCTGAAGAACTGTTTAGGTTCTAGAAACCGTGGGGTCCATGGCCTGGTCTAGGCATGCTGGATCCCTTTCAGTACAGAGGATTCCAGAAAAGCTGTTTAGATTCCACAAATCAAGGGGTCCATGGCCTGCTCAAGGCATGCTGGATTCCTTGAAGTACAGAGGATTCCTGAAAAACTGTTTGGGCTCCAGAAATTGAGGGGTCCATGGCCTGGTCAAGGCACACTGGATCCCTTGCAGTACAGGGGATTTCTTAAGAACTGTTTAGCTTCCAGAAATTGTGGGGTCCATGGCTTGGTCCAGGCACACTGGATCCCTTGCAGTACAAGGATTTCTGAAGAAATGTTTAGGATCCAAAAATCACGGTGTCCATGGCCTGAGTAAGGCCCTCTGGACCCTTGCAGTACAGATGATTCCTGAAAAGCTGTTTAGGTTCCAGAAATCGAGGGGTCCATGGACTGCTCAAGGCATGCTGTATCCCTTGCAGTACAGAGGATTCCTGAAAAACTGTACAGGTTCCAGAAACTGAGGGGTGCATCATCTGGTCAAGGCATGCTGGATCCCATGCAGTACATAGGATTTCTTAAGAGCTGTTTAGCTTGCAGTACAAAGGACTTCTGAAGAGCCTGGTCAAGGCACACTGGATCCCATGCAGTACAATGGTATTCTGAAGAACTGTTTAGGTTCCAGAAATCATGGGGTCCATGGCCTGGTTAAGGCACGCTGGATCCCTTGCAGTGCAGTTGATTCCTGAAGAACTGTTTAGGTTCCAGAAAATGCGGGGTCCATGGCTTGGTCTAGGCATGCTGGATCCCTTTCAGTACAGAGGATTCCTGAAAAACTGTTTAGGTTCAAGAAATCAAGGGGTCCATGGCCTGGTCAAGGCATGCTGGGTCCATTGCAGTACAGAGGATTTCTGAAAAACTGTTTAGGTTCCAGAAATTGAGGGGTCCGTGGCCTAGTCAAGGCATGATGGATCCCTTGCTGTACAGAGGAATTCTGAAAAACTGTTTAGTTTCCAGAAATTGAGGGGTTCGTTGCCTGGTCAAGGTACGCTGGATCATTGCGGTACAGCGGAATTCTGAAAAACTGTTTAGGTTCCAGAAATAGAGGGGTCCATGGTCTAGTCAAGTCACGCTGGATCAATTGCAGTACAGTAGATTTCTGAACAACTGTTTAGGTTCCAGAAATTGCGGGGTCCGTGACCTGGTCAAGGCATGCTATATCCTTGCAGTACACAGGATTTCTGAAGAACTCTTTAGGTTACAGAAACCGCGGGGTCCATGACATGGTGAAGGCATGCAGGATCCCTTGCATTACAGAGGATTTCTGAAGAACTATTTAGGTTCCAGAAACCACGGGGTCCGTGGCCTGGTGAAGGCATGATAGATCCCATGAAGTACAGAGGATTTCTTAAGAACTGTTTAGGTTCCAGAAATTGAGGGGTCCGTGACCTGGTCAAGGCACACTGGAACCCTTACAGTACAGAGGATTTCTGAAAAGCTGTTTAGGTTCCAGAAATACAGGGGTTCATGGCCTGGTCAAGACACGCTGGATCCTTTGCAGTACAAATGATTTCTGAAAAGCTGTTTAGGATCCCAAAATTGAGGGGACCATGGCCTGGTAATGGCACACTAGATCCAGAATTTGCAGGGCCTGTGTCCTGGTCAAGGCATCCTGGATTCCCTTGCCATACAGCGGATTTCTGAAAAACTGTTTAGGTTCCAGAAATCACAGGGTACGTGCCCTGGACACGGCACGCTGGATCCCTAGATGTACAGAGGATTTCTGAAGAACTGTTTAGGTTCCAGAAACCAGGGGGTCCATGGCCTGGTGAATTCAAGCTGGATCCCTTGTGTACAGAAGATTTCTAAAGAACTGTTTAGGTTACAGAAACTGCAGGGTCCTTGGCCTGGTGGAGGCACGCTGGATCCCTTGAAGTACAGAGGATTTCTTAAGAACTGTTTAGGTTCCAGAAATCGAGGGGTCTGTGGCCTAGTCAAGACACACTGGAACCCTTGCAATACAGAGGATTTCTGAAAAACTGTTTACCTTACAGAAATTAAGGTGTTCATGGCCTGGTCAAGGCAAGCTGGATCCCGTGCAGTACAGAGGATTTCTGAAAAGCTGTTTAGGTTTCAGAAATCGAGGTGTCCATTGCCTGGTCAAGGCATGCTGAATCCCTTATAGTACAGAGGATTTCTGAAAAACTGTTTTGATTCCAGAAATCGACGGGTCCATGGCCTTGTCAAGGTACGCTGGATCCCTTGTAATAAAGAGGATTTCTGAAAAACTATTTTGATTCCAGAAACCACGGGGTCCATGGCCTGGCGAAGGCAAGCTGGATCCCTTGCAGTACAGAGAATTCCTGAAGAACTGTTTAGGTTCCAGAAACTGCGGGGTCCATGGCCTGGTCAAGGCACACTGGATCCCTTGCACTACAAAGTATTTCGGAAGAACTGTTTAGGTTCCAGATACCGTGGAGTCTGTGGCCTGATCAAGGCACACTGGATCCCATGCAGTACAGAGGATTTCTATAAAACTGTTTAGGTTCCTGAAATCAAGCTGTCCATGGCCTGGTCAAGGCACACTGGATCCCTTGCGGTACAGAGGATTTCTGAAAAACTGTTTAGGTTCCAGAAAATGAGAGGTGCATTGCCTGGTCAAGGCACACTGGATCCATTGCAGTGCAGAGGATTTCTGAAGAACTGTTTAGGTCCCAGAATTTGCAAGGTCTGTGGCCTGGTCAAGGTACATTGGATTCTTTGCGGTACCAAGGATTTCTGAAAAGCTGTTTAGGTTCCAGAAATTGAGGGGACCGTTGCCTGGTCAAGGCATCCTAGATCATTTGTGGTACAGCGGATTTCTGAAGAACTGCTTAGGTTCCAGAAACTGCGGGGTCCATGGCATGGTCAAGGCACGCTGGATCCCTTGCTGTTCAGAGGGTTTCTGAAGAACTGTTTAGGTTACAGAAACCACAGGGTCCAAGGCCTTTCAAAGGCAGGCAGAGTCCCTTGCAGTACAAAGGATTTCTGGAAGAACTGTTTAGGTTCCAGAAACCGCAGGGTCGGTGGCCTGGTGAAGGCACACTGGATCCCGTGAAGTACAGAGGATTTCTTAAGAACTGTTTAGGTTCCAGAAATTGAGGGGTCTGTGGCCTAGTCAAGGCACACTGGAACCCTTGCAGTACAGAGGATTTCTGAAAAACTGTTTATGTTACAGAAATTAAGGTGTTCATCACCTGGTCAAGGAACGCTGGATCCCGTGCACTACAGAGGATTTCTGAAAAGCTGTTTAGGTTTCAGAAATCAAGGTGTCCATTGCCTGGTCAAGGCATGCTGGATTCCTTGTAGTACAGAGGATTTCTGAAAAGCTGTTTTCATTCCAGAAATCGAGGGGCTCAGTGACCTGGTCAAGGCACGCCGGATCCCTTACGGTAGAGAGGATTTCAGAAAAACTGTTTAGGTTTTAGAAATCAAAGGCCTGGTCAAGGCATGCTGGATCCTTTGCAGTACACTGGATTTATGAAGAACTGTTTAGGTTCCGAAAACCGCGAGGTCCATGGCCTTGTCAAGGCTCGCTGGATACCGTGCAGTACAGAGGATTTCAGAAAAGCTGTTTTCATTCCAGAAATCGAGGGGACCGAGGCCTGGTCAAGGCATGTTGGATCCCTTGTGGTACTGAGGATTTCTGAAAAACTGCTTAGGTTCCATAAATTGAGGGATCCATGGCCTGGTCAAGGCACACTGGATAAATTGCGGTACAGAGGATTTCTGAAAAACTGTTTAGATTCCTGAACTTGAGGGGCCGTGGCCTGGTAATGGCATGCAGGATCCAAAATTTGTGGGACCTGTGTCCTGGTCAAGGCACGCTGGATCCCTTGCCTTACAGCGGACTTCTGAAAAACTGTTTTAGGTTCCAGAAATCGCGGGGTATGTGGCCTGGCCAAGGCACGCTGGACCCCTTGCTGTAAAAAGGACTTCTGAAAAGCTGTTTAGGTTCCAGAAACCACGGGGTCCCTGGCCTGGTAAAGGCAAGCTGGATCCCTTGCTGTACAGAAGATTTCTGAAGAACTGCTTAGGTTACAGAAACCACGGTGACTGAGGCCTGGTGAAGGCATGAAGGGTCCCTTGCAGTACAGAGGATTTCTGAAAAACTGTTTAGGTTCCAGAAATAGAGGGGTCCATGGCCTGGTCAAGGCACGCTGGATCCCGTGCAGGACAGATGATTTCTGACAATTTGTTTAGGTTTCAGAAATCGAGGGTCCATGGCCTAGTCAAGGCATGACACATCCCTTCCTGTACAGAGGAATTCTGAAAAATTGTTTAGGTTCCAGAAATCAAGAGGTCCATCGCCTGGTCAAGGCATGCTGAATCAACTGCGGTACGGCAGATATCTGAAAAAAATGTTTAGGTTCCAGAAATCGCAGGGTCCGTAACCTGGTCAAGGCATGCTGGATCCCTTGCAGTAAAGAGGATTTCTGAAGAACTGCTTAGGTTCCAGAAACCGTGAGTTCCATGGCCTGGTCAAGGCACACTGGATCCCAAGCAGTACAATGGTATTCTGAAGAACTGTTTAGGTTCCAAAAATTATGGCGTACGTGGCCTGTTCATGGTACACTGGATCCCTTTCAGTACAGAGCATTTCTGAAAAGCTGCTTAAGGTCCATAAATTTCGGGGTCCATGGCCTGGTCATGGCACACTGGATCTGTTGCAGTACAGAGGTTTCTGAAAACCTGCTTAGGTTCCAGAAATCGCAGGGTCCCTGGCCAGATGAAGGCACACTGGATTCCTTGCAGTACACAGGATTTCTGAAAAGCTGTCTAGCTTCCAGAAATCACGGTGCCCATAGCCAGGTCAAGGCACGCTGGATCCCTTGCAGTACAGAGGATTTCTGAAGAACTGTTTAGGTTCCAGAAACTGTGGTGTCTGTGGCCTTGTCAAGGCATGCTGGATCCCTTGAAGTACAGAGGATTTCTGAACAACTGTTTAGGTTCCAGAACTTGCGAGGTCCATGGCCTGGTCAAGGAACACTGGATTCCTTGTGGTACAGATTATTTCTGAAATGCTCTTTAGGTTCCAGAAATTATGGTGTACATGGCCAGGTCAAGGCACGCTGGATACCTTGCAGTTCAGAGGATTTCACAAGAACTGTTTAGGTTCCAGAAACTGCGGGGTCCATGGCCTGGTCAAGGCACACTGGATCCCTTGCAGTACAGTGGATTTCTGAAGAACTGTTTAGGTTCTAGAAACCGTGGGGTCCATGGCCTGGTCTAGGCATGCTGGATCCCTTTCAGTACAGAGGATTCCAGAAAAGCTGTTGAGATTCCACAAATCAGGGGCTCCAAGGCCTGCTCAAGGCATGCTGGATTCCTTGAAGTACAGAGGATTCCTGAAAAACTGTTTAGGTTCCAGAAATTGAGGGGTCCATGGCCTGGTCAAGGCACGCTGGATCCCTTGCAGTACAGAGGATTTCTTAAGAACTGTTTAGCTTCCAGAAATTGTGGGGTCTGTGGCCTCGTCCAGGCATGCTGGATCCCTTGCAGTACAAGTATTTCAGAAGAAATGTTTAGGTTCCAAAAATCACGGGGTCTGTGGCCTGGGTAAGGGACACTGGACCCTTGCAGTACAGAGGATTCCTGAAAAGCTGTTTAGGTTCCAGAAATCGAGGGGTCCATGTACTGCTCAAGGCATGCTGGATCCCTTGCAGTACAGAGGATTCTTGAAAAACTGTACAGGTTCCAGAAACTGAGGGGTGCATCATCTGGTCAAGGCAGGCTGGATCCCTTGTGGTACACAGGATTTCTTAAGAACTGTTTACCTTGCAGTACAAAGGATTTCTGAAGACCCTGGTCAAGGCACACTGGATCCCATGCAGTACAACGGTATTCTGAAGAACTGTTTAGGTTCCAGAAATCACTGGGTCCATGGCCTGGTCAAGGCACGCAGGATCCCTTGCAGTGCAGTTGATTCCTGAAGAACTGTTTAGGTTCCAGAAACCGTGGGGTCCATGGCCTGGTGAAGGCATGCTGGATCCCTTGCAGTATAGAGGATTTCTGAAGAACTGTTTAGGTTCCAGAAACTGTGGGGTCTGTGGCTTGGTGAATGCAAGCTGAATCCCTCGCAGTACAGAGGATTTCTGAAAAGCTGTTTAGGTTCAAGAAATCAAGGGGTCCATGGCCTGGTCAAAGCATGCTGGATCCCTTGCGGTACAGAGGATTTCTGAAAAGCTGTTTAGGTTCCAGAAATTGAGGGGTCCATGGCCTTGTCAAGGCATGCTGGATCTCTTGCAATGAAGAGGATTTCTGAAAAACTGTTTAGGATCCAGAAATAGAGGGGTCCGTGGCCTGGTCAAGGCATGCTGGATCCCTTGCAGTACAGAGCATTTCATAAAAACTGATTAGGTTTGAGAAATCAAAGGGTCCGTGGCCTAGTCAAGGGTTGATGGACCCCTTGCTGTACAGAGGAATTCTGAAAAACTGTTTAGGTTCCAGAAATCGAGGGGTCCGTCGCCTGGTCAAGGAATGCTGGATCAATTGCGGTACAGCAGATTTCTGAAAAACTGTTTAGGTTCCAGAAACAGAGGGGTCTGTGAACTGGTCAAGGCACGCTGGATCCCTTGCAGTACACAGGATTTCTGAAGAACTGTTTAGGTTCCAGAAACTGCGGGGTCAGTGTCCCGCGGTGAAGGCGCAATGGATCCCTTTAAGTACAGAGGATTTCATAAGAACTGTTTAGGTTCCAGAAATCGAGGGGTCCGTGACCTGGTCAAGGCACACTGGAACCCTTGCAGTACAGAGGATTTCTGAAAAACAGTTTAGCTTTCAGAAATCAAGGTGTCCATGTTCTGGTCAAGGCACACTGGATCCCGTGGAGTACAAAGGATTTCTGAAATGCTGTTTAGGTTCCAAAAATCCAGGGGTTCGTTAACTGTTCAATTCACGCTGGATCCTTTGCAGTACAGAGGATTTCTGAAAAGCTGTATTCATTCCAGAAATCGAGGGGTCCATGGCCTGGTCAAGGCATGCTGGATCCCATGCAGTGCAGCAGATTTCTGAAGAACTGTTCAAGTTCCAGAAATCTCGGGGTCCATGACCTGGTCAAGGCATCTGGATACCTAGCAGTACAGCAGATTTCTGAAGAACTGTTTAGGTTCCAGAAATTGAGGGGTTCGTGGCCTGGTCAAGGCAGCCTGGATTCCTTGTGAAAAAGGATTTCTGAAAAGCTGTTTTGGTTCCAGAAATTGATGGGTCCGTGGACTGGTCAAGGCATCCTGGATCCCTTGCAGTACAGAGGATTTCTGAAAAACTGCTTAGGTTCCAGAAATTGTGGTGTATGTGGCCTGGTCAAGGCACGCTGGATCCAGAATTCGTGGGGTCTGCGTCCTGGTCAAGGCACACTGGATCCCTTGCCATACAGTGGATTTCTGAATTACTGTTTAGGTTCCAGAAATCGCGGGGTACGTGGCATGGTCCAGTACGCTGGATCCCTTGCAGTACAGAGGATTTCTGAAGAACTGCTTAGGTTCCAGAAACCAGGGGTTCCATGGCCTAGTGATGGCATGCTGGACAACTTGAAGTACAGAGGATTTCTGAAGAACTGTTAAGGTTCCAGGAACTGCGTGGTCCATGCCCTGGTCAAGGCATGCTGGATCCCTTGCAGTACAGAGGATTTTGGATGAACTGTTTAGTTTCCCAGAACCGCGGGGTCTGTGGCCTGATTAAGGCACACTTGATCCCATGCAGTACAGAGGATTCCTGAAAAACTGTTTTGGTTCCAGAAATCAAGGGATCCATGGCCTCATAAAGGCACTCTGGATTCCTTACAATGCAGAGGATTCCTGAAAAACTGTTTAGGTTCCTGAAAATGAGGGGTGCATGGTCTGGTCAAGGCACACTGGATCACTTGTAGTACATATGATTTCTATAAACCTGATTCGGTTCCAGAAATCAAGGGGTCCGTGGCTTCCTCAAGGCATGCTGGAACCCTAGCAGTACAGAGGGTTTCTGAAAAACTGTTTAGGTTCCAGAAATCGTGGGATCCATGGCCTGGTCAAGGCACACTGGATCTGTTGCAGTGCAGAGGATTTCTGAAGAACTGTTCAGGTTCCAGAATTCGTGAGGTCTGTGGCCTGGTCAAGGTACGCAGGATTCCTTGCGGGACCAAGGATTTCTGAAAAGCTGTTTAGGTTCCAGAAATTGAGGGGTCCGTGGTTAGGTCAAGGCATGCTGGATCCAATGCGGTACAGATGATTTCCGAAAAACTGTTTAGGTCACAGCAAACGAGGGGCCCATGGCCTTGTCAAGGAAAATTGGATCCTTTCCAGTTCAGCGGATTTCAGAAAAACTGTTTAGGTTCCATAAATCAATGGGTCCGTGGTCTGGTCAAGGCACACTGGATCCCTTGAAGTACAGCAGATTTCTGAAGTACTGCTCAGGTTCCATAAATGAAGTGGTCCATGGCCTGGTCATGGCACACTGGATCCCTTGCAGTACAGCGGATTTCTGAAGAACTGTTTAAGTTTCAGAAATTGCGGGGTCTGTGGCCTGCACAAGGAACGGTGGATCCCTTGCAGTACAGAGGATTTCTGAAAAGATGTTTAGGTTTCAGAAATTGAGGAGTCCATGGCCTGGTCAAGGCACGCTGGATCCCTTGCAGTACAGAGGATTTCTGAAAAGCTCTTTAGGTTCCAGAAATTGAAGGGTCTGTGGCCTGGTCAATCCACACTGGATACCTCTCAGTACATAGGATTTCTGAAAAGCTGTTTAGGTTCCAGAACTCAAGGGTACCATGGAATGGGCAAGACATGCTGGATCCCTTGCAGTACAGAGGATTTCTGAAAAGCTCTTTAGGTTCCAGAAATAAAAGAGGTCTGTGGCATGGTCAAGGAACACTGGATCCCTTGCAGTACAGTGGGTTTCTGAGAAACTGTTTAGGTTCCAAAAATCAAGGGGTCCAGGGCCTGGCCAAAGCACACTGGATCCCTTGCAGTACAACAGATTTCTGAGGAACTGTTTAGTTTCCATTAATCACGGGGTCCATAGCCTGGTCAAGGCATGCTGGATCACATGCAGTATAGAGGATTTCTTAAGAACTATTTAGGTTCCAGAAATCACGGGGTCTGTGGCCAGATAATGGCACGCTGGATGCTTTGCAGTACAGCAGATTTCTGAAGAACTCTTTAGGTTCCAAAAACCACCAGGTCTGTGGCCTCGACAAGGCATGCAGGATCCCTTGCAGTACAGTGGATTTCTGAAGAACTGTTTAGGTTCCATAAATCGAGGGGTCCGTCACCTGGTCAAGGATCGCAGGATCCCTTGCACTACAGCAGATTTCTGAAGAACTGCTTAGGTTCCAGAAATCACGAGGACTGTGGCCTGGTCAAGGCACGCTGGATCCCATGCAGTACAGTGGATTTCTGAAGAACTGCTTAGGTTCCAGAAATTGTGGGGTCTGTGGCCTGGTCAAGGCAAGCTGGATCCCTTGCAGTACCGAAGATTCCTGAAGAACTTTTGAGGTTCCAGAAACTGCAGGGTCAATGGCCTGGTGAAGGCACGCTGGATTGCTTGCAGTACAGAGGATTTCTGAAGAACTGTTTAGGTTCCAGAACCACGGGGTCTATGGCTTGGTGTTTGCATGCTGAATCCCTTGCAGTACAGAGGATTTCTGAAAAGCTGTTTAGGTTCCAGAAATTGAGGGGTCTATGGCCTGGTGAAGGCAAGCTGGATCCCTTGCTGTACAGAAGATTTCTGAAGAACTGTTTAGGTTACAGAAACCATGGGATCTGAGGCCTGACGAAGGCACGCAGGGTCCCTTGCAGTACAGAGGATTTCTGAAGAACTGTTTAGGTCCCAGAAATCGAGGGGTCCGTGGCCTAGTCAAGGCACGCTGGATCCCGTGCAGTACAGAGGATTTCTGAAAAGCTGTATAGGTTTCAGAAATCGAGGGGTCCATGGCCTGGTCAATGCATGCTGGATCCCTTGCAGTACAGAGCATTTCTGAAAAGCTGTTTGGGGTCCATGGCCAGATGAAGGCATGATGGATCCATTGCTGTAAAGAGGAATTCTGAAAGACGGTTTAGGTTCGAGAAATAGAGGGGTCCAAGGCCTGGTCAAGGCACACTGGATTAATTGCAGTACAGCAGATTTCTGAACAACTATTTAATTTCCAGAAATCTCAGGGTCCGTGACATGGTCAAGGTAGGCTGGATCCCTTGCAGTACACAGGATTTCTGAAGAACTGTTTAGTTTACAGAAACCGCGGGGTCCATGGCCTGGTGAAGTCACGCAGGATCCCTTGCATTACAGAGGATTTCTTAAGAGCTATTGAGGTTCTAGAAACCACGGGATCCATGGCCTGGTGAAGGCACGATGGATCCCTTGATGTACAGAGGATTTCTTAAGAACTTTTCAGGTTCCAGAAATCGAGGGGTCCGTGGCATGGTCAATGCACACTGGAACCCTTGCAGTACAGAGGATTTTTGAAAACCTGTTTTAATTCCAGAAATAGAGGGGTTCGTGGCCTGGTCAAGGAACGCTGGATCCCGTGCGGTACAGAGGATTTCTGAAAAACTGATTAGGTTCCAGAAATTGAAGGTTCCATGGCGTGGTCAAGGCACGCTGGATCCCTTACGGTAGAGAGGATTTCTGAAAAACTGTTTAGGTTCCAGATATTGAGGGGTCCATGGTCTAGTCAGGGCACACTGGATCCCATGTGGTACAGAGGATTTCTGAAAAGTTGTTTAGCTTCCAAAAATCAAGGGGACCATGGCCTGTTAATAGCACACTGGATCCAGAATTCGCGGGGCCTGTGTCCTGGTCAAGGCAAGCTGGATCCCTTTACTGTACAGCGGATTTCTGAAAAACTATTTAGGTTCCAGAAATCGTGGGGTATGTGGTCTGGTCAAGGCATGCTGGATCCCTTGCCATACAGCAGATTTCTGAAAAACTGTTTAGGTTCCAGAAATCACAGGGTCCATGGCCTGGTCAAGGCACGCTGTATCCCTTGCAGTACAGAGGATTTCTGAAGAACTGTTTAGGTTCCAGAAACCGCGGGGTCCATGGCCTGGTGAACGCAAGATGGATCCTTGCAGACACAGAGGATTCCTAAAATTGTTTTGGTTCCAGAAATTGGGGATCCGTGGCCTGGTCAAGAGCACGCTGAATTCACTACGATACACAGGATTCCGGAAAAACTGTTTCGGTTCCTGAAATCAAGCTGTCTGTGACCTGGTCAAGGCAAGTTGGATCCCTTCTGGTACAGAGGATTTCTGAAGAACTGTTTAGGTTCCTGAGACCATGTGGTCCGTGGCCTTGTCAAGGCATGCTGGATCCCGTGCTGTACAGAGGATTTCTGAAGAACTATTTAGGTTCAAGAAATCATGGGGTCCATGACCTGGTCAAGTTATGCAGGATCCCTTGCAGTACAGAGGATTTCTGAAGAACAGTTTATGTTCCAGAAACCAAGTGGTCCATGGACTGGGCAAGGCATGCTGGATCCCTTGAAGTACAGAGGATTTCTGAAAAACTGTTTGGGTTCCAGAAGTTGAGGGTCCATGGCCTGGTCATGGCCGCGCTGGATCCTTGCATTACAAAAGGATTTCTGAAAATCTGAATAAGTTGCAGGAAATCGAGGGTCCATGGCCTGGTCAGCAGGCGCTGGATCACTTGCCATGCAGAGGATTTCTGAAAAGCTGTTTAGGTTCCAGAAATTGAGGGGTCCATGGCCTGGTCAAGGTACAGTGGGTCCATAGCAGTATAAAGGATTTCTGAAGAACTGTTTAGGTTCCAGAAATCACGAGGGATCCATCATAGCAAAGTTGAGCACACTTTATCCTAGCAGTGACGGATTTCTGAAGAACTGTTTAGGTTTAGAATTCACAAGGTCTGTGGCCCCTAGTCAACGTATACTGGGTTTCTTGTGGTACCAGGGATTTCTGAAAAAGCCATTTATGTTCCAGAAATCGAGGGTCCTTGGCTTGGTCAAGGCACGCTGGATTCCTTGCGGTTCCGAGTATTTCTGAAAAACTGTTTTGGTTCCAGAAATGGAGGGGTACATGGCACAGTCAAGGCACAATGGATCCCTTGCTATACAGTGGAATTCTGAAAAACTGTTTAGGGCCCAGAAATCGAGGGGTCCGTCATCTGGTCAAGGCACTCTAGAACAATAGTGGAACAGCAGATTTCTAAAGAATTGTTTAGGTTCCAGAAATCGGGGTCCGTGGCCTGGTCAAGGCAGCCTGGATTCCCCTAGCGAAAGAGAATTCTGAAAAGCTGTTTGGTTCCAGAAATTGATGGGCCCGTGGCCTGGTCAAAGACAACCTGGATCCCTTGCAGTACAGAGGATTTCTGAAGAACTGTTTAAGTTCCAGAAATTGCGGGGTGTGTTCCTGTACTAGGAGCAGTGGATACCTTGCAGTACAGAGTTTCTGAAAAAAGATGTTTAGGTTCCAGAAATTGAGGAGTCCATGATCTGGTCAAGGCATGCTGGATCCTTGCAGTACAGAGGATTTCTGAAAAGCTGTTTAGGTTCCAGAAATTGAAGGGTCTGGCCTGGTCAATGCACACTGGATACCTCTCAAGTACATAGGATTTCTGAAAAGCTGTTTGGGTTCCAGAACTCAAGGATACTGTGGACTGGGCAAGACATGCTGGATCCTTGTGGTACAGAGGATTTCTGAAAAGCTCTTTTAGGTTCCAGAAATAAAGGGGTCTGTGGCATGGTCAAGGCACACTGGATCACTTGCAGTACAGTGGGTTTCTGAGAAACTGTTTGGGTTCCAAAAATCAAGGGGTCCAGGGCCTGGGTCAAAGCACTGGATCCTTGCAGTACTAACAGATTTCTGAGGAACTGTTTAGGTTCCATTAATCAAGTGGTCCATGGCCTGGTCAAGGCATGCGGATCCTTGCAGTATAAAAGGTTCTTAAGACTATATAGGTTCCAGAAATCACAGGGTCTCTGGCCAGATAATGACACGCTGGATGCTTTGCAGTACAACGATTTCTGAAGTACTCTTTAGGTTCAAAAAAACACCAGGTCCCATGGTCTTGTCAAGGCATGCAGGATCCTTGCAGTACAGTGGATTTCTGAAGAACTGTTTAGGTTCCATAAATCGAGGGTCCATCGCCTGGTCAAGGATCACAGGATCACTGCACTACAGCAGATTTCCGAAGAACTGCTTGGGTTCCGTCGTGAGGTCTGTGGCCTGGTCAAGGCATGCTGGATCCCAGCAGTACAGTGGATTTCTGAAGAACTGCTTGGGTTCCAGAAATCACGGGGTCTGTGGCCTGGTCAAGGCAAGCTGGATCCCTTGCAGTACCGAGTATTCCTGAAGAACTGTTTAGGTTCCAGAAACCACAGGTTCCATGGCCTGGTGAAGGCATGCTGGATCCCTTGCAGTGCAGAAGATTTCTGAAGAACTGCTTAGGTTCCAGAAACCACGAGGTCTGTGGCATGGTGCATGCATGCTGAATCCCTTGCAGTACAGAGGATTTCTGAAAAGCT
Organism: Neoceratodus forsteri; assembly: GCA_016271365.2. NCBI lineage: Eukaryota > Metazoa > Chordata > Ceratodontiformes > Ceratodontidae > Neoceratodus > Neoceratodus forsteri. Next base: position 1,440,941,929 of record CM028130.1, on the reverse strand, counting down.
GTTTAGGTTGCAGAAATCGAGGGGTCCATGGCCTGGTCAAAGCATGCTGGATTCCTTGCGGTACAGAGGATTTCTGAAAAGCTGTTTAGGTTCCAGAAATCAAGGGGTCCATGGCCTTGTCAAGGTATGCCGGATCTCTTGCTATAAAGAGGATTTCTGAAAAGCTGTTTAGGTTCCAGAAATCAAGGGGTCCATGGCCTGGTCAAAGCATGCTGGATCCCTTGCAGTACAGAGGATTTCTGAAGAACTGTATAGGACCCAGAAATCACAGGGTCCATAGCCTGGTCAAGGGATGCTGGACCCTTGCAGTACAGAGGATTCAAGAAAAGCTGTTTAGGTTCCAGTAATCGAGGGCTCCATAGACTGGTCAAGGCATGCTGGAGCCTTTGCTGTACAGGGGATTTCTGAAAAACTATTTAGGTTCCAGAGACCGTGGGGTCCATGGCCTGGTCAAGGCAAGCTGGATCCCTTGCAGTACAGAGGATTTCTGAAAAGCTCTTTAGGTTCCAGAAATCACGGGGTCTGTGGCCAGATAATGACGCACTGGATCCTTTGCAGTACAGCAGATTTCTGAAGAACTCTTTAGGTTCCAAAAAACTCCAGGTCTATGGCCTCATCAAGGCACACAGGATCCCTTGCAGTACAATGGTTTTCTGAAGAACTTTTCAGTTTCCATAAATGGAGGGGTCCATCGCCTGGTCAAGGATCACAGGATCCCTTACACTGCAGCAGATTTCTGAAGAACTGTTTCGGTTCCAGAAATTGCGGGGTCCATGCCCGTGTCAAGGCACACTGCATACCTTGCAGTAGAGTGGATTTCTGAAGAACTGTTTAGATTCCAGAAACCACGGGGTCCATGGCCTGTGAAGGCATGCTGGATCCCTTGCAGTACAGAGGATTTCTGAAGAACTGTTTAGGTTCCAGAAACCATGGGGTCTGTGGCTTGGTAAAGGCAGCCTGAATCCCATTGCAGTACAGAAGATTTCTGAAAAAAACTGTTTAGAGATCCAGAAATAGAGGGGTCCATGGCCTGGCCTCAAGGCATGCTGGATCCCCTTGCAGTACAGTTTTCGTAAAAAACTGTTTGGGTTCCAGAAATGAGAGGGTCCATGGCCTGGTCACAAGGCCACACTGGATCAGTGCAGTGCTGGCCAGTTCTGAAGAACTGTTCCAGTCCCAAGTAGCAGGGGGTCCATGACCACCTGGTCAGGAACCCAGCTGGATCCTTGCAGTACACAGGATTTCTGAAGAAGAACTGTTTGGGTTCCAGAAACTGCGGGGTCCATGGCCCAGTGAAGGCACGATGGATCCCTTTAAGTACAGAGGATTTCTTAAGAACTGTTTAGGTTCCAGAAATCGTGGGGTCTGTGGCCTGGTCAAGGCATACTGGAACCCTTGCAGTACAGAGGATTTCTGAAAAACTGTTTAGGTTCCAGAAACCGCAGGGTCTGTGGCTTGGTGAATGTACGCTGAATCCCATGCAGTACAGAAGATTTCTGAAAACCTGTTTAGGATCCAGAAATCCGAGGGTCTGTGGCCTCCTCAAGGCATGCTGGAACCCTTGTGGTACAGAGGGTTTCTGAAAAACTGTTTCGGTTCCAGAAACTGCAGAGTCTGTAGCCTGGTCAGGACAGCTGGATCCCTTGCTGTACAGAGGATTTCTGAAAAAGTGTTTAGGTTCCAGAAATAGAGGGGTCCATGGCCTGGTCAAGGCATGCTGGATCCGTTGCAGTACAGCAGATTTCGTAAAATCTGTTTAGGTTCCAGAAATAGAGGGGTCCATGGCCTGGTCAAGGCACACTGGATCAATTGCAGTACAGCGGATTTCTGAAGAACTGTTTGGGTCCCAGAAATGCAGGGGTCCCATGACCTGGTCCAGGCAGCATGGATCCTTGCAGTACAGGATTTCTGAAGAACTGTTTAGGTTCCAGAGAACTGCGGGTCCATGGCCCAGTGAAGGCATGATGGATCCCTTTAAGTACAGAGGATTTCTTAAGAACTGTTTAGGTTCCAGAAATCGAGGGGTCTGTGGACTGGTCAAGGCATACTGGAACCCTTGCAGTACAGAGGATTTCTGAAAAACTGTTTAGCTTCCAGAAATCGAGGTGTCCATAGATACATAGATACATAGACAGTGTCAGCAGATAAGGGCCTATGGCCCACCCAGTCTGCCCATTTGAGCTTGTAAGTTCAGTTTGTTTTCCTAGAAGTCTATTTCCCCTTACCCCTGACCTCTAGAATTCCTTTATGTCTATCCCATGCATTCTTAAATCCCGTGATTGTTTCAGCCCCCACCACTACCTCTGGCAGGGTGTTCCTTATCCACCACCCATTCTGTGAAGAAATTCTTTCTCATGTTTCCTCTGAATCGTCCTCCCTCCAACTTCATCCATGCCCTCTGGTCCTGGAACATCTTTTCACTTAAAATAGTGTTTTCCTGCACCCTGTTCCTCCCTGTAAGATACTTGCATGTCTCTATCCTTATCCCCTCTCTCCCTCCTCCTCCAGGAGTACATGTTCAGTTCCTTCAACCTGTCCTCATAGGACTTGTGATGCAATCCATGCACCATCTTTGTTGCCCTGCTCTGAACCTTCTCTACCCTGTCTATGTCCATACGTAGGTATGGTCTCCAGAACTTCTTTTACTGTACTCCAGGTGGGAGACCTCACTAGTGTCTTGTATAGCGGAATTATGACCTCCTTTTCCTGCTGGTGAGTACCCCTGCCTCTACATCCAAGCATCTATTTAGCTTTACCTGATGCCTTGTCCACACTGTTTCCCTACCTTGAGGGTCATCAGAGATGACAACCCAAGATCCTTTCCTGTGGTGCATGCCATATCCTCACCCCCCAACACACTATATTGTGCGGGGTTTTGTACCCCATATGCATTATCTTGCACTTCTTTGCATTGAATTTCAACTGCCAAACCCTTGAACATTCTTCAAGTTTCTGCAGGTCCTTCTCATTCTGTCTACACTCTGGTGTATCTACTCTGTTACAGAGCTTTGTGTCATCAGCGAACAGTGAAATTCTGCCTTCTAGATCCAATCTACATATTCTTTGTTGTCGTTTCCTGTAAATACCTTGTGTATTTTAATCATTTAAAGCACTTGTATACTTTCTGCTCTGTTTATAGTTTACTGTGTATTTGATGCTTTGCCTTGTACTAGTTGTAATGTACGTCAATTATTGCAATCCCTTGTATAATGTTTTCTAAGCCATGTCTGTAACTCCTATCCCCCTTCCCCCAGGATGCACCAGGAGACAAGCAACTTGTTGTTCAGCGTGCCTTTCCAGGTGAAACTTTTCAATAAATACATAAATAAACAGAGAGGATTCTGATAGTATCATCATCATGGGTCTTTGAGCTACCCAAGTAGTAGCCTTCAGAATGGGGAGATTAGGGGTTGTCAAAGGGGGCTTTGTAGGCTGTTCCATTCTGCAGGATTTGAGAAGAAGGACCATCTGCTGAAGTCTTTTTTGAAATGTGGGTACTAGCTAGCTAGTTGCCTCAGTTGAACTGAGTGAAGGACAGAGGCAAAGAAGGATATAAGGTATGTGGTGGTTGATGGGCGAGGAAGGATATAAGGTATGTGGTGGCTGGAGAGGGCATGCAGCTGTAGAGGCATGTGTACCAGTGGTAGTCCATGTGAGTGGTAAGACTTGTCCAGTTGAGTTGTCTGTATAATGGACAGGAGTGTGCTCTTGATTATATTATCTAGGGCAAACCTGCATGCAGTTCCTATTGTACAGGACATCCAATCCTGTGGCTGCAAGGGCTGAGGGGTATCGCATAATCATATTCCAGGAGAAGGAGTAGGAATTGTATCGTTATCTGAATGCTTTTGGGTAGAATAATGTCTGAGCAACCACCTCCTGCATTCCTGTGAGAGAATAGAGACTATTCCTGACCCTGTGAAGTGCTCCTACATTAGGACCCACTAAAGCAGTGATGTAATCTGCATACTTCTGATAGCAGCGTTTGGGTTTAGCTGTAGCCTCAGATGTTTGAAGAACAGGACTTCTCTAGGTGGGTGGAGAGGGTGGTAACTGGTTTTCGGGTTTGTGGACGGGTGTCAAAAACTATGTCTTGGTCCTTTTACACATTGAGAAGTGGACAGGCTTCCGGTGCTGCACAGTATAGGTCCTGGAGTTGATTCGCTGCACTAACTAGTGCAGGGACACTGCAGTAGAGAACAATGTCAGCATATGTTTTTCTTGCTTTGGACATATTGGGTGGGGTAGCATATTTTTTTGAATGTTTACACTCTATTCATGTCAAGTTTTGGTGTTTTTAAATTAGGATGCATATCAATCACTATATCTCTCCCACACACACTCCATCTTACTCCTATGCTCTGCCCAGAACTGCTTCACGACTGATTCCTCCGAGGCTTTATGGGGACCAGATGTCCAGGCTGCACACAGCCTGTGACTGAAGACGTGCCCTAGTCTTTGACCAGGAGCAGTGGGCGATTGGTGTTTTTTGGGATGTCTGGAGCAGGCTGCACAGGCTTTATTCATGCTGCTGGACTAAGGCAGCTTTTTTGTTTCAGCTTTGGTCCCTGTCCTCCAACGTCCAAATGCAAGGCTGCATGTAGAGGCGCCAAGTACATGTGTCAAAGTGTGCTGCACTTGGAGCCATCAGACTTCTACCCCTCACAAGAGACTGCTGCTGAACTGTCATGGTGGTAACCTAAGTGGCAGTGTTGTAGCCAAGTCTAAGTACATCCTGGCCACTCCAAGAATAGTGGTTCCTGGACTTGTTCCTTAATCCGAGTAACGGACATTGGAAATGGTAGTCCTGCTGCTGCGCTTTCATGCTTACTTAGGTTGATAGTTTATTAACGAATGTTGAAAAAGCCAGAGGCCTAGGACAGGACCCTGATGTGCACACCCTGCGTTAGGGTCCCAAGTTCAAAGAGGGTGGCACCATTTCCAGATGTGGAGAATTGCTTCATTTTGTAATAAATTGATTTTTTTGTCTGTATATTTTTCATTTTACAGTTGCTAGAAGAAAATGATCAACTGATTCGATGCATTGAGGAATACCAGAATAAAGGGAGAGCCACAGAATGTGCGCAGTAAGTTGGTATTGGAGCTGTTTTTTTTTTTCCATTAATTATATTTGTTAACATTCCTCATCACAACATTGTCCACAGATATACACTGTGGTTCCAGAAATTAGGTACTAACTTTGAGGAGTGTTACAAGGCGGGTTGTCTAGTGGTGTGGCGCTAGCGCCTTAGGCCCTCCATGGAGGATGAGGGCATTCACTGGGGCACTCAGTCCTCCTCCCTCTAGCTAGACCCCAGTGGCCCAGGCTTGTTATAGAACCTTGGTTACTAGCATCTGGAGCAGTAAAGTATTGCTACACTTATAGGTCATTAATTTGTATTCTTTTGATTTATCTACTTGCCATTCTTTCTACCTCTAGTATTTGACAGTACATCAGCCTAAGCTAATGGGATGGGGCTCTTTAAAAAAAAAAAAATAGTTGCCTTGTCTTGCCCTAGAGCAGACTTGAAGATTAGTTAAAGGAAGAAAATGGCCTTAACACAACTAAAACCCAGCTTTCCCCACTCAGCAGTAACACAATGTGGAGCAAATTTAAGGCAGCCAACAATTTGTAGTGGCACAGGTTGAGGCCTTGATTCAGGTTATTCTGGCAGTGATGGACCCTCGAGAAGACAAGGGATAGAAAAGCCTCCTATTCCTTTCCAGGCTCACTCTTCCATCGTGGGATCTTTTTGCAGATGCTGTGAAGTTTATGTAACCCCTCACCTCTGCCTTTCTAGCAAAACGACAGGTGGCATGCTGTTGAAGCTGACAGCAGTACCTGGTGGGGACTGGGTTTGGGGAGGATGAGGTTACTCGGCACAGGGGGCCTAGGTTTGGCTACTCTGCACAGGGGCACCCAAGTAAATCCAAACATGGAAGCAATAACTAATGTCCAGAACCAGGAATGGGATTCTTTCAGTGTGGCTTTTATTCACATCCAAGCTGAACAAATGAAGTATAGACGGACCCCATGGGGTTACATTCCTGCAGATTAGAGACAACAGAACACTTTATCACTATTTCCAGCTCTTAGGCTGTAAACCCACCAGGCACACAACCCAGACTTGCACGCAGCTTTGGGTACACAGCCCGACTTGTACACACTTGAGGTTTTCCCACTGGCCGGCTCCCGCTGACCGCTTGATCGAGTCCAATTGAGGAATGAACCAGTTATCTGTTGTGGCTCCCCAAACCACACTAGAGTCTTCGACTCCAGAGAGAATTTCCTTACAATCCCATGTCTGGGTACTTCCCTCATCACTGGTCAAGTGCCTGAGGCAAAGTAGAAATCCACAGAAGAAATCCGTAGAGGTGGACCTGGTCACTAAAGATGGGGGGGTGCCACCCACCTCCAGCTCCCACAGCCCATACCCGGCCATTTCTCTGGAAACTGAACAATTCCTTTACTGAACTTTCAAATGTAGATTTTGGGTAGATGTCCGTCACATCTCCTCTACATATCATTTGCATCCCAACAAGCTCTGGACTTGAACCTACTTTTACTTTGCTTAGCCCATTACTCTAGGCTTCCCAGTATTTAGTAGTTCAATCCCCACATAGTCGCACAAGTCCCAGGGTGAAAAACATAGGCCCTTTTAGCAAGAGCAGACACTCACCCTCACGTTGCAGGTGCCCCACAGGCGACTCACAAATCTTCTTGTTCTCCCAGATAAATTCTGGAACACACAGGCAGCTTTTCCTTCACAGGCAGAACTAGGGGCTTGCCCCAGGAATCTGCAGGGAAATCTTTCCTGCCCCCGAAGGGAGGGGCACTGAGACCCAAAAACAGCAGTCTCCACTACTTCTAATTATCTTCTGTGTCTCTCTTAAGGTGAGACGCACACCCTTTTAAATCAAAAGTAGCCTCTGTCTCGGGACTAGGGCTCCTAGAGCCTTCACTGAGCTGCTTTCTCAGCAAGCTCCCAACTTCACACTCGCACACTGAAGACTGACTGAAGACACTAACTTCAAAACTTCCCAATGTTCTAACTAACTCTCTCTGCTTCAGATTCCAAGTGGCTCATGCAGCTGCGATAGTTCTATTGGTGATGTTATCCCTCAGTCTCAGCTGAGACTGAGAACAGAGTGAGACAGTGTAAAACCCATTTAACTGAGTTTCACAAGCTGCCTTCCCTGCATACCACTAGGTCTTACTGGGATTCTAGTAACCCCGGGTAACAAGGGGGTTACACTCGCCCTTGACCAGGAAAATGACTGTCTGCAGTCATTATTTACCCGGCCTTAGGCCATCCCACCCTATGTGCTACCTGTGGAGGGGAGTGATCAGGCCCCCTCCTACCATGTGCAAGCACAGGCAGGCAACACTAAGGGCCTAGAGGCCTTTAGCTGACATATCAGCCTCTACCCTATACACTTACTATGGATGCCTAGTGGCTCTGGTAGAACCATCCATAGCATAGCCCTGATAGATCAGCACTGCAGTCCCAATGGCCATTCAGGACCACAGCCTGTCTATTTCCTCCCCCCCAACCCTCTAGGGAAAACCTATCTGCTTCTAACCTAATACCCCCAAAACAAAAATAACTCGGGGACCTCCCCGACCTTGGGCAACCTGCAACCACACACCATTAAAATACCATTTTACTGCCCCCACAACCACACATGTGGAAGGAAAGGGTTAATACAGTAATAACAACCATAATAACACCACAGTACTTTAAATGTCTACACACTAAAGCACTGATGAGGAACTCTGAGCCCTTCTCCTCTTTTGTCCTCTCTTCTGTCTTCCCAGGAACATCTGTAAGAAAAGAAAGACAACACACACTCCTAATCTGCATACACAGTCTACCTAAACCCCTACCATCAAAACACTAAAGAATCCCAAAAAGATTTTTTTTAGAAAAACAGTATTTACATTAGAAAACAATGACATTATTTACAATACACATTTGGGAGGATGGAGTTCCCTAAAAGTCCCAACTAGTGACCACAATGCCCGAAGGCTAGTCCAATAAAGAGTCTCTCCTGGGCCGGAGCCCGGTGAAGCACAGTGCTAACAGGCCAAAGTCCCGAAGGGAGAGTCTTTGAGGACAGTTCACACTATTTTGAAGTCTGACACATAGGGTGTGTGCTGTAATGTCATAAAGATAGAAAAGTTTGGACTTACCAGCCACTTGTAGAATGGAAATTTTGGGACCAACCTGCACCTCTGACGAAGACTCTCCCTGGCAGCATTTCTTCCGATACAGTTGGGCGGACATCTTCCGGGAACCACAGGAGGGCACATCTGGGAACAGCTGGGCTGATGTCATCTCCGGAGATGGAACCTTAGAACAGGAACAAAAAGAAAACAGCTGGTCTGACGTCATCCAGTTACCAGGCGATGAACAGGATACAGCTGGGCTGGTGTCCTCTCTGGATCTGAAGTCATCTGGTGGGCCAGTCGATGGTTTCTGGAAAGGCCAGTACACTGTAGACTGATGAATGTGGGGCACCTGAGTCCTGGATGTCCATATTGGCGGATCAATAAAGGCACTTCACAGTCCGGTGTGGCAGTATTGACTACCACTGCTCAGCTTTCCATTTAGTAGGCACGGGCACATTTGCTGGGAGGTCCTTGCACTGGGGCCAGTTGTGCGAGGTCAGGGGCTTGAATTATTACCTCGTCTGGGTGCACATAATTCACACAGTGGGAGATTTCACGTCCTTTCCATCCACTATTTGCACTCTGCCTATAAACAGTGTCCTGCCTTCTTCCACTGGGTATACTTCTCATGAAACAGTCTGTTCTTTACATGCTTGTTGGCCCCAGGATGCACACTTTTCATTGCTTCATCCCAGATTCAGGATTTCCTGCTGTTCTCAGTCTCCTCCCAGACTTTCCGAGGAAAGGTCATACCATAGATCTCATTTGCCTTTCTACAAACCAGTCTCTCCTCTTTACTTGCTTTGGTCAATCTGAGACTGCTGGCCTGGCTTGGGGGTGGCCAGTCCTGGTTCTGCCAGCTACGCATCCTTAAAGAAATTAGAAACGGATCCCTGACTTCTTCCTCTTAAGCCAGGGCAGTGGCATCACCACTTTCTTCCATGCATTCCTCCGAGGCAAGATCTTGAGGCTGTGTACCTGTTCCTTTTTCACAAGGCCACATAGGGTCCCCCTCATCTTCCTCTTCACTGAGGATCTGAGCCCAGGAGTGAGCAGTCGTTCTCACTCCTGAGACTATCCACTCATCACTAGGCGCGGAGGTTGACACCTCCCACTCAAAGGCCTCCCGCATCTCATCTTCGCCTAAGAGACTTGGGCTAGGCCCCCCCTCCAGGAGTCTATTGATGCTTTATCCGAACTTTCCTTTTGGGATCCAGCATCCGAAACTTCAACTTCTGGTTCTGTCTCTAACTCTGCAACCTCTAGCTTTGTGCCACACTCCCCCGAGGGGCCTTCCTCCACAGGCTCGGCCTGGTGCTGTGTGCTGCCAACTGCAGATTCCTGAACCTTTGTCCATGTGGGAGCCAAACGGATTGGAGGCACTTTATACAAGCCATATCTTTTTAGGCATCCAGCACAGTGAGGAATCATGAAGATGTCCCTTCCAGCTCTCAAGCATATTTTACATACCTGTACTGTATATCCAGGAACCGCCACATGAGGGTGCAGTTGTCCTCCATAGCACCACTTTTCAATATCCCTCAGTCTAGTCACTGCTGCTGTTACTGCAACCCAGGTATGATCCGGGTAACAAACTGGTCCTGAGGCCATAACTGCAGAAAAACAAACAAAATTTCACTGAAAGTCCTACTTTATTGAACACACTCTTTAGTTGTAAAATGGCTCCTCTGCTGCTGTGTTTACTTTACTACCCCACCCTGTAATGGTGGCGGCAGCACTCCTGTGCATCAACATTCAGAATCTGGGTCAAGCCACTGCGCACCCGATTTACACAAACTACTGATAACTTTTGCTCAAACTGCACAACTTGCTCTGTTCTTGCTTTAAACACATTTACAGGATTTTCCACGGACTTATTACATGCTGGAAACATTTATTTGATTCACAGTCCCTTAAAGCTTCAGGTTTTTAGCACAGGATTGCCTATATTTCTAGTGTTGCACATTGGCTACAACCTACAGTCTCTCTCTGGCTTCAAACTTAAAACTGAGGCTGAATTCATTACTTTGCACACAGTCAATGGCTTAACAGACTTGCACTTGCTGGCAGGACTTGGCCCAGTCGTTACTTGCAAAGCAACTACACTGCTACACACACATTTTTATGGCATAGGGCAGAAAATCACTGTTTGAGCAGTTTTTAGGTTGTTACTTACTGTTATCAGTAGCAGTTTGCTGCAATGGGGAAAAATGGCCTGCAGCCAGTTCTTGGAGGCCTCAGAACAGAAACTGGCGGGCAGTCCTACCGATCGTCTTCTCGACCACCAAACTTGCAATTCCGATGATCGATTAGCAGGTTGAGCCCGATTTTTAAAGAAGATAGTCTAGTTTTATAAGGTTTACAGCGATTTTAACACACTGCGACACTCCTTCACTAGCCAGTACACGCACTCCACTCACACTCCCTCTTGAATGCTGGGGCAGTCTCTGTAGAGCTGGCTGAGGGGTGGGACTGATCTCAGCCTGACCAATCACACGACGCCATGCAAATGAGCCTCTTCTTCCTCACAAGGGCTGTTCTCCTCACGGCGATCGTCAAGCAGGCAAATTTAAACTGCAGAATGCAACTTTTTTTTTTTTTTCCCAACTGACTCCACGGTGGGAGTCCATTTCAGCCATTTAACAAAGCCATTACACCTGCAAGTCTCTCATTTCATTCAAAAAGCATTTCCAACATCCAGGGTACAATTTTCCTGTTGTTACCTCTAGTCTTCCACACTTTTCTTTACAACAATTCATTTTAAAAGCAGACAAAACGCTGTAAACAATTTGGTGCAGGACAAGGGCACACTCTTTCACTTTACTGCTCCTTGGTAAACAGTTGGTATTTTAAACAGCAGCACAAGATCCACAGCATGCAGCAACACACTAGGGAAATTGCTTCAGCTTTTTGGGCTACACACTGCCAGATAGCCAAAATGCTAGCCCCCTTGCCCAAGCACCTTCCTCCCTGAACAGAATCCAAAGCGGTGCCTCCATTTTTGTAGCCCCTCACCCCTGGCTTTCTAGCAAAATGACAGGTGGCATGCTGTTGAAGCTGACAGCAGTACCTGGTGGGGACTGGGTTTGGGGAGGATGAGGACTACGCGCAGGGGGGGCCTAGGTTTGGCTACTCTGCACAGGGGCACCCAAATAAATTGAACACAGGAAGCAATAACTAATGTCCAGAACCAGGAATGGGATTCTTCAGTGTGGCTTTTATTCACATCCAAGCTGAACAAACGAAGCATAGACGGACCCCCACGGGGCTACATTCCTGGTAATGCAGATTAGAGACAACAGAACACTTTATCACTATTTCCAGCCCTCAGGCTCTAAACTCACCAGACACACAGCCCAAACTTGCACGCAGCTTTGGGTACACAGCCCAACTTGTACACACTTGGGTTTTCCCCACTGGCCTGGCTCCCCCGCCGGCCACTTGATCCGTGGTTCATTTGAGGAATGAACCAATTATCCTGTTGTGGCTCCCCAAACCACACTAGAGTCTTCGACTCCTAGAGAGAATTTTCCTTACAATCCCACTTCTGGGTACTTCCCTCATCACTGGCCAAGTGCCTGAGGCAAAGTAGAAATCCACAGAAGAAATCCGTAGAGGTGGACCTGGTCACTAAAAATGGGGCCACCCACCTCCAGCTCCCACAGCCCATACCCGGCCATTTCTCTGGAAACTGAACAATTCCTTTACTGAACTTTCAAATGTAGACTATGGGTAGACGTCTGTCACATCTCCTCTGCATATCATTTGCATCCCAACAAGCTCTGGACTTGAACATACTTTTTCTTTGCTTAGCCCATTACTCTAGGTCTCCCAATATTTAGTAGTTCAATCCCCACATAGTTGCACAAGTCCCAGGGTGAAAAACATAGGCCCTTTTAGCAAGAGCAGACACTCACCCTCACGTTGCAGGTGCCCCCACAGGCGACTCACAAATCTTCTTGTTCTCCCAAATAAATTCTGGAACACACAGGCAGCTTTTCCTTCACAAGCAGAACTAGGGGGTTGCCCAGCAATCTGCAGGGAAACCTTTCCTGCCCCCCCACTGATACCCAAAAACAGCAGTCTCCACCACTCCAGTTATCTTCTGTGTCTCTCCTTTAAGGTGGAGACACACACCCTTTTAAACTAAAAGTAGCCCTCTGTCAGGGCTGAGGCTCCTAGAGCCTTCACTGAGCTGCTTTCTCAGCAAGCTCCCAATTTCACTCACACACTGAAGACTGACTGAAGACACTGACTTCAAAACTTCCCAACGTTCTAACTAACTCCCTTTGCTGCAGATTCCAATGTGGCTCATGCAGCTGTGATAGTTCTATTGGTGATGTCATCCCTCAGTCTCAGCTGAGACTGAGAACAGAGCGAGACAGTGTGTAACCCATTTAACTGGAGTTTCGCAAGCTGCCTTCCCTGCCTACCACTAGGTCTTACTGGGATTCTAGTAACCCTGGGTAACAAGGGGGTTACACTTACAATATGTACTTGGTACTCAGCAGTGAGGGGAATGAATCAAGTGAAAGTGGGGCTGCAGTGGCAGACCCTACAAGCAGCTAAGCCAGATGTGTTAACATAGAAACATAGAATTTGTTGTCAGAAAAAAGCCATCTGGAGCCCTAGTCTGCCTTATTTTTCCTTGCCTACTCTGACACCACGACCCTATTTGGTCTCTGGCATCCGTCCTGCCTTCCTTTCTTCTGCCTTGTATGCCTATCTCATGCATGCTTGAAGCCCCCCACTGTTTGTTTTCGCCCCCTTCACCTCTACTGGCAGGCTGTTCAAACAACATGAAGTCTTGCTGTATTCAGACATAATGCAGTTAGCCCCAGCACTTGAACTGCCCCGGAGAGGAAAGAGTTGACTCTGTGCAGAAGCATAGAACACTGAGCTTGAGCTCTGTTTCCAAACCTCCTGTCTGTAGTACTTCTCAGTGTAACCGTCAGATTCTGTACTCCACCTAACAGTGAAGTTGCTCCGGAGATTTCTTCTGCTCGGTTCAGTAAAAGTAAAGCGTTCGGTTTAAACCATATAATTTTTTTTTATTTTCTGATTTCCAGCCTCTGTCTACGGTACAGGTAGTGTGTAGATAGGTAGTGACTGTATTTTATTCTGTGAAAAAGTTGGAAATTGTTCTTTTCTTCGGTTTCTTTCCAGTTAGTCAAGTTTGGAACTGACCCATTCTGATTAAATTTATTTCTGGGATTAGAGTGGTGTTCTGGTACCGATCGATTTTCAAAAGAACCAGGTTTTTTGCCGGTTCTTTTAAAAAGCCGGTGACATGGTTTGTAACCGATCGGTTATTGTATTACCTGGCTTGAAAGCTGCAATAGGGTAATTTGTTAGGTTGGCTATGTCTGAGAAACCCAAGAAGAAAACCGGTCCCACTGGGTTTCAACACTGTACTGAGTGTGGGGAGGCCTTTGCTAAGGCTGACCCCCACCTCATCTGTCTTTATTGTCTGGGGTTTGACCACCTCAAGTCAGACTGCCAAATCTGTAAAAACTTTCGACTGAGTAGGCTAAAGGAAAGGGAGGCCGATAAGGCTGTAGATCCGGATGGCCAGCCCGGTTCTGTTGCGGCTGAACCTTAGGAGGTGCCTACTGATCTATGCGATACCTCCTCTGGCAAAAGGAGAGCCGATCCCAAGGGATCAGTTCCATCAAAAAAGAAGAGCAAGTCTGCTGGTTCAGATCCAGTATCAAATTCTCCAACCACGGACGAAATAGCCAAAGCGATTAGCATTGTTCAATCGCTTAGACTGATTCCCTCCGAACCAGTACTACTGATTAGGCGGTTGGATCCATCTCCTCCGGATTATGATCCAGACGCTTTTTATGAGGAGTGGGTGGGAGACGAAGACTAGGTGGAGGAGGAATAATAATAATGTGCCCATTGAACCAGACATCTCCCCAGATAGGCCCTCAGGTGTCTCTCCTCCCAGGCTCTTTGAGTCCCCTTCACATTTTTTGTTCTACAAAAAGGTGGCAGAAACCCTGCAGTTTCCCTTGGTTGAAGCTGCAGAGGAGGATGAAGAGCCTGATTTTGTGGAAATGATGGACATCCCAGAGTAAAAACAAAACAAAAGGCTATCCTCTTCATAACTCCTTGGGAAACACACACACAAAATTTTACAAACCCCTAATTCAGTACCTCTTGTGGATAAGAGAATGGACAGGAGGTATTTGTTATCCGGCTCAGCTGCTGAGTTCCTTTATAGTCACTGCAGTCATGTTGGGGTAGTGCAGGCTGCAGCCTGTGACAGGGCTAACATTCCTTTGACTTCACACCCCTGGATAAGGACTCCAGTAAAGTGGATGCCATGGCCAAAAAAACAGTATTGGCATCCTGTTTGGGACAGCCAAAATGCAATTTCATACTGCTGTGGACTCAGTGATGTGGCATCTAGAGTCATGGTTACATCTGTGTCTCTCAGAAGACATGCTTGGCTCAGATGTACTAGCCTTTCACAGGATACCCAGACTAAGGCTATGGATTTTCCTGTAGTAGGTAACTCTCTGTTTGGGGAGCAGACAGAGGCTTACATGAAGAAAATGGATGAATACAGGACCACGTACAGGAGTGCACAGGCCAAGGAAAGGCAAGCCACTCCACACAAGCAGGCAGGGGCAGGCCCTTTCAAAGACCTTTTACCAAGCCCAGGCCTCCTCTCCCTTCCCACAGAGGGGTTCTTCAGAGGGAGGGCAGGAGGAGGAGCAGGGCTGCTCCCTCCTCTCCTCCCTCTCAGTCTAAGGCTCCTGCCAAGTAGACACACTGATATGTCAGCCCGGGTTGACTCCTATTTCCAGTAGGAGGCAGGCTGGCTTACTACTTCCAGGCCTGGAAGTCTGTGACCTCAGACAAGTGGGTCCTGGAAGTAGTAAGCCAGAGACTGGCCCTCAACTTCAAAAAATTTCCAAAAAGAAGGGCCAAGTCTTTTCCACCTGCATCAGTCTCAGAAACCCTTGCCCTAGAGGCAGAG
The DNA here is from genome assembly GCA_016271365.2 of Neoceratodus forsteri. Taxonomy (NCBI): domain Eukaryota; kingdom Metazoa; phylum Chordata; order Ceratodontiformes; family Ceratodontidae; genus Neoceratodus; species Neoceratodus forsteri. The sequence continues at coordinate 1,440,926,765 of CM028130.1, read as the reverse complement.
GTTTCCTCTCTTCTAGCTCTCGGAGCTATAGAGAAGGTTCCTACTCAGCACAAAGGAAAAGGACTGTATTTCAGGTACTTTCTTACCCCAAAGAAAACAGGGGAGTGGTGACCCATCCTAGACCTAAGGTATCTGAACAAACACATTTCAAAGCCCAAATTCAAAATGGTAACTCTGGTAATAATCCTTCCCTCTCTAAGGCCAGGGGATTGGCTAGCATTTCTGGACCTCAAGGATGCCTACTTCCATATTCCTATCAGGTGCTCCCACAGAAGATACCTCAGGTTCGAGTTGCCTTCAGACCATTACCAATTCAGAACCATGCCATTCGGTCTAACATCAGCTCCAAGGGTGTTTGCAAAGTGCCTTGCAGTATTGGTGGCTTACCTCAGAGTCTGTACTCAAACCAGTTCAACTTCTCACCTTTATAGACATAGAGTTGGACACTGTACAAGCAAAGGCCTTCCTTCCCCTGGCAAGGGTAAAGGCCCTAGTGGATCTCGCTTTCTCCTTTCGACCTCAGGTCTCCCGCCCAGCATGACAGTTCCTCCAGCTCCTGGGCCACATGGCAGCTTTCACGGCAGTGGTGCAGGGAGCAAGGTTCCAGATGAGGGACATTCAGTTTCATCTGAGGTCTTTTTGGTCTCAAAAGAAGGATTCACTTACCAAACTGATTCCAGTGACTCAGACTCTGGTCCAAGCTCTCCAGTGGTGGCTGGACCAGGACAACCTCAGACAAGGGGTTCCATTTCTTCCTCAAGTCCCATCAGTAGTTCTAACTACAGATGCTTCTCTCCTAGGGTGGGGAGCCCACCTGGGAGCCCTGAGAGCTCAAGGGCTCTGGTCTCCACAGGAGTCTCTCCTTCATATCAATCTCCTGGAACTCAGGGCAGTTTTCCTAGCCCTGCAGAGCTTCTCAGATTCAGTCAAGGGCAAGGTGGTCCAAGTCAGAACGGACAACACCACCACAATGTGGTACATCAACAAGCAGGGAGGCACTTGGTCCTCGGCCTTGTGCACAGAAGCCATGAAGCTGTGGTCTCTGGCCTATTCTCTTCAGACTTCTCTGGTAGCAGTTCACCTTCCAGGGAAGGACAACTGTACTAGCAGATGCTCTGAGCAGAATATCACAGGGACACCACAGAGTGGTCCCTGGTTCCTCACATACTGAAGGTCATCTTCTCAAGGTGGGGCACTCCAGAGATGGATCTCTCTATAGCACCGGACAACCATAAACTTCCTTGGCATCCACAAGGAAACCCACAAAAGAGTGGCAAGGGATACCACAGGGGAAAGAAACAGCTTCTGATAGGGGACTCAGTTGTTGGGGGTGTAGACCTGGGGAAGGGAGAGGAGAGGGAAGTAAGGTGCCTGCCTGGTGCCATGGCTTGGAGGGACAGGAAGCAAATCCTCAGGATTGCAGAAGCAGCATCACAGGAGAGGGAACTAGATATCATTGTCCACCTCGGGACAAATGACCTAGCTAGGCATGAGATCAGGGCAGTGCAGGATGAATTTGTGGAGTTGGAGAGGGGCCTCAGACAGGTAGAAGGCACGGTAACCTTCTCAGAGGTGCTGCCAGTCTATGGCAGGGGTGAGGCTAGGGTACTGCATACCATGCAGTTTTATGAATGGTTGCAAAACTGGTGCAGAGCACAGGGCTTTGGCTTCATTGGGGACTGGGGGTCCACCTGGAGAGATGCAGATCATCATGCCAGCATAGACCTTCATCTGTCCAGGAAGGGAAACACGCTCCTAGGTGACAGGTTTAAAGGCTTCCTTGGCAAGCTTTTAAACTAGCCAAGGGGGTGCTGATAGGAAACAGGAAAGTTCAAGCCTCCCCCCACAAAACATGGCGGGTAGTAGGGTAAACACTGGGGTACAGAATTTGACAGAGGGCAGGACAGGGGTAAATGGAAAAATGGACAAGGGCAATAAGAGCAGGGATGGGGTAAAAAAGGATAAAGCCAACATTAAATGGAGGGCAATGAGTACCAATGCCCGTAGTCTGGAAAACGAGCTTCCTGAGCTAGTAGCCCTGATGGAAGAGGAACACTTGGATATTGTGGCAGTCACAGAAACATGGTACACGGAGAACCATGACTGAGATGTCAATATACCAGGGTACACAATCTACAGAAGGGACAGGGAGGGTAAAAGAGGAAGTGGAGTAGCTCTCTACATAAGGGAGGGATCAAGCTACAGAACTAAAAAGTAAAGGGGGAGGACAAGAGGCACTCTGGGTCACCTTGGAGACAGGAATGGAATCACAATCTGCACAGAGGTTGTATACAGACCCCCATCTCAAGGGGAGGAAATGGACAAGAAAATGATAGAGGGCATTCTCAAAATGGCTGAAAAAGGGGAGATACTGTTGCTGGGGGACCTGAATATGACAGATGTTAACTGGACGACATGGACTGCAGCCACATCCAAGAGCAGGGTCATTCTCGATGCCCTACAGGGGGCATGCCTTAGACAGCTAGTGGTGGAATCCACTCTGGAGAGAGCAATATTAGACCTAGTACTCTAAAATGGAGAGAGGATCACAAATTTAGAAGTCAGTAGACATCTGGGAACAAGCGACCACTGCACAGTGTGCTTCACAATAAACACAACCATGGAGACAAGCCATACAAAGACAAAAATAATGGACTTTAGAAGGGCTGACTTTGGTATAATGGGTGAATACCTAGAGAATGCATTAGCAAATGGCCAGAAAGGAGGGTGGAGAAAAATCAAACTGCCATCATAGAGCAACAAGCCTTTGTGTGAAACAAATAAAAGAAAAGAAGCGGAATAAAAAACACAATGGTTCTCAAAAGAGGTGTCAGGGAAGGTTAAGGAGAAAAGGCTGCATTCAAAATATAAGGAATCACAGAAGAGCAACACAGGGAACTGTATCAATTAAAGCAGAAAGAAGTGGGGAAGGCAGTCAGAAAAGCAAAGGCCCAAACCGAGGAAAAGATGGCCAACTCAGTTAAGAAGGGGGATAAAACCTTTTATAGGTACATTAGGAAGCATAGAAAGGTTAAGGGAGGGATAGTGAAGATTAATAAAGGAGAGGGAAGGTGGACAGAGGGAGACAGTTAAAAGGCAGAGATACTGAATGAATACTTTTGCTCAGTATTCACAAAAGAAGAAGAGGAGGAGTTACCTAAACCAAACAGTAGAAGCACTATGGGTAGTGGAGTTGACTGCAGTCCATTTACAGAAGAGAGTCCTGAAAGAACTCCTAAAACTCAAGGTGGACAAAGCAATGGAGCCTGACGGGATTCACCCTAGAATCCTGAAAGAGCTAAGGGAGGATCTAGTGACACCACTAACCACACTTTTTAACAAATCATGGGAAGATGGGGTGGTACCTGAGGACTGGAGGAGGGCAGATGTGATTCCCCTTCACAAAACTGGGAGCAAGGCAGAAGCAGGAAACTACAGACCTGTTAGTTTGACCTCAGTGGTGGGAAAATGATGGAATCACTTCTGAAAGGAAAGAATTGTTCAGTACCTAGAGGCCAGCGGGCACAGGACCCAAAGCAGCATGGATTCACAGCAGGACGGTCATGTCAGATGAATCATGATTTCTTTGACTGGGTGACCAAAGTAATAGACCAGGGAGGGGCTGTGGATATAGGCCTACCTAGACTTTAGAAGGCATTTGACACAGTCCCCAAAAAGATTAATAATCAATTAGTCAGCCTGGGAGTGGGTCCCAGGGTGGTAGCCTGGATAGCAAACTGACTGCACAACAGGACATAGAAGGTAATAGTGAATGGAACACATTCTGAAGAAAGGGGGGTTACTAGTGGAGTAACTCAGGGCTCAGTACTGGGTCCAGTCCTCTTCAGCGTCTTTATAGGTGACATTACAGAGGGTCTGGAAGGAAGGGTATGCCTCTTTGCAGATGACACAAAGATCTGTAACAGAGTTGATAAACAAGGGGGGGGTAGAAAGGATAAGAAGGGACTTGGCAAGTTTGGAGGAATGGTCAGGCATATGGCAACTTGGATTCAATGCAAGAAGTGCAAAGTAATGCACCTGGGAAATAAAAATCCAGGAGAAGAGTAGACAGTAGCATGGGTGGTACTAACAACAACAATAATGGAAAGGAACCTGGGTGTAGTCATATCAGATGACCTAAAGGTGGGTAAGCAATGTGAGAAGTCAGTAAGGAGAGCGAGGGGATGGTGGGATGCATAGGGAGGGCATCACAAGTAGAAAAAGAAGTGGTTATCCCTCTGTTCAGACAGTTGGTGAGACCCCATCTGGAGTACCGCGTGCAGTTTTGGAGACCTCATCTATGCAAGGACATGGATAGGATGGAAGCAGTCCAGAGGAGGGCAACTAAAATGGTGCAGGGTCTACATCAGAAACCATATGAAGAGAGACTGAGAGAGCTTAATATGTATACCCTTGATGAAAGGAGGGATGGGGGGGCATGATAGAAACTTTTAAGTACCTCAAGGGAATCAACAAAGTCCAGGAGGGTAGCATCTTTCAGAAAGAGATGTGTAAGAATAAGGGGACACAATTTAAAGTTAGAGTGCGGCTAAGGGGTAATGTGAGAAATTATTTTTCATGGAGAGTGGTGGATGCATGGAACTGCCTTCCTGGAGAGGTTGTGGGGTCTAAAACAGTGGGGAATTCAAACATGCATGGGACAGACATAAGGCAGTTATAGTGGGAGTTGCAGGAAGTAGGCTGTTGGTTAACTAGAATCTGCAGCTTATCCAATAGGCAGAAATGGGCAGACTGGGTGGGCCAATTGGTCATATCTGCCATCAAAGTCTGTTTCTGTGTTTCTGTTTTGTTGCAGACCTCCAGTCGTGGGGACGGTTCCCAGGATGCTCTCATTTTGGATTGGAAGGCAGGTTTCTATGCCTTCCTCCTTCCCTCTGCTGTTCAGAGTTCTGATAAAGATCAGGACTCAACCCTGCACAGTGATACAGTGGCTCCAGATTGGGCGAGACAGCCGTGGTATCCTCTACTGCTGTTCTTGTCAGTTCACGTCTCCTGTCTCTGCCCAGGACATACAATCTCCTGTCCTCTCCCAGGGCGGATCTGGTACCCCAATCTCCAGTTCTCTCAGTTTCAAGGCCTGGCTCTTGAAGAGTTAGAATATGCAGCACTACATCTTTCTCCAGGGAGTTCTGGATATTCTGAAGGTCTCCAGGAAATCTTCCACTAGAAAAATTGCAACCCAAATGGAAAAGGTTCAGTATTTGGTGCTGTCAGAAAGGCATCTTGCCTGATTCTGCAGACATTTCCACAACCTTAGACTATCTAGTCCATCTGAATGGTCTAGGCCTTAGGCCTGCCACTCTGAAGGTTCATCTAGCAGCTGTCTCTGCATTCCTGTCAGCAGGGAAGGGCTGTTCCTGGCATCTCATCCTGTTTTCAGAAATTTTTCAAAGGACTGGTTCACATTACCCTCCTTTGGAGCCCACTCTACTTTGGATCTTAATGTCTGCATAGCTCAGCTTATGCAGCCACCCTTTGAACCTCTGGCTTTGGCTGAATTGAAGTACTTGACCTGGAAAACTGTGTTCCTGGTAGCTATTACTTCTGCCAGGTGAACTAGTGAGTTGCAGGCTCTGTCAGTTGAACCTGACTTCATCTCCTTCCATAAGGACAAAATGGTCCTACGAACCAATGGAAGGTTCTTGCCCAAAGTGGTATCGGATTTTCATCTGAACTAGTCTGTATCTCTCCCTGTGTTTTTCACTGATCATTCTTCTTCAGGTAAAAGAAGGTTACACAGTCTGGATGTTAAGAGGGCCCTTAGCTGCTACATTGAGCATACTAAGGCACATAGAAATGACTGTCTTCAATTGTTTCTCACTTATGGTGAAGTGGGGAAAGGTAAGCCTGCCACTAAAAGAACTATTGTCAGGTGGATTGTTTCTTGTGTAGAATTCTGTTATGACAAGTTGGGTAGAACACCCCCTTCAGGCCTGAGGGCTCATTCAACTAGGGGTACAGCTGCTTCTCTAGCTGCGGCCAGAGATATACCTTTGTTAGAGATCTGTAAAGCAGCCACCTGGAAAACAATACATACTTTTAGCAAGCATTACTCCCTGGACATCCAGGCTAGGAGTGATGCTAGGTTTGGCACAGCAGTACTGCAGAGCCTCTTCCCAAAGTAGGTTCTGCGTTCCCTCCTCCATTTGGAACTGCTTGGTAGTCTGCATTATGTCTGAATACAGCAAGACTTCATGTTGTTTGAAGAAAAAAATTACTCACCATACTAAAGTTGTTTCTTCTAATGGAGTATTGCTGTATTCGGACCCCACCTCCCCTCTCAGAACCTGGGTTTTTGAGAGGTGGGCTGGCAGGTACAGTGTTGCACCTCAGGGGTGTACCTTGTACCCTCCCTCTTAGGTGGGGTGGATGTTGTTATTTTTATTGTCACTACCTTTCCTTCTTGGGTTCTTGACTTGAGTCTTTTGGGCCCAAAAATAATTTTTTGCCCTTTGGCTATATGTTGAACAGTTTCCATACATAGTATGTTAGTGTGCTCGTAAGAATCTGACAGTTACACTGAGAAGTGCCACAGACAGAGGTTTGAAAACCGAGCTCGAGCTCAACGTTCTATGCTTCTGCATAGAGTTAACTCTTTCCTCTCTGAGGTAGTTCAAGTGCTGGGGCTAACTACATCATGTCTGAATACAGCAAGACAACATTACTATGGTGAGTAATTTTTTTCTTCCAGGTGTCCACCACCCTTTTGATGAAGTATTTCCACACATCCCTCTTAAACCCTTCCACAGCTTCTTTATATGCCCCATGTTCTGGTACTTTTCCTTCTCTGTGAGGTACCTAGAGGCTCAGTCATGTTTCCACACCTTTGCTTGCATGTCCTGCAGACAGTACATGTAGAATTCAGCAGCTTCTCATCATATGGCTACTAAGTGCAACTACTATACCATATTCTGGTAGCCCTCCTCTGGCTCGCCCACCCTGAAAATGTCTTTGTGGAGGTGCAACCTCCAGAACTGGACACAGTACTAAGTGGGATCTCATTAATGAGCAATACAGTGGCAACATCACCTACCTCCTTCTGTAAGAAGTCCCCATCCCTATGCAACCCAACATCCCACTAGCCTTGGCTACTGCCTTGTCACACTGACCTGCCACCTTGAGATCATCAGATATGATTACCCGAGGTTCCTTTCTTGTTTGGTGACTCAGTACCTCCCCACCATTTTATACACAGTTGCTGGGTTTTCCTGCCTCAGGTGCATGACTTTGTACTTTTTGGCATTGAAACAGCGCTGCCACGCCCTAGACCACTCCACTAGTTTCTGTAAATCTCTTTGCATTCTCTCCACCCCTTCCTGATTGTCCACCCTGTTGCAGATTTTTGTGTCACTTGCAAAGAGACACACCTTCTCCTCCAGTTCCTCAGCAATGTCACTTGTGAAGACGTTGAAGAGGACCTGCCCTAGTACTGATCCCTTTAGCACCCCGCTTGTCAGTCTTCCATCCCCCCTGAGTTTCTGCCATTTATCACTTGTCTTTCAACCAGTTTGATACCCAGCCTACCACTTTCTCCCCAACACCTGTGCTGCTTCATTTTCTTTACTAGCCTCCTGTGTCGCACAGTGTCGAAAGTCTTGCTGAAGTCCAGATAGGCCACATGCAGTGCCCTCCCTTATTCACTTAGTTTGAGCTCCAGATAGATGCAGCAATTTAATATAAAATCAGACATAAGTGGTTGATTTTTACAGTTTGATTGTGGTGCTTGCTTTTGAACTATACAGTGACTTGTTAATCTGGTTTAGGCATTGTTCTATTGGGATGGTGAGGAAAGAATGGCAGGAGATGGCCTGCAAGGCTCTTCCACCTCTTTAGCCAATACTACCGGCACAACTCAGCTAATGGATGGCGAACCAGCAATGTTTATGATTTTATGCTGCAAGAGACAAAAAAAAAAAAATGGAGCCCAACAATGTTCACCTTACAAACGTGAGACTATAGGTGTATCATTTGGCAGTGGTACACAGTAAAGATGCTGTGGTGTCTGCCTGATGGATGGTGGCTTGACCAGTGGGACTGATTAAGGAAAATAAAGTATTGAGTAACTGCTGATGGCCCTGGAAAACACTGCAAGGGCCATTGATAGCTTGCTTTTGGGCTTCAAAACACTATATTGCTTAACTGTTTACAATGGCACTGAATTTGAATTCACCAGTAGAGGAGTTGAGACTAAATGGGATTACTGTCAGGTGCCATGTGGGGCGATGAACATGCAACAGACTCTTGTTAGTGGTCATGGTGGGTTAGTGTGAAAGAGACCTTACTCTAGTGATGGCTAAGGAAACAGAATTTTTATGCTGGAGGATGGCTCTTTGTTGCACACCTCTCCAGAATTCCATTTTGCAGCTTAATGGAGGAAGACATTTTGCACAGTCTGGTTTATGCTACATGAACTGGGGATTTGGCACAATCTCCAGTTACCAGTAAGTAATGGGAGTGGAGCATGTGGGAACCTACATCTTTGTATATCTGGCAGAGGCAAGAAAGCTAGAAGCTTTTTGAAAATTCGGTATGGCCCACCCCATTGTACCCCAAAATGTATTTTCAGTCTTTGTCATATCCACACTCTCTCTAACCTTTAGTGAGTACTTGTTGAGGTTCTCCTGTTTCTCCTTGTAGGTCTTGCCTTGTTGTCTGAAGATAATTTTTGTTGCTCTTCTTTTGACTCTTTCCAGTTTATCCGGTCCTTCCACAAGTATGGGCTTATGGAGGGGTTGTGGGATAACAGATGGACCAGACACCGAACTTCAAGTTCAAGACACAATCTCTGTGTGATGTTTATTTAAAATACAGCAACTAACTTTCAGTAATAGCCTATTCCTTCTTCAGTACATCAGTTTGCAGCAACAGACTATGAATGTCCTTTCTCTGCACTTAGCCAGCAGCTACTGACACTGATCTCTGATCTAACCACTTTTCAGTGAAAACCGTTCATCCCTCTGTGGGTCCTGTTTACTTTGGTAGTGGGGGCTCAAAAAAAAAAAAACAGAACAAGCTAAAAACCAAGAACCTCAGATCAGAAACACTGAAAAAAGGGCTACTCCAAAGGGCATTGGCAACAAATCAAGTTTCAAAAAATACATCATCATACATACTTCCAAAATGCAAAGCATCATGGGATATATGCAGATCGCCATGAAATTTCAGATGTGTTCAGTTTACAGGAATTTACATGCATTTTAAATAGCACAATTAATTTCATTTCTATAATAGTCACCTAGTAGTTTTTACCATTATCAAAAACACCTAGTGCCATGGTATTTTCAACATTTACAGGTTTCATAAACATAAGAATGCATCAAGGTATTTTCAGACATAGTGCTATTGCATACTAAATCCAACAACAATAAACACAATCTGTTTTATATCGTTTGAGGTCACCCAATAACCTCCTGTATGAGGACCTGAGAGGAAAAAAATTAAAGAGGACACTGTAGCATAGTCAAGAAGGGAAGGGGTTCCATAGGTGGCCAACATTATGGACTGGAAATTGTAAAGGATAGATTAGGCTAAGAAAATAAAGAATTGTTGCAACAGATTTAAGGAAAGGTCGGTCCTCAAGGTTGGCAGGAGCTTCCTGTCACATATCCCACACTCTAAGAGGGAAGCAGTTATTACAGACTGCTTACTGCTTTCCTGTCCCGTGAATGGATGGAGCTTCCACCCATTGATCTTTAGAAGCTCTGTCTTAGGGTTCCTATTAATGATAGAATGTTTATCATAAACATAGTGGATATCATCATTATTTACCCAGAGGCATTAACACATTTCTCAACAGAGCCTAATGCTACCGTCCCATCTTCTTTTAGGAAAGTCTCATATTTTATTGACCGAAAATCTGGACGGCTGTAAAGTCCAGTACCATAGAAGGACTTTCTCTGGGGTGAGTAATTACCTGCTCCAACACCACCAAACATATCGTTTTTAAGCAGGGGCTTAGTCCAAGGTTCAACCCCTCTATATAAACCCACTATGTCTCTTGATTCATTCATTTCATTTGCTACTGATACAGACACCTGAGGGTAGACACTCTTTTGATGTTACCCCAACACAGGTTCCAATCCATTTTCCACCCACCTCCTCGGTAGGGGTGCCACGATAATGAAATTACGTGTACGATAACTCTTGAATAAATTATCGCGATAACCTTGTTATCGCGATAATTTCAACTTTGTAACAAAGTTAGAAATATTATTTAAATTCACTTTTGTGCACATAATTTACACATTTTGCTTATTCCATTCTATGTTATGCATTTATCTGCATTATACAAAGTCTGCAAGGTGAAATAATTCAGGAGAGTGCAACTTTGTAGTTAGATATTTTGTTTATTTAGTTAAAATTCTGCTATTTATAAAATTGCTTTTCCTTTATGTAAAAATGTTTCAGTGCTGTGCACGTTGCACAATTGCATTACAAAGACATACATGTGTGTTATACACTTTAAGTTTTACAAACTAAAGTCATTGTAACATTCATTTTAAAATGTGAAATATCACATTATAGTTAATGGTGACCCCTATTTATCAGCTTGAAGTTGAGACTTGAGTAGGGGTGTCTTCAAACTAAGTAACACCATAATAACCGTAATCTGGCTATTTGCAGCATTCCAAACTACTTTCAATTTCCTGCACTTTTCCCGCTGACTGTAATGTGTGAGGTGACCAAGTGGTGTTTGGTCTTTTAAACAATATTGTGTACAAATTGTAGAGAAGAGCACTGTTCAGTTTAGTATAAAAACATGTCAGCTTTGTTCTTTCGCTTACTTTTTGGTTTCCTGGGAAAGAAGCCACGAAGTGTAGATAGTGATGATGGGGAAGCGAGAGTGGCTTGGGCTTCAGAACACTCAGCGCAAGCGTTAGTGAGTGTTGCTATAGCTCTCCTCGCTCTGCACTGTTCAGCTTTTTCTCCAGGAAGCAAAAAATGTAAGCTGAAAGGACAAAGCTGACGTTTTTATACTGAACTGTGCTCTTTTTCAACTTGTACAATATTGTTTAGAAGACTGAACACTGCTCAGTCACATCACTCAGCAGGAAACTGCAGAAAACTGAAACTTAAGGAAAGCTACAGCACTAGCAATTATAAAAGATAAGGAATAGAGCAAGTGTATATTGAATTATTGATGGATTTATTTTTAATTTTTTTCAACACACCTTTGGCGTGTGGTATGATGACCACATAAATCTCTTGAGGTTTATATGGGTCATCATCATTACACCCACCTGGGCCCACACACACTTCCACACCACTCAGTCTCAACTTTATTGGTTCTCCACAGACTACAGTCTGGTCCCCCAGGCTAATGTGGCATTTCATGATGGCCACCTGTATTAAGTTTATGGCTGGCCTTCATCATTACACACACCTCAGGTGTGCAGAAAAAAAAACATAATTCACACTTGCCTATCCATTATTTTCTATTTAATGGCTTGTTTACAAGTTCACAGTAATCTCAGATACTGCTTGGTTGTCCTGTCCTCCTGCAATAAATACACAGTAAGCTGGAGGTTTACACAGAATTTGTACACTAGCAGTAGCCATGGCACACATGACTTGAAGCAAGGTGTTTTAACTTGAATGCATATGTACGAATTCTAAGAACTGAATGGCAAAATCAATGTCCACTCCAAAAGGAAGGACAATTAAGAACTGAAACATTGAACAATAAGAATAAGAGTTATTACATTATATCATGTAAACAATGTACTAGGCTGAACTGACTTGACTACATTAATTTACAAATACAGGCACATTACAGAAGTTACACAAGTACACAACACAGCCTAAAGTTACTCAAGTTGTCAACATAAACAGCCTCTGAATCTGAACTGTATGTTCAAGGGACACATTCATGTGGCACTAGGCAAACACAGTTAGATAGCCCATGGAAATCTTATTTAATTGAGGTACTGTGTGTGTGGCAGTGTATACTCAATCTGTGTTGCTGCTGCATAAAGTTCAGAGATATAGATGAGTCTGTGCAACATAAATACTACTTTGGAGCCATTCTTAGAACCTTGTGATGTCAGTGACGATTAAGTAGTGCCTAAGTACATTGAGTTAAGCACTACTCGATTGTCACTGACATCACAGGTTCTAAGAAATTAAATGGCTCCTAGTCCCGAACTCTCGATGTAGTATTTATGTTGCACAGAGTCCGTCTTCCATATCTCTGAACTTCATGCAGCACAGGTTGAGTATACAGTTCACACAATACCTCAATTAAATAAACTTTCATGGTCTTTCTGTGTCTGCCAGTGCCACTGTACATGAATGTGTCCTTTAAACTGGATCAGGATAGTGACACAGGTGTAACAGGCAGCATATAATGAGACAGTGTTTCTTCCCTAGTTTCCTTAGCAGCCGCATTTGCTTTGGAGCCTATTATCAACTGAATTTATTGCTGTATTCCTTCCAGAATTAACACTGATATGCTGACACTTACTGAAGGGACTTGAATTAAACTTATCAGATGAGTTTTGAATAGATTCAAGACAGCAGGAAGAATAAAGAGTTAAATAAACAGTTCAAAGAAGTCATGGCTGGGGTAGAGAGGACTACGCATGCAAAACCCGAATGAAAGGAATCATCCGTGTCAGACTATCTTGGAGCCACATCTACTCGTCTGAACTGAGTGACTGAAACTCTATAATCAGTTCAAAATAGAGACATTAAGAAATAGTTTCATGTTCCTTCTAGCAGAGAGATGGATGTACAGACTCGCTGTGAACAAGTAGTCTTCTTTGTGTTTTGTGACTGTAGTTAAGGAACGTATACTGCTGCTAGCATAGTAAAAATAAGACCCTAGCATCAATATATCTACCCCAGTCATGTTCAATTGTGAACTGTATTTTAGTGTTACAAGTTGCAACTTGTAGTCATGCAGAAGTATTTCAAAATGCAATAAAGGTGTTATTTTTTCTATCAAGTGTTGTGTGATGTGTTTGTTATTAAGTTCAGACTGCCTGCGATGATCTGTGTGTGCACTAAGTGAGTGAATCCCTCCTTCTCTCCTCGAGTAATTCTTCTTGATAGTAGTCGCTATGATGTAATCTGAAAGTGAGTGAATAAGATGACTCCATCTACACTCTTCCCCCTCCACTGGTGGTATTCTTTTGAAGGTGGTGCACCGTGCATGAAGTGCCTTGGCATCTTTAAAAAAAAAAAATCACTGTAAATTTTGTTCAGAAACACAAGCATGTTTACATGCTCTGGTGTTAATCTAGATCTCATTGGTGTTAGGACCAGACCACTAGCGCTAAATACCCTTTCTGATGGCACACTTGTTGCTGGAATGCATAACATTTTCGCGAGCAACATTTGCTAAAATGGTAGTTGACTTCATGGCCTTTCCACATGAAGAGGATCCAAATCTGTATTCAGATATGGCAGGGCCATGTAATGAGTTATCTCATTTCTCACTTTGCTCTCTAGTAGAATTTCTTCTTCTCTTGGTCCTTCAACCTGAAATCTTCAGATTTCAGTGATGCGTTTAATAACACGGAAATCCCAGGGCATGAAGAACTTTCTGACAATCTGTGCTGTGCTGATGAATGATACACATTGTTTGTGATACCACCAGAGAGAGGACAGAGAGTCTTCAGTCACCGTTCACTGTCATTTGACAACATATGGTCATTGTCATCATCCATGGAAGCAGACGTTGCAGGCAACGTTGTAGCAGCAGCAGCAGTAGTATTTGGTAGTGTGGTACCTGTACCTCTACACTCAGGCAGCAGCAGACTGTGTGTTTGTGTTGGTTCTGGTGCAATACTAAGGCTGACGGCTTCTTGTATTACCATGGATATAACCAAATCGGTATCTTCTGTAAAATTAGCTTTGAATCGTGGATCAAGAAAACATGCAATTTCGAATGTGCGTTCAATTTGATTCAATTCCTGATACCTTTTGAACAGGTCATCATATATAGCTTCTCTCATTTGCTTAGCCAGTGGCCCATCTGTTGTCTTTGGGTTTAGGACTTCTGATTTTAGGTAATGCAGAAACGGTTTCAGTGCTGACATTGTTACATATTGCTCTGCTGCTAAAGAGTCAGTGAACGTATTCAAAGGGCCCAATATTTGATTGATGTCCTCAAGCACACCTACATCCGAGTCCTTTGGCATCAAATGCCATGTATTTCAGTCTGAAACCAACACTGCACACACAGCCTGCTGCTGCTCTATAAACCTGGCCACCATGGCATATGTGGAACCCCATCTTGTAACTACATCATGAACAAGAGAATGTTGTGGCACATTTAGTTCTGCTTGTTTTTTCTTTAACTCTCTCTTTTTCTTCCAGCTGCGAGTGAACCCTTGCACCAGATGCCGACATGCTCTAAGTGCACTCTCTACTTTATTGATCTTTAATGCTTTTCCAATTGCCAAATTGAGATTGTGGCCAAAGCAATGCAACCAGTTGACTTTCATCACATCTCTGAATGCCTTTTTAACATTGCTTCCATTGTCAGTGGTAATTGCAGACATATTTTCAATGCTTAGTGCCCATTCCTCAAGAAGCTCCTGAAAGGATTCCGTAATATTCTCTGCTGTATGGTCATCTGGAAGAAAAGTGTCTCTAGGCAGTTTGTCTTTAGCTCCCATTAAGCTTGTTATGTAATGTACTGTTAGACTCATGTAAGGCTCACCAGTTCCTCCACTGCTGGTCCATAAGTCAGTTGTAGCAGCAAACCACCATGCCCATGCCACTGAAGCCTCCACCTGTTTTCTCACCAGATTGTACATTCTCGGGATTTCTTTAGTGGAGAAATATGACCTACCAGGCATCGAATATCTGGGATTTAGTTTCTCTACTAGATTGCGGAAAGCAGGCCTATCTACAATTTGGAATGGTTGCATGTCCTTTGCAATAAAAGATGCTACAGCTGAGTTTAACTCCTGTGCCTGTTGTGAAGCTGATTCAAATTTCCTCCCCCTTTCTAATGCCATCAGAGTTGATGGCTGAATGCTACACTTTTTTCTTTCTTGATCTGGTGAGCTCATTACGGATAATAATGATGATGATGTCTTGCCTTTACTGCCTTTCTCACACTGACTCTGAGTCTGAAATGAATTAATTACAGTTAATTGTAACATTAACCTATAACAATCTAAATTAAATTACAATATTCACATTACAAAAAAACTATCATCTACTTCATCTTTGACTATGTACTACTTTTCTCCTTTTTAATTAAGGCATCATCTTTCTTGTGTACATTCATGTTTCAAGCTGTGCTTTGTGCTGCAGTCCCTATGCTATGGTGACTTATGTTGCTATGTTCAGATCGCACATGACCACACACATTTGTACTTTTTGACTTAACATAGGGGAGGGTCGAGTGACAGTCACTCAAGTGAGTAAGTGCTAACCAAATAGCACTCCTTGTCCTCTTTACAAGGATGGATCCAGGATAGGAGGAGTAAACCCCAAAGGTTGCCAGCTGTACCAAACACCTTGAGAAATATGATACACAGTGGCATAGGACTAGGGAAAATATTGCATTTGATGAAGGCCATCCTTAAACTTAAGACAGGTGGCCAACACCAAATGCCAAATTAGTCTGAGGACCGAGGCTGTGGGGACGGGAGACCAAATATAAGGTGGTGGTGTGTGGTGGCAATGGCGCAGGCCGCATCGCATCGCTCAGACTGGACGAGCTGTCACAAACACAGTATTTGATGAAGGCCATCCTAAACTTAACACAGGGTGGCAAAACACCAAATGCCAAATTAGTCTGAGGGATCATGAGCCATGGGGAGACCAAATATAAGGTGGTGGGCAGGGCACGCAGCAGCAGCAGACACCGTTTGGACTGGACGAGCTGTCACAAACACAGTATTTGATGAAGGCCATCCCTAAACTTAAGACAGGTGGCCAACACCAAATGCCAAATTAGTCTGAGGGACTGTAGCCGTGTGGGGAGACCAAATATAAGGTGGTGTCTGTGGTGGGCAGGCCGGGCGCAGCTGCACGTACCGTTCAGGACTGGACGAGCTGTCACAAACACAGTATTTGATGAAGGCCATCCCTTAATGACTTAACCCAGTCCAGAAGTGTGGAGGACCACAGAAGGTGAAGATTCCATTCCTATAACGCAGTTTGTAGAATAATGGAACCTGATTGCAGCACCAAAATGTAAGACCAGCACATATCCACTGTTAGAGTGTTAACAAAAGCTAGGTATGACCATTAACTAGCACCGTGACCAGCAGCATCTGCGCTTAGCTTATATGAGGTTTGTCAGTAGGAGGCTCTGATGAACCTTATATGAGCTAAGCAGATGCTGCAGGTGCTAGGTAATGGCATTGGTCATACCTAGCTTTTGTAACTTGTTAAGGCTCTAACAGTGGATATGTATGTGTTGGGCTTACATTTTGGTGCTGCAATCAAGTTCCAGTACTACAAACTGTTTTATTGGAATCTTCACCTTCTGTGGTCCTCCAGACCTCCATACACTTCTGAACTGGAGTGCTACTCTAGTAGAGGTGTTTTTGACATTTTAAGCTGAGTGTGCCAAAAATGCTCAGCTTATTCACCATGCCTGATCCGCTGAGAGCCAAGCCTGTGAGTTCTTTGTTTCTTTGACTGACTGACATACTCTGACTTTCTTTCTTCACTATTATTATATTTTCAGTTAATGTTGGTAACCTGGTGGTTTGCTGCTAGAACAGAATTGTTGCCTGTATGTTTGAGGGAGTACATTTGTTTGCCACTAAATAGTGGACAGAAAAAAATGTTCCAGAAACATACACTCATAACTGGACTCTGGAGAGGCAGGCTGAGGCTACCAACCTAATTACACAGACGAAGAGCTGAGGAATGCAAACTAGAATGAAAATATGTATGCACTGCCACAGTGCCGTCTGCCATGGTGCCAAGTTTTGTATGGACTTGTGCGCCGCTGCCACATCCACTACTGCTGCTGCTGAGCCTGTACATTTTGTATGGGGGACGGGTGCCAGTGAGCATCATGAAGGCTTAGTGCCTATGCCAATAACAGTTCCCTCCATCCTTACCTCCACAGTCAACCTGAAGTGATATGTCATCATGATAGCATGCATCATATTTTTCTTTTTTCTCTATATTAACCTTGATTAAATGCCCTAAAAACACCAGCCAGTGGTGCGTGCTGCACACACATTCTTTAAATTACTCATGCAAGATTACTCCCACGCGTTATTACATCCTGCAAGGGAGAACGCAAGGGCTGTTCCCATTGAAGTGAATATAGCTGGATGATTTTGTGTGGTATGTAATGCAACATACAATGGCCAGTCTAAAATTAACGAAGGGGTTCACTCCAATAACAAGGGCCTAGTTAGTGAAGCAATGCCCTTCATGAATCTCAAGAGACTTGGTAAGACTGTCCATTACATGTTGTATCATGCAACATCAAGCAAACCTCATTTACTTCAATGACAATAATTATTATACCACCAAATGCTCTCCCTTGCATGACGTCATGGCACGGTGGGTGGGGCGTATTCAATACTTGCATGAGAAGAAAGTACATGAATGTACTTGGCTGCTGTTTTGGGGTAGAAAATATACCATATCAGATATTCCAATGGCTAATTATTCAGGGACTGCAATATTGACTAGAACACAAAGTCTCAATCTGAGATTCCCCGACCCCACCTCACCCCTCCAAAAAAACGCACAGTGACACACACTGCATATTAGACATTGTGTGACACAGTGTGATACCATATACCCATCCAGGACATTTTATTTATTGATTTTGTCACATTCTTTCTATAGGAATCAACTTAACAGACTGATACACAAAGGCTGCATTCTTGCGGAACTTAAGGCATCCTTCCCGAGTCCGACCCATTTGTAATGTGTAATGCAATAGCTATATGTAGAAATTTCAGATTGCATATTTGATAAAAAAAATAAATAAATAAACACCATCCAGCATCAACAGTGAGTAAATTTCTTTACTTTATCAAACCACCTTCACCTCAATGAGAATACCCCCCTGCTCTCTCACTTGCAGGAAGTCAGCACGGGGCGTATTCAATTGCATGAGAAAGTAAATGAATGTACTCACTGCTGGTGCTACTTTCACTGGGACTGCTGCAAAATGAAATCTGTTCTAAAATGAATAAATACAGGCACTGCAATGCAATTACAGTTACAAATGTTACGGATAGGATGAGTTTAGCAACATTGTTTAGTGATCAAGGAGTACGTAAGAAGTTGATTCTTATAGAAAAATTGTGATCGTGTGACAAAAGCACTTTAAAAAAACCTTAGAATGATTGTAAGGTAAATAAATACAGGTTACTCACCTGAAACAGGAGTTCTAGGAACGGTATATGTTGTTCATCCACACTGTTTGGCAGGTATCCTTGCAGCTTTAAATCTTGCCGGAAGGTCTTCAAGCTGGCTCCTCCTCCCACCCACCCGGGTGGTAAAAGTCTCGGCTCCGCCCCATGACGCCAGATCTGGCCCGCTGGTAAGCAGAGATGGCTGCCAGGTGCACCTTAAGGGTCGTTGACCTAAGCCCTTGCTGAGAAAGGGACCAAAGGTAGTCCAATATGCTCGCCAAGGAACAGGAGGAAGGGTCCAGGCCCTTGCCCTGGCACCAAATGGAAAATCTCTTCCATTTGAAGGCGTAGCATTTTCTGGTCGACTCCTTATGGGACGCCTCAACTACGTTGAGGACCTCGTCGGAAAGACCCAAGGCCTGGAACTCTAGCCACTCAGGAACCAGGCGTCAGGTACAGGGATTGAAGGTCGGATGGAGTACCTTCCCTGATTGACTGAGAGCAGGTCGGGTGAGCTGGAAGCTGCCTCGGGAGCCTGGAGCTGAGGCTGAGGGATCTGGGTACCAGTACTGGCAGGCCAGTCTGGTCTGGGGCTATCAGAATCACCTGCGCCTTGTCCCTCAGCTTGCTTTGCGGGTCATGCTCAAGGCCTAAACAGTAGATAGACACCGTGGAGTTGGGATCCGTCGAGACATCTTCTGCCCACAAGGGCATCTCCGAAAACCGAGTCAATTTGTCCATCGCAGCCACGAGGATAGAAGACCAAGTCTAGAAAAGCAAAAACTTTTAAATTCGGAAAACTGAAGAATTAGGAACCAGTGTTATACACAGGCGTAGGAGGAACCTGAGCTTCCAAGCGGTAAGGAAGATCTGGCGTCATGGGGCGGAGCCGATAGTTTTACCACCCGGGTGGGTGGGAGGAGCCAGCTTGAAGACCTTCCGGCAAGATTTAAAGTGGCAAGGATACCTGCCAGACAGTGTGGATGAACAACATATCCATGTCCCTAGAATACAGCATTACATACAGTATAAATATCGATTGATCACACTGCACCACTGTATCTTTCCTTAATCCTTCCTTACCATCCTATTTTTCAAGCTGGCCTCAGAATGTAAAGCAGGATGATGATCCCTGAGGTGAGTAAACATATTGGATGTATTACCACCCTTTGCAGAAATGTGGACTCGGCAAGTTCTACAAATTGGTCTCCCATCTTCCTGGACTATTCCATCTTTTTTGGCATACCCAAAATACACCCACACAGATGACTTTACCTTCTTCGTTGGTGGGTATAGTAAAGTTGTCATGTCACTCTGGCTATCATTTTGATAATGTGATGTGCCACCACTGCATAAACAACTAGACCCGCTTTAGAAATTGCAGGCAATGCATCTTTAGCTTGTTGTTGTTGGCTGTGATGTTTTCTTTTACATTTGGAAGAGTACTACACATGGCATCTGAATGGGGAAGAGGTTGACTGTGGAGGCACTCATCAGGAGGTGTTATTTCTGTTGATTCAGTCTGCTTCCATCACTTCTTCCAAATACAATACTACTTCATTAACTTTTCCTTGTAATGTATCTTTTCTTCAACGCGGGATGCTGCCATTTTTGTACCTTATTCAGAGGCTGGCAGATACAAGATCACTGAGGACTCGGAGGGATCAGTATGGAGTAAGACTGCTACCAGTACCAATTAGACTGGTCTTCTAACTAACTCTAGATATGACTATGAAACAGACTTTAATCACACTGTGATTAAGATGTCGCACAGTGCATGGATCAGGAGGACCAACCAAGCTGAAATTTTAGAATGGAGGAGGAGGAGGAGAGGAGGGCTAACTCTCAATATGTGTGTTATGTTTAAGATAAAGCACATCAGTGTTGCCCACACTACTGTGAAAAAGTGCGATTATAGTTTCCTTGAATTAATTCTGCAACTTCGTCAGTCGTCACCTAGCCTACTATATCAAAGTAAGACAGGTGGGTCACAGAAGAACTGAGCAAGCAACAGCAAAGAGACAGATTGCAGTGCAAATCTGTAACTCTGAGTTGTGCTGTGTATAACAAGAATAGTTTTGGTAGCTGTACATTAAGAAAGTTTAAACCTGTAGAAACTGCAGCTCTACTTGTACTTTACACA
Organism: Neoceratodus forsteri; assembly: GCA_016271365.2. Taxonomy (NCBI): domain Eukaryota; kingdom Metazoa; phylum Chordata; order Ceratodontiformes; family Ceratodontidae; genus Neoceratodus; species Neoceratodus forsteri. Next base: position 1,440,906,302 of record CM028130.1, on the reverse strand, counting down.
GGGTGACTTGCCTTTAGCTTCAATTATACAAACTAGTATTATAAAGCCGCAGTACACCATTCAGACAGTATGCTGTGCTGCACATCTCCTGCTATATAAGCTTGAGAAATTTAAAACAAACTCATTTGCTATTACTAAATAAAAAACATCTGCTTCATGCGAGTAGTATTCTGTGCTAATTAAACGTGTCATAAAACCTCAAGCATTCACAAACAATACCATAAGTACAGGATGTTATACAGAGACAATGACTGTGGAAGTCTTAGGCACTCACTGCATTTAAGTTTTTCAAACACTAACTAATCTATAGTACATAGAAAGGAATGTCACGGTTTGTCATCCATTCACTGTATTTTTCATGAGTATATCGGCATTTGGCAGTAAATAGAATGGCTTTACAGTTCACTATTAACAATCCCCATGTACAAAACAAATAAACATGGATCTGTTTTATTTCTTGCAAATCATCAATCACTTAGCTGAAGGCAGCAACCAGTCCAGGTGTCATCTACTTCTTCACTGATCTTCAGCTTAATTGCTTGCGTCTTGATGGCCTTCTAGCGTCTGTAGCTTTCGAATCTCAGCTATCCTGAAAAAGTTAAATAGGTCGGGTGTTTTCATTTCTTTCATCTCACATACTTACACTGTTCAGAATAGATGAGGTCATCATGATGAATATAACACGCAGTTTGTAAACTTCTCACACAATTATTATTATTATAAAATGTAGGCTACTGTATCAGCAAATGTGAGAAATCTGTATCATGCATGCGTAAATAACAAGTCCCTAAAAGTGGGACTGTACTGTACTACCCAAAAAATCATTTTGCCATTACAACGTTGAGAGGTTTTCACACCACCATGATGATTTTGTAACTGTTAGCAAGAAATTTTCCCACATACATGCCATCAACATATTTAATTGGCACTTTTATAACCCGTCCATATGATATGTATGTCAGTTATGTTTTTTTTTTTATATAATGTTTGTTTATGCCCCCCTTCTATCCATGGAAGCTGCTGTCTCTCCCAGCCAGGTATCTTATACATTACTCTTTGCTGCCAGCCTGCCAGTGCCCGCCTGCCCGGCACTGGTATTGGTACTGTAACTATCTGGGAGTCTGAGACCGCCAGATCATACCTCCATGCTGACTCCAGCCTATCCCCATAGCGGGGAGGATGGGGATTCCAGGACTTCCCATCCCCATGCAGTCCATTAGTGAATGTCATCATTTGGGCATTCTGAACGGCTCCACAAGAGCCAGCTTGTGGAGTCTGGGAGCTGGACCATTTCTACAGCAGCATCCGCAGGGATCAGGGATGTTTCACGTTTTCTGTCCCACCCCGGCCCTGAGGACACTGGTGTGCACTTCAATGCAGCACTGACTAAAATAATACTACCAATCAGAGAACAAGCCCAGTTTGCCTTCCTACTTCAGTACATAGGGTGGAGGACAGCCTAGGTGCAGCATCAGGACAGCAGAGTAGCTGGGAGGGAGGAGCAAGAGGACACTGGCTGAGGTCCAGAGCAGCCACACATCCCATGCCCTCACCTCCTAGAACCTCTTTGCACACTGCTGCCAGGTGGCAGGAATAGCGCTAGCAGCAAGACCCGCTCCCTCCCAAGTAATGCAACTTAAGGTCGTCATCGTCATCATCATCAATTAACATTGCAAATTCTCAAGTCAAAGTAGTACACTTACCTTTGATATACTTTATTGAACACTGTGCACAAGATGACAGAGTCTGCTCTGCTGCAAATAACTGCAAATTCTGTTCTTTAGCAGGCCAACAGAATTCCCTAGAAAAGAAAATGTTGTGCATTAAAGTTCAGAAGTAAATTGTGTGTCCAAAAATTGTCCACCACTGTGTCCAAACTGTCCATACAGTTTTTTAACTTCAAGGCATCATAGTAAAAAATATAATAAAAAATGACATGCCACCAACCCAGTGGCACAGAGGGTTGAGGCGCTGGTCTGGACAGTGACAGACACCACACCTCGCTTCATGCTAGTGAGTGTGACCCAGGTTTGGGAATGAATATGATGCATCAGGGCGGGGCTGGGGGTTGGCAGGGAAGGAAAGAGAGATGATTAAGCGTCCGAGGACAGTTCTTTTCTCCTGGGAGGGAGGGGGGTGCCTGCTCTGCACTTGGCTGGCCTCTGGCAGAAGCACAGTAAGCACAGGAGTGTACAGATACAGAGAGGGTTTGGCAGGTAGGGAAGCAACAGACATCAGCGGAGACTCGAGATGCCTTGACATGGGGGAACATGCCCACCCCCTTATAACAGGAGGTCTGAGAGCTGGCCCGTCGGTCGCAGCAGTGGGATTTCCGCCTGCGACCGGGTTGAGGGAACGGATCCGGGTCGTCGGAGGAGCCGGCGGGGGAGTAGGATCGAGCGTCCGATGGGCAGCTCTCCTACTCTGGGGGGAGGGTGCAGGTTGCGCTCGGTATGTTGGGGCCCCCTGGTGGAGACCGGGGAGTTCCACGCATAATCCGACGCTCGATATGGGGGGGAGGCGGGGCGGATGCTCACGTCTTTGCACATCCCCGCCTCCTCAGGGGAAAAAGGGAGGAAAAAGCCCACGCCCAGCGTCTAAATGACGCTCTGCTCCAGGAATGCCCTGATTGGCCACCGGAGCCATTCCCCCGACTAGTCACTAGTTCCGCGGTCCGATACGGGGGTCGGAACCGCGGCCCCACTCTCTGGGGGGGAAGCCAGGGATGACCGTGGGGAGTCAGCGATATCCAGTGGCGGGATCCCAGAGCCCATGACCGGAGCAGATGGCTGATGTAGGGGCGCAAAAAAGAGGAAAATAAAAAAATAAATAACAGGAGGTCTGGGCCTGGGGTCGGGGTTGGGCTGGGTATGGGTCAGAAACACCAATGGATGGGAGTTGGGAGTCAAGACTGTGTCACAGTTATTGCACATGACCATCCATTCTGTACTACAGTGCACAGGCATCAAGTTACATACATATTCAGCCATGTCATCTGTGCATCTGCAGTGGCGGAGGTAGAGCACAGGTGAGGCAGCCACAGCACACTACAAAAAAAAAAGACTGGCATGATGCTTGCCCCACAACACGGTCTTTGCCCCCACCCAGCCCAGCGCAACCTCACATACAGGAAGGAGGAGAAGGAGAAGGACAACAAACATCCCCTGTGGATCCACCATAATGGGGTGGGAGTAATCAGTGGGAATCGGGATGGAGAAGATTGTCTTTTTTCTAGGTCCACTTTTGGTCTGGCAGGCAGTCAGCAAAAGTATAGTAGGTTTCAGGTTGCTCAGCTGCAATCCAGGAGACCTGGGTTGAGGGTTTGAACAATCCACACAGCCCCTGCCCCCACACATGCATGCAGTCATGCACATGCATTGTTGTGCCAGAGAGACTGAGCGTGACCCCCCCCTAGATCACAAAGAACACACACAACTGGCCTGGAAATTCAAACATCACTACACAGTCACATAGTCAGTTTGTTCAAGTGTGCATCTAGGAGCTGGGACTGTTTTGCGACCCTCACCCTGTACTTACTTACTACTAACTTAACCACCAGCAGTCAGAACTGTCCTGGGCCACTTAGTCTGCACTGCAGTGATCTCAGCTGGGCTGCTGCTGGGCTATCCTGGGAAATGCACTGTAAAAAAAAAAAATACAGTAGTTGCTTGACTTTTACTTCACTTCCTATTGGCAGTACCCCCCCCCGAACAACAAGTTTGCTCTAGAATCACTCACAGTCTATGCATCATGCATGGTCAAGTGTGCACCTTGACCTTAATACCCACTAACCCAGCTGATAGGAAAACAGTCACCCTAAATGGGTAGCAGACAGAACCCCAGGCAGACATGCACATGGGGGAGGAGGGGCATAAAATGTAATTTCTTTTCCACCTGGCTGTAAAAATCATTTACTTGCAGGCCTGCCCGAGCAAGTCCTTAACACACCAAGGGCTAGACAGGGGGAGCTGTCTGGGAGGGACTCGGGATCGGGACTCAGAAGAGGGACTGGAGGAGTACTACCGCTGCTTACTCTCACTCCATCCAGAGACTCTGAGTCCAAACTTAGTCCAGTCCGGTGGGTCCCCAGTTTAGTCATCATGTCATCGGCTCGAGAGAGGTTGAGGCATCAGCAAGCAAATCATGACGAGCGTGGAGTCGAGCGACACAACGATTGCATGCGCACCCACCCCCCACCAGAAATAGTTATTTTAGTAATTATAGTGTGCAGTTATTGCTGTCGATGCTACACAATACTATGCACTCACCGTCGTTTACTGGCTAGTAGTAGTAGTACTGTAACAGGCCAGGCAAATGGCAGCAGGTGAAACGATGCCTTCTCCGCTCCCGCCTTAGTTGGAATCTGTCTCTCTTCTCCTCATCTCGAGTCTGGGACTGGGTTGTTGGGTGGGTGAGGGTCGGTATCTCGGTGAGATGGCTCGGGTGTCGGTTGGGTTCAATCAGGTGAAATCCTCAGGTCAGGTCTCCTTCCACGTTCCCACACCACAGACAGACTAGGCTCAGGCTGATAATTGTTCAGTTCTGGACACCGAAGGACTGGACCGTGGCGGCAACTGGCAACTCGGTTGGGATCGTCGACTCGTCGGACAGTCAGTTGCAAAACTTGCATGCACTGCAATGCAGAGACTAGTGAGCAGACAGGCTAACCTACTTGAAGAAGGCCTTCAGTTCGACTTCGTAGTCAGACTCGTACAGTGCAAAAAAAATTAATGCTCCCTCAGCTTTAAGCTATCAGGGCAGGGGTCCACCCAGGGAGATTTATCGATCGGTCAGGTGGGTCTACTCTTGCGCTGGCAATGGCATGCAGTCAGGCTTCGAATAAAAAGCTGACCATCGCACTTCCCATCTGTAGTTAACGATGTCACAGACTGGGAGTCACAGCCTGGCTAGCACATGTATGCTCTCCATCTCAGTTACAGAGGGAAAAGGGCGTTTCTTAGATGCCTCTCCCTATTTAACAGCGCGCTGACGGACAGGCATCTAAGAAAGGGATTGGCCACATTGTTTTTGACAGGCAGCACATTTCGTCTGGATAGGCTACCCCAACAGTAAAACAGCGGGAAAAATGTACGTGCTGAAAACTGCTGATTACAGAAGACCGCATGGAATCCTATGCAGCAGGCAGCAGTAGGTACCAGGCTAGCAGCAGCTTTATGAAGAAATATCATGGTTTATCGGATGAAACGGTTATCGCGGTTGAGAGAAAAGGGCACAATATTGATATCGCAGGCATCTCATACCGCGATAACGTTTCTTACCGGTATACTGCAGCACCCTACTCCTCGGTCAGTTTTCCCTCAGAAAAGTATAAAACACATGTACCACCTCAGACAAAGAAATACAACATCATACATACTTCCATAATGCAACACATTATGGAATATATGCAGATCACCATGCAGTTTCAGACTTGTTCAGTTTACAGCAATTTACATGCATTTTAAATAGCATGACTAACTTAATTTCTATAATAGTCACCTAGTACTTTTTACCATGATTAAAAATGCTTTGTACCATGGTATTTAAACATAAGAAATGTACATCAATGTATTTTTGATAGTGCTATTACATACTAAATCCAACAACGATAAATACAACCTGTTTTACATACTTTCGGAGGTCACCACAGTAATCTCCCTGTATGAGGACCTGAGAGGGAAAAAGAAAATTAAAGAGGACACTATAGCATAGTCAAGAAAGGGGAGGGGTGGCCAACCTTATGTACTAGAAATTGTAAAGGATAGATTAGGCTAAGAAAATGGAAGAACTGTTGCAACAGACTTAAGAAAAAGTTGGTCCTCAAGAGTGGTAGGAGCATCCTGTCACATCAAAACAACAGAATATTTTGTTGAGCAAATTGAGGGTAGGTTAGTATTTAGCCCAAATAATTCACATATGTACAAAAGATTTATTGTACCGCAACCTATTTTATTTAATAAATATTCACAAGGCTACACATTAAGTGCTTTTGCAGAAAAAGTGCTTTTCATCTAAAGTGCTTGTTCAATACATTCAGAACTGGCTAAACATACATTTTGCATATTGAAAATTATGTATACACATTAGCAAAACAACCACCCAGTCTGAGCATCAGCCACCACTAACCCCTGTGCTTCACCACACAGGCTTCCTAAGGGGGTGTGGAATCAAAACCCCAGAGGTCTTAAATACCCAAAGTGCACGTGCATTATTAATATCAATTACACAATTAACAATCAAGAAAATTAAAAGTTCCAAAGTACCCATTATAACAAATGCTTTTTGTATATTTAATCTTGTCA